>CM070704.1:16525755-17125755 GCA_036346265.1 Melocanna baccifera | reverse complement strand
TTTATTCAAACTTTGCAACTTGTAGTTATTGTCCTATGTTGTTTATCCCTCCTTGGTAATTTGGAACACCATGATACCTTTGTCACCTTAGGTTGGGAAACATACTAGTGATGCTAGATTATTTGTCATATGGGTTGTTACGATTAGATGCTTAGTCCTGCTTTATTTACGACTGGATTCATCATCACCTGTAAATCATTAATTTGACTTAATGGCATACGGAACTGTGGTTGGTGCCACGTAAATTAAAATTTGTGCTATGACATTGGTGTGTCATTGGCTAGGTATACAAACTTGGTTTTGCACTCAGGCGAGTGATCGTGCAGTAAAGGGGGAAGTGCAGGTGCACTTCGGGGGATGTGGTAGCCTCGCTCGGGTAATGCTAAGGACTTAACTTTGTGCGCCAGTGATCTGAGCTTAATTGTGCAAACCACATGTCTAGTATGGGATGGACCTGGCTCATTAATTTGTAATATTTCAATTTCCATTCTGCCATTGTGATGGACATGGTTGTTGATTTCCATGTGGCGCAAGGGGGGTGTGATGCGAAACCCTAGCGGGCAGGATTGGGTTGAGGTAGAACATTGTAAAGGCCTTGTTGTGATTACCTGAGATCAAGGCTAATCACATCGTGTGGGTACAGTTGTGCCACCTCTGCAGAGTGTAAAACTATTCGAATAGCCGCGTCCTCGGTCATGGACAATGCTCGGTGATTTCACACGAGGGTTAGTGTTACCTTTAAACTTGGTGGTTTATGTTGGAGGTGGACAGGTAGTTCACTGTTGGTTTAGCTTGTGAATAGGTGTTCACAAGTGGTTTACGTTTATTGCTTTGATTATTTATTATTATTGTTTTCACTTAAATCTCGCTTTCAATCTATTTATCATAATTACTGTGAAATGCCTTTTATGCAAATTAACCTTTCAGCCTTCCATTGGTAAGCCTTGCATATTATATTGCATTCATTTGTTACAAATGACTTGCTGAGTACCAATGTACTCACGGCTTTACACCTATGTTGCTCAGTTGAGGGCGAGGAGTATTACCAGCAGGAGGTTCTAGAAGGAGAGTACTACGATGACTTAATGGATTAGGCTTCGTTCTCCACTCGATAGCCTGTGGACTTGTCGATTGGCCGCTACGCTTTGTTTTGGATTTTCACTGCTATTTTGTTAAGCCCTTCCGGCTAGAGATATTGTAAGCTTGGCCATAAGGTCGTACCTTTGAGATTTATTGATATTTGAGTTTTCCTTTATTATTATCGTGTGTATGGTTGTGATTACATCTATGTTAGACTGTGTGCACTAGCGTGATCCTGGACTAGTGTAGTTTACACAGAGAGTCCGAATTTGCATATTCGGGTCTCGACACAGTGCCATTTTATTGTAAGACTTGGCCATGTGGTCGCAAATTTGTTTAATATAATTGTGGTGATTTTGCGTGATATACATCACTGTTTACCCTGTGTGCACTAGCTTTTCCTGGGATAGTGCGATTTACAAAGAGTGACTTGGAGTGTTGTTCCGGGTCCTAACATCTACCCTACCTCACCTTCTTCTTCCACTACAGCCATCGCCAGCTACTCGGTTTCCATGCACCACTGCCTCGCCCGTCACATGCCCACGCCTCTTCAGCCAGCGAAGAGTCACACCCCTTTGCCTGCAATAGCCAGTCACCGAGCACTGTGTGTCTCCAAGTTCGGACCGTCTGATCTTGTCCAGCTATTCAAACCATCCAATCGCAGATGGACCGTCCGATATTCGTCATTCTTCGGATAGTCCGAACCTTGCCATCTCTTCAGGCCGGGATGTGTCACTCAGTTCAGATAGTCCGAACCTCTCCACACCCCTCAGTCATCGGATTGTCTTCATGGTTTAGACCACTTGATTGTTGCCACCATTGACGAGTCAGCCTAGCCGAGTCATCGCCACCTCAGCAGCCACCTCATCGCTAGATCCGATGTGTAAGCACCACGTCAGTGCCAGAGCCATCCTAGATGCCATGTCATTCTCCATGTCAGCCCTAGCCTGCCAAGTTTGCAAGCCCAGTCACCCGTGCACTGTTCCATGCATCGAGTTCATAGCACAATACCTTTTTCGAATTTCTAGTACTTTTCCTTTAGATTAAATTTTCTAAGAGCTTGTTCTTCCCCGTCCTAACTCCGATTGACCCTGTTCTTTCTCCTAAATTCATATAAAATCAAGTTCTATCTCTTGGTTCTAGTTTAGAAGTTTTTGGAGTTTACTTGAATTTTATTTGATTTTATTTTTGTGCCTCATTCATTTTCTCCCTCATTAGATCGCGTCTTCGGAGGAACAGAAGCACAACCAGAAGATCAAAAGTTCATAAGTGAGCAAAGCCAAGGCAAGTCGTGTCATTTGATCATATTGAACCAAGTTTTTAATCTATGAATTAGCTATTTTGTTTTAAATTATCATGTATTGCTATATTATTACAAATCCTTATACTTGGTAGTTATTGTCCTAAATTTATTAATCCCTCCTTTGATAATTTGAAGACCATGATGCCATTGTCACCATATGATGAAAAATTATCTAGTGATGCCATAGTAGTCATCACATGGGTTGTACAATTAATTTGCTTAGCTATACTTATGGATACGTTGGGTTTACCATCACATGTGGTTAATTAATTATTTTGACTTAATGATATATGGAATCGTGGTTGGTGCCATAGTTATAAAATTTATGTGCCATGATATTGGTGTATCATTGGTGTTGGTTATACAAAATTGGTTTTCACTTGGGCAAGTGATCATGCAGTAAAGGGGGAAGTGTGGATTCACTTCAAGAGATGTGGAAGTCTCGCCTAGGTAATGTCTAAGGACTTAACTTTGTGCGTCATTGATATGAGCCATATCGTGCAACAACATGTCTAGTATGGGATAAACCTGGATGATTAATTTGTGATGTTTCAACTTTGGTTTCATCATTGAGATGTCAATGGGTGTCGATTAGACATTTCTACGGGGCGCAAGGGGGCAATTATCAACTAGGTTGTAGCCTACTCGATGGCGAAATCTTAGCGGGCAGAACTAGGTTGGGGTCGAACATTGTAAAAGCCTTATCATGAATTCTCCACCACAGACCAAAGGAACTGTGTTAATCGTGTGGCAATATGAGATGATTATGTCATGTGGGTAAAGTTGTGCAACCTCTGCAGAGTATAAAACTATTCAAAAAGCCGTGTCCCTGGTTATGAAAAATGCTCGGTGATTTTATACGAGGGATAGATATTTTCTCAAAAATTTGCCTGGGAGAGCCTTGGAAAGTGAATGTTTAGTTCACTGGTGGTTCAAAAAGCTGTGTCCCTGGTTATGAAAAATGCTCGGTGATTTTATACGAGAGATAGATATTTTCTCAAAAATTTGCCTGGGAGAGCCGTGGAAAGTGAATGGTTAGTTCACTGGTGGTTCATTACATAAATCGGAGGTTCACGCGTGGTTCAATGGAGTGAATGGTCAGTTCACTTGCGGTTTCTATAATTCCTTTGATTATTTATTCATTATAGTTTTTCCTAAAAGTTTACTTTCAATCTATTTATTATATTTATTTTAAATTATTGCTTTCTGCAAAATAACCTTTCAGCCCTTCATTGGTAAGCCTTGCATATTATATTGCATTTATTTGTTATAAACGATATGCTGAGTACCAATGTACTCATGGCTTTATGACCACTATTGCTTAGTTGAAGAAGGCTAGTCATATCAGCGGGAGGTACGAGAAGTAGGTATTTTGACGATTTCACGGATTAGGCCTTCGCTTCCAAGTCGATTGCCTGTGTGTATGACAAATGGCTTCTTCGCTTCCAAGTCGATTGCCTGTATGTATGACAAATGGCTTCTTCGCTTATTTCTATTTTTCCGCTGCTAGTTTTTTAAGCCCTTCAGGCTATTAAGTGTAAGCTTGACCATAAGGTCATACTTTGATAATTATTAATATTTGAGTCTTTGTTTTCTTTGTTAATCGTGCATATGGTCAATATTTCATCTATGTTACACTGTGTGCACTAGCGTGATGCTAGACTAGTGCGGTATACAAAAAGAGGTCGAATTTGCATATTTGGGTCTCGATAGATGGAAAGTAGCTCCACCACCATATTTTGTTCCTTTCGATCTAGCTTATCAGCCAACTGCCCCTTATGGAGAGCTTAGTGGGCGGCCTCAATGGCACTAGTGTCAGAGATGTTGTGGACTTGGCAATGGATTTGGATGAACAGATGCATGAAGTCTTAGATGGACTTGCTCGGCATTTGTTTGGCTACGTGCAGGTCAGAGGACATCACTGGCTTGGTTGACATTCTTGGAAGTGCTTGCTCAACTTCTCCTGAAGTTGCTCCCACGAGTACACTGAGCATTGTGAGAGTGAAGTACCAGGAGTGGGTGACCCTCGAGAGGGCCAAAGGCAATCTCTTTGCCATGGTGAGTTTCTTTGCCATGGTGAACTCACCCCCTCTTGCTGCCACTATAGTAGTTTTGTACACATGGATGAACTCCACTTGGTCGGACCTCCCCGAGTACTTTGTGACCTCAAGCATCTGGAACCATGCTAGCCACGGCATGGCTTGCAAGGCTGGGCTTAGTGGATTGGAAGGGTCAACGGAGATGGCAATCTTGTCGGTGGGAGCCCCTTGAGGTTGAAGCGTGCGAGCGAAGTTTGGAGGGGAGTTGGGTGCAACATCCTGCATAAGACCAGCCCAGGGCAACTCAACCCCTAGGTGTTCACGGCTCATCCTCGTGCTCCCAAACGAGGCTAGGGCTTCCCTCTGCACTTGGTCTAGTTGCGCTTGGAGGTAGTTACCTTGAAGGGTGTGAGGGAAGTCTGGAGCGGAATTGGGTGCAACATCCTGCATAAGACTAGCCCAAGACAACTCAGCCCCTAGGTGTTTGCGGATCATCCTTGTGCCCCCAGACGAGGCTAGGGGTTCCTTCTGCACTTGGTTGAGTTGCACTCAGATGTAGTTAGCGTCTTGGGATCTAGTCGGGGGGTGGCAAGTTCACACGGAAGTGGACTTTGGCTAGCTCAATTCGAAAGGCTGCGACCTCAGAGACTGTGGGGCATGTTGTCTCCCATGTCGATGCTCATGCTTCCTCCAACTGATTCCTTCACACCTCAAATTTCTAGGCTTTCGAGGGCAGTGGAGATCTTGCTTTGGCCCACACACTCTTGAGTTGCACTTAGAGTTCCCCTGCTTGGCGGGCCTCAGCTGTGGACCACGAATCCTTGGTATATGGCTCTCATAGCTGCCTCCGGAGGTTTTCCATCTCCTACTCCACTTCCGCGTGTACGTTTGGTGGGTCAGCCTCCCAGAGGCCACGATCTCTCCGATGATCTAGGCCTCTATGGAAAGGTTCGGCTGCACCCGGCCCCGAGGCTGCGTGGGCTGCGATATGGCTTGACCTTAGCCTCAGAGGGGGGTTCACACCTCCCACCTTGATGACCTTCTGTGCCTTTTCCTTCTTAGGGGGTATGGCTTCTTGCTCGATTCTCCACAAATGGTGCTAAGTATCATCGATATGAGACCAGATAGTAAACTTGGAAGCACCCCCGACCGGATGCAAAGACTACTGAGGATGCAGAGCGACTCAAGCAGAAGCACAAGAATGATCAAGTGTATTCAATATGAGTGTCTAGGGTTACCAATGGCCTTCCCCACTCCCATTACAAGGGATCCTATTTATTGAGGGATAGAGGAATATGAGTGAAGTTACAAATTTGCCCTCAGAAAAGCAAGTTTCATCATAGTCAACACCTTAAATTTTTTTAAAACCCTTCTCCACTTATCATGCATTATGGGTATGGAAATTTCCATCCATGTCTATCTTTCTCTTAAAAACCCACTTGTACTCGGGATTGTTCATTATGAATATGAACTAGTTTTTACACCATCGGGTGGATCAACTAAGTTCCAAACTTGATTATCATACATGGATTGTATTTCAGATCTCATGGTTCCAAGCCATTTCTTAGAGTCTGAGCCCATCATCACTTCCTCATAAGTCTTAGGCTCATCATTTCTTAGAAACCTAGTGACATTGGTAAGCAACCCCCTAATAATTACATCACATATAACTTTGCTTATTGAGTGATATCCATATGTCCCAGCCTCAACCCTATGCCCCTAGGCCCAAAACTATTTTGATAGCCTAGTCAGGTTAAACCAATATTACACATAAAGTTCCAACACTTACCCTATCTTATTGAGATAATTAATAGCACCCTACTTTGGTAGACCTACCAATTAATCTTTTAGTTCTATCTCTATAGATATTCATACCCAAAATATATGCTGCCTCTCCTAAGTCTTTCATCGAGAAACTACGAAGACTTGATAGATTCAAACATAGGAATATTATTTCCAATCAATGATATGTCATTCACATATAGGACCAGAAAAATAAGTGCACGTCCACTAGTTTTTTGTAAACACAAGACTCTTTTTCATTCTTGATGAAGCCAAACCCTTTGACTGCCTCATCAAAATAAATGTTCTAACTCCGAGAAGTTTACTTCAATCCATAGACAGATCTTTAAAGCTTGCATATCTTTCTAACATTTTAGAGATCGATAAAACCCTTAGGCTGTGTCGTGTACACATCATCACTTAGATTTTTATTTAGGAAGCTGTTTTAACATCCATCTGTCAAATCTTATAATTGAAATATGTAGCAATAGCTAGAATGATCCAGACAGACTTAAGCATAGTGACAAGCAAGAAAGTTTTATCATAGTCAACTTGAATTTGTTTGAAACCCTTCGTCACTAATATCGTGCCTTATGGATATGAACATTTCCATCCATGTCTATCTTTTTCATAAAAACTCACTTGCACCCAATGATTTCTACACCATCAAGTGAATCAACCAAGTTGCAAACTTAATTATTGTATATGAATTATATTTCGGATCTCGTGGCTCCAAACCATTTTTCAAAGTATGGGCCCATCAATGCTTATTTATAAGTCTTAGGTTCATCATAATCTAATAATATAATATCATGTCGATACTTTATCGGCAATTGACGTGGCCTTTCTGACCAACGTGGGGCGGGTGCCTCTTTCACAGATTCTACAACATCTTGTACATTATGTAGAGGTTTAGTAGAAGTTGAAACATTTTATGATGTTCTCGAACTTCTTCGAGTCTCACCATGCTCCTAGTAACTCCTTTTGACAGAAATTCTTTCTCCAAATAGACATCATTTCGAGCAACAAATACTTTGTTCTTATCCCTTTTATAAACGTAATATCATTTAGTTTTCTTACGATATCCCCACGAAGTAGCATTTATTAGATTTAGGTGTGAGCTTATCAGATGTCAAATATTTTACATATACTTCACATCCCCATATTTCTCACACGTTTCCTGGTCCATATCTCATATAGTATCTTTTCTACGACTTTTGATGGAACCCTATTTAATGTGAATGTAGTTGTTTATAAAGTATACCCCTAAAAAGATAATGGTATATCAAATTAGATCATCATAGAACAAGCCATGTCTAACAAGGTTCAATTCCGTCATTCAGACACATCATTCCAGTGAGGCGTTCCCAGCAGACTTAGCTGTGAAGCAATTCCACATTGTTTTAGATGATCACCAAACTCATGAATCAAATATTCACCTCCACGATTTAATCGTAGGGCTTTAATTATTTTACCAAGTTGATTTTCTACCTCATTATGAAATTCCTTAAACTTTTGAAATAATTCAGACTTATTCCTTATTAGGTAGATGTATCCATATCTACTAAATCACATTAACCCAATTCCAAATTAATCTGGTCATCCCGATTTTCCATTGATCAATCATATTGATTAGTATGGAAGGTATCCAGAAAGAACAAAAACTCAGTGCTATCAATTCATACATCGTCCAAACCCATCTACTATCGCTAAAACTAACTGATCTTATCAACCAGTGCTAAAACTAATCCATTAACATGAACTAATCTAAGCTGTCATAGCATACCAGTAATAGATCTAATCTACTACCATCATAAATCAACTATATGCGACTAATCTAGATCAAATACTACACAAGATGGCTCTGATACTACAGTTGGGATACGGGCAGGCTACATTAGCGTAGATCAAAATTTTCTACCATATAAACCGGAAAACCATATAAGTAAGAGATTATAGATTGTTACCACTAGACATGTAGTACAACATAAGTAGAGTTGAAGCAACTAGTTCAATGAAGCGTGCATCGATATAGTGGAAGTAGTTGATCGTCCTCTAGCTAACTGTCTCCTCCTTGCGATCATCCTGATTAGCACTATAGTTGTAGCAGTGCCTCTATCGAGGTTGACACATCTAAAGATGAAACACTGTGTGTCGATGTGCTTGCACCAACGTGCACGGTAGGGGTAATAAGAGGTGGCGGCTATGATTTCGATGGGTGTGTATTGAGATCCTCCCTTAGCCCGCACCCCCCTTTATGTAGACTTCAATCGGATCCTTATCTGATACGATCAGATACCTCATCCAACTCGGAAAGCCTCATGTTGGATCTTTATCTAATACAAGTAAAGATCATATCCCACTCAAAGTCTGTCATCTAGACACTTATCGTTCTCATCCATTAAGTGTATGACCCCGTTGGTTCATGTATATTTGGCAATGGGCCAAAAATTCCTTTATGGTCCATAAGTTGGTAGCAGTCCCTAGTAGGATATAACAACTCCTAAATATACATAAAGATCGTATCAGAGAAACCTATATAGTGCTTATGTACCAATCTGTTTGCCTCATAATACCATATCAAACTTAAGACGAGAAGTGTGCCATCTTATGATAGCTCGATCCTTCACTTGAACTTTTAATAGATTATTCAGCTGTGATTGACTTCTCAACCACATTCGGCATAGCCATATACTTTCTTAATACAACCATATTGAGAGTCCCAAAGATATCGCTTCCATTATATAGGAGAGGCAAATTCTATCTTGATTGCTCACATTTTCTACATGTTTCATAGTAAAATCAAAGGTTACCTTTATAACCACCTAATTACGGAGTAGTGCTTGGAAACCTCTAAGTAACTATTACACATGTAAAAAATTATGATGATTTCAGGTCTAAGAATCCTACATACACTATGTATGAGACTATCTAATGACACTTAAGAATATTACAATTCCAGCAGTATCTCATGGTAGATCAATTCAATACCATATTCTCTAAGATGTGTTCACACTATTGATTTGATATTCTCATATCTATAATCCATGAAATATGATCATCAATCAATACATATGTTGATCTTAAAATCATAATTGTCCCACATAATGACATAATATCAAGGATAATTTAAAATAACATTAAAATATGAATAAAGAGTTTCAAAAATAAGTCACATACTTATTGATCAGTATGAAGACATTTATTCACGGAACAAAATGATATATTATTTAAAAGATTATAAATATAGAAGTAATATAATTATTTATATGATTGCCTTTAAGACATATTACTAACAGACTTTCCAACACATGCCGTTGCCCCGAGGTGGTGCGGGACCCTCCACTTGGTGATGCGGGGACCCTCCCCCAACAGTATCTATATATCATAGCACCGTCCAGCACATTTGGCTGATCCCCCATATGTGCTAACTAAGAAATTGCAAGATCTAGTTATACATGCTGTGGAGTATAGGGCTAACTAATTTTCGTGGAAAAAAGTAATATTAATTAATTTTGGTGAATATATCTATAGTGCAAGCTATAATTTAGGTGCAATAACGGCAATCATTTTGTTTTGAGAACTAAATTAACACCAAATTTATATCAAAATAATTTAAGATAGTTTGTGGAGTATTGTGCATTACCATTTGAATTTAGTTAGGAGAAGTTCATTGTGAATAGTAAATTTAGTATTTTCCTATAACTTATAGTCTCACTCCCAAAAGGTGTAAAGCCCGGTTCATTAGAGGAGGCAAAGTGGAGCTGTGATGGTGGGTTAATCCTACGATGCAAATTTAATGTGGGTTGCAAAGGCATATAATACTTACTGAGTTCAAATATAGTATTTTTGGGTTAACACTTTTACACGAAGCTAATTGGGTATATGTATAGGCCTTCCCATGTGAAGCGAATATTGGGTACAGAAGGATGGTCACTGGAGTAACCGCATCCGTCACCGTCTTTGGCTCTTCTTTTGGACTACCTCTGCCACTAAACTAGTTTAATTAAGCTACCGTCTCCTCTTTAACTTGCATAGTTTAATTAAGCTACCGTCTCCTCTTTAACTTGCTCGATCTATATTATGCCCTTGATGCCTTAAGGCCCGTTCCAAACAGCGTGGTGATAAGCTACCGTCTCCTCTTGCTCGATCTATGTTATACCCTTGAGCAGGGTTTTGATTACCATTTTTAATTTTTTACCGATGGTCACCAATAGAACCGATTATAGCGGTTTTCGGAAAATTTCGGTAGTTTTCATGCCAAAATTTTCAAATGAAATTCAAAATTCAAATAAAAATTGGCCAAAAATTGGTGAAAATCTGCCAAAAATTGGTTGAACATATCGGAGGAATTTCGGACGATATTCTCAGACACATACACGTACATTCATAACACATCCAAGTAAACCCTGAACAAAATCGGTTGTAAACATGTTCCTTGACAATAGCAAGCAAGGTATGAGCTATTGCATTGCCGAATCTGCACACCACCGTGCACATTGATCCGCTGCTCCCAGCTACTCCACGCCTCGCCATCAACATCATCATGGCCACCTCCACCTCCTAAACCTTCTGCTGTCCTCTCCTAGGTAGCCTCATCGCCATAGCTCCCTAGCGTCCATCTCTTTGGTGCCACCACA
The DNA here is from genome assembly GCA_036346265.1 of Melocanna baccifera. NCBI lineage: Eukaryota > Viridiplantae > Streptophyta > Magnoliopsida > Poales > Poaceae > Melocanna > Melocanna baccifera. Next base: position 17,114,911 of record CM070704.1, on the reverse strand, counting down.
CGCATCGCTGCTGCTAGCCTATCTAGGACCACATCAAACCAAGCTGCCACCACCACGAGATTCCTCATGTCCACACCATGGTCATGCGCCCGCCAATCGGCCGAGGGACCGTCGGAATTAGCCTCCAACGAGCCCACCTGTGCTCCACCCCGGCCGCCATCTTTGCCCCTTGTGTCTCCTCACAGGACCTTGAGAGCTTGAGGAGGAGCTCGGGATGGGCCGTCGACGTTGCCCTACACCTCCATCCGCTCCTGATTTGCCGATTTGGGTGGAAGAGAATGGATCAGAGGAAGAGCGCCGAAGAAGACGTCGCTTGCGAGCAGCCGCCAGGAGGAGGCAGGACTCAGGAGTGAGTCATCAGCTAGGGCAACGTTTAGAGGACGTGGAGTGGGCCAGTTGGGCCGCTTTTGTTTTCAAATGGGCCGAGAGTTTTGGGCCCGGTTTGTACACTAATCGGTGCTGGCCGGTAAAACCGGTTTTCGCCGAAAATCGGAAAATATCGGCCGATAAAGTCATCCCTCCCCTTGAGGAATATTTAAGGCCCAGTTCCAAACATTTCTCAGTAACGTTAACTCGAGAAACATTTCTATTCAATCATATAACTCCAAGATATATAGGAATCTAAGAATACAACATTTCATTTGATTACTGGCATTCAAATTAAGTTAGAGTCGTGTTTATATGATTCAAAAGAGTAGTGCTTCCATGCTTTTCTTTTCAACAAGAGTAGTACTAATCTCAAAGCAAACGAAGAGGTAAGTTGCATTTATCTACTATTCATCGTGTTTAAAAAAGTGTGCAAATTACTGTTGAGAAAAGCATTGATGCACACACACAACACACACACTCTCGTGCATAACAAATTAATAGGTAATTAGTAGTAGAGTACTAGAGGCAAGGCTGTAAATCATACTCTTATTAACTTGGCTATTCACTCTGTAGGAAAGCAATGGAGCACTTCCCCTAAAAACAAACTCAAATGCTTGATCGACGCTTTCTTGCAGGGGTTGCACATTCGTGCTTCTCTTCGTCATAAACTGCAACAGACTGCACATACTTGGTGTAAGGAGGTATTCGTGATTCCCACGTCACTAATTCGAACTATCACTGGGTACATCCGTGCATCCTGCAATTAGGTCTCCGAATAACATACCAGTTAGTTTCTGCTTGCTAGGTTCACCCCTTTCTACTCGAGGAGGCATCAGGCGAAGACGAGCAGGACATGAAGACGCAAATCTGGTGATGTCTATCGGCTGCTCCTTCTCAAGGATATCTTTTGGATGTTCTCCATACTTTGATAAGTTGCTCTCAACCATCCCCTTGAATCGTCGCAGTATGCGCAGCCAGAACTGAACATCAAGGTTCCTTCTCAGCAGGTCGGCGATCACATTTGCAGTGATGAGCGACCCACCCAGGACTGTTGCGAGGTCATTTGCTACTGACGCCAGCTGGGGGTAGTCTTTCTCGTCTGAGCTTCCGAACGCTAGCATCTTGAAGAGGTAGCTGTACTCCTCATGTGAGAAACTATTTACATGAACCGCCTTTACTGTTCCAAACCTCGCGAGCTTTTCGATCCTACTTATGATTATCACTTTGCTTCCTCCAGCCATGCATGTTACAGTAGAGTAGAACTTCACCCAATCTTCATCATCCATGTCGGTAACAAATTCAACAAGAAGTAAAGTCCTCTCGTTACTGAACTTCGCATGCTCCATTCTCCATATGCTGTCACCATTGATGTACAATATCGATGGGAACTGGGTTCGGATCAGCTCGTTGTTGCATACGTGGCTTACCAATGTTTTCTTACCGACCCTGCAGCCGCCGATGATCGGAAGCACCGTAGGAGCACCAAGATGAGCAGGAGTTTGCAGCAAGATGTTGATGATCTGCTGCTTCTCGACATGGCGACTGAACATAAAGTTGTCAGTGTAAAGATAAGCATCATAGGGCCTGCGAAACATGCGTTCGCATCCCCCCAACATCACAACAAATTCGCTCATGTTAGCAACAGCAGCTTCTAACAGCAACACTTTGTAAACCATTACTTACAACAACGCTTCTCATAGTACCGAAAGTTGTACGGGAACGTTTCAAAGGAAATGCAGAATCCGAGATGGTATGTAAGCTTCTCACCTCCTCATCTTCGACAGATTTGTACTTGGAGGTGTCCAGCATATGGTAACCTCGGTACATGCTCTCCGCGATCAACTGGAGTTGCATTAGCATCCTAGGGTTGGTGATGCATCGTCCATCCGCCTCCTCGACGACCGCATGGACTCTAAGGAGGAGTGCCTCCAACCTTTCCAACTTGTCGTCCATGCCTGCCTTCTCTGTGTATTTCTTCATCAGGAAGGAGATGATTCGGCTGATTAGGTCACCCGCAATTGCGGATAATGCTGCCTCCATCTTGGACTATGTTTTTGTGAGTACTGGAGGCTTCTGGCTTGCGATAAGTTAGGACGTTCATTACAAATAAGAAACGGTGCTGTATATAGTACTTCATCCATCCACAAATATAGGTCATTTTTTTTATTTTTTACGATCTCTAATGTAAGACTTTGTCTATAATTTATTATCATAATATACTAGCAAAATAATAAAAAATATATATTATAAAAGACTTTTGTAAGACAAATTCAATGATATTATTTTTATAGAGTCAATCTGTATATTTTAACATATATTAATAATTAAAGTTTGACAACTTGATCGTACGAAACCTATAACGCCCTATATTTGTAGACGGAGGGAATCCCCGCTCGTTTCAGCTTTTTTAGTTTCAGCTTCTAGATTCAGCTTTTTTCACTATTCAGTAATTCGTCTTTTTCTGAATTTTTTAAGATTTTTTGGACTTTTTTGTATTTTTTTCCCGTGTTTCTTTGTATTGTCCGTGATGGGCTAACATATTTTTTCTATTTTTACATTTTTTTAATTTATTTATACCCAAAAAGCCAAATCAGATACAGTAAAAAAACCTGCTACAGTAAAATTTCAGTCAAAAACTAGAAATCATGGCTAAAACGAATGCCCCTAGGTCAGAAACGAGATAAAGCAAGACCGGTAAATATTGCTAGAAACGGTGACGTACACCTTGCACATATAGTCGGCCTGCTTATTTGGATTTTTTATTTCTGGTTTATTTTTCGCTATTTGACACTAAAACTGATTTATTTTACACTATAGTTGCTGGTGATTGTTTGGTATAATTAATTTTAAAAATAAAAAAAATGTTAGTTCACAATGTAAAGGAATACGAAAAAAAAGATAAAAAATCTAAAAACAGCTAAAAAGTTAAAAAAAATTAAAATTAAAAATCTAAAATCTAAAAACCAAAAGTCTAAGAAAAAACGAAACGAGCCGGGCAGAATCATCGGTGGAGATCGACATGATAATTACCCAGCAATAAATGTGCTTTGAATATGCAAGTTGCTTCCGTGCTGATGAGGTAGAAGGACTTTTTGACAAGATTGAAGCTAGAGTTGCTCGGACAGGTCCACCGAAAACGCTGTCCTCCAGTCAGAAATGCTTGTGGAGGATAAGTTAGTACGTTCATTACAAATAAGAAACGGTGCTGTATATAGTGCTCCTCGGTCCATAAATATAGATCGTTTTTTTATTTTTTTAGATCTCTAATGTAAGATTTTATCTATAATTTATTATTATAATATACTAGTAAAAATAAAAAAATATAAAAGAGTTTTGCAAGATAAATTCAATGATATTATTTTCTTATAGACAATTTATATATTTTAACATATATTAGTGATCAAAGTTTGAAAAGTTTGATCATACAAAATTTATGATAATCTATATTTATAGATAGAGAGAATAAGTCGGAAACGAGATAAAGCAAGACCAGTGAACGTTGCTATTACAAATAAGAAATTGTGATGTACACCTTGCTTAATGCACATATAGTCTGCCCTGCTCATTTGGTTTTTTATTTCTGATTTATTTTTTACTTTTTGGTAATATAGTTGATTTAGTTTATACTACAGCTACTGATGATGTTTTTGGCATAATTAAATTTAAAAAAAATAAAAATAAAAAACAGATTAGTCCATAACAGACAATGCAAAGGAATCCATGAAAAAAGACAAAAAAAAATACGAAAAAATAAAAAATACTAAAACCTAGAAATAAAAAACCTAACGAAGAAACTGAAATGAGCAGCACCGAATTGTCGGTGGAGATCGACATTATAATTACCCAGTTTTGATATGGCTGAAATGTTTGAATTTTTGTTGTTTGCGATAGAGATTACGAAAAAACAGATACTCGTTTGCGATTTTGGATGGTACAGATATTGGTCTTTTAACGTATACTACAATTAACTTGTAGACCCTGTTTTTAAAAATATGTCGTTTAAAAGTTAGGTACCATAGTAAAAGCCAAAAGCCGCTTCTAAGGTAGCGTTCAAAATGGCGATGATTTATAGTTTTTTTACTGTAACTGACTGATTTTTTTTACTGTATCTAAGTTGTCTTATTTGATATAATTAAAATTTAAAAAGTTAAAAATAGAAAAAAAATATTAGCTCATTACGAACAATGCAAAGAAATATAAGAAAAACAAAACACAAAAAACATAAAAGAAAATAAAAAAACAAACAGTGAAAAAAAAACGCTTGACATGAAAGCCGAATGCTGACTTTCACGTCGCTGAGAGCGGCTTTAAACAGACTTGTGCTTTAAGAATATGTAAGTTGGTGCCTTTCTGACGACGTAGAAGGACTTTTTGATAAGATTGGAGCTAGAGTTGCCCGGACAGGTTCATCGAAAACCCTGTCCTCCAGTCAGAAATTAATGCTTGTGGAGGACAGGCCAAATGGTAACGATTAACGAAGAGGCACCAATTAAGTATTAGGTATGTTCTTTCCGCTTCTAAAAATCGTTTTTGGTTTTTACTATAGTAACTAACTTTTAAATGAAGTATTTTTTTAAGATAGGGTCTACAAGTTAATTGTAGTACACGTTAAAAAACTAATATCTGTAACATCAAAAATCACAAGCGAGTATCTTTCTTTCCGCAATCTCTATCGCAAATAGCCAAAAAGCCATCAGCCGCAGCCAAAAAGAACAGACCCATTAATAGAAGCGAGCGAGGGACTACGTTGCAGACCCGCTTGTTTTAGCTTATTTTTGGTTTTAGCTTTTAGTTTCTATTTTTTTTACTATTTAGTATTTTATCTTTTTCTAAATATTTTTAGATATTTTAGATTTTTTTGTATTTTTTTTCTGTGTTCCTTTGTATTGTACCTAATGGGTTAACATGTTTTTTCTATTTTTACATTTTTAAAAAAAAATTAATTATGTCTAAAAAACCAAATCAGCTACACTAAAAAAAGTCAGTTACAGTGACATTTGTGCTAAAAGCCAGAAACCATCGCTAAAATGAGCGCCCCCTTAACTACATCGATCTTCTTTACTTTATATATATCTAGTGCTTGTTAACTCCGTTGTATAAGAGCCCGTTTATTTTGGCTTCAGTTTTAGTTTTTTGTTTCTAGTTCATTATTTTTAAATTTTATTTTTCTGATTTTTAGCATTTTTAGTATTTTTGTCTTTTTTCGTATTCATTTGTATAGTCTATGATAAGCTGAGCGCTCAACTATAGTGTAAAATAAATCACAAATCAACTATAGTGTAAAATAAATCACAAATCAACTTATTTAAGTTAAGCTGAGCGCTCCGTAAGACAAGTACTGTTAGGCATGGTGCACTATTAGAGATGTGGTAGCGCCAGTTTCATAAATTGCATCAGCAGTTCATTGCATGCCTTAATTGAAATTAGCTAGGTCTCCGTACAGTCAGCAAGCAGACTCTTTTCTATCTTTCTTGCTTCCTTTTCTTTTCTTTCTTTAAGGTAGATATAACATGCATATGAGCAGTGTGTGAAGGTTACTAAATTTATGCCTGATGTGCAAGGTCAATTAATCTACTTGAGACACTTTAATTAATTGAAGATGACATGCTCAAGATCACCTCAGGCACGCGGCAAACCATGACCATTCTGTGCTAGAAAAGCAAATCAAACATAGTGATACGGATCACAACAAATCTAGATCGTCCGTAGGTGATACAAGGTGTCTGTGTTTCTATGTACTATTATCTATATTAGTAAATAATATACACTGATATATTGCTGGATCACACGTATACATCGTATACTACTATAAAAAGACTAATGCTAAATGTCTCATCACAACTGATTGACCAAAATCGTATGTATTAAATACAATCACAGACGATTAGATTTAGAGATCGTCTATATTGCTGCCAGCACTAAAAATCGTATGTGAAAAAGGTAATATCACAGATGGTTCATAGTGAACACCATCACAGACGGTTTATATTAAAAATTATCTATGATAATTTTACTTATTAATTATAAACTTGTTAACCCTCACAGATTTATGTTAAATTACATATCTGTTCCCATGGGCTACTACTTTGAGGTCTACTTAATTTATTTTAATTAATTATTCTTACTACATATAGCTACTTTAGATTATATATAGCTAGTATACTAATTAATTAATTTAATATTTAATACTAAATTATTATATGCATAATGTAGAATCAAAGTTAAATATATAAGTGCATTAATCTTCGTTGTATTAAGACAGCTACTCTTAGGCATAGTGTACTATTAGAGGTGTGGGAACGCTCGCTTCACTAATTTCATCAGCGGTTCAATGCGTGCGTTAATTGAAATTAGTTAGGTCTCCCTACACGCAGTACGTAGACTCTTTTCTGTCTTTCTTTCTTGCTTCCTTTACTTTCTTTTAAGGTAGATATACGTCCATATATATCAGCAATTTGTGAAGATTACTCCAATTATACCTGATGTGCAAGGTCAATTAATCTAGTTGAGACACGTTAATTGAAGATGACATTATTGGATCTAGATTTTATCTAAAATCCTATGTAATTTCACCACACTATTCCTTGAATCAGCAGATAATTCTCATAAATACATTACTGTATACCAAAAATATATCATGCGGAAGTGTAGATAATACAGTAATAGCTTACACATAGTCTAGTCAGGCCGAAATCATTAAAATGTAGAAACGGAAATGAAACTTCATACAAGTGGGACCCTCATGATATGCCCACAAGAAGCCAACTTGGGGTTCGTGACATATTTCTTTACCTCATCGTCTTCTAGTCATGTTGACATACTTAGATGATCACAGGACTTGACCTTGTCCTTCTTTCTTATTGGATGATAGTAATTGAGCAACAATGAGTATAAAGATACTCAACAAGCTACCACACATAACACAATAATAATAGATACAAGGCTATCAAATGGAGGTATGAGGTTCTTTTATTTGCTAAAGGCATCATTTTGAATGTTACAATAAATAGAAAATTCTCTAAGACTTTGTAATTTTGACTAAACCAGATTTTTTAAAAGTATTTGAAATAATGCAGAAATATTATTAGTGTAGGCTGCATTCACCCGTTACAGCGCATGTTTACCTCCACTGTATGTTAATTTAGAGTTACATCCGCCTATTATTATCACTGGGCTATGTCCGCCCAAGGGAAATCAATTCAGGGCTACACCTGCTCAAAAAGCTTTTATCCCACCTACAAAATTTTAGAAATAGACACTAACTTGAGTAAGTTCTCATGCCTGTCTATGACTATGGGCACGGTTGTTCGAACAGTTTTCACTCTGTAAAGATTGTACACTTTACCTATTAGAGATAATCAACTTTTTATGTTTCGCATATTTCCTTGGACATGTGAATCAACAACATCACCACAAAGCCTTTACAATGTATTTCTCCAGAGAGACCATACCTGCTAAGATTTCCACCGTTGTAGGGCTACGTTCACCCACTCCAGAAAGCCATCTTGCGCCATCACGTCAAAGGCCTCCACTCACTCAATTGACTATGTGCCACCGGATGGTGTAATCCACACTAAGTCAATGCAAATTAGTTGGTCAGACTTGTGGTTGCACTATTTTATAATGGTAGGTCATCACAAGATTTAGTTCTTAATGTTATTTGGACGGTGCTACCACAAATCACTACTTCCATGCTACGTCTGCACCAACACATCTTACCATCCGTCCAGATATGGTAGAGAACTTTTATAGTTTCGGGGAACATGAAAATAAGTTATTCAAACATGCTAGCCATCTACATCTAATGACTACCCAAAAGAAGTTTCACGATTTGAAAGTTATGATAGAGCATTGTTAATGCCTCCAAGTATCTAAGCAAGACTAAGCATGGCACTTAAATACAACTTATAACTAGTATGCTTACCATTAATTTTTTTAGGGTGAGAAGAATTATGTGGTCAATGTCCAAGGGTGGAGTATAATATTAATACTATGATTGATATGTATGTATCTACAATTTTAATATTTAACATAAATTTGCATAACAAATAAAAGCATACGACTTGATAATATTTAACAGAAATGCAACTCCTCTAGATCAATGTGGGTCTCCTCCATCTCTGAATATATATCATGCAGTGAACGGTAACGCCTCCCAGCTTCTTCACTTGATGACGAGGTGAATCCAGTTGGTGACCCCGCAGCTTCAAAGGTGCTAGCCACACCTAGTTGGCTGACTGCTCCAGCGTCGCAGGTGGCCTGATGTGGGTTGACGAGGAGGCTGCTAAGGTGGGTGTCATAGGTGAAGGTCGGTGCTACAAGGGATACCACACACCTTGGGCACTCATGATGGTGTGGACGTGCCCACTTTTGGTGGCTACGAGTGTGTTGGTGAGGGTGGAAGATGGTTTGTCCCCCAGCCATTAGCTCCAGCTTGCCTTTGCGTTCATCTGCAACATCATCAATTGAAAACATAAACCATGTCTTCTCATCCTAAGTCACGTTCTCATCCCACTGCCACTTCCTTTGTTCTTCAAAGTTCACATCTCTCTTGTCATGCACCTTTCTAGTGCTAGGATCATACATGCGATAAGCTTTGCATCCTTCATCCACTCCCAAATGAATCATGAGCTTGCTCCAATCATCCAATTTCCTAGTGTGGGAGCTTGGTATCTTGACATGCCCCCACACACCTGAACACTCTCTTGTGTTCCAGGTTTGGCTTCTTGCCCGTCCATGCTTTATATGGGGTTTTGTCATTGAGAGCTCTTATTGGCACATGATTTAGATTATATACTACGTGCCGAAGAACCTCTCCCTACAATCTCTTGGGCAACATCATGGATTTAAGGAACTCCTAGCCATTTCCATTTGAAAGACCGAATGGTGCCAACTCAGAATTTTTTTCCAAATATTCAAGATTCCATCCTCAGACACCTACAGAGGTGTAGAATACAAAATCCTCAGCTAAAAATCAAACTAACTAGCCTAAATCGAGAGAACTTTTGATCCGTAGATTCAAATGATATGAAAATTTGCATGTATCTTCTCTAGGTTATTGTGAACATATTCCAATAAACAATCATGAAAATCATTGCATTCATGAGAAGAGAATCAGAAAGAAATAACATGTGCATGTAACTGAATGGAAAGCATAATTTGAAAGTGAGATAATAATGGTTGAGATAAAATATTGCTACCTTGTATATTATTCGGATTTGTACTTGCTTAGTCATGGACTTACCCTTGCCTCTTTGTTGTTTTTATGTGAGCGATGATGACGACATGCATGAGAAGGAAGTAGCACATGGGTATCTGCATTATTTAGCATTCATTTCATTTTGCACTTAGTCAAGTTTAGATAAAAACAATTTGGTTTCAACTATTGTAGTAATTGGTTAACTTGTGGTTACTTTTAGTATATTCAAGTCACCATATTGGTAGATGTTGTGACGCTTAGTTGTCCTTATTATTGATAGTCATGGTATTCATTTGGTCCATGTTATGTTTTAAAATTTTGTTGTTTTATGCTGCTGAAACTTATCTTTAAATTATTATGGTATACCATTCTTGTTATCTTGTTATCTTATGATATGTTGACCTTATTGTTTAAAATTGATAGTGGTAGAGGTGGTCAGTAACATCTTGGGTTTTTGTTAAGCCAAAGTGTTACATTTTCATTTAGTTCCTACTATAAATTTAATATTTCTAAATTATATGAAAACAAATCAAAAATGTTCCTTTGATTTTACATCTTGTCTGTCTCTTGGTTGACATGAATTTAAGCAAGATTAACTTCTGGTATACTTAGCTTGCGCAAGCCCTTAATTTGGTTCCACATGTTATATATTAGGGTTACTGATCTTGTTATTTAGTCCTTGCTAATTACTTGCATTTATAAAATTATCGTTACATTGGAATTTAAATCACAGCATAAACTTAATTTATTTAATCTTATATGAGGATTATTTTATTAATCTTTATTGCCATGTAATCAAATTTAAGTTTTAAAATTTAAATTGCAAGAGCTTTTGTCATAATTCCATATTTTGTTATTAATTACATATCGTCTTTTATCGGGTTGCTCAATTAAATACCACTTAAGCATGACATTCAAAAATTTAGCCATGAATGGGAAATATGCTAGTGGCCAACATGGACTAGGTGCCATATCTAGTTAGGCCCTCATGTCAAAGCAATAGAGAGAGGGGGCCAAGAGAGAAACAAAGAGGAGGGAGCTGAGTGACTCTACCAAATAATGATAAGTTGCTTTAACACACTGTGCCTATAAGACTATTACTATTTTGAAATTTATAAGGGATATTTCAACCAAAAACATATGGTTCCATCCACGGGGAATATGACTTCCTCCTCCTAAATTTTAATGATCGTGTCAACCACGATTTTTGTAGTGCCCCGGAGCCAACTTTGCCTTCATATTCAGTAAGTACTTCCCAAAGCGCAATCTAGCACTAGGTGATTGTGGTGTTACACCAAGTTACGCAAAGGCACTAGCATATACTCCGATCATTGCTGTCATTAATGTTCTGGCTACCTCCTGTTTGATGCTTACACTCAACTAATCTAGGTGAGGATAGTTATGTAATGAGGATGACATGCAAAGACACCTCAAGCCGATGGCAAATTCTGCATGTGCCAAGTATGACAGGGAGTCACCGGAGCTTGACGAAGACCTTCGCGTATACGGTACTTGATGGTTTTGCGTGTCCTTAGCTACTCACAACTATTGCATCAAGCTGTCACTTGTCCATACTTGTCTCCTATATTAATGTCTGCATGTGCCAAGTATGACCGGGAGTCGCTGGTGCTTGACGAAGACCTTCACATATATGCACTACTAAAAAAAAATCATTACAAACGATTTGAAATCATCATCACAGATGGTTACTTGAACCGTCTGAATTAATAAGTTAGTGATAATCGATTATCACAGACGGTTTATCAGCCGTATGTGATAATCACAACACAGACGGTTCGGAGTTAGAATCGTTTGTGAAGGCATAATATCATAGACGGTTCGGGATAAGAACCGTCTGTAATGAGGGACATATCACAAACAATTCAGAATAAGAGCCGTCTGTAATGACACTACAACAAAACAAGCTATACTAGACGTATCATCACAGAAGGTTCATGTGGAGCCATCTATGTTTTAATTATCACAGACAGTTCATAATGAAAACCGTCTCTAAAACTATCACAGACAGTTAGGTTTAAAAGCCATCTGTGATATCTCCTATTATCATAGACTGCTTTTAATTAGAACCATCTATGAAATATCACAAACGGTTTTTATTTACAACCATTTGTGTTTTGTCCATTATCACAGACGGCTTTTAGTTAGAACCGTCTATGAAATATCACAGACAATTTTTATTTACAACTGTTTGTGTTCTGTCGATGGCGGATGATGAGGTCCAGCTGACAAATGGAAGCAAGTCGAGGAAGGAGAGCAGGGCGTGAGCAGAGGAGTTGCTCCAGACATAAGTTGTTAGCCGCTTGTGTAAGGTTGCGGATAAACAACTCATGACGGATAGATGAGAGAAAGAAGATCAAAAGAATATTAGATGCCATTATTGAGAAATTTGGTGAAGAAGATAAGGGAGAGGACAGTTTAGAAGACATCGAGTTTGCGGTATCAAGGAATTGTACACCACGCTGTACATAAAGCCAGAACGGTGTAGAAGTTTAAGAGTCGCATCGGAATATTAATAAGCAGGAGTAGGGCTTGAATATTTAAATGCTATCACAGATGGTTCGTATATCAAACCATCTCTGATATAATTATCACAGTCCATTCGTAACCAAAAACCATCTCTACTATGCATTATCACAAACGGTTCATATAACAAACCATCTCTGATATGCGTTATCACAGATGGTTCGTATAAAAAACCGTCTGCGATAATAACACATCATTGATCTATGGTATATCCCCCAGCATTTTGATCTCACCCATCCATTCTCTCCGTATCGAACGACATGATTAGGAGGTATATCTTCTCTTCTTATATACTCTTACCATGTTAAAGAGTTTGGTTCATAGGATTAGGAGATGTGTTCTTGCCATGTTCTTGCTGTGTTAGATAGGTAATCTACTCGTTGTCTTATTATGCTGTAATTGTGGATTCTAATCTTAATGGAATGTGCTGTTGTGTTTGCTGCTGTATTTGCTTGTTTTTAAAGAGCATAGCTAACATTTCTTGAGGCTAGCCAAAAAACAGAAAAAACATTTAGGTATAGAATGAACTATTAGAGACGGTTTTGTGATATAAACCATCTATGAAGTACTATCACAGACGAATCTAACCAAAACCTATTTGTGATACTTGTATATCATAGATAGTTCTATCTACCAATCGTCTGGGATGGGAAAGTAACACAGACGTCTTTTGATTCGAGCTGTCTATAATAGTTTTCTTCATAGACAGTTCTAGTTACAAATCATCTGTGTTGTATTTATCACAGATAGCTCACAAACCGTCTATGATAACCTCCGATTATCATTAATACATAAATTCAGACGGTTCAGAAAACCATCTATGGTGACAGTTTCGAACCATCTGTGATGACCCTTTTTTGTAGTAGTGTGAGAGACATATCATAAACGGTTCTTGTCCTGGATCGTTTGTGATACCTACATATCATAGACGGTTTTTGGTGGCAGCTGTCTATGATATGGCTTCACAGATGGTTTATACCACAAAACCGTCTGTGGTAGTACCTAAAATTTTTACTATTTTTTGCTAGCTTCAGGAAATGCTAACCATGCCATGCTCTCTTAAAGAGAAACAACGTACTTAAATTTGAATTTCATATTTGAATTACATATAGCACTATACACAAGAGGACACTTACAAATTCAGAAATATTCTTACACTACAAGAAACTTCAGGCTAATGCAAACTAGACTTACACATCATTCATTAAACTACAATCTAAAACAAGTAAAGAGGAAAAAAATTCAAGTAGCAGAAACATAAAAGACAATGAACATCATTTTCAGCTTTATGCGAAAATCAACACAATGTAACAAGCAGAAGCCCCCTTCTGATGCCAATGACTTGGAATAGTGTGGATCTGCCATTTCCTTTTTCGTTTGCATCTTGCTTCAAGTGAAATTTCAGCCACAAATAAGTTAGAGTAGTACTGGTGGTGTTGGTTCTTGGAATAGAGAGAGGAGGATTAATTGGGGTGAGAGGTGGCAAGAAGACCGGTGCCTGTCTTTCAATACGGAGAGAATAGACAGGTGAGATCGGGATCCTAGGGGAGATGTCACAGATCGGTGAAGTGGCGGGGCTTATCACATATGGTTCAGATTACAAACCATCTATGATAATGGTTAGACGGTAGAAGATAATAATTGATATAATGTAAACATCTAGTCATAAAAGATAAAATAGTAAAGTTTTATATGGCTTATATAGCTCGTTTGAAAGGTTTTAACGAGATCTACAATTTTGCAAGTGAGGCGAACCCCAAATTCCGAAGGAATGATAAAAAATTTTAGCAAAAACAAAAACCAAAAACTTGCGGCACAAATTCAAAGCCAAAGATTGCTGATTTTGGGGGTCTTAAAGGGCGACTAGCACAAGCTGGTCATGTTTTTTTTTTTTGAATCGGGCCCATCGTTAGCTTTTCAACGAGTACAAAAATGTTGAAAACGCATACCGTATGTAAATGTTTTGCCCGTTTTACTAAAGGTGTCTCGAATGGGAATGCTACTTGGACTTAGGTGGGAGATTATGAAATTTTAGAGGATTACAAGGTGGAAAACATATCACAGATAATTTTTAATACAAACCATTCATTATCATAGACGTTTTGTAATATAAACCATCTGTGAAGTATCACAGACTATTATTAGTATGAACCGTCTATGATGTCTGCCATTATCATAGGTGGTTTGTATTACAAACCGTCTATGATGTCTTGCATTATCACAGACAGTTCGTATAAATAATCGTCTATGAAAATATCTGAAACGGTTATTCATATGAAATGTCTGTGATAATTACATCACAGACAGTTTACAGGAACCGTCTGTGATGTAGGCGTCCAGTATAGCCTCTTTTGTAGTAGTGACATACTTGACGATTTTGCATGTCCTTAGCTACACACAATTATTGCATCAAACTATGACTTATCCGTACTTGTCTTCTATAGTAATGTCGATGTTGAAATTGCTCCTGGCTTGTTTATTCTATCGTCGTTAAGAGAGTGGATAATAAATTTAGAAGTAACATCAGTTGGATGCGGAGACCACCGAAGATGTAGAAAGACTCAAGGAAAAATATAATAATAATCAAAATATTCAATATGAGTATCTAGAGTTACTAGTAGTCTCATCTACTCCCACTACAAGGAATCCTATTTATAAAAGGAGAGATGAAGGCCAGTGAAGTAACAAGTTTGCTCTCAAGAACTATTTTACTCCTAAGGGTATCTACATCATTCACCCAGCATGACCCCGCCACGTCCGGTACTCCGAGGTCGGTCTCATGCACCTCGCACCGGGGTTTGGCTCGGATTTCTTCGGGGTTGATCTTCTATATTAATGTCGATGTGGAAATTGCTCGTGGTGTGTTTTTCTATATATCATTGCACTATACAACACATTTGCATGGTAGCATTCAGTTTGACGTTGGTTTATGACTTTTTTTTACTGTAGCTGTCTTATTTTTTTACTGTAGCTAAGTTGGCTTATTTGACATAATTAAATTTAAAAAAATGTAAAAATAGAAAAAACATGTTAGCTCATTATGGACAATGCAAAGGAATACAAAAAAAAGAACAAGCCAAAAAAGCTAAAAAATCTAAAAAAACCTAGAAAAAGACGAAATACCAAATAGTGAAAAAAATAGAAGTCAGAAGTAGAAGTTGACTTAAAAACTAAAATGAGCAAGGCCGGCCCATTAGAGGAGCCAAAGTGGAGCTGTGGTGGTGGGTTAGTCCTACGATGCAAATTTAATATGGGTTGTAAAAATATATAATATTTATTAAGTTCAAATATATAGTATTTTTGAGTTAACTTTTTTATACGGAGCGAGGGCAAACATGTAACTAATCACATGTGAAACGAATCTCAAGTACAAAAGGATGGCCACTCGCCGACGCTTTGAAACGAATCTCACCTAGTTCTTCGGCTCTTCTTTTGGACTTACCTCTGGCCGCTAAACTAGTTTATGTTGTAGGTTATGCGATATAACCCATATTCAAATTTAATTTCAATATAAATAATAAACACAAATACATGATATAAATGGTATATGAAAGACTTAAGTAACATGATAACAAAGTAATCTCTTAAGCCTTTGAAATCTGAACATATACCCAACATTAATATCATATAAAGTATCATAAATATTATAATTAACAAATCTAGCATATAGATTTAAACTCAATTATATTGCTCTCAGAATATAAGGTTACATAAGTTGAGACTTACACATGTGATTAGTTACATGTTTGCCCTCGCTCCGTATAAAAAAGTTAACTCAAAAATACTATATATTTGAACTTAATAAATATTATATATTTTTACAACCCATATTAAATTTGCATCGTAGGACTAACCCACCACCACAGCTCCACTTTGGCTCCTCTAATGGGCCGGCCTTGCTCATTTTAGTTTTTAAGTCAACTTCTACTTCTGACTTCTATTTTTTTCACTATTTGGTATTTCGTCTTTTTCTAGGTTATTTTAGATTTTTTAGCTTTTTTGGCTTGTTCTTTTTTTTGTATTCCTTTGCATTGTCCATAATGAGCTAACATGTTTTTTCTATTTTTACATTTTTTTTAATTTAATTATGTCAAATAAGCCAACTTAGCTACAGTAAAAAAATAAGACAGCTACAGTAAAAAAAGTCATAAACCAACGTCAAACTGAATGCTACCATGCAAATGTGTTGTATAGTGCAATGATATATAGAAAAACACACCACGAGCAATTTCCACATCGACATTAATATAGAAGATCCTTAAGGCCGGCCCGTTCCAAACAGCGTGGTAATCCACTTTGGACAGGAAACCATGCTCTGCAATCCATGTCAGTTTTCTAGTTGAATCCGGTGCCTTGCACCTGCGCCGGCGCATCTCCATCACTCCGCCTTTCAAGACGCAGATTAGCAGAACAGGTGTCCATAGATTCCATACAAGAAATAGTCATTCTGCAGCAGAACTACGCGTTTGCTGCACAAAACGTCAACACCTGGTATCGCACTCACATTGACTTCTTTGCCAACCAGGAAAGACACGTATCGAAAAATGTCACCATTTGTGATGTAAATACTCACCTTGTGCTTACTTTTGAACACTGAATTACGCCCGCTTCGGATGGCTTTAGTTGCTGGGCTTCTTATTTTCTGTTTTTTTAATCTTTTTTGGTTTTTTCTTTTATTTCTTTATGTTGTTTTAAAAGATATAACAGTGTTTTTTTTTTGCTATTTTTGTCTCCTTTTAATTCAGAGAAGTTAACAGCCGTTATAATATATTTACAGTTAAAATCCTACAGAAAAAACCAAAAAACCACGACTTACAACCGTTTAAAGCAAGCCCTTAGGGGGCGTTCGGAATAGTGATGGCTTTTGGCTTTTGCTGAAAAAACACTATAGCTGGTTTATTTTTTACTGTAGCTGAGTTGGTTTATTGAGTATAATTAAATTTAAAAAAATATAAAAATAAAAACAGCATGTTAATCTAGAGAAGACGATGCAAAGGAATACAAGAAAAAAAAATAAAAAAATGAAATTTTTTACTGTAGCACTACAGTGCGTGCTACAGTGTTTTAGACATTGATCGCTCAACGTTGACGGTGGCAAAAGCCATCCTAAGCGCCCCCTTAAACTGGTTAGTCGAATTCCTGAAAAACGCACCTCACCAGTCTTACAAGCAACATGGCATCGGATTGAACAAAGTTACACGTCAAAGCCTTATCACGAGCTGAATATTACCTCTTTTTTCAGTTTATGACTTATAATTTTCTTTAAAAAAAATAAATAAGAGGTTTTTTCACTATCTTTTTAAAACGACTTATCGGGATAGTTTTTTCGAAGCAGTTTATCAGTATTCGATTTATTTGTACAAACGCTCACACTAAAACTATAAACCATCAGCTGCAATAAAAAAAAGTTCATTGTGAATAGTACTTTTAGTATTTTTCCTTTTAACTTACAGTAGTAGTAGTATAGTAAACCAACTGTGCCGGCCATAGACGACCCATTTGGCAGGGTCTGCCACTTTTCCCCGGTAGCCTAACCTCTGATTTCATAAAAAGCACAAACAGTCAAGTTAATGACTTTTACAAAGAAGCCTAAAAAGGAAATGAAGATTACAGCAATGCCCTTGCAAACCCAGTGATCCTGGAGCTTCTTGAGTTTGTTGCCAACAACAGACGATAACGAGTCGCTGATGATGCTTGC
Organism: Melocanna baccifera; assembly: GCA_036346265.1. NCBI lineage: Eukaryota > Viridiplantae > Streptophyta > Magnoliopsida > Poales > Poaceae > Melocanna > Melocanna baccifera. The sequence continues at coordinate 17,097,101 of CM070704.1, read as the reverse complement.
CAGAGATGTAGGCAGTGGCCAACGCGGAACATCTGGAGATGTGTTATAACGGCCGGCTTGAACTTGCAGGTTCACGGGTAACGTTGCTTGGAAACGAACAACCAGACAACCATCGTTTGCAAGGGCCTCCTTCGGTGGAGGTTTGTAGGACTGGTATAAAAATAGAGAGTGTATGTTGTCTTTAAATTTTTTTTAAAATATTCGATGATTCTTCACGTTGATAGCTACAAGAAGTTATAAAGATCAAGAAGCCAAAAGGCTGAAAAATAGTGCTGCTACAGTAATTTTATAGAATAACTTCAAAAAACTTGAAATAATTTCAAAGAATTAGGATTTTTTAGTTTGTGAAATTTTGCTGGACTAAAACCTAAAATTAAGCTAACTTTTAAATCAAAACTTCAAATCACTTGAAATTTGGTATATACCTTCTCTAGAATGTCAGAAAACTATTCCAACCAACGATCAAAAAAATCATTGTTAAAGTTTTGACATTTTTTTGTTTGAAGGTACATTATGCCAAAACAGGTAAAAACTAAAAACGGTGAATATGAATTGCTCGTGGGTGGATGATACCAATAAGGCTCTAGCTGTATTCTCACATGTCACAGCAGACAAGAACAAAGAAATTGAGGCAAAATAGTTGGATCAAGAAATCACTCGGAGAGACCAAAAAGAGCAATAACTGGGCTTCTTCATGAACTTGTCAACCAAGTATCTAGATAGATAGAGATTGATTTCTAGAGGTTATTTTCATCTCTTACATATACTTGATACAACAAGATCAAGAAGGGAAGAGAGAAGAGCAAAAACCAACCAAGTAAAAAGCAAATTAATTAACATAAGAGGGATCTATGGAGATGAACAAACATTGATATGTTACTACTTAACGATGAAGATTTATAACCACTCTACTTGAGGGCAAGAGAGCATACCACAGTACTCAACTTTTTTTAAACCCTAGTCCTAGAACACATGGTCACAAATGAATGGATAGTTGGATGGTGCACTACAAGTCTCCATCACATCCTGATAAATAGATGGGTTATTCAACCCTATCTAATTCTTAGTGGATACCATCCACTTAGTATATATGGAAGAAACCTGATAACCCACACACGCGGGTTTTAATTCACATATTATACTTATATACGCTTTTCAAAGCGTATAAACCCGAATCCGTTAAGTTCTTAGCCTTGATCCATCTTAAACTTCTCAGTTTCTCTTTGATCTAAACCACCTTCCTGAGCGTCATTCAAGCATCGCGATTTTGATCCAAGATAGTTTTTAGGATTTTGGTCAAACTACCAAAATACCATTTCTTGATCCAGTCTTCATCTTTCGTTGCAAGCAATCGCCATATTTGCCATATGTAGGTGCACTACTGCCTTGATCAAACTAAATCATCCCATTACTCATTTCCAATATCAATCATTTCTATAATCTGTCTAGAAGAATCTGCAAATTTATAAATTTTAATTTTTCACTCTATCAAAATAAGAATGGTTTATAATAACAAAACTTTGGATTTTCTTGACTGCTTTGCTGGGGATGATCTTGTGTCATTGCCGCCGGAATCAAAGAGGAAGCTGGAACTCTGCAGGTCAACATTGTTGAAGTACGAAACAACAATAGAGTATGCATGCTTCCCAAACTAAGTGTGTTGAGCTGTCAATCCTGATCAGTAAATTGCATGATGACACGTAAACATATCTCATACGTCAATACATGCACGTCACTGTTGGTTTAGCCCTGAAAGAGCCACACGAGAATGCACTGATGGAGAAGAAAGACAACGAACGCACTCGAGGTGGAAGTTCACCAAGTGAGCCAAAGTTTTCTGTTATTCTGCTTCCTCTGTGTTTTTTTTCCTGAATACAAAATGCTAATACAAATAGATGATTACAAAATGATACGCCGCCTACGCGCGAGGCACGGCCTGCACACCAGCTTGCTCACAATCTCTCCTAAAGACTCGGACCAAGCAATAAACTTGGTCCAACTAAAACTAGTTTACAGTCACAAGCAAGGCAGTCAATGCCGTGTAGGTTGCTGGTTGTTTCAAGTTTGAGCAGTAGTAGTAGTGTAGTAAACAAACTGTGCAAGTTTTATATATAGGGCACCTCTGTGTGTTAGCCTCGTCCTAACACATGGACACCTTCAAAGAAAACACAAAGAAACCTGTATATATGGATATTGCCCTGTCTGCAGTGGCAAGCGAGCTAGTAAGCCGGTTCGTGTCTTTCCTTCTCAGCAAGTACAGAAACCAGGCATGTCTGAAGAAGAACCTGGGAATGTTGCAGCATCGCCTTCTCAGAGTTCATACAGTTGTAGAGGAGGCCGAGGGGCGATACATCACGAATTCAAGCATGCTGATGCAGCTCAAGACGCTTACAGAGGTTATGTACCGAGGGTACGATGTCTTGGACACATATAAAACTTTGGAGAAGATCAAAGAAGAAGAGGAGGTGAGTGGCTCATACACCCTGGCTTTCCCTACTGTTAAACATCTCCATATGACAAACAAAGCCAGTGCTAGCCATGAGGTAAAGAGTGCACTGGAAAATTTAGAATCCACCATTGCTAACATGACCGAATTTGTCGCACTCTTAACGGGGTGCGAACGCATGTTTCGCAGCCCCTATAGTAGCTATCTGTACATCGACAACTTCATGTTCGGTCGCCAGGTCGAGAGGCAGCAAGTCATCAACATCTTGATGCAGGATAACCCAATCGGGGTTCCAGCCGTGCTACCGATCATTGGCGGTTGCAGAGTTGGTAAGAAAACATTAGTTTGGAGTGTTTGCACTGATGATAGGATCCGCTCCTGCTTCTCTTCCATTTTTCATTTCAAAGGAGATGAGATTCAGAAAACTGACCATGACAGGTTCATGCCCGTGAGAACTTTACTTGTTGTTGAATTTCAATCAGATGTGGATGATAAGGAGTGGTTGAAGTTTTATTCACTAATATCACTCACAGGTAAAGGAAGCAAGGTGATAATCATAAGTAGGCTTGAAAAACTAGCAAGATTTGGAACAGTAAACCCGATTCGAATCAACAGCTTTTCACGAGAGGAATACAGTTACCTTTTCAAGGTCCTCGCATTTGGGAGTTCCGATCCGGTAGACCACCCACGGTTAGCATTGATAGGGAAGGAGTTAGCAACAATGATGGAAGGTTCACTTGTCCATTTAAACGTGTATACGAGTATAATGAGAAACAATCTGAATGTTCAGTTCTGGATCCGTGTTCTGAAATTGTATAAGACAATGATGGAGGATAATTTATCGTTGTTCGGTGAACGTCCAAAAACTCTTCTGGAGAAAGGTTGCCCCGTAGATATCACTGAATTTTCTTTTTCATCATCTGCTACCACGTTGCGGTTTATGCTACTGAGTAGTGAAAGGGATTCTTCCCAAGGTGAACTCCCCAAGATGACATTTGGAGATATAATAGCAGGCTCTGTCATTCTACCGATAAAGTTTCAGCTGGTGTGGGAATCGCGGTTGCCCCCTTACACCGTTATTTCTGCAACTTGTGCTGCCGGAAAGCCTCAGTGTACTACAACCTCACCACGGAAGAAACGCCGGAGATTAAGTATGTAACAGCCTTGATGGCATCGACGATTAATTTGTCAGGCAATCTGCCTCTATGATGTGAACTTTAACTGTATAAATATAATTCACAGTATTGTTAAAGAACATGACAAGGATCAGCCATAGTTGATACTGTTACTCGAGTATTCTTGCTTAGCTAAGTCGATGCAATTTGCTTTCCACCGCGCATGACTCAAATTTTGCAAGAAACCATTGCTCTGAAATCCATGTATCTCCGCATGAGTCAAGTTAAATTCGACGTGTTGCATCTGCACATCTCTATCAATCCGGCTTTAAAGAAGCAGAATTAGATGTCCAGGTGTCCATACAAGAATTAGTCATTCTGCAAAAGCTGAGTATGCTACCCAAAACTTCAAAATCATTTGTGGTGTAAACTAGTCGACCTCGAGCTTACCGTCTCACAATGACATAGACTAGTTCGTCCAGTTCCTGACGGACCTGAACGTGCACCTCGCCGAGTCTTTTAGGACACATGGCATACCATGGCATCAGATCAAGCAAACCATACCTTCAACTTCAAACTTGATCACTACAAGGTGAAATATGTCATTTAACCAACAGAATAATTTCTTCGTTATACATCAGTATTCCCCTTTAGTCCCAAGATCAAGTTATTCAAGTTGGAAGCTGTTGCATCTGCGGTTACAGGTGACCTTGTTAGCCGATTCATCTCCTTTCTGAAGAACGAACAAGGTTTTGGATCATGCACCCTCAGACAATAAGTTGGAAAAGTTGCCACAGCTATTTCTGAGAGTTCAAATAGACGTCGTCAACAAGGCCGATGAGCTATACATCACCAATGGTGGAATGTTGCTATAGCTGAAGATGCTTGCAGAGACCATGCACCAAGGACATCAAAAGCTAGATAAGTTCAACTACAGGCGACTCAAGCAGGGTGCAGAGCCACACGTAAGTGACCTTCCAAAAAGATGATGGAGAATAATCTGTCCTTGTTTGGTGAACATCCAAAAACTCTTCTCGAGAAAGATGGCACTACTGTAGATTAAACGGAGTTTTCATCATCATCATCATCTGCTACCTCGTTCAGAATTGCGCTACCGACCAATGAGAGGGATGCTTCCAAAGGTGAATTACCTGTGATGACATTCGAGGTATAATAGCTGGATCAACTATTATCCCTAACAAGTTTCAGCTGGTATGGGAATCAGTGAACCACGGTTACCCCCTTATACTACGGAGAAGCCTCAGCGTGCAACCTGTGAAAGCACTTAGAGTATAGCTGGATCAACTATTTCTGCAACTTGTGCTACGGAGAAGCCTCAGCGTGCAACCTCACCAAGGAAGAAGTGTCACAGAGTATGTATGTCTTGATTTGTAGCCCATTAATTGGTCAGGAAATCTGACTGAACTTCAATTGTATATAGCACTTAAAGTACATTTCATACCTGTGAAAGCAAATGAAGGACCATGTAACAAGGTCTAGGATTTGTTGTGATGAACCATTGCCAATTTGGAGGACATAAAATTTGGATTTTGCAAAATTATGGTTTTCAGAGCTTCTTGTAGACTTGGCAATCTGACCGGCTAGAGGTGGTGGTCTAACTGGCCCAGTTGTTTTGCTTCAGGTGAAAATTAGATATTTGGGTTTTTTTATCATGGTTTGATTTGGTTTAACCTAGGTCACTGCATATATACTGCATGAAATATGTTTTGATTAAAATGGGTCAAGTTATGAAGAACTTATCGAAAATAATTTGTTAGTTTTTGAATGTATAGAGATGCTTAGAGTCAACCATGACCAACAACAAGAATCAAGGCTACGCTCACGGAGGAGCAAAGGCCAAAAATGACCAACGATGCCGGGTGAGATGGCTAAGTGAAAGACTATGTGAGAAGGTCTTGTTTAATGTTATTATGAACTATTGCAATATTTTTGGAGTGGTTATTTAATTTTGCAAAGATCACACTTTGTTAGGATTGGTTTGGGCAGAGATTGATGATTTTGGAATTTGAGTTATAGATTGAGTTGAGATGACCTGGGTTAATGCATTAAGATTGCATGATGCATTAAGACTCTATTAAATGTGAGAAACTTGAATTAAATCATATCTTGTTAGATCTTATGACTAGTTTTGCTCTAGTGATTCTCTTATGATTCGTGCCATGTCTAATAAACTGCGTCTTAAAACTAAATTGAGTTTTAGATTGAGCTCTACTAGTTCTTTGTTGAAACATGAGTTAATATTAGCTCTTTGTTCTTGAACTAAGTTAAGAAAATGCAAAATAATCTCTTTTCTATGAAGAATTCATCTCACTAATTCTTTCTCATGAAACAGCTTACCATTGCACTAGGCATGAACTCAGGGGGGGTGTTGTAGGGGTGGCCCCCACCTAAACCCAGCTAGCCTGTTGAGAAGGTTATAAACATGTACTAAGGACGTAGCTGCCCTCGATCGGAGGTTCGGTGTAAGGTTACGATTGTAAAGACGCTCCTTACAAGGGAACGCATATATATGTCACACAAACCCCTTGGGAAAGATTAAGAGGACATTTGCTCACCTAACTCTCTACTACCATACCTCTCTCTCTGTTTGGTCTGTAGCCACAACAGTTGGCACCGTCCGTGGGGACGACGGAAGCAAGCCTCAAGATCGCAAAAAGGATGGCACCGGAGAAAGCTTCATCATCGGCGGCGAAGAAGAAGGAGGGGGTCCTGGCGAGGCCCCACGTCAACACCAGGGCTTCGGCATCGGTGGTCGGGGGTGAAAATGACGACGATCATCGCGCGACCATCGACCCCGCCACCACTGACGCCACCGACCCCGCCACCACCGACGCGATGGCTGACCCCACCCCACGCGTCACGCGCCACCCCACCGCTGGTGCGACAGTCAACCCCGACGATACCGGTCGGGTGCTAGGGAGCGGTAGCCCCGACGCCCACCGAGGCGCGACCACCGTCCCTACACCTGGTGCGAGAGCACCAAGCGGCCCCGCCGGCGACATGGGCCCTGCCGTCGGCGCCGGAGTCCACCGTGCGGGCGTGATGAACAACCCAAGGACACAAACGGTGGTTGTGACTACCTCGACCGTGCGACTAGACGCGCCCATTGCCCCACCTGCGCCCGCAGTGGAGAACGCCCTGCTGGCAGCCCTCGGCATGCTCCAGTAGGAGTTGGCGGATCTCCGAGGGGCCGTGCGGAGAATGCAAGAGGCTCGGAGTCAACCGACCCCGCCGGTGGTCGCATCGGAGCCCACACCCGAGCGCACGGACAGCCAGGACGCCCCCACATCCAGTCGTGCTTTTGCTGCGATGTGTGGACCCGGAGTCCCCGCTATCGACGGGCCTACAGTAGGCAGTGTGGCCGGAGGATTTTAAATTTTCCAGCTCCGTCACGTCGTACAAGGGTGACACGGATCCCCGAGAGTTCGTACGCGTGTACGAGGCCGCCATCGAGGCAGCAGGCGGAGACGACACCACCAAGGCAAAGGGACTCTCGCTCGCGTTGCAGGGAGTGGCGTTCTCATGGTTCTTCACCATAGAGCCGAACTCCATATATGCATGGGAGCAGATTCGTGACCGCCTCTACAACAACTTCCAGGGGAACTACGTCAAGCATGTCGACGCGGATCATCTCTTCGCAATCAAGCAAAAACCATCGAAAAGGCTCCGCGAGTACTTCAAACGCTTCACGAAGGTCCGCTGCCAGGTCAAAGATGTCAATGAGACAACAATCATCAACGTAGCGGTACAGGGTCTCCTCCCGGGGCCGCTAGCCAAGTACAACGCGCGGAAGCCAATCAAGACAGTGGCGAAGCTCTTCGACAAGATGGAGGAGTACGCCCGGGTAGAAGAGGACGCGAGGCGGTGCCAGGACAATGAGGCCGATGCCAATCCAGCGGAAGGTGTCGCGAAGAGCGCCGACCCGTTGAAAGAAAGTTCCTCGCGGAGCAAGCGTAGGCAGGAGTCGTCGAAGAACGCCTCCCAGCACAAGGACGCGCCGGTTGACAAGCCTTAGCGCGGCTGTCAGACGTCCCGGCGAGCCCGCTACGTCTTCGACGTCGAGGGCAGCTCAGAATACAATGCCCCCGCCAGCCGCGAGGCCAGGGCTCGACGAGGTCGGGGGCAAGGCCGAGGCTGGGGCCACGACGGTTGGGCCCGCACGAAGCATGGCGACCAACACCGCCCACAGTGGTGTGAGGTGCACGGCCAAGGCAATCATGACACCCGCTCCTGCACCACCATCGCGGCACTTCGGCAAAGCGTCACCAGAGACAGGGATCTCGAGGCGCGCCCGCCCGTTGTGGCGCACGTTCAACAGCCATTGGACGGTCCCCTAAGGATTCGGCATCAGGAGCCGCAGCCTAAGGAGGGTCTCCAGCGAATGCAAGCCTAGGTGCCACAGCCCCAGGAGAGCCCCCTGCGGATCCATGCCCTTGAGGGCGCTCCGCGTAGGGTCATCAACGTAATCTCCGGAGGCTCCTCCTTGGAGTTCGCTTCGGAGCGACAGCGCAAGGCCTACGTGCGGAGGCTACACCACGTGGCAGCGTACCCGGCTCACGCACCGCTAGATTGGGCGCAGCATGCGATCACCTTCACGCCCGCCGACGCCGAAGGCGTGGAGTTCCCCCATCAAGATCCCCTAGTCATCCAGGTCGCAGTTGCCGGGTGCGACGTCCGGCGTGTCCTGGTCGATGGGGGTAGCTCCGCGAACGTTTTGTTCGCACAGGCCTTCGACCAGATGGCGATCCCCCGAAGTTGCCTAGGCTCCTCAAGAATTCCGCTGCAGGCTTCGGAGGTTAGCCGCTACTAGCGCTGGGCCAAATATGTTTGCAGGTCTCCTTCGGCCAGGATGACAACGTTGTGAGTAGGAACGCCACCTTTCATGTCGTTGATATCCAGTACCCCTACAACGCCATTTTGGGGAGACCGACCCTCAATTCCTTTGGGACAGTACCACACCATGGCTTCCTATATGTGAAGCTTCCGGGCCCGCAAGGTATCATCACCGTCCTTGGCGACCAGCACATGGTCTGGCACCTGGAGTATGGAACCCGAGGCCCGTACCTGGGAGTCCAGTGAGGCCCTTAGGTCAGGCGCGCTCGTACACGCCCTACGGCAGCCCAAGCACCAGTGGCTGGTTAATTTGGGATGTTTCAACTTTAGTCTCGCCATTGAGATGAACATGGTTGCTGATTTCCATGTGGCGCAAGGGGGGTGTGATGCGAAACCCTAGCGGGCGAGATTAGGTTGGAATTGAACTTTGTAAAGGCCTTGTTGTGATTTCCTGAGACCGAGGCTAATCGCATCATGTGGGTACAGTTGTGCAATCTCTGCAGAGTATAAAACTATTCGAATAGCCGCGTCCTTGGTCATGGACAATGCTCGGTGATTTCACACGAGGGGTAGTGATTTCGTTTAAACTTGTGGTTTATGGTTGGTTAGTGAACAGGTAGTTCACTATTGGTTTAGCTTGTGGATGGGATGTCCCCAAGTGGTTTACTTCAATTCCATTGATTATTATTATTGTTTTCCAGTGAAGTTCGCTTTCAATCTATTTATCATATTTACTCTGAAATATCATTTTATGCAAACTAACCTTTCAGTCATCCATTGGTAAGCCTTACATACTATATTGCATTCTTTTGTTACAAACGACTTGCTGAGTACCAAAGTACTCATAGCTTTATGACTATGTTGCTCAGTTGAGGAGGAGAAGTATTATCAGTAGGAGGTACCAGAGGGAGAGTACTTCAGTGACTTCAAAGATTAGGACTTCGTTCTCCACTCGATAGCCTGTGGGCGTGTCGATTGGCTGCTACGCTTTGCTTTGGTTTTCCACTGCTAGATTTGAGCCTTTCGAGCTAGTGATATTGTAAGCTTAACCATAAGGTCTTACTTTGGATATTTATCGATATTCGATGTTTCCCTTTATTTTAGCGTGTGTATGGTTGTGATTACATCTATATTTGACTGTGTGCACTAGCGTGATCTTGGACTAGTACAGTTTATACAGAGAGTCCAAATTTGCATATTCGGGTCTTGACACGTTTGGAATACAAAATGGAGGTCGAACTCCCCATGTTCCACTGACCATTTTGCCATGCGTCTTGTTGTTTCCCTACCCTGGAGGACCACTTCCAAGGGAAACTCAGACGACACAAGAATCTTATGCGCCTGAAAATAATGCCGTAACTTTCTCGAAGACATGAGGAGGGCATATAGTAATTTTGTCCTCCTTAGGCCCATATAAGACTTCGCTTACATAATATACTGGTCGTTGAACGTTGTCACATTCTGCAATGAGTACAGCACTTACTACTTGTGGCATGGCGGAAAGATACACAAGTAGCGTCTCGCCTGGTTTAAGAGAAACTAGTATGGGAGCACTCATAAGATATCTCTTGATGTCCTTGAAAGCATCATTGGTCTCTTTTGTCCATTCGAAACCTTCATGTTTCCTGAGAAGCTTAAAGAAAAGAAAGCCCTTCTCACCCAGGCGTGCTATGTAACGACTTAAAGCCACCATATAGCCAGTGAGCTTTTGAACTTCTTTCTTTGTTGTCAGAGGGTGCATCTGCTCGATGGCCATAATCTTCTCTGGATTTGCTTCGATACCTCTCGCCGAAATGAGGAATCTGAGCAATTTTCTAGAAGAAACTCCGAACACACATTTCTCAGGATTAAGTTTTAAGCGATGCTTTCTAAGGTTATCAAAAGTCTCCTGAAGGTTTGTAATGTGATCAAGTCGTTTGATACTTTTGACAACTATATCATCAACGTAGGCCTCTAAATTGTGACCTATTTGATCTATAAAAGTCAATTGCATCAAACGTTGAAAAGTCGAACTAGCATTTTTCAGACCAAATGGCATTTTGACATAACAAAATATCGCAAATGGTGTGATAAATGTGGTCTTCTCTTCATCTTCTGGATACATTCTAATCTGGTGATAACCAGAGTATGCATCCCAAAAACGTTTTTGTCTTTTAGAGGCAAAGGAAAGTTATCTTTTAGACAAGCTTTATTCAAATCGGTATATTCTATACACATACGCCACTTACCGTTAGACTTTTTGACCATTACAGAATTAGCTAACCACTCAGAGTGATTAACTTCTCTTATGAAGGCTGCTTTTAACAACTTGTCCAATTCAGATTTGATTGCTTCTCGTCGATCTGGTGCAAATCTCCATAATTTTTGTCTTACAGGTTTTTTATTAGGCCGTAAAGCTAGCCTGTGCTCGATCACCTCCCTGGGACTCCGGGCATGTCAGATGGCTTCCACACGAACAAATCTGCATTTGCTCGGAGGAAGGTGACGAGGGTGTCATCCCATGAAGGGTCAGAGGAAATTTTGATACGAAGAGTCTTAGAAGATTCTGTAGGATCCAAGGGAACCTTCTTAACTCCCTTGTTCGGCTTTGGTGCAGCTTTCGACTTTGAGTACTTACTCGAAGGCTACGTCACATTGGCTTCTCGAGTGAGTGGTTGGCTAGCCATCTCAACGGACTTGCGGTCGCACGATAGCACCATTTTCTTGTCACCGCGCACCGTGATTACCCCTTTGGGACCTGGCAACTTAAGACATTGATAGGCATAATGAACTACCATCAGAAAAAAGCACCAAAGTTGGCTGACTAAGAATGGAGTTATAAGTCGTATCAAAATCAACCACATCAAAGGGTATCTTCCCTGTCCTGAAGTTGTTTGGAGTACCGAACGTTACAGGCAAAGAGACTTGGCCAATGGGTTTGGCCGTAGAACTCGGTACGATTCTATGAAAGGAATATTGTACCGGCTTGATCTTACTTCGAGGGCCCTACATCTCTTCTAAAGCGATAACAAATAATATATTTAGAAAACTTCCACCATCAATCAACACCCGATTAACTCGGCAGTTGTTGATGGTGGGTACCACCACGATCTGGAACCGACTAGGTCGAACCAAGGTAATTGGATAGTCATCCTTCCCAATGGAGACTATAACGTTTGATCACTTAGAGAAGTTACTGGCATGGGAGAGATTAAGAGAGTTTAACTCACGTTTGACGGTATTATAATGCCTCTTCGAATCATATGCGGATGAACCTCCATAGATATGCTTGATCATATGCTTCGGGCACTGGAAAGGCATGTCTTCGTCCACATCTGAGTGCTTTTAACCGCTCGACTGTCCCGCTGCCATATTTGGTGGATACGATCCATCACCAGAATCATATTCCTTAAGTTTTTTTTCTGGAAGACTCGGCAACTGCGGAGGTCGTGGCCTTCCTTCTGATGAATGGGACACCACTTCGGCTTGCCATCCCTTCGAGTGAATGCCTTGCCTTTGCCATTGTCAGGAATATGAGGCTTCTCGTCATCCACGACTAAAACTTCAATTGAAGAACCGGGGCGAGTCTTGTGACTCTTTTCCTTGCCTTTGCCTTTCTTCTTCTTTCCACCTTCGCGTTCCTCCTCTTTACCTCGATCGGCCCGATCAAGGGATTTTGTCCATTCGACAGCCGCAGAGGCAGCCGCATATTGATCAGCCATTTCGAAGAGTTCAGTAATGGTGGATGGAGGATGCAAGGCAATATCCTCGGTGATCCTCTTGTTGCGGACTCTCTACTTGAATGCCAGAATAACAGAAGTGTTGGAGACTTCGGGAATTAAATTCCAAATCTGGCTTAAACGCTTGACGAATTGGCGCAGGCTCTCACTACTATCCTGCCGCATTCGATGCAAGTCATCCTCTTTCCTGGGGCAATTGTACGTCCCCTGGAAGTTAGCTATGAGCAAGTCGCAAAGGTGCCTCCAAGAGTAAATCGGCTCGAAGGGCTAGTTAAGCAACCAGGGTCGAGCGGACCCCTCAAGAACCGTTGGAAGATAGTTGGCCATGATGTGCTCATCACCACTTGCTGCCTGTACCGCAGTTGTATAGATTTGAAGGAATTCGATGGGATTCTGGGACCTATCAAATCACTCCATGTTGACTAGGCCAAACCTTGTCAGCCAACATACTTCTCGGAGGTCGGGTGTGAACGCCCGACATCCGATAACTACTTCTTGTCATATCCTTTGTGGGAAAGGATAGCTTGGGTCATCAAGTGACCGTAGTCGTCGATGCCCGATAGTAGATTGGCCCGACTGGTAGTAAGCCTGATCCATATGAGGGTAGTACTCTTTGTATTCCATCTGCTGATGCAGATTCCTTGGCTGGAGAGGTGACTGATCACGTACTCGGCCAGCTCGCTGATCCAAAGTTGTTCTGGCAACCCTCTTCCGGCTGGATCTATACCCAGATGACCGTCATAGATCGCCTCCATGTCGATCCCTGCACGGAGAGTTCTGTGAATGACTCGAAGTAGTCATTTTCATCCGACCCCCTAGATTGCGTCGACTAGGCTGCTCGAGTCTATCCATCATCTTGTGTAGTCTTCGTGCAATTCCTTCGGCAAAGTGGTCATAGCCGGGCACCCAAGCGAGATCCAAAGTCGGGTTTTTGAGATGTTCGTTGATGTCCTGAAGTTCTCTAGCCTCCTCAGGCTGGTACTGAACATGCCCAGGCAAAGTCTTCTGAGTGGCCAGTCTCTTCCTCCGAGCGATGTCAGGGTCTTTAATTTCTGAGGCAGGAAGTAATGTGACGATGGATCGATCTTCTGAAAGGTACTGATAAGTCGATTATGGAGAACTCGACGTTGATGACCCAAAGGCTTTGACCAAAACAGATTGAAACCCTCGCAATCACTGCACCACTGCTCTGTTGGTTATCAACCGTGCCGAAGGCGGTTGACCTCGCCAAGAAGGCTATCTCCTGCAAGCAAATCAAGAACAAAAGCAAGAGAGTACAAGATGCAATCTGATATTGTATTGCGAATAAGGATGAAGTTCACAAGTTGGGGTTCCTCAACCGGATGTGCGGTGAAACTGCTAAGCAGAATTATCTCTTACAAAAAACCAAAGGGAAACTAAGGGGTGCGACCTTCTTAAATAGGTAAGGAGGAAGCTGCACTTATCTAATGAAAGGGGGGTGCAGTACTATTACAGTTCTCGCAATAGGACTCGGATACAAGCCTTATAGGCTAAAGAAAAAGGTGACGCAACACCGAGTAAAGGGGTAACCGAAGCTCTTTGAGTTGGAGGCCTCAAATTCTTTATCTCCTTTAACCATTGTTTTTGCCTTCTCCTTCCTTGATGCATATCATCAACTCCTTGCTGTCCTGTCCTAGATTTCTAAGCACAAGCAAATCATCTCCATTAGGCAGCATCATAGAGTTCTTAAGTGATACACTCAGCCCTAGAAATGAATTTACCTGATAATTTAATTGATGAACACGTGCCCGAGTAATTGAACCTTGGACATCATTCAAGATAGTAGCAAGAGGAGTGTTCATATTAGTCGATGTGATGTCCTCATCATCCTCCCTTTCTTGAATTGAAGTCGTCCTAGACTCAAGCTCATCCTCCGTGTCGAAAAATGGTCGTAGATCTGCAATGTTAAAGGTGGGGCTCACCCCAAAATCTGCAGGCAAGTCTAACTTATATGTATTATCATTAATACGTTCAAGCACCTTAAAAGGGCCATCTGCACGAGGCATGAGCTTAGACTTTCTCAATTCTCTGAGTCTCAAGCTTGTGCTTATCAATACAAGTATCAGGGTCCATATATGGTGAGTCCATGGCATCAAAAGTGACTAACTCTAGCTTGAGTCCGTCAATTGACGGATTATAATCAAAGCGAGGCATCTCTAAGGGGATTGAGAGAGTCTCAGTGGCACTAAATGAAGACTGTGATGTGGCATGATTGTCCAAGCAACTACTCAATAGCTGGAGAGAATTTCTATGATCATCCACTTCTAACATCAATGTGCTCAATGCACTCAACTGGCTTTTTATGTCACTAAACTTAGTGTCCACCCTAGTAATACATGATGCCAACATCTCCTCCATCTTAGACATATGATTAGATTGAGGGATAGGAGGCGGATGCTGAGGTACAGGATAGTGCTGGTGTGACCAATGAGAATTATCCAGATCACCATACGTATAACCCTGCAATGGTGTACTAGAAGAAAATGATAACATATCAGGGTTATTGTAACATCCTGTTTTTCTGAGATTTTTAAAGCCTGGGATTTAAAAATGAATTTTTAAAGCCCGCGTCGCGAGCCGCGCGCTCCTCGCCTCGGCGTGCGCTGCGCGCGCGCCGCTTCACGACGCCTCGCGCGCGGCTGCCACGCGTCGCCGATCCGCCTCGCGCGGCCACGCGCCGTCATCGCCTCGCTCCGACCACGCCGCGCGCCGCCGCGCTGCGCGTCCGCGACGCCTCCGCGCCGGCGGCCACGCGCCGGCGATCCGTCCGCCGCTGCCTTCCGCCACGCGATCTCGCCGCCGCTTCGGATCGGAGCCGAGGGCTCGACCGCCGCGCGTGCCGCGTCCCGCCGTCGGATCCCGCCGTCGCCGCCCGTGCCTGAGCCGCCAGCTCAGCCTAGCCACGTGGCAGCACCAGCGCGTGCCACGTTAGCCCTAGTCCACGTGGCACGACACGTGGCATGCCATGTCAGCGCCACGTCAGCCCCGAGCCGTCCCCCGAGCCACGTGGCAACCACGTCAGCTGCCACGTCAGTCGGGTGACACGTGGCGACATATCTGCCGCCGCCACGTCGTAGCGTCCCGCCGCGTCGACCGCCGCCCCGTGCACTGTTTCGTGGACCAAGTCCACGGTGGACTCGGAATTTCGTGGACCGGGTCCACAGCACAGTAACTTTTTCGAATTTCTCGAATTAATTTTAGAATTAATTTTCCGGGGGCCCGTTCTCCTCCGTCCTAGCTCCGATTGACCCCGTTCTTTTTTCTAAATTCATCTAAAATCGAGCTCTAGCTGTTGGTTCTGGTTTTGTGAATTTTGGAGTTCATTTGCTTATCATGTTATGTGTTTCTTTGTTTTCGATCGTTTTCTCTCTCGTTAGATTTGGATTCCGGAGGAGCAGGTTTCGCGCCAGAAGACCCGGAGTACCCCGCTGAGCATAACGAAGGCAAGTCGTGTCCTTTGATCATGTTGAACCCAATTTTGCAATCTATTATTTAATTATTTTTGTTTTAAATTACGTCGCATTGCTATTTTTACTCAAACATTTGCACTGGTAGTTATCATCCCAATTGAGATTATCCATCCTTGATAATTTGGAATACCATGATGCCATTGTCACCATAGGTTGGGTAATTATTTAGTGATGCTAGATTATTTGTCACATGGGCGAGTACGATTAGACTACTTAGCTGGCTTATATTTACGATTGATCTCATCAGCACGTGTTAAATTATAAATTTGACTTAATGACATATGGAACTGTGGTTGGTGCCACGTGTATTAAAATTTGTGCCACGTCCTTGGTGTGACGTTGGCTTGGTTATACAAATTGGTTTTCACTCGGGCGAGTGATCGTGCAGTAAAGGGGGAGGTGCAGTTGCACTTCGGGGATGTGGTAGCCTCGCCCGGGTAATGTTAAGGACTTAACTTTGTGCGCCATTGATCTGAGCTTAATCGTGCAAACCACATGTCTATTATGGGATGGACCTGGCTGATTAATTTGTAATATTTCAATTCAATTCTGCCATTGTGATGGACATGGTTGCTGATTTCCATGTGGCGCAAGGGGGTGTGATGATGAAACCTAGCGGGCGGGATTGTGTTGAGGTAGAGCATTGTAAAGGCCTTGTTGTGATTTCCTTAGGCCTAGGCTAATCACATCGTGTGGGTACAGTTGTGCAACCTCTGCAGAGTGTAAAACTATTCGAATAGCCGCGTCCTCGGTCATGGACAGTGCTCGGGGATTTCACACGAGGGTTAGTGTTTCATTTATAACTTGGTGGTTTATGTTGGTAGTGGACAGGTAGTTCACTGTTGGTTTAACTTGTGGATTGGTGTTCACAAGTGGTTTATGTTTATTCCTTTGATTATTCCTTATTACTGTTTCTAGTTAACTTTCGCTTTCAAGATTATTTAATATATTTCATCAATAAATGCCTTTATGCAAATTAACCTTTCAGCCTTCCATTGGTAAGCCTTACATATTATATTGCATTCATTGTTACAAACGACTTGCTGAGTACCAATGTACTCACGGCTTTACGCCTATGTTGCTCAGTTGAGGGAGAGGAGTACTATCAGCAGGAGGTGCCAGAAGGAGAGTACTACGACGACTTCACGGATTAGGCTTCGTTCTCCACTCGATAGCCTGTG
The DNA here is from genome assembly GCA_036346265.1 of Melocanna baccifera. Lineage (NCBI taxonomy): Eukaryota > Viridiplantae > Streptophyta > Magnoliopsida > Poales > Poaceae > Melocanna > Melocanna baccifera. The sequence goes on along the minus strand of CM070704.1, from coordinate 17,080,295 downwards.
GCTTGTCGATTGGTCGCTACGCTTTATTTTGGATTTCCGCTGCTATTTTGTTAAACCCTTCCGGCTAGAGATATTGTAAGCTTGGCCATAAGGTCGTACCTTTGATATTTTATCGATATTCGAGTTTTCCTTTATTATCGTCGTGTGTATGACTGTGATGACATCTATGTTTGACTGTGTGCACTAGTGTGATCCTGGACTAGTGTAATTTACACAGAGAGACCGAATTTGCATATTCGGGTCTCGACAGAGATGGTATCAGAGCCATATCGACTGTAGGACGAAGCCCTAGTGATATTGGTCGTAACCCAAAAACTTATTTTCTAAATCAAACCAACTAAACTTGATATTTAGTAATATCTCTATCTCCTTACCTCGTTCTTAAGGATTCTTGTCTCTCGCCCCAACTCTTGCAAAAATTTTTTTCCTAAAGTTATAAACTGATCTTTCCTTTATAAATGCATTAGATGTCCCAAGCTTCTTACAGCACGACAGGAGGATGGAGGTCACTTCTACGCGTTCTGTTGCGGAGCCTCGGATTTAAGAGACTGCCCGTCTACCTCACCAAGGACGAGAAGCATAAAGGTCAACGTATCGGGAGCATCTCCAGGGTATACTTCACCACTCGAGTCGGCAAGCAGGTGCTACACCACAGTTTCAAGAATGCCGGTGCCAGTGGAGAGATGTCAGCACAAGGAGTTGCGCACAAAGCCATCCGTCGACTTTGCAAGCTATACAAGATCAACATGGCCAGACTCGTCCGGAAGTTCAAGGAGCGATGACGGAGCCACCCCGAGACTACGAGAGCTGCCCGAGGAGCCACGACCGCGATCGCCAAGACTCTACCGTCGCCTACACCGCCGAGCCCAGAGGAGAGACGTCGTATCACCGGAGATCGTCGCGCCTACCTCAGTCGGTTCACCCCAGCCCCAGTCAGAGAGCAGTCGCCGCCGATCCGCAACTCGTGGGTTGTCTACAGCGATTCTGAGGACGATAGCAGTGTACCTTATTTGTCAGGACCCGAGTGGGAGCCTTCAGAGTAGATAGTGCGAGTAGACACGTTGGTTTTTATTTGCAGTTGTGTGTGATGTGAACTGCAAATACTGCCCTAAAAGCATTATATTGCATTCATGTCAATCTTTTAATGCAGTTTATTTTCGCTCAGTTTTGTTGCTAGCCTTTTGGATAAATGTCTGTTTAGAGCAGGTTTCCACTAGCAAAACTCCTTAGAGACATTTACCTCTTATCTATACTTTTCCCTCTCGTCTTTTACCTTTGGTCAGTTAGCAGTTGTTTTCTTTTCAGAGCAAGATGGTTGATACCAGGAACTCCTCCAGCCGCAATCAGGCTAACCAGGACCCAGAGAGTAGTGCTGCGCAGCCAGTACCACCTACCTTGGATCCTGCCCTCAGTCAGTTTTTGATGGCCCAGACTCAGATGATGCAGGGTATGCAGACTATGATGCAATGACAAAGACCAGAGCGATACCACCACCAAAGACCTCGTCGCCATCCAGCTATGCAGAGTTCATGAGGACGAGACCGCCTATTTTCTCCAGTTCGTCAGAGCCTTTGGAGGCCGACGATTGGATTCGTTCAGTTGAGAAGAAATCGAACTTGGCCTGCAATCGACAGAGAGAAGGTTTTGTATGCAGCACATCAGCTTGAGGGACCAGCAGTAGAGTGGTGGAAGAACTACAGTGCCGCCCATGAGAACCAGAACAACATCACTTGGAAGGAGTTCGCCAAGGCCTTCCATACTGCCCATGTCCTGGATGGAGTGGTAGAGATGAAGAAAGATGAGTTTCGGGAGTTCCAGCAGAGGAACCTGTCAGTGAGTGAATATCTCAATAAATTCACTCAGTTGGCTCGCTACGCGCCAGAGGATGTAGCGTCAGATGCAGCGCGCGAAGAGGTTCAAGAAAGGCTTGCATCCAGCTTTGAAGGTGCAAGTCGAGGTAACGACTATGCGATTTTGATGGTTGGTGGACAAGGCCATTCTCATTGAGGAGAGTCGCGCGAGCTCGAGGAGTCTCGCAAGAGGAGGTTGATCCAAAGAGGATCACGGTCACACCATCCCAGAGGCCTCGTTTTGGTTCCTACCGGCTGCACGAGTGCCACAGCGAGAGCAGCGAGCCTCGGATTCGGACCCACTCGGACACGCGCGCGATTTGGTCAGGCGGCGTCTTGGTGGTTCCAGTGGTCGGCAAAGAATGTAAGAGCAATAATTCAGCGGCGTCCGTCACTTGCTTCAAGTGTCATGAGGTGGGACACTATGCTAGCAAGTGCCCTCGAGGCGAGCCCCGACACCGGTTCGCCGACTTGGGAGCCACCCGGTCGTACTCCTACCCCAGAGCGGGGAGAGCACCCCGGCATCGGGACGAGCGGCAGGACGCCGGTGGTGAGAGGTCGTGAACCACGCCACCGCAGAGGATGCCCAGCAGCACCAGACGTTGTGATCGATGCGCCTCGCACATTGGCCTCGCCACCGCTTTATTTGATTACGAGCTTCGCATTCGTTTGTTTCTCGGAGTTTTGCTTTAAAGCAACAATTCAAAAATGTTGCTCTTGGATCTGTTCTTTTAATCCAATCCCCCGGATCCGAGTTGAGATCCAACCTAGGTTGTCCAGGAGTTAGGATAACCATTCAGGGAGTTGAGTTCAGGGCCGACCTGATTTTGTTGGATATGCAGTCCCTAGATGTAATTTTGGGAATGGATTGGCTTCAGAAGCAGCAGGCATTGTTAGACTGTGGGAGCAGAGCAGTGACCTTAACCAATTCAGATGGGGTTAAGGTGCGATTCGCAGCTAGCGAATGTTAGCCAGGGCCAGTCATGGTTTGCCAGAGCAAGGTGACCCAGTTGGAGGATGTGCCAGTTGTCAGGGAGTACCCCGACGTGTTTCCAGATGATCTTCCAGGTATGCCACCAGAGAGGGAGGTTGAGTTTCTGATTGAGCTTGTGCCAGGTACCGCTCCGATTTCCAAGAGACCCTATCGGATGCCAGCCAATGACTTAGCAGAGTTGAAGAAGCAAATTCAGGAGCTTTTGGATAAGGGATACATCAGACCGAGTTCATCCCCGTGAGGAGTGCCAGTGTTGTTCGTCAAGAAGAAGGATGGTAGTCAGCGCATGTGTGTGGACTACAGAGCACTTAATGAGGTCACCGTCAAGAATAAGTACCCTCTGCCCAGGATTGATGACCTGTTTGATCAGCTTAAGGGAGCAGGAGTGTTCTCCAAGATTGATTTGAGGTCAGGATATCATCAGATGAGGATACGCAAGGAGGACATACCCAAGACAGCCTTCTCGACTCGTTATGGTCTATACGAGTTCACAGTGATGTCATTTGGTTTGACCAATGCCCCAGCTTATTTCATGTATTTGATGAATAAGGTATTGATGGAATATTTGAACAAATTTGTCGTTGTGTTCATTGACGACATTTTGATTTATTCCAAGAATGAGGAGGAACATCAGGAGCACTTGAGGTTAGCATTACAGAAATTGAGAGATAATCAGTTGTATGCAAAGTTTAGCAAATGTGAGTTTTGGATGAAGAAAGTCGCCTTTCTAGGGCACGTGTTGACAGTAGAAGGAGTCGTAGTTGACCCAGGGAAAGTAAGTGATGTTTTGGATTGGCAGTCACCCACTTCAGTTACCCAGATCAGGAGTTTTCTGGGTATGGCAGGATACTACCGTCGCTTTATTGAGGGATTTTTCAGTGTGGCCAGACCCCTCACTCAGTTGCTCAAGAAGGAAAAGAAATTCACTTGGACGCCAGAGTGCGAGAAGAGTTTTCAGAAACTTAAGGATAGTTTGACCACAGCCCCAGTGCTTGTGTTGCCTGATATTAACAAGGATTTTGAGATATTTTGCGATGCCTCTCGCAAAGGTTTGGGTTGTGTCTTCATGCAACACAAGAGAGTGGTAGCCTATGCCTCACGCCAGTTGAGACCGCATGAGGAGAACTACCCTACCCATGATTTAGAGTTGGCAGCCGTAGTGCATGCCTTAAAGATTTGGCGTCATTATCTGATGGGTAACAGATGTGAGGTTTACACGGATCATAAGAGCCTGAAATACATCTTCACCCAGTCCGAGCTTAACCTCGAGCGAGAGGAGGTGGTTAGAGCTGATAAAGGATTATAATGTGGGCATACATTATCATCTGGGAAAGCTAATGTTGTTGCAGATGCCTTGAGCAGAAGGTATACTTGCAATTCGGTGATGGTTCGAGAGAGTCACCACTTTGCATGAGAAATTTGAAGCTTAGCCTTGAGTTGGTTGAGCTGGATTTTTGACAACTATGGAGATGCACCTACTTTGATGGTCGATTCGCGTGCTCGGTCGGATGATGAGGCATTTCAATGGATCGAAAAGAACTTAAGTGAAGGTAAAGAGTCGGGATTTTCAGTGGATGACCAGGAACCTTGTGGTTCAAACAAATAGCTTGTGTGTGCCCAACAAGCAAGAACTAAAGGATGTGTTGTTAAAAGAGGCTCATGAGTCGCTGTATTCGATTCATCCAGGCAGTACCAAGATGTACCAGGACATTAAGGATAAGTATTGGTGGCCAAGCATGAAGCGTGAGATCGCTGAGTATGTAGCCCTTTGTGATGTTTGTCATATAGTAAAGGCAGAGCATCAGAGACCTGCACGTTTGCTACAGCCATTGAAAGTTCCCGAGTGGAAGTGGGAAGAAATTGGTATGGACTTTATAGTCGGTTTGCCTAAGACCAAAGAGGGCTATGATTCGATTTGGGTCATTGTGGATCGATTGACCAAGGTTTCTCATTTTATTCCAGTTAAGATGACTTACAGTGGCGACAGATTGGCAGAGCTATATATGTCAAGGATTGTCAGTTTGCATGGTGTGCCCAAGAAGATTGTGTCAGATCGTGGATCGCAGTTCACCTCTCGGTTTTGGGGTAGTTTCCATAAGGCTATGGGGACTCACCGGAACTTCAGTACCACATATCACCCCAGATGCATGGTCGAGAGAGCGAGTTAATCGAGTTCGGAGGACATGTTGAGAGCCCGTGTGCTTGATCATGGGTCTAAGTGGGACGATTGTTTACCTTTGCGAGTTCTCATACAACAACAACAGATTATCGTGCCGCTTTGCGATGTCACCGCTTAAGGCATTGTATGGCAGAAATGCAGACCCTCTCAATTGGAAAGAGACGGGGAAGGTCGTTTTTTAGCCCGCATCGCTTGAAAGAAGCCGAGGATAAGGTCCGCTTGATACAGATAGGTTGAAAACGCCTGTGCCGCATGTAAGAGCTATGCGTATACGAGGCGTCGAGAGCCGAGTTTTGAGCCGATGATTTTGTGTATCTCGTGATCACACCATTCAAGGGTGTGAAGAGGTTTCAGCTAAAGGGAAGCTTGCACCGAGATATGTTGGTCCGTTCAGGATTCTGAAACGCAGGGGAGAGGTTGCTTATCAGTTGGAGCTACCTGCGTCCTTCAGTGGGGTACATGACGTCTTTCATGTGTCCCAGCTGAAGAAGTGCCTGCGCGTACCAGAGGAGGTTGTGCCAGTTGAGGCCGTTGACCTGCAGGAGGATCTGTCGTACAAAGAGTACCCAGTCAAAATCTTAGAAGTGTCAGAGCGAGTCACCCGGAATAAAGTGGTCCGTTTTTGTAAAGTCCAGTGGAGCAACCATTCCGAGGAGGAAGCCACCTGGGAGCGCGAGGAGGATCTTAGAGCAGAGTTTCCGAACCTATTCTCTTAGTTGGCCCAGATCTCGGGGTCGAGATCTCGTTTAAGGGGGTAAGGTTTGTAACATCCTGTTTTTCTGAGATTTTGAAAGCCTGGGATTTAAAAATGAATTTTCTAGAATTAATTGAAGCTTCAAATGAATTTTAGAAATTTTAAATGATTTATTATGATTAAAATAAACATTAACATAAGTGGAAAATATTTTATTTGTGTTCCTCAGGTCTCAAGGAATTTTCTGGTATTTTTGGTGAATTTTTGGGATTTATTTGCTATTTTCTAGAGCTTTTAGAAGTTTATTTGTTTTTCTCGAAAAAGAAAAGAAAAAGAATCTCAGAAAACCCCGCACGATCTCCGCCGTCCGCCTCGTGCCCGCGCCGCGAACCCTAACCCTAATCCCGTCGCCCGCGCGCCCGCATCCGCACCGTTGGGGGAGCCACGTGTCAACACCAGCAAACCCCGCGTCCGCCCGTCCGATGCCGTCGGATCACGCCTCGTGGCTGCATCCGAGCCGTCCAAACCAGTCTGTCCCGAACCCGCGACCGTCTCCGGATCAACTCGCCTCGGTTCGCGTGTATTTATCGCGTTCGTTCCTCGGTTCGCGTGCACGCACCGCCGCCGCTCTCGCCTCCACTCCCGCATCGCCGCCGCCGTTTCCAGGCCTTGCCGCCGTCGCTCGTGCCCTCTCCGTCGTCTGCGTCGTCGCCGGAACCGCCTCGCCGTCGGAGCTACCTCCTCGTCGCCGTTCGCGAGGGTGAGCCCGATCGCCGCTCGCCTGCGCCGCGCGAGCCGCGCGCTCGCCTCGCCTCGCGCGCGCTAGCTCGCGCGCGCGCCGCGCCAGCGCGCTCGCGCGCGCGCGCCGCCACGCTGCCGCCGATCCGCCCCGCCGCGCCACGCGCCGTCATCGCCTCGCTCCCACCCACGCCGCGCCGCGCGCGCGCGCTGCGTCGCGACCGCTGCGGGCGATCCGTCCGTCGCCGCCGCTTCCGCCGCGCGATCTCGCCGCCGCTTCGATCTCGGCCGAGGCTCGACCGCCGCGCGCCGCGTCCCCGCCGTCGGATCCCGCCGTCGCCGCCCGCGCCCGAGCCGCCAGCTCAGCCTAGCCACGTGGCAGCACCAGCGCGTGCCACGTCAGCCCTAGTCCACGTGGCACGACACGTGGTATGCCACGTCAGCGCCACGTCGCCCGAGCCGTCCCCCGAGCCACGTGGCAGCCACGCCACCGCGTCGGCCGGGTGACACGTGGCGGCATATCTGCCGCCGCCACGTCGCGTCCCCGCGCGTCGCCCCGCCGCCGTCGGCGTTGTTTCATGGACCGAGTCCACGGTGGACTCGGAATTTCGTGGACCGGGTCCACAGCACAGTAACTTTTTCGAATTTCTCGAATTAATTTTAGAATTAATTTTCCGGGGGCCCGTTCTCCTCCGTCCTAGCTCCGATTGACCCCGTTCTTTTTTCTAAATTCATCTAAAATCGAGCTCTAGCTGTTGGTTCTGGTTTTGTGAATTTTGGAGTTCATTTGCTTATCATTTTATGTGTTTCTTTGTTCTCGGTCGTTTTCTCTCTCGTTAGATTTGGATTCCGGAGGAGCAGGTTTCGCCCCAAAAGACCCGGAGTACCCCGCTGAGCATAACGAAGGCAAGTCGTGTCCTTTGATCATGTTGAACCCAATTTTGCAATCTATTATTTAATTATTTTTGTTTTAAATTACGTCGCATTGCTATTTTTATTCAAACCTTTGCACTGGTAGTTATCATCCCAATTGAGATTATTCCTCCTTGATAATTTGGAATACCATGATGCCATTGTCACCATAGGTTGGGTAATTATTTAGTGATGCTAGATTATTTGTCACATGGGCGAATACGATTAGATTGTTTAGCTGGCTTATATTTACGATTGATCTCATCAGCACGTGTTAAATTATAAATTTGACTTAATGACATATGGAACTGTGGTTGGTGCCACGTGTATTAAAATTTATGCCACGTCCTTGGTGTGACGTTGGCTTAGTTATACAAATTGGTTTTCACTCGGGCGAGTGATCGTGCAGTAAAGGGGGAGGTGCAGTTGCACTTCGGGGATGTGGTAGCCTCGCCCGGGTAATGTTAAGGACTTAACTTTGTGCGCCATTGATCTGAGCTTAATCGTGCAAACCACATGTCTATTATGGGATGGACCTGGCTGATTAATTTGTAATATTTTAATTCAATTACGCCATTGTGATGGACATGGTTCTTGATTTCCATGTGGCGCAAGGGGGTGTGATGCGAAACCTAGCGGGCGGGATTGTGTTGAGGTAGAGCATTGTAAAGGCCTTGTTGTGATTTTCTTAGGCCTAGGCTAATCACATCGTGTGGGTACAGATTGTGCAACCTCTGCAGAGTGTAAAACTATTCGAATAGCGCGTCCTCGGTCATGGGCGGTGCTCGGGGATTTCACACGAGGTTAGTGTTTCATTTATAACTTGGTGGTTTATGTTGGTAGTGGACGGGTAGTTCATCGTTGGTTTAACTTGTGGATTGGTGTTCACAAGTGGTTTATGTTTATTCCTTTGATTATTCCTTATTACTGTTTCTAGTTAACTTTCGCTTTCAAGATTATTTAATATATTTCATCAATAAATGCCTTTATGCAAATTAACCTTTCAGCCTTCCATTGGTAAGCCTTACATATTATATTGCATTCATTGTTACAAACGACTTGCTGAGTACCAATGTACTCACGGCTTTACGCCTATGTTGCTCGATTGAGGAGAGGAGTACTATCAGCAGGAGGTGCCAGAAGGAGAGTACTACGACGACTTCACGGATTAGGCTTCGTTCTCCACTCGATAGCCTGTGGCTTGTCGATTGGTCGCTACGCTTTATTTTGGATTTCCTCTGCTATTTTGTTAAACCCTTCCGGCTAGAGATATTGTAAGCTTGGCCATAAGGTCGTACCTTTGATATTTTATTGATATTCGAGTTTTCCTTTATTATCGTCGTGTATGACTGTGATAACATCTATGTTTGACTGTGTGCACTAGCGTGATCCTGGACTAGTGCAATTTACACAGAGAGACCGAATTTGCATATTCGGGTCTCGACAGTTATTGTTTCCATATGACAGACTAGAGTGCTCAGGCCATCCAGGGTAATAAGTGTCAGGGTATGGACCACTCGGCTAAGCAAAGCTCATCCCGTAACACTCTGGAGTGGACAAATAACCACGCTGGCACTCAGCAGGTGAATGGCCCTGAAAACCACAAGTCTGACATATAGGAACAACTGGAGAATAGGTGCCTGATAAAGAACTGTATTGATCGTGCCCGCTATCTAACACAACTCCTCGTTCTAAAGCATAGCGTTCTAATTGATGAGACAATAGATTTACCTGCTCTTGAAGAATATCATAAGTAGGGGTGCTAATAAAACCACGAGAATCAGAATAGTAAGCCATAGCCTCAATAAGTACCAATATCAACGAACCTGCGAGAATGAATACGAAAAATCGCAAAAGAGAGAAGTAACTAGGAAAAGGGTTAGGGATTAGCAATATATCACAAATATGAACAATAATGATATGAAAGACAGGTCAGCACAAACACAAAACAAGTAAAAGAAAACAAACAATGACCTAGTCTGTAGCCTAACAACGAGCAAAGAGGGAAGGAGGAAGAAAAACTAAAGAAAATGACTTAGTCTATGATTTAATGCGATCATCAATATCTAGTCCCTAGCAACAGTGCCAATTTCTTGATCGTGCAAAAGTGCACACCCGCAAATGTACAGGTTGCCGCTAAGATAGCAGCGAGATGTCGTGTTCTCCACAGGGACTAGACTACCGAGACATGACACCAAACCAAAGCTAAGTCACACGAACGAGAGGAATGAAAAGGAAATCGAAACTCCTAGATGAACTACGGGACTGAAGGAGAGAGAGAGAGAGGAACAACTGAATTTGCAGAAAAGAGAGAAGAAGCAAGGAAGGGACTGAAGGAGAAAAGGATACAAGGATAAGCAAGAAAGGATTGAAGGAGAGGCGAAGACGAGGAACTGGACAGGGGTAAGAGAGAAGAAGAGAGGAGGCGAGGGTAGAAAGAAGCAAGAGGAGGCTAAGGAAGACAGCTAGCGAGAAGAGAGGGATTAGCAAAAGGAAAGAGAAGAAGCAGAGAGAGAGAGGTTTTAGGAAGGGACGAGAAGAAGAAGAGGAAGGAGGTTCGAGAAAGGGGCAAGATTAGGACTAACACTAAATCTACGATTAAAACTACGACTAACTCTTTCTAGCAAGCTACGGAACAAAGCATTAATGGGAAATAAATCTAACTCAAGCGAGGACATAAAACGGTAAACCTAAACTAATATTTTTGGTCTTTTCTTTTCTAAAAGAACTAACAAAATAGCAAACTCAAAATTAACTCTAATGTGGAAAATTAAATCTAAACTAGCAAGTAAATCATGGATCTAATATAATAAAACAACCAGCTATAGAGTAACATCATGAATATAAACAAGACAATTCATACCATAGCATTGCTACTACCAAATCCATGCAATCATCCAACTATATTACAGGGTCCATAATAAACGTTCAGAATTTCTCCAAAACTAGCATACGAATTAGTAGCAAAAATAACACAAAGTTTAGGAGTATTAAACCAAAAGAGAGAATTAAAAGGCGGTTGTTGGAGATGGTCCGTAGAGGAACAGCAGCAGCATCAGTAGGGGCTTTGGCCAGCAGAGAAATCAGCAATCGGCAGCACAGCAGTACATCACGGCAGCAAAAAATCAGCACACGGCTAATAAACAGCAAGCATCCAGCAGCAGTTCGGCAGCAAATAGCATACGGCAGGGAGAAGCGCATCCACTCGGCACATCAAAGGATCAAATCAGCAGCAACAGCTGCAAACTGGAGCTCACGACAGTAGCAGTGACCGAAGAACAGTAGCAGTTGGTGGAGGTCTCGGTAGGAAATAGCAGCAGCAGGAAGCAGTAGTAGCACTCGGCAGCAGGAAACCACGCATCAACCGAAAGCAGCAGCAAGAACAGCAGCCGAACAGCATCCACAGTAGGAAATCAGCAACAAAAACTGTAGCAGCACAGTCGGCAAAGGAGGGGCGTAGGAGCTTCAAGGGCTCTCACGGCAGCAAAGTAATCAGCAGAAGGGGACTCGGTTGATGCATATCTGGTGCAGCAGGCGCAGGAGATGCAGATCAGTGCAGGTGATGGAGAAGAGGAGGTTTTTCGGCAGTGGATGGAAGAGGGGGGCGGCCTGGAAGAGAAGGTGGGGTTTTCAGACTCAGGAGAAGGGAATTAGGAATGGAGACAAGGGAGAGAAGGGAGGTGGCTGGATTGGGGAGAAGGTGCTGGTGGGTGGAAGAAGAGGTGGAGAAGGAGAAGGGGAAGGCAAGGGAGGAGATGGATTTTCGGCTGGGAGGAGAAGGTGGCTGGCTTGGGAAGAAGAGGGGATGGAGTTGGGGATTTGGTGAAGGTAGTGGATTTGTGGCTGTAGGGTGGAAGGGCTGGGTGAAGAGAAGCAGCAGGGGCAGTGGAGGAGTGGCGCAGATGAAGAGGAGAGGCCGGCGGCGCTTGGTTGAGGGAGCCGAGAGACGCCGAGGTTGGGGAGCTAGGGTGACCGGTGATAGATGGAGGGCAGCATGGTGGATTGAAGGGGTGGCGGCTGGTGGATTAGAGAAGAAGAAGTGGCGGCCTGAGGAGGAGATGGATGTTGCGGCCACCAGGGAGGAGAAGAAGCTGTGGAATTTTGGGGAGGCAACACAGAAAGAGGAAGAAGGTAGGTGGGCACCGGTGAGTCTGGCACGGCCCTCGTCGGCGCCGGTAGGGAATAGAAAGGGGAAGGAGAGAGCAAAGGGGAGGTAAGGAAGAAGCAATGACCGGCTCAATTGGGGAATGCTGCTGATGAGGTTTAAATAGGAGATGGAATTGGTGGCGGTTGGATGAGGGAAACCCTAATATCTATGGCATATTTGCCCTTTGACCCTTTATTTCAACAGATTTTTCAACCTTAGCTTCTTTCCATGCTGATTTTCTGTATATTTTGCGCCTCGTCGCGCTGGTCTACAAGAGAATTACCAAACACTGTAAACAATCCAATTTGAAGGCATATATATATATAATCAATGATTTTGTGCCCAATTTATACTACTTACAACAGGGTAATAATATGAAATTAGAGTACAAATATGATGCACATCATACCCCCAAGCTTAAACATTTGATTGTCCTCAAGCAAATAATATGATGAATTCGAACCCGGACAAATATAAGTAATTAAGCTGTAAATATCTTAAGTAAATGCATGAAGCTAGTCAATATGCACTCATCATTTCAAAATAGGATTGTCTAATTCGAGATTGAGTACTATCCACAATGAGAATAAATGTTCTAGCAAAGATATCAAAGTGATACTATAGTATTTCACCAAATCAAGTTACACATAAGTGTTGAATCGCACAAAGTGATCACATGAATCCAACCAAAATCGAAAGGCATCGAGACTAGGTATAACATCAAGAATGAGCATATCAAAGGTTCATGCTAAGGTATTTCACTATTTGAGACAATGATACTAATACTTGCATGTTATTTATGAAAAAGCCCATACTTGAGCCAAGATACTCTGCAAAAAGAGATATATATATATATATATATATATATATATATATATATATATATATTTCTTTTCTTTTCTTTGCAAATTTTGAACACACACTGGGCACAAGTGCCACTTATTCCAACTCTTGGGCAAAATTGCCGCTTATTAACACACTCAAACCTCATGTGGGCAAAATTGCCACTTATTCAACGTTGGCGAACCAATGTGACATAGTCACTTATTCTACACACCCTCACATTGTAGTAAAACTTCTTTTTTTCTTTAAGATTAAGCATCGTTAACCAGTTTTTATTAATGTTAAGTAACACGTGTCCCGAGACATGGATACCTAGATAACTCAACCAAGTTATTGGCTCAAGATAGGACTACCCCTTTCACAAACTTTTCATTCAAGCAAAGTATTAATATCTAAAATAAAGTAATATACCAAAGCATGAATTCTAAGATATGATCATTCAAGAGGCGATAACTAGAATCAATTCAATTCTCAGATGGTAGAGATTCATGTGTAACTTGCAATGAGTCCAATGCTATAGGATCACAAGATTTCTAAGCACTCAAGGGTATTTGACAAGATTCAAATTCTAACAAGTGATACCAACTGGAGAAATACAAAGATTCGAAATCAATTTAGCCCAATTAAATGATTTTTAGTGTGACCACTCCAGATTAACCCATGGCAATGAACTCAACTGACTAAAATATTCAATAAGCACAATATGACAACACATAATAATGTTTAGGACAGCAACATGTCATCAACAAAAGCATAGTATGAAGCATAGAAAATGGCCATAATTTCCTCAACTACATCTCCAACAACTTACTACCCACATGCTACAGAATTATTCATATATAAAACAGATTTAACTTAAGTGCCAACATGCTAAAGAATCATCCATACATAAACATGTCTCTCCCCCAAGCTTGAATTAAGCATTCACTCAAGAATAGAAATTTAGGGGCTAGAAACAGCTCACCGGGTGTATATGATGCAGTGAAAGTAGACAAATCATCCCGTGGCTTCTCGCATATATAAGGATGAAGATCTAGCACGGGACCTGAAATAAAAAGGAAAGAAAAGAGGAGAAACCAACAAAAACTAACAAAAGGTAAGCAAATAAAAAGATAAAAGATGCTCATTTTGGTGTAGCGGGAGGGCCAAGGACGGGATATGGAAAAGGCACATGTCCGCCCTCCTCATGAAACAGCATGCCTCGAAATCCACTTGGATCCCAAGGAACATCGACTCGAACCATGTCCGCTCGTAGTCGATGGTACACAAGCGTAACCCTGCAAACACATAAGGACATCACTTCTACTGATATGAACATTCCTCTTACAACTTCCATGAATGATGGGCAAGGTCCAATTACTCGGGCACGTGCTCGTCAACTCAACTATCAGGTAAACTCGTTTTTAGAAGTCAATAATATTTCCACTGAGAATTCGATACTTCCTAAGACTTGTGATTTTCTTGTTCTTAGGAACCATGGAGAAGAACCACGTGAGCTCAAGTGTAGAAGTGGAACCGTCAAGCGCAATCCAACTCATATTCGCGAGTTCGACTCAGATTCGGACTGCTTGACAGCGCCTACTTCAAATGACCATAACTTTTGATCTAGAAGGTTTCTCGGGGCCTGTGAGTACTCGTTGGAAAGATATTGGATTCTACTTTCAGATGAATCTAGTCTCACCTTGAAATTCCACCCGAGTCGATCAAAAACTGCAAAACAAGTTGCGTCACTTTTTCAGTCCGAGTCAAAGTGAGCCTTGGGTCTTGTAACCGAGTGCTGTAATAGTACCGCACCGCTTTTATTAGTTAAGTGTGGCTTCCCCCTCCCCTATTTAAGGAGGTCACACCCCTTTAGTTTTTCTTGGATTTTTCTTAAGAGTTTATTCTGCTTAGTAGTCTCACCGCAGGTCCAGTTGAGGAACCCCAACTTGTGAACTTAATCTTTATTCGCAATACAATTTCAGATTGCATCTTCTACTCTCTTGCTTGTGTTCTCGATTCGCTTGCAGGAGATAGCCTTGTTGGCGAGGTCAACTGCGTTCGGCACGGTTGATAACCATCGGAGCAGTGGTGTAGTGATTGCAAGAGGATCGATCTGTTTTGGTCGGAGCCTTTGGATCATCAACGTTGAGTTCTCCACAATCGACTTATCAGTACCTCTCGGAAGATCGGGCCATCGTTACATTAGGTGGTATCAGAGCAATGGTTGCCCGTGAGGTAATTCATCCCTTTTAGATTAGTTTATGTTCATCATATCGTCTTAAAAACTCCAGAAAAATAGCCCAAAAAAATTCTGTATTGTTCTTCCGTTGTCCCAACACCCTTTGTGCCATTGCAATTTTCCTTTCAGAATTGCTCGTTGAATTTTTGGTTACATTTTCGTGTTCAAGTTGCTGATTGCTAGTTTAGTCAGAGTCCAGTTCGTCATTGTCTAGTTTGCAACTCGTGTTCCTTTGCGTAGCTTCGTCGTTGTATTTTTCTTTATTCCTTGCCGCAATCACCTTCCTTGCCGCAATCACATTCCTTGCCGCAATCACATTCCTTGCCGTGCCTTCCATCCTTACCGCGACCTTCTATCCTTGCCGCGGCCTTTCCATCCACTGCCTTCCATCCGCTGCCCCCCATCCGCCACCCTCCCATCCGTGGCAACCCTTGCCACAAGCCCCCCAGGCATTGCTATCCTCCACAAAAAACAAAAAAATTTAGGGTTTTGGACTCAAAAAAAAGAAAGGAAAGAAAAGAAAAAAAGAAAAGAAAAGAAAGAAAACAAAAGAGAGAGTTTGATTTCGGGGTAAAAAAAAGGCAAAGATGCCCCCTTCGTCCGAAATTTGAAAGGTTTTCAAACCTTTTCCAAATCTAGTGAAATTTGGTGGAGTCCTTCTTGATACATCCATAAGCCTCCAGAAAAAGTTTTGAGTAATTTTGGCTTCGGGATCAAAATTTATAGCACTTTTGAATTGAGACCGATTCGAATTCGAGTCCGTTTCCGACCCCCCTTCAGCAAAACGGGCATAACTTTTGCATACGGAGTCGGAATTCGATGTTCTTGTACTCATTGGAAAGCTACTGACGGCGCACATCCAATAAAAATGACTGGCTTATGCCTGTCACCCTCTAAGACCCCCAAAATTGGCCATCTTTAGCCCAAAAATCACATCGCAACATTTCGGCTTTCTGTTTTTGGGGTTTTATTCGGCCTTCCCTTTGGAATTTGGGGTTTGTCCAGTTGAAAAAGTTGTATATCTCGTCGAAATCTTTCAAACGAGTATATATAAGCCACATAAAACTCTGTCTTTTCATCATTTGAGACTAGCTGTTGTATCTGCTCAAACTAGATGGTTGTTCGTGTTTTGCCGATACCGTTGTTTTGTGCTCTCCTTCGCGCAAATAGTCTTGTGCCCTTAGAAAGAAGTTTGAGTAGTGGGCTAGCGTCTCTACTAGTACTTGTTGTGAGGTTCTCCTTTGCTTAGATCAAGTCACATTAATCATTGCGTGTGCGTACATACACTTCCTTGCATAGGGGTTGATTGGCTAGCTGTGATTAGGCTAGAATCGGCAACTTTGACGAGTATTTTGAACAATCTTTCAACTTGCATTTACTGAACTAATTTTTGCTGATCCTTTTGCTATCATATTGTGCCTTCTAAGCTCCACCTACTCTTGATCAGCACAGGTCCACTCATGCAATCGTACACACGCTTGACAAGGTATCACGAACCAGTCATCGGTTGCACTACCTACTGTTTTCAATGGTAAGAACACTCGTAAGAGTGTGGTAAGACGCTTGAGAGTGTGTGATTCCACCTTCCTAGTTGATAGGGATAATTCCTTTGTGTTGTCTTCTGTTTGCTACTAACCATGGCAGGTGAGTCGTCTCATGCGCAAGAGTGTGTTGCAAAGGGAGAGCTCATGACGCTCTTGGATGAACAATGAACTACCATTAATGAGGACATCGATAGGAAGCTTCAAGCTACGACGGATATATTGCAGCGCTCCATCAATGAGAGTATTGCAACACTCACTACACGCCTTGAGAGAATGGTGAATCAGCCACCAAACAACGGACGCGAGAATGAACATGATGCACCCCCCAAGATCTTGAGGTGGGAGATGATAATGAGAGGCGAAATCGTGATGCTCAAGATGTACGTCTACAACACCACCTACAACACAACCATCATGGTTTGGGAGGTAATAATTTTCAGCACCACAATGCTCATGCTAATGATGACCCATTTGCTAAAGTTAAATTTACCATACCATCTTTTGCGGGTGTTTATGATGCTGAAGTTTATCTAGATTGGGAAATGACAGTTGAACAAAAATTTAATGCCCATCTAGTTCTTGAAGTGCATAGAGTCAGACAAGCTACTAGTGATTTTAAAGATTTTGCTATCCTTTGGTGGAGTCAAGTAGTTAATTCCGGTTTAGCACCTGATACATGGGATAGATTGAAGGTAGCTATGCGTGCTAGATTTATTCCTCCTGCTTTTAAACATGATATGCGTAAGAAATTGCAGCGCTTAGACCAAGGTAATAAATCTGTTGAGGAATATTATCGAGAACTACAAATAGGCATGCTACGTTGTAATGTTGTAGAGGATGAGGATGATAAGATAG
This sequence comes from Melocanna baccifera, assembly GCA_036346265.1. NCBI lineage: Eukaryota > Viridiplantae > Streptophyta > Magnoliopsida > Poales > Poaceae > Melocanna > Melocanna baccifera. The sequence continues at coordinate 17,063,318 of CM070704.1, read as the reverse complement.
CTCATTTTTATGGGGCTTAAGGCGTGAAATTCAGGACATAATTGATTATAAGGAGTATAATGATATCAATAGATTTTTTCAGCTTGCTTGTTTAGTAGAAAAAGAATTGCAGGGAAGACAACAATGGAATAGGAGCAATTATGGAAGTACTTCTGCATCGAGGTCGACACTAGGACAAACCAAGACAGCTCCACCTCCTGCTTTCTGGTCTGCTTCCCCCTCCGTGAGTAGGGCGTGTTCAGCAGCACCGCCACCACCGTCACGCGCACCTGAGGCGAGCAAATCCACTAGTGTGCAGACGCCAGCGCAAAGCTCTTCATTAGTTACTTCCACGGGTCGTACGACGGAGATCATATGCTACCGTTGTAAAGGGATGGGACATGTCATGAAAAATTGCCCAAGTCAGCGAGTGTACATTGCGACAGAAGACGGTGGATATGTAAGTGCTAGTGATGTTGAGGATGAATATGCTCTTGTAGCTAACATTGCAGGTAATGATGATGATCCAGAGGAACATAGCGAAGTGGAGGAAATTTTAGGTATCGCTGCTACGGAGAATTATAGGACCATAATTGTGCAGCGAATGTTGAGCACTCAAAAGGAGCAAGCAGAGAAGCTACAGCGCCATAATTTGTTTCAGATGTTTCTCATTGTCAAGGAATGCCGTGTTCATGTCATAATTGATGGCGGGAGTTGTAATAACTTGGTAAGTTTAGATTTGGTCAAGAAGCTTGGCTTGACCACGTGTGCACATCCTCATGCATACCACATTCAGTGGTTCAACAACAGCAGTAAGGTGAAAGTAACACAATCTGTGAGAGTGCATTTTTCCATTGGTTCCTATCATGATGTAGCTGATTTTGACGTAGTGCCTATGCAAGCTTGCTCACTTTTATTAGGTCATCTATGGGAATTTGATACCGATGCAACTCATCACGGTAGCAGTAATAAGTACTCTTTTATGCACAAAGGAAAGAAAATAATTTTGCTGCCTTTGACACCTGCTGAAATCGTGTAATGTGAAAAAGAGATAGCTGCAAATGAGAGGAAAGAATGTGAATATGAACATGAATCTGAAAATCAGCAAGTAGTGAAGAATATTTTCCCACCTAAGAAAGAGAAGTTGGCACCTAATTCTAGGACTGAGGGAATTAAATTAAAGGGTTGTGTCATGCTTGCAACCAAATCTGATCTTGTTGAAATTGTCGACAATGATATACCATGCTATGCTTTGATATGCAAAGACGCTTTGTTTTCACTTGATGATATATCTAACTCTTTGTCGTCTGCTGTCACTAACCTTTTGTAAGAATATGAGGATGTGTTTCCAACTGAACTACCCCTTGGACTGCCACCTATTAAAGGGATTGAACACCAAATTGATTTAATTCCGGGAGCGACTTTGCCAAACCGTGCGGCGTATAGAACCAATCCAGAGGAGATTAAAGAATTCAACAACAAGTCCAAGATGTTTTGGACCAAGGGTATGTACGAGAAAGCCTGAGTTCTTGTGTTGTTCCTGTTCTTTTGGTTCCTAAGAAAGATGGTAGTTGGCGTATGTGTGTTGATTGTAGGGCCATTAATAATATCACAATACGGTATCGTCATCCTATTCATAGATTGGACGACATGGTAGATGAGTTGAGTGGTTCTATTATTTTTACAAAGATTGACTTACGTAGTGGGTACCACCAGATTAGAATAAAATTAGGAGATGAATGGAAAACGGCGTTGAAAACTAAATTTGGGCTATATGAGTGGCTGGTGATGCCTTTTGGATTAACTAACTGTAACATCCTGTTTTTCTGCAATTTTTAAAGCCAGGATTTCAAAAATGAATTTTCTGGAATTTTCTAGAATTAATTCAAGCTTTAAATGAATTTTTAAATAATTTAATATGATTAAAATAAACATTAAAATAAGTTGAAAATATTTTATTTGGATTCTTCAGGTCTCAAGGAATTTTCTGGTATTTTTAGTGATTTTTCTAGATTTATTTGCTATTTTCCAAAGCTTTTCGATCATTAGTTGGATTTCTGGAAAAGAAAAAAAAAATCAAAATCTTCCCCGCCGCCCTCCACGCGTCAGCCATCCACCTGCTCCCCGCCGCCGCCGTACCCCTTCCCACGCACCCGCTCTTTGCGCCGCCCGATCCCCCGCCTGGACGCGCGTCGTGCATCCGCGCCTGCCACACAGTGGCACCAGCTCGCGCGGCGCCCGCGCCCGCCGCCCGCACCTCGCCCCTTCCTTAGCCGTCCGATCCCCGCGTCGTGCCTCCCCAGTCGTCGGATCCACCTCGCGCGCGTGCTGCCCTAACTCTAACCCGCCTCGCCCCTTCCTCAGCCGTCCGATCCCCCTCCCACCAATCTGGACCGTCTAAACCGCGCCCGTTTCGCACCCGAGCCGTCTCTGAATCATTCGCCTCGGTTCGCATGATAAATACACCACCGATGCCTTGGTTTGCGTGCACCCGCGTCGCTGCCGCCCTCGCCTTTGTCCTCACGCCCGCGCTGCCGCCGGAGCCGCTCCGCCGTCGCGCCGCCGTCACTCGTGCGCCTCGCCGTGCGCCCATCCCTGTCGCCGCCTCCTTTGTCACCGTCGCCCGCCCGGTCGCCGCACCCCGCACCCCCGCTCCGCCCCTCGGTCCCCGAGCCCGAACCGCGATGCGCCCGAGCACTCCCGCGCGCCCGCGCTCGCGCCACGCTTCGCGTGGCGCGCCAGGCCACGCATCGCCAATCTGGCCCCCCCGCGCCGTGCATGGGGGGGGGTTGTGATGCGAAACCTTAGTGGGCAGAATTGGGTTGAGGTAGAGCATTGTAAAGGCCTTGTTGTGATTTCCTGAGATCGAGGTTAATCACATCGTGTGGGTACAGTTGTGCAACCTCTGCAGAGTGTAAAACTATTCGAATAGCCGCATCCTCGGTCATGGACAATGCTCGGTGATTTCACACGAGGGTTAGTGTTATCTTTTGGAACTTGGTGGTTTATGTTGGAGGTGGATAGGTAGTTCATTGTGGGTTTAGCTTGTGAATAGGTGTTCACAAGTGATTTATGTTTAATCCTTTGATTATTTATAATTACTGTTTTCATTTAAATTCCGCTTTCAATCTATTTATTATATTTACTATGGAAATGTCTTTTATGCAAATTAACTTTTCAGCCTTCCTTTGGTAAGCCTTGCATATTATATTGCATTCATTTGTTACAAACGACTTGTTGAGTACCAATGTACTCACGGCTTTACGCCTATGTTGCTCAGTTGAGGGCGAGGAGTATTATCAGCAGGAGGTTCCAGAAGGAGAGTACTACGACGACTTCACGAATTAGGCTTCGGTCTCCACTCGATAGCCTATGGGCTTGTCGATTGGCCGCTACGTTTTATTTTGGATTTCCACTGCTATTTTGTTAAGCCCTTCCGGCTAGACATATTGTAAGCTTAGCCATACGGTCGTACCTTTAAGATTTATCGATATTTGAGCTTTTCCTTTATTATTATCGTGTGTATAGTTGTGATTACATCTATGTTTGACTGTGTGCACTAGCGTGATCCTAGACTAGTGCAGTTTACACAGAGAGTCCGAATTTGCATATTCGGGTCTCGACAGAGATGGTATCAGAGCCATATCGACTGTAGGACGAAGTCCTAGTCAGAATGGTCGTTTAGCCAAAAATTTATTTTCTAAATCAAACCAACTAAATTTGATATTTAGTAATATCTCTATCTTCTTATCTCATTCTTAAGGATTCTTGTCCCTCGCCCCATCCCTGCAAAATTTGTTTTCATAAAGCTATAAACTGATCTTTCCTTTATAAATGCATTAGATGTCCCAAGCTTCTTACAGCCGGACAGGAGGATGGAGAGCATTTCTACGCATTCTGTTGCGGAGCCTTGGATTGAAGAGATTGCCCGTCTACCTCACCAAGGATGAGAAGCATAAAGGCCAACGCATCGGGAGCATCACCAGGCTGTACTTCACCACCCGAGTCGGCAAGCAAGTTCTACATCACAGCTTCAAGAATGTCGTTGCCAGTGGGGAGATGTCAACACAAGGAGTTGCGCACAAGGCCATCCGTCGCCTTTGCAAGCTATACAAGATCAACATGGCCAGACTCATCCGGAAGTTCAAGGAGCAGTACGGAGTCACCTCTAGACTACCAGAGCCAGTCAGGGAGGAGCCCCGACCGCAGTCGCCAGTACCTCTACCGTCGCCTACACCGCCGAGTCCAGAGCGGAGACGTCATATCACCAGTGATCGTCGAGCATATCTTCGGCAATTCCACCCGCCGATTTCGATCCGGTCGAGAGCGATGCGCGCGGTCCGCAACTCGTGGGTTGTCTACAGCGATTCAAAGGAAGATAGTAGTGTACCCTATTTGTCAGGACCCAAGTGGGAGCCTTCAGATCAGATAGTGCGAGTAGACACGTTGGATTTTATTTACAGTTGTGTGTGATGTGAGCTGCAAATCTTGCCTTAAAAGCATTATATTGCGATCATGTCAATCTTTTAATGGAGTTTATTTTGCTTGTTTTGTTGTTAGCCTCCTTGGCTAAGTGTTTTTTTTAGTTTAGGTTTCCATTAGCAAAACCCCCTTAGACGCATTTACCTCTTATCTATGCTTTTCCCCCTCGTCTTTTGCCTTTGGTCAGTCAGCAGTTGTTTCCTTTTTCAGAGTAAGATGGTTGATACGAGACTTCCTCGAGCCGCGCCAGCGAACTAAGATCCGAGAGCGAGCGTCTTTGCGTAGCTTGATTCCACCGACTTTGGACCACGCCTCGATCGGTTCTTGGTGGCCCGACTCGGATGATGCGAATATGCGAGCTATGATGCACCGACAAAGACTAGGAGCAGTACCACCAGCGGCACCTGCGTCGCGATGATAGACTCGCAGAGTTTATGAGGACGAGACCGCCTGTTTTCTCCAGTTCTTCAGAGCCTTTGGAGGCCGACGATTGGATCCGTTCAGTTGAGAAGAAACTGAAGTTAGCTCAATGCACTGACAGAGAGAATGTTTTGTATGCAGCACATCAGTTTGAGGGACCAGCAGCAGAGTGGTGGGAGAACTACTGTGCCGCCCATGAGGACTAGAACCGCATCACTTGGAAGGAGTTTGCCAAAGCCTTCCATAACGCCCACGTCTTGGATGGTGTGGTCGAGATAAAGAAGGATGAGTTTCGGGAGTTGCATTAGAGAAACCTGTCAGTGAGTGAATACCTCCATAAATTCACTCGGTTAGCTCGTTACGCGCCAGAGGATGTAGCCTTAGATGCAGCTCACCAGAAGAGATTCAAGAAGGGCTCGAACCCAGCTTTGAAGGTGCAGGTCGTAGGCAACAACTATATCAGTTTTCAGCAGTTGGTGGATAAGGCCATTCTCATCGAGGAGAGTCGCTACGAGCTCGAGGAGTCTCGCAAGAGGAGGATGATCCAACAGGTCACGATCACTGGGCCTCGAGGCCTCACTTTGGTTCTTACCACTGCCGCGGGTGCCTCAAAGAAGAAGCGGCAGCGATCGTTAGCTTTCAGACCCGGCTCGAGCCAGCTGCGTCGATTTCGGTCGAGACGACATCTTGGTGGTTCCAGTGGTCAGTAGCAGAAGAGCAATAATTCAGCAACGTCTGTCACTTGCTTCAAGTGTCATGAGCCAGGACACTATGCTAGCAAGTGCCCCCAGAGGCAGGCCCCGACACCAGTTCGCTTCGACCTGGCAACCACACCCAGTCGGACTCCTACCCCAGGAGCAGGACAAGGAGCACCCCCGGCATCAGGACAGGCCAGCAGGACGACGATGGTGAGAGGTCAGGTGAACCACGTCACTGCAGAGGATGCCCAGGCAGCACCAGATGTTGCGATCGGTACATTTCTAGTCCATTCAGTTCCTGCTACAGTTTTGGTTGATTCTGGAGCTTCGCATTCGTTTGTTTCTCGGAGTTTTGCTTTAAAGCAATAATTGAAAATTGTTGCTCTTGGATCTGTTCTTTTAATCCAATTCCCCGGTTCTGAGTTGAGATCCAACCTAGATTGTCCAGGAGTTAGGATAACCATTCAGGGAGTTGAGCTCAGGGCTGACCTGATTTTGTTGGATATCCAGTCCCTAGATGTAATCTTGGGAATGGATTGGCTTGTAGCGATGGCGTTGTTAGGCGTGGGAGCGAGAGCGATAAGCTTGACCAATTCAGATGGAATCAAGGTACAGTTTGCAGCCAGCGAGTGTCCGCCAGAGTCAGTCATGGTTTGCCAGAGCTAGGTGATCCAGTTGGAGGACGTACCAATTGTTAGGGTGTACCCCGACGTGTTTCTAGATGATCTTCCAGGTATACCACCAGAGAGAGAGATTGAGTTTCTGATTGAGCTTGTACCAGGTACCGCTCTGATTTCCAAGAGACCCTATCGGATGCCAGCTAATGATTTGACAGAGTTGAAGAAGCAAATTTAGGAGCTTTTGGATAAGGGATACATCAGACTGAGTTCATCCCCGTGGGGAGTGCCAGTGTTGTTTGTTAAAAAGAAGGATCGTAGTCAGCGCATGTGTGTGGACTACAGAGCGCTTAATGAGGTCACCATCAAGAATAAGTACCCTTTGCCCAGGATCGATGACCTGTTTGATCAGCTTAAGGGAGCAGGAGTTTTCTCCAAGATTGATTTGAGGTCAGGATATCATCAGATGAGGATCCGAAAGAAGGACATACCTAAGACAGCCTTCTCGACTCGTTATGGATTATACGAGTTCATAGTTATATCTTTTGGTTTGACCAACGCTCCAGCTTATTTCATGTATTTAATGAATAAGGTGTTCATGGAATATTTGGATAAGTTTGTCGTTGTGTTCATTGACGACATTTTAATTTACTCCAAGGATGAGAGAGAGCATGAGGAGCACTTGAGATTGGCATTGCAGAAACTGAGGGATAATCAGTTGTATGCTAAGTTCAGCAAATGTGAGTTTTGGATGAAGGAAGTCGCCTTCCTAGGCCATGTGATGACAGCAGAAGGAGTCGTAGTTGACCCTGGAAAAGTAAGAGATGTTTTGGAGTGGCAGTCGCCTACTTCAGTTACCCAGATCATGAGTTTTCTGGGTATGGCAGGATATTACCGTCGCTTCATTGAGGGATTTTCCAGTGTAGCCAAACCTCTCACGCAGTTGCTCAAGAAGGAGAAGAAATTCACTTGGATGCCAGAGTGCAAGAAAAGTTTTCAGAAACTTAAGGAGAGTTTGACCACAGCCCCAGTGCTTGTGTTGCCTGATATAAATAAGGATTTTGAGATTTATTGTGATGCCTCTCGCAAAGGTTTGGATTGTGTCTTGATGCAAGACAAGATAGTGGTAGCCTATGCCTCACGCCAGTTGAGACTGCGTGAGGAGAACTACCCTACTCATGATTTGGAGCTAGCAACCGTAGTGCATACTTTGAAGATATGACGTCATTATCTGATGGGTAATAGATGTGAGGTTTACACGGAGCATAAGAGTCTGAAATACATCTTTACCCAGTCCGAGCTTAACCTCAAGCAGAGGAGGTGGTTAGAGCTAATAAAGGATTATAATGTTGGTATATATTATCATCCTGGGAAGGCCAATGTTGTTGCAGATGCCTTGAGCAGAAATGTATCTTGCAATTCAGTGATGGTTCGAGAGAGTCAGCCAGCGTTGCATGAGAAATTTCAGAAGCTTAGCCTAGAGTTGGTTGAGTAAGGATTTTTGGCAGCTATGGAGTTGCAGCCTACCTTGGATGGTCAGATTCGTCAGGCTCAGTCAGATGATGAGGCATTTCAGCAGATCAGGAAGAATCTGAGTGAAGGAAAAAGAGTCAGGATTTACAGTGGATGATCAAGGAACCATGTGGTTCAAGCAGTGGTTGTGTGTGCCCAATAAGCAAGAGCTAAAGGATGTGTTGTTAAAAGAGGCTCATGAGTTGTTGTATTCGATTCATCCAGGCAGTACCAAGATGTACCAGGACATTAAGGATAAGTATTGGTGGCCAAGCATTAAGCGTGAGATCGCTGAGTATGTAGCCATTTGTGATGTTTGTCAGAGAGTAAAGGCAGAACATCAGAGACCAGCAGGCTTGCTACAGCCATTGAAAGTTCCGGAGTGGAAGTGGGAGGAAATTGGTATGGACTTCATAGTCGGTCTGCCTAAGACCAAAGAGGGCTATGATTCGATTTGGGTCATCGTGGATCAATTGACCAAGGTAGCTCATTTCATCCAAGTTAAGACAACCTACAGTGGTGACAGATTAGCAGAGCTTTACATGTCTAGGATTGTCAGTTTGCATGGAGTGCCTAAGAAGATTGTGTCAGATCGTGGATCGCAGTTCACCTCTCGTTTTTGGGGTAGTTTCCATGAGGCTATAGGAACTCACCTGAACTTCAGTACAGCATATTACCCTCAGACAGATGGTCAGACAGAGCGAGTGAATCAGATTCTTGAGAACATGTTGAGAGCATGTGTGCTAGATCATGGGTCTAAGTGGGACAGTTGTTTGCCTTTTGCAGAGTTTTCGTACAACAACAGTTATCAGGCCAGTTTGCAGATGTCACCGTTTGAGGCACTTTATGGCAGGAAATGCAGAACCCCTCTCAATTGGAAAGAGACGGGGGAAGGATAGGTTTTTGGTCCAGACTGTTTAAAAGAAGCTGAGGACAAGGTCCGTTTGATACAGGAAAGGTTGAAAACTGCCTAGGTCAGACAGAAGAGTTATGCAGATACCAGACGTCGAGAGCTGAGCTTCGAGCCAGATGATTTCGTGTATCTCAGGATCACACCATTCAAGGGTGTGAAGAGGTTTCAGCTAAAAGGGAAGCTTGCACCGAGATATGTTGGTCCGTTCAGGATTCTGAAACACAGAGGAGAGGTTGCTTACCAGTTGGAGCTACCTGCATCCTTCAGTAGGGTACATGACGTCTTTCATGTGTCTCAGCTGAAGAAGTGTTTGCTGTAACAAAGGAGGTTGTGCCAGTTGAGGCTGTTGACTTGCAGGAGAACCTGTCGTACAAGGAGCACCCAATCAATGTTTTGGAAGTGTCGGAGCGAGTAACCCGGAATAAAGTGGTCCATTTTTGCAAAGTCCAGTGGAGCAACCATTCAGAGGAGGAAGCAACTTGGGAGCGCGAGGAAGACCTCAGAGAAGAGTATCCGAACCTATTCTACTGATATGAACACTCCTCTTACTGCTTCCATGAATGATGGGCAAGGTCCAATTACTCGAGCACGTGCTCGTCAACTCAACTATCAGGTAAACTCGTTTTTAGGAGTCAATAATATTTCCGCTAAGAATTCGATACTTCCTAAGACTTGTGATTTTCTTGTTCTTAGGAACCATGGAGAAGAACCACGCGAGCTCAAGTGTAGAAGTGGAACCGTCAAGCGCAATCCAACTCATATTCGCGAGTTCAACAGATTGGCTGGCGCCGGTAGGGAATAGAAAGGGGAAGGAGAGAGCAAATGGGAGGCAAGGAAGAAGCAATGGCCAGCTCAATTGGGGAATGCTGCTAGTGAGGCTTAAATAGGAGATGGAATTGGTGGCGGCTGGATGAGGGAAACCCTAATACCCATTGCACATTTTCCCTTTGGCCCCTCACTTCAACAGATTTTTCAACCCTAGCTCCTTCCCATGCTGATTTTTTGTATATTTTGCGCCTCGTCGCGCCGGTCTGCAAGAGAATTACGAAACACTGTAAACAGTCCAATTTGAAGGCAAATATATATATAATCAATGATTTTGTGCCCAATTTATACTACTTATAGCAGGGTAATAATATGAAATTAGAGTACAAATATGATGTAATCACGCAAGTGTAACCATACAAGATCACCAGGCTCAAAAGTAAAATGCTTGCGTCCCTGACTACAAGCAACTTTATATTTAGCATTCATAATCTCAATGTTCTCTTTAGTTGTCTCATGCATCTTAAGTATTAAATCAGCATGTTGTTGAGCATCAAGATTTACCTTCTCCGAAGCGGGAAGAGGCAACAAGTTGATAGGTGCATGAGGGATGAAACCATAAACAATCTCAAAAGGGCATTTCTTAGTGGTAGAACGCAGTGAACGATTATAAGCAAATTCTACATGAGGCAAACATTCCTCCCATATTTTTAAGTTCTTTTTAAGCACAACCCTAACCATAGTAGATAATGTTCCATTGATGACCTCAGTTGTCCATCGATTTGGGGATGACAAGTAGTGGAAAATAACAGCTTAGTTCCCAACTTACCCCATAAGGTTCTTCAAAAATGACTAAGAAATTTAGCATCACGATATGAAACTATCGTATTCAGAATACCATGCAAGCGAACAATTTCCTTAAAGAACAAATTAGCAACATTTGTAGCATCATCACTTTTATGACGTATAAAATGAGCCATCTTAGAGAATCTATCCACGACAACAAAAATACTATCCCTCCCCTTCTTTATTCTAGGAAGCCCTAAAACAAAATCCATAGAAATATCTTCCTAAGGTATGCTTGAACAGGAAGGGGCATGTATAAACCATGAGGATTAAGTCGTGACTTAGCTTTTTGGCACATGGTGCAGCGGGTAATAAAGCGTTCAACGTTGCACCTCATCTTTGGCCAATAAAAGTAGTTGATCAGAATGTCCTCGGTCTTCTTTACACCGAAATGACCTATTAACCCTCCTCCATACGCCTCCTGTAACAACAAAAGACGAATAGAGCTAGTTGGAATGTATAACTTGTTAGCACGGTACAAGAACCCATCATTCACCACAAATTTGTTCCAACCCTTTTCCTCCTTACAATTGAGCAACATATCTTTAAAATCAGCATCATGCACATATTGCTCCTTTATAGTCTCTAATCAAAAGATTTTGAAGTCAAGTTATGAAACCATGGTATATCTCCTTTATAATGCATTAGCTATTACATTTTCTTTGCCCTTTTATGTTTAATGACATAAGGGAATGACTCAATAAACTCAACCCACCTAGCATGTCTACGGTTCAGATTGGTTTGACTTCGAATATGCTTCAAAGATTCATGATCAGAATGTATTACGAACTCTTTGGGCCATAAATAATGTTGCCATGTTTCCAAAGTTCGAACTAGAGCATATAATTCTTTATCATAGGTAGAATAGTTCAAACTAAACCCACTTAATTTTTCACTAAAGTAAGCAACAGGTTTTTCTTCTTGACTTAACATACCACTAGCATCACATTCTAATTCAAAAGTCTTGCAAAAATTAGTGAGTTGAAGCAAAGGGGCGTGTATCAATTTATCTTTGAGAACGTCGAAAGCATGTTGTTATATGATGCCCCAAGTAAAAGGAACACCCTTCTTTGTAAGCTCATTCAGCGGTGCAGCGATGGTGCTGAAATCCTAAACAAAACACCAATAGAAGCCAGCGAGCCTGAGAAAACTCCGCACTTATGTGACCGTTTTAGGAGGCGGCCAACTCTAGATAGTGACGATTTTGGACTGATCAACTTTAATGTCCTGTGGAGTAACAAAATAGCTGTAACAGCCCAGCTATTTATTCCAAAATATTTGATTTAATTTAAAATAAAATATTTTCTGTTGGTTTCTTAAGTTTTTTTAAAAAAATTAAATTGCCTGATTTTCTACTTTAAAAAAGGTTATTTTTATAAAAAAAAGTTATTTAAGAAAAAAAATAATAGACAAAAATAAAGAAAATATTAAATAAGTTTGTTTAAAGTAAAAATCAAAGTTATTTGGTTTCTTGAAATTTTAAAATTTTCAGCTAACCTGATTTTCTGCTAAAGAAAATAGCCTTTCTATTAAATAAAAAATATTTTATAAAGAAAAATATCTAAATTTTAGTTAAAAATATTTTTATAAGTTCAAAATAGTCTTAGAAACTTCCATGTATTTTTCTAAGATTTTTAAGCTTTATTTGTTATTTATTGTATTATTTTAAAGCTAGAAAAGAAAAAATATTTTTAAAAATTAAAATAAACATCAATTAATTTGTAAAATATTTTTGGTGTTTCCATGTTCCAAGGATCTTTAGAAAATTTTCTTAAATTTTTTAAATTTTCTTTTTTTTTTTCTTTTCTCTCTTTTCTCTTTTCTCTGTCCTCCTAATCTCCTTCTTCCTCACGACCAGACTCGTGCGTGCGTGTACAGAGGCCTCCATGGCCGAAATTTCAAGCTCCCATAATTTATGATTTACTCAACGGTTTTTAGCGAAATAAATTGTATTCACTTTCTCTCATTAAGCTCCTTCAATTCCCTACCATTTCCCCTCTCATTGATGACCATTTTTGTGGGATTTAACCCATGCCACTCAAAGACAAGATCTTTTGATCTCCCTCCTCGGACCTCCTCAACCCCTATAAAAGGGAGCACCGTGAGCCCATCCTCATCCTCACTCAACCTCGAAAATCTCAAGTCCTCACTCTCATTCATTTGGCCGCAATCGGAGTTTTATTTTTGTCGTACAAGCGACATTCCTCGCCCTTTTGCGTCTCGTCTAGTGGAGCCCTGCCGCATTTGACCACACCGTTGGCTTTGCCTCGTCGCGTTCTACACGGTGCTCACCTCGCCTTCGCCGGAACTTCGCCGGAGCGTCGTCGCCACTGTGGGCCAAATCGGGTCGCCGTTCTTTGCGTCGCCACCGGGCGACCGTGCATGCCCGACCAAAACTAAGGTGAGCATCACATTCCCCACACTCCCCTCTTCGATTCGTCACAACTCTCGCTTGTTAACTCCTCTCTGTTTGTCTGGAACGCCGATGTCAGCCTGTAGGCTGCATGAAATCTTGTCCACCGCGTTTCGCTAGTCCATTGGCTAAGCCATCTGTGCCATTGAGTTCATCTCGATGCGTTCTACGCTGTGCTCCCTTCCGTTTGTCCAAAAGCATTCCCTAAATTTTCACGCCCGACGCCTAGCCATGGCCGCAAATGGAACTTTGCGTCCCCGTCTGTCCGGGAATTTTCCTAGCCTCACCTCGCCGCATTCTAAGCCGTGCTCACCTTACCTCTTCATATTGTTTGCCCAAAAATTATTCTTATCTCCAACCCTATGTCACTGTCGTTGTACACGTCGTCACCGTGCTCTATTTGACGTGCCGTCACTTCCTATATATGCCTCGGGTCCTTAGCAACCTAGTTTGCTAGTTGGCTTCATCTCCTGTGTCTTTCATCACCGGCGCCACAACCAAAACGATGAAAGGGCTGCTCTTCGTGCAGGAATATTCTTTGGAATATTCCTGATTTTTCTTTTTTCAGGATTTTCGGATCCGCAAATATTTCAATCACTCGTTCTCCTCTGTCCGAACTCCGAATTAAGTGATTCCACTTTATAAATTCATCTAAATTCATAATCTATTTTTAGTATATATTTCATAATTTTTGGATTTTCTCGACCGGCCATTGGTTGAGTCTTCTCACCGCCGGAATGCCGTCGCCACCGCCGCCCGAGTTGTGCAAACCACTTCACCAAGCCGCCGATCACCTTCTAGCCACTTCCGGTAATATTCTTGAGCCCATAATAATCCCCTCTCTTTTCTTCACCTCGCCACCCCTCCGCCAAGCAATCCCGCCGCCGGAGTGTCTCTTCCGCCGACGTCGACGCCACCACCGCCAAATCTTCGATGGCACCACGCGCACCTCCTTCACCCTTTTTCTTGAGCGAGAGCATGACTGGAGTACCCTGCCGTTGGTAACCTTCCTCAGGCCCGAACGAACCTTCGACGTCCCTTCTCCGAGCAAGCCGTCGTCGGAGAGTCTCTGCCGTTGATAATCGTGTCCCGCCTCTGCTACACCCTTGCTGCCAGCCAACTCTGTGCAGTCCGAACCTTGCGCCAAGGTAAAATAGGACCCATACTCTTCTTCCTCTTTTGTACATCTCCCCGGTCTTCACCCCCGTTAGATCACTCGGATCTCGTCATATGAAGCCATCTAATTTCTCCCAGCCATCCGATTCTTAGACTCCGACATTCGAAGGCTCATAAGACTCCGATCTCATAAGACTCCGCCGTTCGGAGGCTCTTTAGACTCCACTATTCGAAGGCTTCTTAGACTCCGACTGCTCGGAGCCTTCGGCTTCGACCTCTGTCTTCGAACCGAAAATGGTTGCTGACCGTTTTAACCTCTGTATCCTTCGACCTCTCTGAACCCTTCGATCTCTCCGCCGCTCGAAGCCGTCCAACCTCTCCAAGCCGTCCGATTCTTTCGACCACTGTGCATAAACTCCAATCCTTTCGACCACAATTGTTTTTCCGACTATGGCCGCTCACGACCACAGTCGCTCCCAACCAATGCGGTCTCCATCTACCTCTGACCGTAGTTGCTTCCGACCACTGTCACTCTTTGCTCTAAGTCTCCGAGTACCTTCGCTTTTTCAGCGAGGAGTAGTTGGAAGAATACTCGGTAATCAAAGTCGTAGCTAACTCTGAGTACCTTCGCTTTCCACTATAGTTGCTTTTGACCACTATCGTTCATTGCCATCCCGACCACTCGACTCCGACTACCTTTTGTTCTCAACTGCTACAGTGTTCTTCGACCACTATACAGATTCGACTGGGTCTTCGTCCGAATCTTCGACTGCACCCGTACTTGGAGTCTCTGTCTTCGACTTCGATCTCCGCAACTTCAACTGTTGATTCGATCATAGTTTCGACCATGGCTTCGACTATGCCTTCGATCATGGTTTCAACCATACATAAATATTGTAGCTTCCGACCACTTTTCCATCACAAAGAAAAGAATTCCAATAATTCCTTTTATTCATTTCCTTGGAATTCAAACTACCAGAGGTCGCTCTCCTTCATCCTAACTCCTTTTGGACCCATTCAAATTTATAAAGTCATATTCTATCTCCTAGCATTTATTTTATAATTTTTTGGATTTTATTTGCATTTTATTTGAGTTTAGTTTTTCTGGCTTTTCGCGTGTAGACTACGACTAATCCGGAGAGTATAACTTCGACGAACCTCAGCAAACTTTGAAGCAAGGCAAGTTACACCTTTGATCATAGATTAGACTTTGGTTTTAAAAATGATTTCTGAAAAGGCCTATGGATGGATGAAATCCATGGAAGATTAAAAAGCATAGGTCTTCCTAAGGTATGCTTGAACAGGAAGGGGCATGTATAAACCATGAGGATTAAGTCGTGACTTAGCTTTTTGGCACATGGTGCAGCAGGTAATAAAGCGTTCAACGTTGCACCTCATCTTTGGCCAATAAAAGTAGTTGATCAGAATGTCCTCGGTCTTCTTTACACCGAAATGACCTATTAACCCTCCTCCATACGCCTCCTGTAACAACAAAAGACGAATAGAGCTAGTTGGAATGTATAACTTGTTAGCACGGTACAAGAACCCATCATTCACCACAAATTTGTTCCAACCCTTTTCCTCCTTACAATTGAGCAACATATCTTTAAAATCAGCATCATGCACATATTGCTCCTTTATAGTCTCTAATCAAAAGATTTTGAAGTCAAGTTATGAAACCATGGTATATCTCCTTTATAATGCATTAGCTATTACATTTTCTTTGCCCTTTTTATGTTTAATGACATAAGGGAATGACTCAATAAACTCAACCCACCTAGCATGTCTACGGTTCAGATTGGTTTGACTTCGAATATGCTTCAAAGATTCATGATCAGAATGTATTACGAACTCTTTGGGCCATAAATAATGTTGCCATGTTTCCAAAGTTCGAACTAGAGCATATAATTCTTTATCATAGGTAGAATAGTTCAAACTAAACCCACTTAATTTTTCACTAAAGTAAGCAACAGGTTTTTCTTCTTGACTTAACATACCACTAGCATCACATTCTAATTCAAAAGTCTTGCAAAAATTAGTGAGTTGAAGCAAAGGGGCGTGTATCAATTTATCTTTGAGAACGTCGAAAGCATGTTGTTATATGATGCCCCAAGTAAAAGGAACACCCTTCTTTGTAAGCTCATTCAGCGGTGCAGCGATGGTGCTGAAATCCTAAACAAAACACCAATAGAAGCCAGCGAGCCTGAGAAAACTCCGCACTTATGTGACCGTTTTAGGAGGCGGCCAACTCTAGATAGTGACGATTTTGGACTGATCAACTTTAATGTCCTGTGGAGTAACAACATAGCTGTAACAGCCCAGCTATTTATTCCAAAATATTTGATTTAATTTAAAATAAAATATTTTCTGTTGGTTTCTTAAGTTTTTTAAAAAAAATTAAATTGCCTGATTTTCTACTTTAAAAAAGGTTATTTTTATAAAAAAAAGTTATTTAAGAAAAAAAATAATAGACAAAAATAAAGAAAATATTAAATAAGTTTGTTTAAAGTAAAAATCAAAGTTATTTGGTTTCTTGAAATTTTAAAATTTTCAGCTAACCTGATTTTCTGCTAAAGAAAATAGCCTTTCTATTAAATAAAAAATATTTTATAAAGAAAAATATCTAAATTTTAGTTAAAAATATTTTTATAAGTTCAAAATAGTCTTAGAAACTTCCATGTATTTTTCTAAGATTTTTAAGCTTTATTTGTTATTTATTGTATTATTTTAAAGCTAGAAAAGAAAAAATATTTTTAAAAATTAAAATAAACATCAATTAATTTGTAAAATATTTTTTTGGTGTTTCCATGTTCCAAGGATCTTTAGAAAATTTTCTTAAATTTTTTTAAATTTTCTTTTTCTTTTTTTCTTTTCTCTCTTTTCTCTTTTTCTCTGTCCTCCTAATCTCCTTCTTCCTCACGACCAGACTCGTGCGTGCGTGTACAGAGGCCTCCATGGCCGAAATTTCAAGCTCCCATAATTTATGATTTACTCAACGGTTTTTAGCGAAATAAATTGTATTCACTTTCTCTCATTAAGCTCCTTCAATTCCCTACCATTTCCCCTCTCATTGATGACCATTTTTGTGGGATTTAACCCATGCCACTCAAAGACAAGATCTTTTGATCTCCCTCCTCGGACCTCCTCAACCCCTATAAAAGGGAGCACCGTGAGCCCATCCTCATCCTCACTCAACCTCGAAAATCTCAAGTCCTCACTCTCATTCATTTGGCCGCAATCGGAGTTTTATTTTTGTCGTACAAGCGACATTCCTCGCCCTTTTGCGTCTCGTCTAGTGGAGCCCGCGCATTTGACCACACCGTTGGCTTTGCCTCGTCGCGTTCTACGGTGCTCACCTCGCCTTCGCGAACTTCGCGGGCGTCGTGCCATCAGTGGGCCAAATCGGGTCGCCGTTCTTTGCGTCGCCACCGGGCGACCGTGCATGCCCGACCAAAACTAAGGTGAGCATCACATTCCCCACACTCCCCTCTTCGATTCGTCACAACTCTCGCTTGTTAACTCCTCTCTGTTTGTCTGGAACGCCGATGTCAGCCTGTAGGCTGCATGAAATCTTGTCCACCGCGTTTCGCTAGTCCATTGGTGAGCCATCTGTGCCATTGAG
Source organism: Melocanna baccifera (assembly GCA_036346265.1). Taxonomy (NCBI): domain Eukaryota; kingdom Viridiplantae; phylum Streptophyta; class Magnoliopsida; order Poales; family Poaceae; genus Melocanna; species Melocanna baccifera. Next base: position 17,045,935 of record CM070704.1, on the reverse strand, counting down.
TTCATCTCGATCGTTCTCTGTGCTGTGCTCCCTTCCGTTTGTCCAAAAGCATTCCCTAAATTTTCACGCTCGACGCCTAGCCATGGCCGCAAATGGAACTTTGCGTCCCCGTCTGTCCGGGAATTTTCCTAGCCTCACCTCGCCGCATTCTAAGCCGTGCTCACCTTACCTCTTCATATTGTTTGCCCAAAAATTATTCTTATCTCCAACCCTATGTCACTGTCGTTGTACACGTCGTCACCGTGCTCTATTTGACGTGCCGTCACTTCCTATATATGCCTCGGGTCCTTAGCAACCTAGTTTGCTAGTTGGCTTCATCTCCTGTGTCTTTCATCACCGGCGCCACAACCAAAACGATGAAAGGGCTGCTCTTCGTGCAGGAATATTCTTTGGAATATTCCTGATTTTTCTTTTTTCAGGATTTTCGGATCCGCAAATATTTCAATCACTCGTTCTCCTCTGTCCGAACTCCGAATTAAGTGATTCCACTTTATAAATTCATCTAAATTCATAATCTATTTTTAGTATATATTTCATAATTTTTGGATTTTCTCGACCGGCCATTGGTTGAGTCTTCTCACCGCCGGAATGCCGTCGCCACCGCCGCCCGAGTTGTGCAAACCACTTCACCAAGCCGCCGATCACCTTCTAGCCACTTCCGGTAATATTCTTGAGCCCATAATAATCCCCTCTCTTTTCTTCACCTCGCCACCCCTCCGCCAAGCAATCCCGCCGCCGGAGTGTCTCTTCCGCCGACGTCGACGCCACCACCGCCAAATCTTCGATGGCACCACGCGCACCTCCTTCACCCTTTTTCTTGAGCGAGAGCATGACTGGAGTACCCTGCCGTTGGTAACCTTCCTCAGGCCGAGCAGAACCTTCGGCGTCCCTTCTCCGAGCAAGCCGTCGTCGGAGAGTCTCTGCCGTTGATAATCGTGTCCGCCTCGCTACACCCTTGCCGCCACCAACTCAGGCGATCCGAACCTTGCGCCAAGGTAAAATAGGACCCATACTCTTCTTCCTCTTTTGTACATCTCCCCGGTCTTCACCCCCGTTAGATCACTCGGATCTCGTCATATGAAGCCATCTAATTTCTCCCAGCCATCCGATTCTTAGACTCCGACATTCGAAGGCTCATAAGACTCCGATCTCATAAGACTCCGCCGTTCGGAGGCTCTTTAGACTCCACTATTCGAAGGCTTCTTAGACTCCGACTGCTCGGAGCCTTCGGCTTCGACCTCTGTCTTCGAACCGAAAATGGTTGCTGACCATTTTAACCTCTGTATCCTTCGACCTCTCTGAACCCTTCGATCTCTCCGCCGCTCGAAGCCGTCCAACCTCTCCAAGCCGTCCGATTCTTTCGACCACTGTGCATAAACTCCAATCCTTTCGACCACAATTGTTTTTCCGACTATGGCCGCTCACGACCACAGTCGCTCCCAACCAATGCGGTCTCCATCTACCTCTGACCGTAGTTGCTTCCGACCACTGTCACTCTTTGCTCTAAGTCTCCGAGTACCTTCGCTTTTTCAGCGAGGAGTAGTTGGAAGAATACTCGGTAATCAAAGTCGTAGCTAACTCTGAGTACCTTCGCTTTCCACTATAGTTGCTTTTGACCACTATCGTTCATTGCCATCCCGACCACTCGACTCCGACTACCTTTTGTTCTCAATCGCTCGGTGTTCTTGACCACTATCTGATTCGATTGGTCTTCGTCCGAATCTTCGACTGCACCCGTACTTGGAGTCTCTGTCTTCGACTTCGATCTCCGCAACTTCAACTGTTGATTCGATCATAGTTTCGACCATGGCTTCGACTATGCCTTCGATCATGGTTTCAACCATACATAAATATTGTAGCTTCCGACCACTTTTCCATCACAAAGAAAAGAATTCCAATAATTCCTTTTATTCATTTCCTTGGAATTCAAACTACCAGAGGTCGCTCTCCTTCATCCTAACTCCTTTTGGACCCATTCAAATTTATAAAGTCATATTCTATCTCCTAGCATTTATTTTATAATTTTTTGGATTTTATTTGCATTTTATTTGAGTTTAGTTTTTCTGGCTTTTCGCGTGTAGACTACGACTAATCCGGAGAGTATAACTTCGACGAACCTCAGCAAACTTTGAAGCAAGGCAAGTTACACCTTTGATCATAGATTAGACTTTGGTTTTAAAAATGATTTCTGAAAAGGCCTATGGATGGATGAAATCCATGGAAGATTAAAAAGCATATGGATGGATGAAATTCGTATGAGATCTTTTGTAAAAGATGGACTAGGTGGGATACCTGTGAATATGTTAGTGTTTGATCAGAGCCTGCACTAACGATATTATTTTGTTAAATCGCTATTTCTATCTATTATATGAAATTCAGCTTTTGAATCCATTTACAGTATTTACTTAAATTCTGCTTTTACGCATAAATAACCTATTATGCCTTCCATTGTCAATCCTTATGCATGCATGAACTCTGTTAAACCTCTTGGTGTAGCTTGTGGAGTACTTTATGTACTCATGTTGCTTCATTCACTATTTTCAGTGAAGGACTTCATTAATTTCAGTGAGAGTAACGACGCGTAGGCCACGTTTTACAGTCATTCGCCTATGGGCAGGCAGGATGGGCTACTGCTTTATGGTTCTTTTTTCTGCTGCTTATATTTATTTTTGGTTTTATGAACCATTGATGTAAATTTTGGCCATCAGGACCATATTTAATTAATGAATAAATATCATTGTGCATGATATGAATCTTTGTTATCCACTGTGTGCACTAGCTTGATCCTGGACTAGTGCGATTTACACAGAGGATCCAGGAATCATTGCTCCAGGGGTCCAACAATAGCTAACAAACGATACTCGATTGGTTAAAAAGGTGCACGTCTCAAGGTTACCGAACAAACGTGCATCTCGTAAAGTATTAAAAACTACATGTAAATGATCCAGGTGTTCTTCATATGATTTGCTATAGATTAGAATATCATTAAAATAAACCATCACAAATTTTTCAATGAAAACACGTAAAACTTCATTCATCAAACGCATGAAAGTGCTATGTGTATTAGTTAAACCAAAAGGCATCACTAACCACTCATACAGTCCGAAGTTAATTTTAAAAGCCGCTTTCCATTCATCTCCTAATTTTATTCTAATCTGGTGGTACCCGCTATGCAAGTCAATCTTAGTGAAAATAATAGAACCACTCAACTCATCTAGCATGTCGTCTAACCTAGCAATAGGATGACGATACCGTATCGTGATATTATTAATGGCTCTACAATCAACAGACATACGCCAACTACCGTCTTTCTTAGGAACTAAAAGAACAGGGACATCACAAGGACTCAGGCTTTCCCGTACATACCCTCAGTCCAAAAGATCCTGGACTTGTCGTTGAATTTCCTTGGTCTTCTCCGGATTGGTTCTATACACCACACGGTTTGGCAAAGTCGCTCCCAAAATTAAGTTAATTTGGCGTTCAATTCCTCTAATAGGTGGCAGTCCCAGGGGTATCTTAGCTGGAAACACATCTTTATATTCCTGCAAAAGGTTAGTAACAGCAGACGGCAAAAGGCTAGATATATCATCAAGTGAAAATAGAGTGTCTTTGCATATTAAAGCATAGCATGGCATATCATTGTCGACAATTTTAGCAAGATTAGATTTGATTGCAAGCATGACACAACCCTTTAATTTAATTCCCTTAGTCCTAGAACTAGGTGCCAACTTCTCTTTCTTAGGTGGGAAAACATCCTTCACTACTTGCTGATTTTTGGATTCATGTTCAAGCTCTTTCTTCTCATTTTTAGCCAGCTCTTTATCACAATTCGCAATTTCAGTAGGTGTCAAAGGTAGAAAAGTTATTTTCTTTCCTTTGTGTATAAAAGAGTATTTATTACTTCTACCATGATAAGTTGTATCGGTATCAAATTCCCATGAATGACACAATAAAAGTGAACAGGCTTGTATAGTTACTACATCGAAAACAGTAACATCATGATAGGAACCAATGAAAAAATGCACTCTCGCAGATTGTGTTATCTTCACCTTACCACTGTTGTTGAACCACTGGATGTGGTATGGGTGAGGATGTGCACGTGTGGTTAAGCCAAGCTTCTTAACCAATCCTGAATTCACCAAGTTATTGCAACTCCTGCCATCAATATAACATGAACACGGTAATCCTTGACGACGAGGAACATTTGGAACAAGTTATAACGTTGTAGCTTCTCCTCTTGCTCTCTTTGAGTGCTCAATACTCGCTGCACAAATATGGTTCTATAATTTACCGTAGCAGCGGTACCTAAAATTTTCTCACCATTGCTATCTGTCTCATGAACATCCTTGGGATCATCACCATTACCTGCAAGATTAGCAGCAAGAGCATATTCAGCCTCAACATCACTAGCACTTACATAACCACCATCTTCTGTCGCAATGTACGCCCTCTGACTTGGACAATCTGTCATGAAGTGGCCCATCCCTTTGCAACGGTGACATACAATGCCCGTAGTATGGCCCGTGGAAGCAACCGATGAAGAGCTCTATGTTGGTGCTTGCACACTAGTAGATTTGTTCGTCTCGGGTACGTGATGGTGGTGGCAGTGCTGCTGAACGTGCCCTACTCCCAGAGGGGGCAGCAGACCGAAAAACAGGAGGTGGAGCTGTCTTGGATTGCCCCGACGTCGATCTCGATGTAGACGTACTTCCAAAGTTGCTCCTAGTTTTTTGTTGTCTACCCTGCAATTCCTTTTCTGCTAGACAAGCAAGTTAGAACAACCTATTAATATCGTTATACTCTTTATAATCAATTATGTCCTGGATTTCTCGCCTTAAGCCCCCATAAAATTGAGCCATCTTATCCTCCTCATCCTCTACAACATTGCAACGCAGCATGCCTATTTGTAGTTCTTGATAATATTCCTCGACAGATTTATTACTTTGGTCTAAGCGCTGCAATTTCTTACGCATATCACATTTAAAAGCAGGAGGAACAAATCTAGCACGCATAGCTACCTTCAATCTACCCCATGTAGCGGGTGCTAAACCGGAATTAACTACTTGACTCCACCAAAGAATAGCAAAATCTTTAAATTCACTAGTAGCTTATCTAACTCTATACACTTTAGGAACTAAATGGACATTAAATTTTTGTTCAACTGTCATCTCCCAATCTAGATAAATTTTAGTATCATAAGCTTCCGTAAAAGATGGTATGGTAAATTTAACTTAGCAAATGGTTCACCATTGGCACGATCATTGTGGTGCTGCAAATTATTACCTCCCATACCATGACGGTTGCGTTGTAGACGTTGTCGTAGACGTGTATCTTGAGCGTCACAATTTCGCCTCTCATTATCATCTCCCACCTCAAGATCTTGGGCTGCATCATGTTCATACTCGCGTTCGTTGTTTGGTGGTGGATTCACCATTCTTTCAAGGCGTGTAGTGAGTGCTGTAATACTCTCATTGATGGAGCGCTGCAATGTATCCGTTGTAGCTTGAAGCTTCCTATCGATGTCCTCATTAATAGTATTGAGTTGTTCATCCAAGAGAGTCATGAGCTCTCGCTTTACAACACACTCTTGCTCATCAGACGACTCACCTGTCATGGTTAGTAGAGACAGAAGACAACACAAAGGTATTATCCCTATCAACTACTAGGTGGTGGAAAGGTGTAATCACACACTCTCAAGCGTCTTATCACATTCTTACAAGTGTTCTTACCAAAGCAAACAGGAGGTGGTACAACCGGTGGCTGGTTTGTGATACCATGTTGAGCATGGGTACGATTGCAAGAGGGAACCCATTCTGATCAAGAGTTGGTGGAGGTTGGAAAGGTTTCAATATGGTAGCAAGGATCAGCAATAATCAGATCAATTGATGCAAGCAGAAAAATTATTCAAAGTATTAGTCAAAGTTGCTGATCCTAGCCTAGTCAAAGCTAGTCAACTGAAACCCTACTAAGAGAGGTGTATGGACGCGCACACAATGATCAATGGGACTCAATGCAAACAACGGACTGAGCTAAAAGAAACAATCAGAAAATTTTAGCTTGTTTTGCACCAAGTACACGGAGAGACACTAGCCAATTGCAATAATATGATTTTAAGGGCACCAGATTGCTCAAAGAAATTAAATACCCCAACTGAATTTATATAATAAAACACTCACCCAAGTTCAGCCTTTTTCTTTCTTTTTTTAACCTACTAGTGACTCAAAAGATTCAAATTCTTTTTCTGAGTCTAACGAGGTATGTGAATCACAATCTCTCTCTTTTTTGTGTCAGCCGAATGGGTGACGTATATCTCTAAAATAATTATTCAGTCGAAATAAATAATTTTGGAGTAGCCCAAATACAATTATCAAAGACTAGTCTCAAAGAGTCAAAAGGATTTCAGTGAAGCTTTGAACAGACACGCGAAAGTTTAAACCGACAAACTTCGGATGTTCTAGACGTCACCACCCGCTTCAGACGGTTCAATCGGAATCCAACGGCGCGGTTGTGGGCGAGCGCATCGGACAGTCCGAATGTCCCGCGCGGCTTCGGGCGGTCCGATCGAAATCAGATGGCGCGGCTGTGGCGAGCGCGTTCGAACGGTCCGAACGTTTCGCGCGGCTTCAGACGGTCCGATTGGAATCGAACGGTGCGGCTGTGGGCGGGCGCGTTCGGGCAGTCCGAACGTTTTGCGCGGCTTCGGGGAGTCCGATTGAAATCGAACGACGCAGCTGTGGCGGTGCATTGGACAACCTGATCGAAATCCGATGACGTGGTTGGGGCGAGCACGTCGGACGGTCTGAACGTCTCGACGGCTTTGGACGGTCCGATCGAAAATTGATTGCGTGACTGGGGCGTGCTCGTCGGACGGTCCAAACGTCTCGGCGGTTTTGGATGGTCCGATCGGAAATCGACGACGCGGCTGGGCGAGCGTGTCGGACGGTTCGAGAGTTTCCAAGAAGGTTTTGAACGGCCAAATCAAACAAGGAGAAGGAAGTCCAGATTGTTTGGATCTGCGATATTTCCAAGATGCGCAAAAGATCTTTTCGTGGATAGCAAGAATAAGAGTACAAATAGGAAATTGAATCTACTCTTTGCTTCTTAATTTTTTGGATGCTAATTGAAAGATCAACTAGCGGATTTTGAAAGGTGTAAAATATTAACGAATAAGCAACACCAAAGGTACTAAGATCAAACTAGACTCTAACTAAACTAGTAATCAGCAACTAGACACGACGATGCAATCAAAAATTTAACCAGCAATGGGTGTTGGGACAGCAGAAGAACACTACGAACAAGAATTTATTTTGTGGGCTAAATTTCTAGGTTTTTAGGATGATGGAAAAAATAATCTAAAAGGAAAATTGTGATTACCTTACAGGCAACCATTGCTCTGATACCAACTAATGTGATGATGGCCCGATCTTCCGAAAGGTACTGATAAGTCGATTGTGGAGAACTCGACGTTGATGATCCAAAAGCTCTGACCAAAACAGATTGAAACTCTCGCAACTACACCACTGCTCCGTTGGTTATCAACCGTGCCGAAAGCGGCTATCTCCTGCAAGCGAATCGAGAACAAAAGCAAGAGAGTACAAGATACAATCTGGTATTGTATTGCGAATAAGGATGAAGTTCACAAGTTGGGGTTCCTCAACCGGATGTGCGGTGAAACTGCTAAGCTGTAACAGCCCAGCTGTTTATTTCAAAATATTTGATTTAATTTAAAATAAAATATTTACTTTTGGTTTCTTAAATTTTTAAAAAAATTTAATTGCCTGATTTTCTGCTTTAAAAAAGTTGTTTTTTATGAAAACTAATTAAAGTAAAAAATAAATAAGTTAGTTTAAAATAAAAATCAAAGTTATTTGGTTTCTTGAAATTTTAAAATTTTCGCTAACCTAATATTCTGCTTAAAGAAAAGAGCCTTTATGCTAAAGAAATATTTTATAAAAAAATATATACTTCAATAAATTTGAAAAATATTTTATTTAATCTTTTCAGGTTCCAAGGATCTTTAGAAAATTTTCTTGAAATTTTTTAAATTTTCTTTTTCTTTCTCTTTTTTCTCTCTCTTTTCTTTTTCTCTCTCTCCTCCTTTTCTCTTTCTTGAGCTGCTCCAGAGAAGCCATGAACGTTTTTTTGAGCTTCCTTCAACCTCCATATCTCGTGATTTCCTCAACGGATTTGCACGAAATAAATTGCATTCAACTCCTCTCATTTAACTCTTCCATTTCCCCATCATTTCCCCCTCATTCATGAGCCGTTTCACAAGAAATTAAACCATGCTATTCAAAGACATGGTCCTTTGATCTCCCTCCTCGGTCCACCCCTGCCTCTATAAAAGGGAGCACCGTGAGCCCCTTCTTATCCTCACTCAACCCCAAAAATCTCAAGTCCCCACTACCTCTCTATTGGCCGCAATCAAAGTTTTTGTTTCGTCATTCAAGCGGTGTTCTTCGGCTTATTGCGTTGCCTACAGTAGAGCCCCACCACTTTTGACCACACCGTTGGCTTCGCCTCATCGTGTTCTACGCAGTGCTCACCCTGCCTTCGCCAGAACTTCGCCGGAGCATTGTCGCCACCGTGGGCATAATCGGGTCACCGTTCCTTATGTCGCCATCGGCCGACCGTGCATGCCCGACCAAAACCAAGGTGAGCATCATGTTCCCCACGCTCTACTCTTTGTTTCGCTGCAAGTCTCGCATGTTATCTCCTCTCCGTTTACCCGCAATGTCGATGTCAGCCTGTCGACTACCTAAAGTCTTGTCCGTTGGCCGAACCATCTACACCGTTGAGTTCGTCTCGACGTGTTCTATGCCGTGCTCCCCTCCGTTTGTCCAAAAATCATCCCCAAATTTTGCGCCGACACATTGCCATGGCCGCAAATTGCACTTCGCGTCCCCGCCTGTCCGGGAATGCTTTCAACAATCTGTTCATGCCAAAATGTGCCAAACAATCCCAGGAGGCTACGTTTTAGACGGTTTTGGATCCGCTCTACCGAGCACCAAGATATTGAGTTTTTTGTGTTTCGGTACCAACGTCGTTTAAACGACGATTGCGTCGCCTTCGGTGAGTTTTCGGCTTAGCCGATATTTTTTCTAGCTTTGCCTCGCCGCGTTCTAGGCCATGCTCACCTTACTTCTTCATGTTCTGTGCCTGAAAATTATTCTATTTCTCTAACCCTATGTCATTGTCACTGTACACATTGTCACCGTGGACTGTTTGACGTGCCGTCACTTCCTACATGTGCCTCGGGTCCCTAGCAACCCAGTTTGCTAGTTGGCTTCACCTCCCGTGACATTTCTCACCACCTCCATGGCCAAAACACTCTCACGAGTCACTTCCTTGGAATATTCCTGATTTCTGTTTTTTCAGAATTTTCTGATCCGCCAATTTTCCAATCGCTCGTTCTCCTCCGTCCGAACTCCGAATCAAGTGATTCGAGTTTCTAAATTTATCTAAAATCATAATCTATCTTTTCGTATATATTTCATAATTTTTGGATTTTCTCAACCGCCCCTTGGCTAAGCTTCCTCACCGCCGGAATGCCATCACCACTACTGCCCGAGCTGCGCCAACCACCTTCTAACAAATTGCGGTGATGCACAAGAGCACCAACGTCCCCCAGGACCCATTTAGACTATCCAAACTCCTCTAAACTTTCAAACTAGTCCAAAATTCTCCATGCATTATCACTGTCCGATTCCCATCTAACGACCTCCACTAAGCCATTCCCTTCTGTTACCCACTTGACAAGTCATGTTCGCACCCAACCCATGTGGCAGCCACGACAGTGCCATGTGGCAAGCCACGTCAGCACCTGACCACTCCCAACCATTCTCTATAGTTTTCGACCATAGCCTTCCACCACTACTTTCGACCACCGAGTATGAAGACAACTTTCGACCTCTCCCAGCCATCTGATTCTTAGACTCCGACGTTCGGAGGCTCATAAGACTCCGACATCTAGGGGATCTTTAGACTCCACCGTCCAGAGGTTCTTTAGACTTCAACCGTTTGGAGGCTTCTTAGACTCCGACTGCTCGAGCTTTCAACTTCGACTTCGACCTTCAACCCTAGAGATTTCGACATTCGAAGACTCCGATTTTGACTTTGACCTTCGGAGACTTCGACTCCAACCTTCAACCTCGAAGAGTTTGACTTCGACCTCCGTTTTCGAACCGACCATGGTTGTTGACCATTTTAACCTCCGTATCCTCCGACCTCTCTGAACCCTTCGATCTCTTCACCCACTCGAAGCCGTCCGACCTCTCCAAGCTGTCTGATTCTTTTGACCACTCTGCATAAACTCCAATCCTTTCGACCACAATTGTTTTTACTACTACGACCGCTCACGACCACAGTCCCTCCCAACCATTGCGGTCTCCATCTACCTCTGAAGTAGATTCAACAATGGTTTTGACCATGTCTTCGACTACGCCTTCGATTATGGTTTCAACCATACACGAATATTGTAGCTTCCAGCCACTCTTCCTTCACAAAGAAAGGAATTCCAATAATTCCTTTTATTCATTTATTTGAAATTCAAACTACCAGAAGTCGCTCTCCTTCATCCTAACTCCGATTGGATCCATTCAAATTCCTAAATTCATATACTTTCTCCCAGTATATATTTTATGATTTTTGAATTTTATTTAGATTTTATTTGAGTTTAGTTTGTTCTGCCTTTCGCGTGTAGACTACGACTAATCCGGAGAGTATAACTTCGACGAACCTCAGCCAACTTCAAAGCAAGGTAAGTTACACCTTTGATCATGTTGCTCCTAGTAATTTAAATAATTTATGTTGTTTTTAAAATTATTATGCATGAGTACTTTTATTCAATCTAGTTTAACTTTGATTTAAATTCTAGTTATACCTAAATCCTTTGTGTGTGGCCAAATTTGATTGTACTTCCTTATGCCTTGTCACCTTAGATGAAAACCTAGTTAACACAATAGTATTGACTAGAAATTTTATAGAATTTCTAAGCCATGCTTAGAATGATTTAAGGGGAATATTTGTTTCACTTCAGAACAATAATTTTCTAAAATGTATTCTTGACTTCGGTGAGTCAAGAAAGTATATGGAATGTTTCAAAATAAAGTATAAAACTTGGTTTGGACCTAGGCTAATGGTTAGGTGGTGGGTGCTAGCATGCATTATTGTTCGGTGACACAATGTTGATTGTCAGGCACAAGGGGTATGTGGTTTGAGCCTAAGTCAAGTTAAAGACCGGTCTGTTAGCTACTGTTACAAAATTATATCGTACTACCACAAGGATGGTATGGGACAGTCCTTACTGACTAATTTGTGAGGTCCCAACTTTGGTCTCGCTATAGGTTGAATGTGAGCGTGGCGTAGGCCATGAGAAGTCTTACACGACACAAGAGGGGGCTCCAACTTGTGGATTCAAGTTGTGGTGCAACCTTAGTGGCGGCGTGACTAGGTTGAAGGCTTAGCATTGTAAAGGCATTGTCATGATCTTCTCGCCGCACACCAAAGGAAGTGTGTTTATCCGGTGGCAATGTGGGATGATCGTGTCTTCTAGGTAAAGCTGTACAACCTCTGCAGAATGTATAATCTATCCTGAATAGCCGTGCCCACGGTTATGGGCAAGCTGAGTAAAGTTTTTTATGGATTAGACTTTGGTTTTTAAAATGATTTCTAAAAAGGCCTATGGATGTATGGAATTCATGGGATATTAAAAAGTATATGGATGGATGGAATCCATGTGAAATCTTCTGAAAAGATGGACCAGGTGGGATACCTGTGAATAGGTTAGTGTTTGGTCGGAGCCTACACTAACGATATTATTTTGTTAAATTACTATTTCTGCCTATTATATCAAATTCAGCTTTTGAATCTGTTTGTTGTATTTATCTTAAATTATGCTTTTACGCACAAATAACCTATTATATCTTCCATTGTCAATCCTTATGCATGCATGAATTCTGTTAAACCTCCTGGTGTAGCTTGTGGAGTACTTTATGTACTCATGTTGCTTCATTCACTATTTTTAGATAAGGACTTCATCAACTTCGGTGAGAATAACGACGAGTAGGCCATGTCTTACAGTCATTCACCTGTGGGCAGGCTGGATGGGCTGCTGCTTTATGGTTCTTTTTCCGCTGCTTATATTTATTTTTGGTTTATGAACCATTGATGTAAACTTTGGCCATCAGGCCCATAATTAGTTAATGAATAAATGTCATTGTGCATGATATGAATCTTTGTTATCCACTGTGTGCACTAGCTTGATCCTGGACTAGTGCGATTTACACAAAGGATCCTGGAGTGTAGGCCTTCGTCGACTACTCCATCATTTGGGATTCCAGTGTCAAGCCGGAGAGACAGCCATGGAAATCAGACGATGGGACACCACTTTACTTTACTCATCGCCAAGCGAACTGGACAAGGAAGTCTTCACTACCGCTTTAAAGGAAGTAGTTACTCATTTAAAAGAGCCAAGTAAGAAGCCGCTCGTAAAGCAGTTCTTCGCCTCTGCCAGCATTTCAATTTTGTACCTCAAGAACCATGAAAGGTCACACCAAAGCAACCTTGCCCCTTTAGGATAAGATGTTAGGCAGTTATTAGACGATGGTACGAGCTATTAAGTTTTCTCTTTTGTCAATAGCTGTAACTATTACCTGATACTATCTTAATAAAGGTTTTTGATAGTTGGTATTTTGTTAGATTATGCAAAACGACCCCTATTCCTCCTTTGTCTCAAAGTCTCTTCTTTCCTAATTCTTGGAAGCATCAAGATAGAACACCGACCGTCAATACCCTTCAGGCAACGAGCAAAATGCCTTAGAAGTTTGCAAAAGGATGTCTGAACTAGATCAAAGCACAATCCATGTAGAGTAAGATCCAAACCAATTTCTTTACTAGCTCGTGCGAATCTCGAGGATGAGATTCTCTTTAAGGGGGTAGTTTGTAACAGTCCAGCTGTTTATTTCAAAATATTTGATTTAATTTAAAATAAAATATTTACTTTTGGTTTCTTAAGTTTTTAAAAAATTTAATTGCCTGATTTTCTACTTAAAAAAGTTATTTTTATGAAAAGTAATTTTAGTAAAAAAGAAAGTAAAAAATAAATAAGTTCGTTTAAAATAAAAATCAAAGTTATTTGCATTCTTAAAATTTTAAAATTTTCGCTAACCTAATATTCTGCTTAAAAAAAGAGCCTTCCTGTTAAACAAAAAAATATTTTATAAAAAAATACTTCAATAAATTTGAAAAATATTTTATTTAATCTTTTCAGGCTCGAAGGATCTTCAGAAAATTTTGAAAATTTTCTAGAAATTTTTTCAATTTTTTTTTCTTTTTTTCTCTCTCTTTTATTTTTTTCTCTCTCCTCCTTTTCTCTTTCTTCAACCTCCCGTAACGTTTTGTGCAGCTGCTCCAGAGAAGCCATGAACATTTTTTTGAGCTTCCTTCAACCTCCATATCTCGTGATTTTCTCAATGGATTTGCACAAAATAAATTGCTTTCAACTCCTCTCGTTTAACTCATCCATTTCCCCACCGTTTCCCCCCTCATTCATGAGCCGTTTCACAAGAAATTAAACCATATCACTCAAAGATATGGTCCTTTGATCTCCCTCCTCGGTCCACCCCTGCTCCTATAAAAGGGAGCACCATGAGCCCCTCCTCATCCTCACTCAACCCCGAAAATCTTAAGTCCCCACTCCCTCTCTATTGGCCACAATCAAAGTTTTTGTTTCATCGTTCAAGCGGTGTTCATCGGCTTATTGCGTCGCCTACAGTGGAGCTCCACCACTTTTGACCACACCGTTGGCTTCGCCTCATCGTGTTCTACGCGGTGCTCACCTTGCCTTCGCCGGAACTTTACCAGAGCATCGTCGCCATTGTGGGCCTAATCGATTCGCCGTTCCTCGCGTCGCCACCGGCCGACTGTGCATGCCCGACCAAAACCAAGATGAGCCCCATGTTCCCCATGCTCTACTCTTCGTTTCGCCATAAGTCTCGCATGTTATCTCCTCTCCGTTTGCCCAGAATGTCGATGTCAGCCTGTCGACTACCTAAAGTCTTGTCCACCGCGTTTCGCTAGTCCGTTGGTCGAGCTGTCTGCGCCGTTGAGTTCGTCTCGACGTGTTCTATGCCATGCTCCCCTCCGTTTGTCCAAAAACCACCACCAAATTTTACACCGACACCTTGTCATGCCCGCAAATTGCACTTCACGTCTCCGCCTGTCCAGAAATGCTTTCAACAATCTGTTCGCGTCAAAACGTGCCAAACCATCCCAGGAGGCTACGTTTTAGACTGTTTGGATTCGCTTCACCGAGCACCAAGATATTGAGTTTTTCATGTTTCGGTACCGACGTCGTTCAAACGACGATTGCGTCCCCTCCGGTGAGTTTTTGGCTTAGCCGATATTTTTCCTAGCTTTGCCTCGCCGCATTCTAGGCCATGCTCACCTTACTTCTTCATGTTCTGTGTCCAAAAATTATTCTATTTCTTCAATCCTATGTCACCGTGCACCGTTTGACGTGTCATCACTTTCTACATGTTCCTCGGGTCCCTAGCAACCCATTTTACTAGTTGGCTTCACCTCCCGTGACTTTTCTCACCACCTCCGCGGCCAAAACGCACTCACGGGTTACTGTTCATGCGCAGGAATATTCCAAGCCTTGGAATATTCCTGATATCTCTTTTTTTAGAATTTTCTGATCCGCCAATTTTCCAATCGCTCGTTCTCCTTCGTCAAAACTCCGAATCAAGTGATTCAAGTTTCTAAATTCATATAAAATCATAATCTATCTTCTGATATATATTTCATAATTTTTGGATTTTCTCGACCGCCCCTTGGCTAAGCTTCGTCACCGCTGGAATGCCGTCACTACTGCCGCCCGAGCTGCGCCACCGCTTCACTTCGCCGCCAACCACCTTCTAGCCAATTGTGGTGATGCACAAGAGCACCAACGCACTCCTTGCAGTTCCTTATCTCTTTTTTGCACCTTGGTGCATTATCACCGTCCGATTCCCATCTAACGACCTCCACTAAGCCATTCCATTCTCTTACCCACTTGGCAAGTCATGTTCACACCCAACCCATGTGGCAGCCACGACAGTGCCATCTGGCATGCCACGTCAGCACCTGACCGCTCCCGACCACTCCCTAAAGTTTTCGACCAAAGCCTTCAACCACTATTTTCGACCACCGAGTACGAAGACAACTTTCGACCTCTCCCAGCCATCTGATTCTTAGACTCCGACGTTCGGAGGCTCATCAGACTCCGACGTCCGAGGGCTCTTTAGACTCCATCGTCCAAAGGTTCTTTAAACTCTGACCGTTTGGAGGCTTCTTAGACTCCGACTGCTCGGAGCTTTCAACTTCAACTTCGACCTTCAACCCCTAGAGATTTCGACTTTCGAAGACTCCGATTTTGACTTTGACCTTCGGAGACTTCAACTCCAACCTTCGACCTTCGACCTTGAAGACTTTGACTTCGGCCTTCGATCTCGGAGCCTTCGACTTCGACCTCCGTCTTCGAACCGACCATGGTTGTTGACTGTTTTAACCTCCGTATCCTCCGTCCTCTCTGAACCCTTCGATCTCTCCGCCCACTCGAAGCCGTCTGACCTCTCCAAGCCGTCCGATTCTTTTGACCACTCTGCATAAACTCCAAATCCTTTCGACCACAATTGCCGTCTCGACCACTAGACTCTGACTACCTTTTGTTCTCAACTCATGAAGTCCAGAATACATTTTAGAAAATCAATATTCTGAAGTGAAACAAATATTTCCACTTAAATCATTCTAAGCATGGCTAAGCAATTCTATAAAATTTCTAGTCAATACTATTATACTAACTAGGTTTTCATCTAAGATGACAAGGCATAAGGAAGTTCAATGTCAAATTTGGCCATACACAAAGGATTTGGGTATAACTAGAATTCAACTCAAATTTAAACTAGATTTGAATAAAAATACGCATGCATAATAATTTCAAAAACAACATAAATAATTTAAATTACTAGGAGCAACATAATCAAAAGTGTAACTTGCCTTACTTCGAAGTTTGCTGAGGTTCGTCGAGGTTATACACTCCGGATTAGTCGTAGTCTACATGCGGAAAACCAGAACAACTAAACTCAAATAAAACCCAAATAAAATCCAAAAATTATAAAATAAATGCTGGGAGATAGAATATGAATTCATGAAATTGTGAAGGAGAAGTGGCCGAAAGCTACAATATTTTTGTGTTGTCGAAACCATTGTCGAATCAACGATTGAAGTTGCGAAGGTCAAAGTTGAAGATAGAGACTCCAAATATGGGTGAAGGCGAAGTCAAAGATTTAGTTGTAGACCCAGTCGAAACTGTACAGTGGTCAAAGAACACTATAGCAGTCGAGAACAAATGGTAGTCGGAGTCGAGTGGTCGGGACGACAATGAACGTCGGTGGTGGAAAGCGAAGGTACTCAGAGTCGGCTACGACTTCGACTACCGAGTATTCCTCGAACTACTCCTCGCTGAAAAAGCGAAGGTACTCGGAGACTTAGAGCGAAAAGTGACAGTGGTTTGAAGCGACTACGGTCGGAGGTAGATGGAGATGGCAGTGGTTGGGAGTGACTGTGGTTGAGAGTGACTGTAGTCGAAAAAAACAATTGTGCTCGAAAGGATTAGAGTTTATGCAGAGTGATCGAAAGAATCAGACGGGTTGGAGAGGTCGGACGGCTTCGAGTGGGCGGAGAGATCGAAGGGTTCAGAGAGGTCGGAGGGTACGGAGGTTAAAACAGTTAAACAACCATGGTCGGTTCAAAGACGGATGTCGAAGTCGAAGGCTCCAAGATTGAAGACCGAAGTCTAAGTCTTCGAGGTCGAAGGTCAAAGGCTAGAGTCGAAGTCTCCGAATGTCAAAGTCAAAATCAGAGTCTCCGAAGGTCAAAGTCGAAGGCTCCGAGCAGTCAGAGTCTAAGAAGCCTCCAAACGGTCGGAGTCTAATGAACCTCTGGACGACGAAGTCCAAAGAACCTCCAGACGTCGGAGTCTAAAGAATCTCTGGACAGCGGAGTCTAAAGAGCCTCGGGATAGTGGAGTCTTAAGAGCCTCCGGATAGCAGAGTCTTATGAGCCTTCGAACGTCGAAGTCTAAGATTTGGATGGTTCGGAGAAGTCAGACGGCTTCATGTGGCACGATCCGAGCGATCCAACGGCGGCGAAGACCGATGAGATGTACAAAAGAGGGAGAAGAGTATGGGTCCTGTTTTACCTTGGCGCAAGGTTCGAGCTGCACAAAGTTGGCTGGTGGCGAGGGTGTAGCGGAGGCGGGGTACAATTATCGACGGCGGAGACTCTCCGACGATGGCTTGCTCGGAGAAGGGGCGTCGAAGGTTCGTGCGGGCCTGAGGAAGGTTACCGGTGGTGGGGGTACTCCGGTCATGCTTTGGCTTGGAAAAAAGGGTGAAGGAGGTGCACACGGTCCCGTCGAAGATTTGGCGGTGGTGGCGTCGGTGTCGGCGGAAGAGACTCTCCGGTGGCGGGATTGCTTGGCGGAGGGGTGGCGAGGTGAAGAAAAGAGAGAGGGGATTGTTATGGGCTCAACTATATTACCGGAAGTGGCTAGAAGGTGGTCGACGGCGAGGTGAAGAAAAGAGAGAGGGGATTATTATGGGCTCAAATATATTACCGGAAGTGACTAGAAGTTGGTCGACAGTGAGGTGAAGTGGTGGTGCAACTCGGGCAGCGATGGCGACGGCGTTCCGGTGGTGAGGAGACTCAGCCAAGGGCGGTCGAGGTAATCCAAAAATTATGAAATATATACAAAAAATAGATTATGAACTTAGATGAATTTAGAAACTGGAATCACTTGATTCGGAGTTCGAACGGAGGAGAACGAGCGATTGAAAAATTGGCGGATCAGAAAATCCTGAAAAAAGAAAAATCAGGAATATTCCGAAGGAATATTCCCGTGTAAACAGTAACGGACAGCAGCCCTTTTCACTGTTTTGGCTGTGTCGTCAGCGAGAAAAGGCATGGGAGGTGAAGCCAATGGGTTGCTAATGACCCGAGGCACATGTAGGACGTGACGGCACGTTAAACGGAGCACGATGACAACGTGTACGGCGAAAATGACCTAAGGTGTGGAGAGAAGAATAATTTTCGGACAAAGAATATAAAGAAGTAAGGTAAGCATGGCGTAGAACACGGCGAGGCGAAGGTAGGAAAAATATCAGCTAAGCCGAAAACTCACCGGAGGTGACGCAATCGTCGATTGAATGACGTCGGTACCGAAACACGAAAAACTCAATATCTTCGCGCTCGGTGAGGCGAATCCAAAACCATCTGAAACGTAGCCTCCTGGGATGGTTTGGCACATTTTGACGCAGACGGATCGTTGAAAGCATTCCCAGATAGACGGGGACGCGCAGTGCCATTTGCGGCCATGGCGAGGTGTCAGGCGCGAATAGTTGTGAAAGGTTTTTGGACAAACGGAGGGAAGCACGGCGTAGAACGCATCGAGACGAACTCAACACCGCAGACGGCTCGGCAAACAGACTAGCAAAACATGGTGGACAAGACTTTATGCAGCCGACAGGCTGACATCAGCGTTCCGGGCAAACGGAGAGGAATTAACAAGCGAGAGTTGCGGTGAATCGAAGAGTAGAGCATGGGAATCGTGAAGCTCACCTTGGTTTTGGTCGGATATGCACGGTTGGCCGGTGGCGATGATGCTCCGGCGAAGGCGAGGTGAGCACCGTATAGAACGCGACGAGGTGAAGCCAACGGTGTGGTCAAACGCGGTGGGGCTCTACTGGACCAGGCGCAAAAGGCCGAGGAACGGCGCTTGCACAACGAAACAAGAACTTCGATTGCAGCCAATAGAGAGGGAGTGGGGACTTGAGATTTTCGGGGTTGAGTGAGGATAAGGAGAGGCTCACGGGGCTCCCTTTTATAGGGGTTGGAGAGGTCCGAGGAGGGAGATGAAAGGACCATGTCCATGAATGACATGGGTTAAATTCTTGCGAAATGGCTCATGAATGAGGGGAGAAACGTTAGGGGAATGAAAGTGCTTAATGACGGGAGTTAAATGCACTTTATTTCGCGCAAATCCGTTGAGAAAATCAAAAGATATGGAGGTTTAAAGAAGCTTCAAGAGAAACAGCCATGGCGTTCAGTTCTCTTGTTCGTGACCTCCACGGGAAGGAGGAAAAAGGGAGGAGAGAGAAAAGAGAGAAAAAGAAGAAAAAGAAAAAGAAAATTCAGAAAAATTTCAAGAAAATTTTTTAAAGATCCTTGCAACCTAAAAAGATTTAAAAAAATAATTTCTGAATTTATTGAAGTTTATTTTAATTTTTAAAAATATTTTTCTTTTTCTAGTTTAAAATAATACAATAAATAACAAATAAAGCTTAAAAATCTTAGAAAAATTTATAAAAGTTTCTAAGGCCATTTGGAACTTAAAAAAATATTTTCAACTAAAATTTTGATATTTTCCTTTATAAAATATTTTTTTTGTTTAACAGAAAGGCTATTTTCTTCTTTTTTTAAAGCAGAAAATTAAGTTAGCTAAAAATTTTAAAATTTCAAGAAAATCAATAACTTTGATTTTTATTTTAAACTAACTTATTTAGTATTTATTTTATTTTTATGTTTATTTTTTACTTGAATTACTTGTTAGAAAAAATAACCTATTTTTTAAGCAGAAAATCAGGTAATTAAATAAAATGTTTTTAAAAAAAATCCTTAAAAAACCAGGAGTAATTGTTTTATCTTAAATTAAATAAAATATTTTGAAATAAACAGCTGGGCTGTTACAAATTACCCCCCTTAAAGAGAATCTCGTCCTCGAGATTCGCACGGCCTAGCAAAGAAATAGGTTTGGATCTTATTCTGTATGGCTTGAGCTGTGATCTGGTTCAGACATCCTTTTGCAAACTTCTATAGCCTTTTGCTTGTTGCCTGAAGGGTATTGGCGGTCTGTGTTCCAGCTTGGTGCTTCCAAAGATTTTGGAAGAAAAGACTTTAAGACAAAGGAGGAATAGGGGTTGTTTTGTACATTCCAACAAAACACAAACTAGCAAAAATCTTTATTAAGATAATATCAGGTAACAGTTACGGCTGTCAATAAAAGAGAAAACCTGATAGCTCATAACGTCGTCTAATAGCTACCTAACAACTTATCCTAAAGGGGCAAGGGTTTCCTTGGTGTGATCCTTCATGGCTCTCTGGGTACAAAGCGCGATCATTCGATGTGAAGATTGAAATGATGGCAGAGGCGAAGAACTGCTTTACGAGCGGCTTCTTGCTTGGCTCTTTTAAATGAGTAACTGCTTCCTTTAAAGCGGTAGCGAAGACTTCCTTGTCCAGTTTGCTTGGTGATGAGTAAAGAAAAGCGGTGTCCCATCGTCTGATTTCTGTGGCTATCTCTTCGGTGCATGTAGATAGCTTGACGCTGGAATCCCAAACGACGGAGTAGTCGATGAAGACCTACACTCCATCTATCATTCAGTGCATCTTGATAAACGTCCATCTATAGTGGTTTGAAGAAGATGAGAGATAGAAATATGTTTTCATGTAATGACATAAAGATGAGAGAGATTCGAGAGATAAGAGTACGTATAGATTGAGAGGTAAGGATAAGCAAAGATTGAGAGGTAAGAGTAAGCAAATCTTTTAAAATTACTGATTGTTAAAAATAAGTCCTTAGGGTTCAACCATTCTATTCTACCTACGGTCACGTCTTAGGGTCATTATAGCTCTGATACCATCTCTGTCGGACCCCGGAGTAACGACTCCTGGATCCTCTGTGTAAATCGCATTAGTCCAGGATCAAGCTAGTGCACACAGTGGATAACAAAGATTCATATCATGCACAATAACATCTATTCATTAACTA
The DNA here is from genome assembly GCA_036346265.1 of Melocanna baccifera. Classification (NCBI taxonomy): domain Eukaryota; kingdom Viridiplantae; phylum Streptophyta; class Magnoliopsida; order Poales; family Poaceae; genus Melocanna; species Melocanna baccifera. The sequence goes on along the minus strand of CM070704.1, from coordinate 17,025,066 downwards.
AATAAGGGCCTGATGGCCAAAGTTTACATCAATGGTTTATAAACCAAAAATAAATATAAGCAGCGGAAAGAGAAACAATAAAGCAAAGAGCCCATCCCGCCGCCACAGCAAATGATCGTAAGACGTGGCCTACTCGTCGTTATCCTCACCGAAGCTGGTGAAGTCCTTCCCTGAAAATTGTGAATGAAGCAACATGAGCACATAAAGTACTCCACAAGTTACACCAGGAGGTTTAACAGAGTTAATGCATGCATAAGGGTTGTCAATGGAAGGCATAGTAAGGTTAATTGTGCGTAAAAGCATAATTCAAGTAAATACAGTAAATAGATTTAAAAGCTGAATTTGATATAATAGATAGAAAGAGTAATTTAACAAAATAATATCGTTAGTGCAGGCTCCGACCAAACACTAACCTATTCACAGGTATCTCGCCTGGTCCATCTTTTCCAAAAAATCTCATATGGATTCCATCCATATGCTTTTTAATACCCAATGGATTCTATCCATTGTCGAGACCCGAATATGCAAATTCGGTCTCTCTGTGTAAACTGCACTAGTTCAGGATCACGCTAGTGCGCACAGTCAAACATAGATGTAATCACAGTCATACACACGATATAATAAAGAGAAAACTCAAATATCAATAAATCTCAAAAGGTACGACCTTATGGTTAAGCTTACAATATCTCTAGCCGGAAGGGCTTAGCAAAATAGCAGCGGAAATCCAAAATAAAGCGTAGTGGCCAATCGACAAGCCCACAGGCTATCGAGTGGAGAACGAAGCCTAATCCGCGAAGTCGTCGAAGTACTCTCCTTCTGGAACCTCCTGCTGATGATACTCCTCTTCCTCAACTGAGCAACATTGGGCATAAAACCGTGAGTACATTGGTACTCAGCAAGTCATTTGTAACAAATGAATGCAATATAGTATGCAAGGCTTACCAAAGGGAGGCGGAAAGGTTAATTTGCATAAATGGCAGTTGAAGGTAAATACAGTAAATAGATTGAAAGCGAACTTTAAGTAAAACAATAATAAATAGATAATCAAAAGAATTGTAATAAACCACTTATGGACCTCCCATCCATAAGCTAAACCAACCACTTATGGACCTCCCATCCATAAGCTGAACCAACAGTGAATTAACCATTCACCGTCTAACCACAATCCACAAGTTTTTAGAATAACTATCCCTCGTGTGAAATCACCGAGCATTGTCCATGACTGAGGACGCGGCTATTCGAATAGTTTTACACTCTGCAGAGGTTGCACAACTGTACCCACACGATGTGATTAGCCTCGCGCTAAGGAAATCACAACAAGGCCTTTACAATGCTCTACCTCAATCTAATCCTGCCCGCTAGGGTTTCGCATCACACCCCCCTTGCGCCACATGGAAATCAGCAACCATGTCCATCACAATGGTAGAATTGAATTGAAATATTACAAATTAATCAGCCAGGTCTATCCCATACTAGATATGTGGTTTGCACGATTAAGCTCAGATCAATGGCGCACAAAGTTAAGTCCTTAACAATACCCGGGCGAGGCTACCACATCCCCCGAAGTGCACCTGTGCTTCCCCCTTTACTGCACGATCACTCGCCCGAGTGCAAAACCAAGTTTGTATAACCACGCCAATGACACACCAATGCCATGGCACAAATTTTAATTAACGTGGCACCAACCACAGTCCCATATCTCATTAAGTCAAATTGATAACTCACATGTGATGATAAACCCAATCGTAAATGTAAGCAAAGCTAAGCATTCTATCGTACCAACCCATGTGACGAATAACCTAGCATCACTAGTATGTTTTCCAACCTATGGTGACAATGGTATCATGACATTCCAAAATATTAAGGAGGGATAAATCCAATTGGGACGATAACTACCGATACAAGGGTTTGTATAAAATAGCCATGCAATGTAATTTAAAATAAAATTAATTAAATAATAGATTGCAAACTGGGTTCAACATGATCAAAGGGCACGACTTGCCTTGGTTACGCTCAGCGAGGTATTCCTGGTCTTCGGGCGTAGATCCTGCTCCTCGGAATCCGAATCTAACGAGAGAGAAAACGACCGAAACAAGAAAAACACATAAAATGGTAAGCAAATAAACTCCAAAATTCATGAAACTAGAACCAAAAGCTAGAGCTCGATTTTAGATGAATTTAGAAAAAAAGAACAGGGTCAATCGGAGCTAGGACGGAGGAGAACGGTCTCTCGGAAAATAAACCCTAATGAAAATCCTAGAAATTCAAAAATGGCACTGTGCTGTGAACCCGGCGCATGAAATAACCGGTCCACGGTGAACCCGACGCATGAAACAGTGCACACGGGGTGGCGGCGCTGACGCGGCGGCTAGGGCTGATGTGGCGCGCTGGTGCCACCACGTGGCAAGTGCTGACGTGGCTGCCACGTGGCACCGAGGGGCGGTTTTGGCTGACGTGGCAGCTGACGTGGCATGACACGTGGCTACCACGTGGGCATAGCGTTGACGTGGAGGGCTGAGGTGGCAGGGCTAACGTGGCTCGGGTGCACGGGTGCGGTGCAGCGAGATCCGACGGCTGGGGTTTGGGCAGGTGGCGTGATCTGGGCCGTCGATCTTCGGATCTGATCGGACGGTCAAGATCGAGCGGCGCGGAGACGGGAGTCGGGCGATGGCCGACGCGTGGCTGGCGCGCCGCGCGAAGCGTCACGCGGACGCGGCGCGGGCGCAAACGCGGCACGGATGCGGGCGGCGGGGTGCGGTGCGTGGCGAGGTCCGACGAGGCGCGCGCGGGGCGGGCGAGCGCGACGGCGGCAGGGTGGTCTCCGACGACCATTGAGCTCGATGGAGGGTCCAGCGGGCGGCGGCGGGTTCGGGCGACGGCGAGGAGAAACGGGGAGGGGTCCGGCAACGGCTTATCGGCGGCGAGACAGCAGCGGCTACACCGGCGAGGAATGAGGCGGAGGAACTACGGGACGACGGCGACGGCAGCGAGGCGAGGCACCGGCGAGGAACGAGTCCGGCAGAGGCGCGGGCGCGAGCACGATGCCAACGACGGGGCTCCGGCGACGGCGGGGCGAGGACGAGGCGATGGCTGCGGCGAGGGAGGTGCACGTGAACCGAGACAGCGGCGGTGCATTTATGCACGTGAACCGAGGAACAGCTCGGGACGAACTCGGCGCGACGACGCATCCGAGATGAAGATAGGGGAGGCGACACGCGGTGAATCGGACGGCCGAGGCGGGGTCTGGGCGAGGAACAGCGCGGATGCGCAGGATGCTTGACACGCATCCGAACGGGCGGAGGAGATACGGCGGCGAGCGAGCGGGAGCGCGGCGCTAGGGTTAGGGTTAGCGGGGCAAGCGGGGCGGCGCGGGGTGGATGGCCGACACGTGTCGACGGGCGCATCGGCGGTGACGCGATCGAGCGGTGTCTTCTTCGCGTGGCTCGAGGAGGATCGGACGGCGGGGAAGCGAGGGAGGTGGGAGCGCGCGAGCGAGCGAGCGGGCGGCACGAGATGGCGCCGCGTGGCGCGTCGGTTGGATCGGGCGGCTGGGCGAGCAGGGTTGTGGTGCGGTGAGGGCGAGTGGATGCCTGCCGCGTGGCACTGGAGAGGATCGGCGGCGACGGAGTGAGGTGGGTGGGAGTCGGCCGGGCCGAGGGAGGGAGGTGCAGGAGAGGGGCCGGATTCGTGACACGTGGAGGAGAGAGGAGATCGGGCGGCGGGGAATAATTTATTAATTAATTTCTTTTCAGAAAATTCAAATAAAATTCCAGGAGCTCTTGAAAATAACAAACAAATCCCAAAAATTCACCAAAAATACCAGAAAATTCCCTTAGACAAGAAGAATCCAAATAAAATATTTCCAACATATGTTGATGTTTATTTTACTCAGATTAAATCATTTTAAAATTTAGAAATTCCTTTGAAGCTTGATTTAATTTCAGAAAATACCATAAGATTTCTTGTGACACCAGAAACTCAAATAAAATATTTTCAACAAATGTTGAAGTTTGATTTAATCATATTAAATTATTTAAAATTTTGAAAATTCAATTTAAGCTTGATTACAATTCAGAAAAATTCTTAAAATAAATTTCTAAATTCCAGGTTTTAAAAATCCTCAAAAATCAGGATGTTACATCCATCTATAAGCCTTTTCAGAAACCATTTTGAAAACCAAAATCTAATCCATGAAAAACTTTACTCAGCTTGCCCATAACCGTGGGCACGGCTATTCAGGATAGATTATACACTCTGTAGAGGTTGTACAGCTTTACCCACAAGATATGATTATCTCATATTGTCGACCATTACACGCTTCCGTAGGCGTGCGACTGAGAAATTAGAACAAGGCCTTTACAATGCTAAGCCTTCAACTTAGTCACACCGCCACTAAGGTTTCACCACAACATGAATCTACATGTTGGAGCCCCCTCTTGTACCGTGTGAGACTTCTCATGGCTTACGCCATGCTCACATTCAACCTATAGCGAGACCAAAGTTGGGACCTAACAAATTAGTCAGCCAGGACTGTCCCATACCAATCTTGTGGTAGTACGATATGGCTTTGCAACAGTAGCTCACAGACCGGTCCTTAACATGACTTAGACTCAAACCACATACCCCTTGTACCTGACAATCAACATTGTGTCACCGAACAATAATGCATGCCAGCACCCACACCTAACCATTAGCCTAGGTCAAAACCAAGTTTTATATTTTATTTTCAAAACATTCCATATGCTTTCTTGACTCATCGAAGTCAAGAATAAATTTTAGAAAATCATTATTCTGAAGTGAAACAAATATTCCCACTTAAATCATTCTAAGCATGGCTAAGCAATTCTATAAAATTTCTAGTCAATACTATTGTACTAACTAGGTTTTCATCTAAGGTGACAAGGCATAAGAAAGTTCAATGTCAAATTTGGCCATAAACAAAGGATTTGGGTATAACTAGAATTCAACTCAAATTTAAACTAGATTTGAATAAAAATACGCATGCATAATAATTTCAAAAACAACATAAATAATTTAAATTACTGGGAGCAACATGATCAAAGGTGTAACTTGTCTTGCTTCGAAGTTTGCTGAGGTTCGTCAAGGTTATACTCTCCGGATTAGTCGTAGTCTACACGCGGAAAACCAGAACAACTAAACTCAAATAAAATCCAAATAAAATCCAAAAATTATAAAATAAATGCTGGGAGATAGAATATGAATTTAGGAATTTGAATTGGTCCAATGGAGTTAGGGCGGAGGAGGACGACTTCTAGAAGTTTGAATTCCAAAAAAATGAATACAAGGAATTCTTGGAATTCTTTTGTGAAGGAGAAGTGGCCGAAAGCTACAATATTTTTGTGTGGTCGAAACCATTGTCGAATCAACGATTGAAGTTGTGAAGGTCAAAGTTGAAGATAGAGACTCCAAATATGGGTGAAGGCGAAGTCGAAGATTCAGTTGTAGACCCAGTCAAAACTGTACAGTGGTCGAAGAACACTATAGCAGTCGAGAACAAATAGTAGTCGGAGTCGAGTGGTTGGGACGACAATGAACGTCGGTGGTGGAAAGCGAAGGTACTCAAAGTCGGCTACGACTTCGACTACCGAGTATTCCTCCAACTACTCCTCGCTAAAAAAACGAAGGTACTCGGAGACTTAGAGCGAAGAGTGACAGTGGTCGAAAGCGACTACGGTCGGAGGTAGATGGAGACGGTAGTGGTTGGGAGCGACTGTGGTCGAGAGTGACTGTAGTTGAAAAAACAATTGTGGTCAAAAGGATTGGAGTTTATGCAGAGTAATCGAAAGAATCAGACAGGTTGGAGAGGTCGGACGTCTTCGAGTGGGCGGAGAGATCGAAGGGTTCAGAGAGGTCGGAGGGTACGGAGGTTAAAACGGTTAAACGACTATGGTCGGTTCAAACACGGTGGTCGAAGTCAAAGGCTCCGTGATTGAAGACCGAAGTCTAAGTCTTCGAGGTCGAAGGTCAAACGCTAGAGTCGAAGTCTCCGAAGGTCAAAGTCAAAATCGTAGTCTCCGAAGGTCGAAGTTGAAGGCTCCGAGCAGTCGGAGTCTAAGAAGCTTCCGAACGGTTGGAGTCTATAGAACCTCTGGACGACGAAGTCCAAAGAACCTCCGGACGTCGGAGTATGGGTCCTGTTTTACCTTGGCGCAAGGTTCGGGCTACACAGAGTTGGCTGGTGGCGAGGGTGTAGCAGAGGCAGGGTACAATTATCGACGACGGAGACTCTCCGACGATGACTTGCTCGGAGAAGGGGCGTCGAAGGTTCGCGCGGGCCTGAGGAAGGTTACCGGTGGTGGGGTACTTCGGTCATGCTTTGGCTTGGAAAAAAGGGGGAAGGAGGTGCGCACGGTCCCGTCGAAGATTTGGCGGTGGTGGCGTCGACGTCGGTGGAAGAGACACTCCGATGGCAGGATTGCTTGGCGGAGGGGTGGCGAGGTGAAGAAAAGAGAGGGGATTGTTATGGGCTCAAGTATATTACCGGAAGTGGCTAGAAGGTGGTCGACGGCGAGGTGAAGAAAAGAGAGAGACGATTGTTATGGGCTCAAGTATATTACTGGAAGTGGCTAGAAGGTGATCGACGGCGAGGTGAAGTGGTGGCGCAACTCGGGCGGCGACGGCGACGGCGTTCTGGTGGTGAGGAGACTCAGCCAAGGGCGGTATAGATAATCCAAAAATTATGAAATATATACAAAAAAATAGATTATGAATTTAGATGAATTTAGAAACTGGAATCACTTGATTCAGAGTTCGAACGGAGGAGAACGAGCGATTGGAAAATTGGCGGATCAGAAAATCCTGAAAAAAGAAAAATCAGGAATATTCCGAAGGAATATTCCCACGTAAACATTAATGGACAGCAGCCCTTTTCACTGTTTTTGGCCGTGTTGTCTGCGAGAAAAGGCATGGGAGGTGAAGCCAATGGGTTGCTAATGACCCGAGGCACATGTAGGACGTGACGGCACGTCAAACGGAGCACAGTGACGATGTGTACGGCGAAAATGACATAGTGTGTGGAGAGAAGAATAATTTTCAGACAAAGAATCTAAAGAAGTAAGGTAAGCATGGCGTAGAACGCGGTGAGGCGAAGCTAGGAAAAATATCTCCTAAGCCGAAAACTCACCGGAGGCGACGCAATCGTCGATTGAACAATGTCGGTACCGAAACACGAAAAACTCAATATCTTCGCGCTCGGTGTGGCGAATCCAAAACTGTATGAAACATAGCCTCCTGGGATGGTTTGGCATGTTTTGACGTAGACGGATCGTTGAAAGCATTACCAGACAGACGGAGACACGCAGTGCCATTTGCGACCATGGCGAGGTGTCGGGCGCGAATAGTTGTGAAAGGTTTTTGGACAAACGGAGGGGAGCACGGTGTAGAACGCGTTGAGACAAACTCAACACCGCAGACGGCTCGGCCAACAAACTAGCAAAACACGGTGGACAAGACTTTATGCAGCCGACAAGCTGACATCGGCGTTCCGGGCAAACGGAGAGGAATTAACATACGAGAGTTGTGGCGAATCGAAGAGTAGAGCATGGGAATCGTGATGCTCACCTTGGTTTTGGTCGGGCATGCACAGTCAGCCGCTGGCGACGCGAGGAACGCGGACCCGATTTGGCCCACGGTGGCGATGATGCTCCAGCGATGTTCTGGAGAAGGCGAGGTAAGCACCACGTAGAACGCGATGAGGCGAAGCCAACGATGTGGTCAAACGCGGCGGGCCTCCACTGGACGAGGCGCAAAAGGCCGAGGAATGGCACTTGCACAACGAAACAAGAACTTTGATTGCGGCCAATAGAGAGGGAGTGGGGACTTGAGATTTTCGGGGTTGAGTGAGGATGAGGAGAGGCTCACGGGGCTCCCTTTTATAGGGGTTGGGAGGTCCGAGGAGGAAGATCAAAGGACCATGTCCATGAATGGCATGGGTTAAATTCTCGCGAAACGGCTCGTGAATGAGGAGGGAAACGTTGGGGGAATGAAAGAGCTTAATGAGGGGAGTTGAATGCACTTTATTTCGCGCAAATCCGTTGAGAAAATCAAAAGAAATGGAGGTTTAAAGAAGCTTCAAGAGAAACAGCCATGGCGTTTAGTTCTCTGGTTCGTGACCTCCACGGGAAGGAGGAAAAAGAGAGGAGAGAGAAAAGAACGAAAAAGAAGAAAAAGAAAAAGAAAAAAAAATTCAGAAAAATTTCAAGAAAATTTTCTAAAGATTCTTGGAACCTGAAAAGATTAAAAAAATAATTTTGGAATTTATTGAAGTTTATTTTAATTTTTAAAAATGTTTTTCTTTTTCTAGCTTAAAATAATACAATAAATAACAAATAAAACTTAAAAATCTTAGAAAAATTTATAAAAGTTTCTAAGGCTATTTTGAACTTACAAAAATATTTCCAACTAAAATTGTGATATTTTCCTTTATAAAATATTTTTTTTTGTTTAACACAAAGGCTCTTTTCTTCTTTTTTTTAAAGCAGAAAATTAAGTTAGCTAAAAATTTTAAAATTTCAAGGAACCCAATAACTTTGATTTTTATTTTAAACTAACTTATTTAGTATTTATTTTATTTTTATGTTTATTTTTGACTTGAATTACTTGTTAGAAAAAATAACCTCTTTTTTTTAAGCAGAAAATCAGGTAATTAAAAAAAATATTCTTTTTAAAAAGAAAATCTTAAGAAACCAAAAGTAAATATTTTATCTTACATCAAATCAAATATTTTTAAATAAACAGCTGGGCTGTTACAACTAGGTAGTGGTAGTAAGGCTTAGGACTAGGTAGTTGTAGCAGTGCTTATGACTAGATAGTCGTAGAAAGGCTTACAACTAGGAAGTCATAGCAAGGGCCAATAGAGTGATCACAGTGGGTCCTATGACTTCCTGATGAATTTTCTCCCTTACCGCTAAGGGGTATATTCGAGGAATATGATGACGTAATAATTTAGAGGATTATTTTATCCTCATCACATAAGATTTCTTAGATTCAGGGGGAAGTACTCGAGACCCTTGTATGATCATATAGAATATAGACATGGGGATTTTATCTAGGTTCAGACCTTCTCCTGAGAGAATAATAGCCCTACATCTTGTGCTATTGTTGTTGAAGAAAAACTTACAAGCATGGATAATGCAAGGAATTACACTTCTTACAGAACTGATTACTCTCTTCTGGGACCTCTATCTCCCTTTTTCTATGCTCCCCACTCTTCTCAATATTTGTCCCTTATATTGTCAGTGAAGCAACAGCGGTTGCTTCTCTCTAGAAGGTGTCCTGATACTTCGGAAGTTAACCCTAGACAGTGGTTATTGTCAAAGAGATGTGGGCAGCAGTTCGCCATTGGACAGTTGTTGTCAGAGAGACGTAGGTAAGATTGTGTGCGGTTATGGAGCATAAACACACATATTAACTGCCTTGACAAGCTGCCCCTCTATGAGAGTAAGTTAGTTGTAAATTAGAGAACAATCAGACCATCGTAATAGAACTTTTGACAAGTAGTTGAAGCAAACCTTACGACTAGGTAGTCATGGCAGAACTTACGGAGTAGTCGTAGTGAGACTTATGACTACTCTATGAAATTTCTCCATTATTGTTAAGGGGTATAGTCAGAGAATGTGATGATATAATAAATAAAATGATTATTATATTCTCATCATCTAGCCCCCCAACTTCAAATGAAAATAACTTCTTTGTGCAAGCGGGGTCGTAGATGATCAAAAGCATTGTTTTTTCGATCCTTGACCAGGAGTGCATTTGGATACAAAGGTAATTTCGTTTGAGTTGAAGAGACGGACTCCAAAGGGATTCTTAATTACCTCCCATAACTCTGTCCACCCGTTTATTTCCTGAGAAAATCGTTCAACTTCCAAGGTGGATAGCCAGAGCTTTGATAAAAAGGCAACTCTTGGGCGATCTTTCAGCTTCACCTTTCTCAGCAACTTCTATTGTCCTTGTGTTTTCTGATGAACAAGTCATTTTTCTTCTTTAACTCTCGTCCAAATTCAAATCATCCAATCGAGAAAATGGCAAAACGTACACCCAACTAGGCGGTGTCGGAGATAGATAGGCCCAAGCTGAAGGCCTTGGAAGAGGTTGAGAAGATCCCACTGTGGAATTTCATGTGGTGGATTGAGGCCGCCGGACAGCACTGGACATTGGGGGAAATGGGACAAATCTCGGTGTTCCAGGCCTTCTACGAGTGTGGCCTTTGTCTTTTTGCTCACCCCTTTCTCACTGCGGTACTCGAATACTTTGGGGTTGAGTTGGTGAACCTGGTTGCCAACTCTATTACCATGTTGAGCATATTTGTGTATCTTTATGAGGCGCATTTGGGGATTCTTGCGGATTTGGAGCTCTTTTGGTATTATCACGAAATGAGCCATCAAACCGGCATCACTAGAAGCTGCGAAATCAAACTCCACGTCAGGAAGTCAGAGGAGATAGACCAGGAGGAGATTGACTCCCGAGTCAAGAACATTTGCGAGAAAACTCCATCAATGGACATGGAGGCTCTTTGTATGTTGATGGATGTGTCAACCGAAGAAAGGGAAGAACGCCTAAAGGTAATCGAAATACTGATGCTACCCTTTAGTTGTAGAAGAATTTACGACTAGGATTGGAGCAGTTGTACTTGAGCAACCAACCCCTAAGATCAAGATACTATAATACTGAAACTCAATCAGTGTGCACATCATGAGGTTTTATTAAAAAAACTCAACAAAGAATACTGGAAGGATTTCATGTCTTCTATGAAAGAAATTGCTGCAATGGTAGCACCCATGATCGAGGAAGGGTCGTCTCTTCAGGTAGTTGAAACTGATTTCGACTGTTAGAAGAGTTAGGAGGAGCAAGGTGTGAAAAGCTTTGCTCAAGATCCTTGACCAAATGTGGGCGAGAGTACCTCCATCTAACCAGAGATGGTCAAAGAGAAGAAATCAAAGAAACTGATCTCTAGAAAAGTTTCTTCTAAGTTCAAAATTAAAGGAGTGAAAACAACTACGTACAAACATGCACGTAGTTTTTTTACACTCATATTATATTGAAAAACTATCTTACTCTTATGGCGTGCAAGTCGGCGCCTTCATCGAATAAAGACAATACTACGGGAGAGATGGAATAAAGACAAGTCGATGAAGAGATGGAAATAGTGGTCGAACAAACGACCACCCAAATGATGGAAATCGAGATCTGCGCTGTGGCGCCCACAACCACGGAGGTAGTTGTGGAAATAGAGGAGAGGGGGAAATTTTTCGAGCACCGTGCTGAGGAGCCTGCCAAAGGCATCCCTCCTCAATCTTGGGAAGGTAACCTCTGGGAATAGAATGAGCTTCCCCGCCAAAGGCATCCCTCCTCAATCTTGGGAAGGTAACCTCTGGGAATAGAATGAGCTTCCCCACTTCTTCTCTTCTGTTTATAATCCACCTTTTGTAGCGAGGCATTCGCTTGATCGACCTCTAACCTCACACCCAAATGACCTACCCAACAAAGGGCAGATTTTCGATGACAATTGTCTCAAGAATGTGTGGTGGAGAAGGGTTGACAAACTTAACCAGCTGCAAAACTCCACAAGAATGTAAGTATCTAGTACTTAGACATTCACATATAATCTTTTCTGGTGTCTTATTGCCTTCTCGAATATAGAGAGCATTAGAGAACATGGCGACTATGGCCGAGTACCACAGACAGCTCACTCCTACGAGAAGAGAATGTTAAGCTCTTTGAAGATGCGAGAGCGTGGTAAGTTTTCTAGTAATCAAATTTTGTTTTGATTGCTCGACCAACTTTTTCATATTAGCTATCGACCCTTCTTGGGCTAGGAGTGATGCAAAGGCCCTGGCGGCTATGCTCGAGGAGGAAAAACTCGAGACACAAAGACTTAAGAAGGAAGTTGCCGACCTAAGGATAGGCCTAATACATGCCGATTCCAAGGGCAAGGCCCTAGAAGAAAAAATAAATAGTAAGTTATGAACTGAAGATTGTCTATTCTATTGACTTTCTCCTTACTTTCCTTGATTTCCTTCCTTTGACAGAAAAAGAAACCGAAATAAACAGCCTCTGCATCAATGTCAAAGAAAAGGCCAAGATGATTGGGGCTATTTCCAGAATAACTAAGGAGAAGGAAGCGAAGATGAAAAATGACCTTGAAAGCCTTGATTCACGACTTTCAGGTAGGAGATATTCACCTTGACTAAGTAATCGTAGCAAAACTTACGACTAAATAATTGTAGTAGAACTTACAACTAGGTAGTCCTAGCAGAACTTACGACTAGATAGACATAGCAGAACTTACGACTAGGACGCCAATACTAGTGTCGTGATATGCGACACAACTTAACGATCGCTATTCTCTTTGCAGGGGCCGTAGCTGAAATCAAACAAATCCTCAACATCTCCACTCGTAGTGAAAAGGAGATGAAGTCAGTGAAGACAATCCTTCACGACAACGTTAAACTCTTCAACAATTAACTCGATAAGTTTGGTTCTAAGAAGATGGACCTTCCTGAAGATACCATAATCACTTGTGCGAGTACAATTGGGCTACAAGTGAAGACTTTAGAGAAACACTTAGCTACACTGAAGGGCAAACAAGTTGAGCCGATTCAGAAAGCAGTTAGAGGTGCCGAAGCTATAATTTGGCAAAACTCATAGCACGTGACCCGAAACAATCGTTTCAACCGATCGAGCATGATTTCGACTGTTCAGATGCAAGAGCAGCTCGACTGATCGAAGAAGCCAAACCTTATGCTCAAAAGATTTAAGAAGAAATGCAACTCAACTCACCCTCTGAGTAGTCATGCAATTGTAAAAGTTTTGTAAAGACTTACCTTTGATGAATAAAAGGACTCTTCCTTTTCTTCGATGAATGAGGAGTTTTTTCCTGAATGCATCATTCTTTTATACTCGTAAAACAAAAGTTTGGAAGAAAAAACATAAGAGCTAAGAAATGAAGTCATACGAATAACTCTATTCTAGCCCCTGACTATTAACTTAGTTTTTATGGAAAACTAAGCGAATAATAATGAGTAGAACATATCTTCGAAGTACTATTGTCAAAATCGATTGTCTTATTCTGGAACTAGTCGATGCTAACAGCTCCTTCTAGTGGGCAGGACCACATGCAGAAAGAAAAGTCTCCGACTGGGTAGTCGTTACCATACTTTGACCAGGTTAATCAAATCGATGACATAAAAGGTAGCGAGATGATCATTTGAGGCATTTTTTTATGTCCGCCCAACGTGTTTGTAGATGACCCAATTGTTTTGCTCTAGTAGCAAGAGTTTAGGTACAGCGTATCACTAGGAAGCTCCTTTTAGTGGGCAGGATCACATGCAGAGAGGAGAGACTTTGAGTATTGTTGTCCCCTTCTCCGACCAGGTAAAACTAATTGAATATACTAGAAAAAAATGAGCAAACATAAAAGGACTCTCACTAGACAAATATAAAAAGATTGTGGACACAAAAACTTTATTGCCAAACAAACGAGAATTTCAAATGTAAAACTTACACAATTGGTTAATATTCCAAGAATTTGAAAGAACCTGACCATCTTCCATGGTAAGTCGTACAGAGGCTGGTCGCATGACTTCGACTACAATGTAAGGACCTTCCCACTTGAGGGAAAGCTTATTTCGATTAGACTGGGATTGGATTTTCCTCGATACCAAGTCATCTACAGCAAGACTGTGAGGTTAGACCTTATGATTGACTGCCGATCGGATTGAGGCTTGGTTCCTTCTTTCTTCAAGCAGGTTGATGTCGTCCGCTCGAAGTTGCTCTTGGTTAGATTCGCTAAAATTTACAACCCTTGCTGACCGTATTTTTAGTTCTGGAGGAAGCATGGCTTCTGCTCCAAAGACTAAGAAGAAAGAAGTTTCTCTAGTTGCTCGACTAGGAGTCATGCGAATTGCCCATAATACTGAAGGGAGTTCCTGTACGCAAGCCCCCGAGCATTTTACCAGGTGATCAAAGACTCGAGTTTTTATCCCTTGCATTATCTGCCCACTCGCACGCTCAACTACACCATTACTTTGAGGGTGAGCCATTGAGGCATAGCAAAGCTTGGTACCGAGCTGATTGACAACACTTGGAATTTTATACTAGAGAATTTCTTACCATTGTTTGTAAGTATATGACTTGGGACTCCAAACCGAGTAATTACACTTCTCATCATGAACTTTTTGTGCCTTCTATTGTTATTCAAGTCACTAGTTCGGTCTCTATCTAGTTTGTGAACATATCAATAGCCACAAAAAGGAACACAAAGCCCCCCGACACTCGCGAAAATGGTCCGAGGATGTCTAAACCCCAGGTTGCAAATGGCCATGAAAGAGGTATCGTTTGTAGCACCTGAGCTGGTTGGTGTATTTGCCGGCTATGAAATTGGCATTATACACATTTTTTAACCAACTCTTTGGCATCATTGAGGGCTATTGGTTAGTAGAAACCTTGTCGAAAGGCCTTACTAACCAGCATTCTATAGGATGCATGCACTCCACAGATGCCTCCATGTATATCATTGAGGAGTTGCAACCCCTCTCTCTACGATATACATCACATGAGAATACTCTGAGTACTCCGCTTGTAGAGCACCCCTTCGACCAAGGTATACATCTTGGCTTTACGGGACAAATGATCTGATTCCAAATCATCTTCGGGTACATAACCCTTTTGAAGATACTCATAGATAGTTGACATCCAAGTATCTTCGCACTCAATACAAGGTTTTGACCAATGACGGTTTCTAGAGTTGCACTAAGGAGACTCCCAATGGTACGGCAATTGGGAAGAAGCTAGTTGAGCTAACTAGTCTGCAAGAAAGTTATCCTTTCAAGGGATATACTGTGATTGAAGACCGAAAAAATGCCTTTCTAGTTTGCAAAGTTCTGTCAAATATTGAGACATGGTCGAACTAGAGCATTGATACTCTTTGCCGACCTGATTCATGACTAGTTGAGAGTCTCTTTTCATGAGTAGTCGATGAATCCCGACGCTTTAGCGGTTCGTATACCAGCCAAGAAACCTTCATACTTAGCCACACCGATTGTAGCTGGAAAGAGTAATTAAATGGCATACTTTCTCTCCTGTAGGAGATTCCAGGACCACCCCAGCCTCCGAGCCACTTAACGTGAGTGACCCATCAAAATACATTGTCCACATGTTGTGGGAATCGTACTATTGGGGATCTTGAACAGGTTCAGGATTTGTTCATTCAGCGACAAAGTATGCCAAGATCTGGGATTTAATAGCTGTTCGAGACACGAAATGGAGGTTGAACTCCCTAAGTTCTACCGACCATTTTGCCATGCGCCCTGTTGTTTCCCTACATTAGAGGACCACTCCTAAGGGAAACTCAGACAGCACAAAAATTTTGTGCGCCTAAAAATAATGCGTTAGTTTCCTTGAATACATAAGGAGGGCATATAATATCTTTTGGACCTATGGGTAGCGCTCCTTAGGCCCATATAAGACTTTGGTTACATAATGTATAGGTCACTGAACGTTATCACGTTCTGCAACGAGCACAACACTTACTGCCTCTGACGCGGTGGAAAGATATATGAGTAGTGTTTTGCTTGGTTTTAGAGAAACCAGTATAGGAGCACTCGTAAGATATCTCTTAATATCATCAAAGGTATCATTAGCCTCCTTCGACCACTCGAAACCTTCATCTTTCTTGAGAATCTTAAAAAAAGGAAGTCCCTTCTCACCTAGGCGTGCGATGAAATGACTTAGAGCCGCCATGCAGCCAGTGAGTTTTTGAACTTCTTTCTTCATTGTTGGAGGGTACATCTGTTCGATGGCCTTGATTTTTTCAGGATTTGCTTCAATACTTCTTGCCGAAATGAGGAATCCGAGCAACTTTCCTAAAGAAAATCCAAACACACATTTCATGGGATTAAGTTTAAGCGATATTTCCTGAGGTTATAGAAAGTCTCCTGCGGGTTTGTAATGTGATTATGTCGTTAGACGCTTTTGACAACTATACCATCAACATAGGCCTCTAGATTGCGACCCATTTGATCTATAAAAGTCAATTGCATCAAATGCTGAAACGTTAGACCAACATTTTTCAGACTAAATGGCATTTTGATATAACAAAATATTCCAAATGGTGTGATAATTGCGGTCTTCTCTTCATCTTTTTGGCAACATACTAATCTGGTGATAACCATAGTATGCATCTAGAAAACATTTCAGAACGAGCAGTAAAATCAACCAACTGATCTATGCGAGGAGGAGGAAAATTATCCTATGGACAAGCTTTATTTAAATCAGTATAGTCTATATAGATATGCCACTTACCATTAGACTTTTTTTTACCATTACAGGATTAGCCAACCACTCAGAGTGATCAACTTCTCTTATGAAACCTGCTTTTAGTAGCTTGTCCAATTCTGATTTAATAGCTTTGTGGATGTTCTAATATCGATCTTACATATGATTTATTGGATTCGAGGGAAAGCACTCAAGGTAGTAATGTGAACACACAGAGTAAAGACATGTAGATTTTATCTAGGTTTGGGCATTCTCCTAAGAGAATAATAACCCTACATCATGTGGTATTGTTGCTATAAATGGGGTTACTAGAGTGTACAGTGCAAGGAATTATAAAATGGATTACTCCCCGCTGGGACCTATCGCTCGCACTGGCCCCTCCCCTTTTTTCAAAACCTATCCCTTATACAGCTGGTAAATTGGTGGCAGTTGCTCTTTACCAGGAGGCGTCTTAATGCTTTGGGAGTTAACCACTAGACAACGGTTAATGTCAGAGAGATGTGAAAGCAGTTCATCGTAGGACGGTTGTTGTTAGACAAACATGGGTAAG
The DNA here is from genome assembly GCA_036346265.1 of Melocanna baccifera. NCBI lineage: Eukaryota > Viridiplantae > Streptophyta > Magnoliopsida > Poales > Poaceae > Melocanna > Melocanna baccifera. The sequence goes on along the minus strand of CM070704.1, from coordinate 17,008,220 downwards.
ATCGTGTGTGGTTATGGTATATAAGCGCATACTTAACTGCCTTATCAGACCACTCTACTATAGGAGTAGGTTGGTCGCTGACTCGGACAATCGCAATAGGACTCAGCCAAGTAGTCGTATAAAACCTTATAACTAAGTACTCATAGCAGAAGCTACGAGTAGGCCAGGATGACTGGGTAGTCATGGGAGCCACGACTAGGAAGTCGTAGTAGGACTTACGACTAGGTAGTCGTATGAAGAGCCTACGACTAGGTAGTCACTGTTAGTGATATGCCCTAGAGGCAACATGGAGATGTTGTATATATCACATACTATGTTTATGATATATTACTTTGTTTCTTGGAATAGACATCATCATTATTGATCAATGAGTATGTGACTTATTCATGAGACTCTTAAATACTAAAATGTTGCTATTTCTAAATGATCCCTGATCATATATCATATGAGGAACAAATATGATTCAAAGACAAAGATCAACATATGTATTGATTGATGATCATGTCTCATGGATCATGGTATGGTGATACCAAATCAATAATGTGGACATGTGTTAGTGAACATATGTTGGATAGACCTGCCATGAGACACTGCAGAGATTCCATATGTCATCAGTTGGTCTCAAGTAGTGTGTATGTAGAATCCTTAGACTTGAGATCATCATGGTTCCCAACATGAGTAGTAGCTTATTTTAGGACTACTAAACACTACTCCGTAACTGGGTAGTCATAAAAGTAGTCTTCGGGTTTGTCATGAAACATGTAGTGGGATGTGAATGATCAAGATAGAATTTACCCCTTCTTATGGGAGAGATATCTCTGGGCCCCTCGATGTAATGGATTATGAAAGTGCATGGCCATGCCAAGGTGATTGAGGAGTCAATCACAAGTTTATAATCCATCACGAAATCGAGAGAGTGATTGAGCTATTAAGAGGATGACACAGGTCTCGCCTTGAGCTCAATCTATATCGTGAGGCAAAGGGATTCGTACATGAGAGAACATTACAGGTTCAGCCGATATGATCTTTACGTATACTTTGGGGTTAATATGTCTTACTGGAGGCCGCTATTAACAGGGTGACCGGAAAGGCATTTCCGGGTCACGACCAAGTATACGTGAACCTACAGGGTCGCACGCTTAACGGGTTGGAGCACTAATTCGAATATGATTCGGATATGGGCTCAATTCGGATAGAGATCCGAATAGACTCCTATTGGGCCTCGATCCGCAAGGCCCAAGTGAGGTGGTCTATATATGGAGGCGAGGGGCTGAGGGTCACGCACCAGAAAAACCCTAGCATAACCCTAGCCGCCACCTCCCGAGCCAAACCCTAGTCGCTCACGAGTGCTAGTACACTCGCGATCGGCGTTCCAGCCCCGGACGTGTGGATACCGGTGGAGGCGCTGCTCGTTGCGGTGTTGATCTGCGTCAACAACCTATAGATTGGATCCGCTCGTGGTGTGGTTGATCGCGTGGAGGAGACGATCTGTTTGGGACAATCGGCTACTTCCACTACTACCTCGACGCCCGTGGTTGGATCGGTTTCTAACTCTTCTTCCGCTGCGCTGTGCGTCTAGTGGTAATGATCCATGATCCTTCCTTAGCATGATGTCCTGGTGTGCGCGGTAGAAAAATTTTGTTTTCTGCTTTCGTAGCCTACGCGTATTCCTTTAGTCACAGCAGGACTTACGACTAGGTAGTGGTAGAAGGGCCTACGGAGTAGTCGTAGTGAGACTTATGACTACTTTATGAAATTTCTCTCTTATTACTAAGGGGTATATTCGAGGAATATGATGACGTAATAAACTATAGGATTATTATATCCTTGACAAGCCTCTTGCCGATTTGGTGCAAATCTTTGTAATTTCTATCTTACGGGCTTCTTATCAGGTCGTAGAGCTAGCTTGTGCTCGATCACCTCCTTGGGGACTCCGAGCATGTCAAATGGTTGCCATACGAACACATCTATGTTTTCCTAGAGGAAGGTGATGAGGGAATCTTCCTATGTAGGATTGGAAGTAACTCCGATACGAAGAGTCTTCGAAGGTTCTGCTGGATTCAAAGGAATATCCTTGACTTCCTCGTTCAGCTTTGGCGCAGCTTTAGACTTTGACTGCTTGCTCAAAGGATGCGTTGTAATAGCTTATTGAGTTGGTGGTTGGCTAACCATCTTGAGAGACTTTCTTAGGACCTGACACATGTTAGCACCATTTTTTTGTCATAGCAAACTGTGATTACTCCCTTAGGACCTGACAACTTGAGACATTGATATGCATAACGAACAGCTATCATAAAATGTGCCAGAGTTGGCCAACCGAGTATGGCATTATAGGGCGTATTGAAATCAAATATATCAAAGGATATTTTCTCTGTCCTGACGTTGTATAGAATACCGAACGTTACAGGCGAAGAAACTTGGCCAATAGGTTTAACCGAAGATCCCGGCACGATTCCATGAAAGTAATACTACATCAACTTTATTCTATTTCGAGAAACCTACATTTTGTCTAGCGCACTAACAAATTAGACATTTAAATAAATACCACCATCAATCAATACATGATTAACTTGGCAATTGTTGATGGTGGGTTCGACCACAATCGGAAACTGACTGGGTCTAGTGCAAGGGACCGGACAATCATCCCTCTCAAAAGAGATGGCAACTTTTGACCACTTGGGAAAGTTTTTGACAAGGGATGGGTTAACAGAATTTACCTCTCGCTCGACAGCCTTATAATGCCTCTTTGACTCATAGGTGGACGAAACCCCGTAAATATGTTCAATTGTATGCTTCGAGCTCCAGAAGGGCATATCTTCGTCCTCATCCAAGTGCTTTCGACCACTGGACTATCCCACTTCCTCGAGTGTGGAAAGTGGTCCCTTGCTAGAATAGTAATCCTTGAGCTTTCTTTGATAAACTTGGCAATTGCGGAGGTCATGGCCCTCCTTCTTATGAAGTGGGCACCACCTTGGCTTGCTGTCCCTCTGAGCAAAAGTCTTGCCTTTGCCTCGATTGGGGTTATGAGGCTTCGCATCACCTACGACCAAGACTTTGTTCGAATGATCAACCCGAGGCTTCTGACTTTTAGCCTTGTTCTTGGACCTTTTGGATTTCTCCTTCTTCTTATCACCTTCGCCTTCCCTTTTATTACCCCGATCGGCTTGATCAAGTGTTTTAGTCCATTCGACTGCCTCAGAGGTAGTCGCATAATGATCAGTCATCTCAAAGAGCTCGACAATGGTGGTCAGGGGACGCAAGGCGATGTCTTTAGTGATTCTTTTATTTCAAGCTCCCTACTTGAATGCTCTAATGACAGAGGTGTCAGAGACTTCTGGAATTGAGTTATGAACCTAGCTAAAGTGTTGAACAAACTGTCGCAGAGTCTCGCCGCTGTCCTGCCGCATTCGATGTAAATCATCCTCTTTCCTAGGGTGATTATATGTCCCTTGAAAATTTGCTAGTAGTAGATTGCAAAGATGCCACCAGGAATGGATTGACTCGACTGGTTGGTTAAGTAACCAAGACTGAGCAGACCCCTCAAGCACTGTCAGAAGGTAATTCACCATAACGTGCTCATCACCTCCTGCTGCCCGTACCGTAGCTGTGTAAATCTGAAGGAACTCGATGGGATTCTTAGTCCCATTAAACCTCTCCACGTTGACTAGATGAAAACATGGTGGCCAATGTACTACTCAGAGTTTGGGTATAAATGTCTGATACCCGATAATCACTTCTTGATGCCTCCTTTACAGGAAAGTGTAATTTGGGTCATCAGGTGACCGTAATCGATGATGCCTAATAGTAGATTGACCTGACTGATAGTAGGCCTGATCCATACGAGGGTAATACTCTCTATATTCCATCTGCCGTTGTAGATTCCTTGGCTGAAGAGGTGATCAACCACCTGTTTGGTTAGTCCACCGATTCGGAGTCACTCAAGAAACCCTTCTTCAGCAGGATTTATGAGCAGGCTACTGTCATAAATTGCCATCATATCGAACCCTACGTGGATAGTTCTGTGAGTGACTCTAAGCGGTCGTGTTCATTTGATCCGGGAATTGTGCCGGCGAGGCTGCTTGAACCTATCCATCATCTTACAAAGTCTTCACGCAATCCCTTCGGCAAAGTGGTCATAACTGGGCACCCGAGGAAGTTCTGGAGTCAGATTCTCAAGAAGGTCATTGATTTGTTGGAGCTCTCGTGCTTCTTCAGACTAATAGTAGATGCGCCCAGGCAAAGTCTTCTGAGCGGCCAGCCATCTCCTCCGAGTGGTGTCGAGATCTTCAATTTCTGAGGTGAGTTGCAATCGCCTAAGTGGAGAGCGATTATTTCTAGGATTTCTCTCACACTCATTAGAGAATTGAACCTGTTCATCATCGGAGGTCTCTATTCCATACTCAAAAGAGGAGGGAGAGCATGCTCGATGGGAAGTCTCGTGAAAGCCTCCATTGGAAATGTGATGAGGATCTAAAGGGAGGGCTATGACCTCCTGTCTAGAACCTTGACTTATAGTGGAGGTCAACTCGTCTAAAGAAACCTCGAGTGATAGCGCATCATGACCAGGAGTAAACCCTGCCAAACAGGGAGATTTTGAGTTATAATCGTCTCTGACGGGAGGAGCACTCTGCGATCGGATGGATGAATCCTCAGGGTGCAAATCCCCTGGTGATTGCAGCGGAGTGTCACCATCAGTAGGCAATGCCAAAGTCCCCGACTCTGGTTCTCCATGATTGGCTAAAACTGGGTAGGTCGTTGCTGTTGGTACACTTGGACTCCGTGGGGCAGAGTGTAACATTCTAATTTTCTAGAGTTTTAAAAACCTTTATTTTAGAAATTAATTTTTGGAATTTATCTGGAAATTAAACAAGCTTAAAATTATTTTTTGGAATTTTTAGAAATTAAAACAATTTAATGTGATTAAAATAAACTTCAACATAAGCTAAAAATATTTTATTTAAGTTCCTCAGGTCTCAAGGAATTGTTCGGTATTTTTGATGAATTTTTGGGATTTATATGCTATTTTTCTAAAACTCCTGGTATTTTATTTAAATTTATTAAAAAGAAAACCCTAAAAAAACCACCAAACCCTAGCGAGCCGGCCTCGGCCCGACCCACCTTTCCTCGGCCCGCCCCCGCCTCTACCACGCGTTGGTCTGGCCCTCCTTCCCGAGTCAGCCGCACCCCGAGCGCATCAGCCCGCGCCGCCCGATCCCTCCCACAGCCATGCGTCGCGATCCCGTCGCCCCCGCACGCATCCGTGTCACCCCTGTCCGCCCACGCTTCCCAGCTGTCCGATCTGCCACACGTCGCCCCCACCACTTTTGTCTCCGATGCAGAGTTGAGTCCCCGCCGTGACCTAACAGGGCTCCGCCCTCGGGCCTCGTGCTTAAAGCCCCGACCTTCGCCACCGCCTCCTGAGGACTCTCATCGTCGCTGGAACCCACCACCGCTTTCGCTGCCTCGTCTGATGAGCCACCGTGCCGACCCCCGCCGTCCTGGACCCACCTCCGCCGTTCGTTGGACCATCGTCGCCGCCACCGTCTGAGTCGCAGTCGCCGCGACCGCCCGCGTCTGCTCTCGCGGATGCGCCGTCGAACCCCGCGCCCGCTCCCTCGGCTGCCGCACCACGCCGAACGCGCCCACCCCCACGTTGCCTTGGTCCGTGCGTCGCACCCGCGCGTCCGCACCAGCGTCGCGTCTGTGACACCTTGTACGGCGCGCCCACCACGTGTCGGAGATTCGATGGTTCCTGTACCCGATCACCACCGTCAATCTAGATCTGGATCGACGGCTCAGATATAAACATGTGCCCGCATCTCAACCGTCCGATCCCCGCCACCGACGACCGCGCAGCCCATCCACGTCAGCCCTAGGCACGTCAGCTCTACCTTGCCATGTCAGCACCATGTGTCATGCCACGTCAGCCAAAACCGAGCCCCGGTGCCACGTCAGTCGTGCCACGTGTCAGCACCGCATGCTGCCACGTCAGCCCTAGGCCGCCGCGTCAGCACCGCCGCTCGCACACACTGTTCCGTGGACCGGGTCAACCATGGACTTGTTCTTTCGTGCACCAGGTCCACAGCATAGCACGATTTCTGATTTTTCAGTATTTTCTTTAGGTTTAAATATCCGAGAGCCCGTTCTCCTCTGTTCTAGCTCCGATTGACCCTGTTCTTTTTTGTAAATTCATCTAAAATTGAGCTCTATCTGTTGGTTCTAGTTTCAAGACTTTTTGAGTTCTTTTGTTTATTATTTTATGTGATTTTGTTGTTTTAATTGTTTTCTCTCTCGTTAGATTCCGATTCGAGAGGAGTAGGAACGACACCAGAAGACCCCGAATACCTCGCTGAGCATAACCAAGGCAAGTCGTAACCTTTAATTATGTTAAACTCAGTTTGCAATCTATTATTTAATTATTTTATTTTCAATTAGTTTGCATCGCTATTTAATTACAAACTTTTGTATATGGTAGTTACCGTCCCACATTGAATTATCTCTCCTTGATAATTTGTGTACCACGACACCTTCGTCACCATAGGTTGAGAAATTATTTAGTGATGATATGTTAGATGTCACATGGGAGTTACGATTAGAATGCTTAGCCTTACTTCTTTTACGAAAAGGGTTTATCATTACATGTGAATGCTTAACTTGACTTAATGAAATATGGAACCATGGTTTATGCCACAATTATTAAAATTTGTGTCATGACATTGGTGTGTCATTGATGTGGTTATACAAACTTGGTTTTCACTCGGACGAGTGATCGTGCAGTAAAGGCGGAAGTGCAGGTTCACTTCGTGGGATGTGGCAGTCTCGCCTGGGTAATGTTAAGGATTTAACTTTGTGTGCCATTGATCTGAGCTTTATCATACAAACCACATATCTAGTATGGGATAGACCTAACTGATTAATTTGGAATGTTTCAATTTCAAGCTCGCCATTGTGATGAACATGATTGCTGATTTCCATGAGACGCAAGGGGGGTGTGATGCAAAACCCTAGAGGACGGGATTGGGTTGGAATTGAACTTTGCAAAGGCCTTGTTGTGATTTCCTTAGATTGAGGTTAATCACATCGTGTGGATACAGTTATGCAACCTCTGCAGAGTGTAAAACTATTCGAATAGCCGTGTCCTCGGTTATGGATAATGCTTGGTGATTTCACACGAGGGGTAGTGATTTCATTTAAACCTGTGGTTTTGGTTGGAAAGTGAACGAGTAGCTCACTGTTGGTTTAGCTTGTGGATGGAAGGTTCACAAGTAGTTTAATTTTAATTCCATTGATTATTTATTATTATTATTTTTGTTAAAGTCCGCTTTCAACCTATTATTATGTTTACTTCAAAATGTCATCTCTATACAAATTAACCTTTCAGCCCTCTATTGGTAAGCCTTGCATATTATATTGCATTCATTTGTTACAAACGACTTGCTGAGTACCAGTGTACTCACAACTTTACACCATTGTTGCTCAGTTGCAGAGGAGGAGTATTACCAGCAGGAGGTACCAGAGGGAGAGTACTTCGATGACTTTACGGATTAGGACTTCGCTCTCCAGTCAATTGCCTGTGGGCATGTCGAATGGCTACCATGCTTATTTTGTTCTTTTCACTGCTAGACTTTGAGCCCTTCGGGCTAGTGATATTGTAAGCTTGGCCATAAGGTTGTACCTTTAGATTTTTATCAATATTTGAGGTTTCTCTTTATTTTAGCGTCTATATGATTGTGGTTACATCTATGTTTGACTGTGTGCACTATTATGATCCTGGACTAGTGCAGTTTACACAGAGAGTCTGAATTTGCATATTCGGGTCTCGACACAAAGTCATGGTTGCGTAGGTGCTTGGGGAAGATGAGCTCTTTCGTTAGACTGACTCTTGCCGCTTGGGGAAGATGAGCTCTCCCGTAGGTGTACTGCTACAGAGAATTTGGATCCCTCCATAGCCTTTCTTGTGGTAGAGTCTCTAGAATCCTCCGACGGATCTCCAGGAACAGCCTCACCATCGGAAGTAAGTAGGACCTACTAATAGTAATAGCAGGCCTCCAAGTTGATATCTACGTAGTCCGCCAAGTCAAACCAATTATCCTCATTCCATTCTCCCACCATGATGGCATCACAAGGCTGAGAATTCACCGACAACGAGTTCATCGGAGCCTTGGAAGAAACCATCCCCACAAATGGCACCAATTGTCAATGTTTTAAAATTGATCTTACTATGATTTCTTGGATTCGGGGGGAATGTACTCAAGGCTTTTGTATGATCATGCAGAATGTAGACACAGGGATTTTATCTAGGTTCAGGCCTTTTCTTGAGAGAATAATAGCCCTACGTCCTGTGCTATTGTTGGTGAAGAAAATCTTACAAGCATGGATAATGCAAGGAATTACACTTCTTACAGAACTGATTGCTCTCTTCCAGGACCTCCATGTCCCTTTTTCCATGCTCCCCTCTCTTCTCAATACTTGAACCTTATATTTCTGGTGAAGCAACAGTGGTTACTTCTCTCTAGAAGGCATTGTGATACTTCGAGAGTTAACCGTAGGACAGTTGTTGTCAGAGAGACATCGGTAAGATCATGTGCAGTTATGGAGCATAAAAGCACATATTAACTATCTTGACAGGCTACCCCTCTACAGGAGTAAGTTAGTTATAAATTAGAGAACAATCAAACTGTCATAATAAGACTTTCGACCAAGTAGTCGAAGCAGGCCTTACGACTAGGTAGTCGTGGCAGAACTTACGACTAGGTAGTTGTGGCAGAACTTATAGAGTAGTCGCAGTGAGACTTATGACTATTCTATAAAATTTCTCCCTTATTATTAAGGGGTATAGTCAGAGAATGTGATGACGTAATAAATAAGAGGATTATTATGTCCTCATCACTCAACTGAAACCAAAAATGAATTTCAAAAAATGGCAAATGTACTAAATTTGCTCAATTACAAGTAGTATATAGTGCCTGAATAAAACATTTCAATCTTGAACTTACAGTACTCTAAATTGACTCAATTGTAGTTTCTTAGTTCCATTTAGAATATTGACATAGCTTGACTCATTTTTGGATACATTTGGCTAAACTGTTATCTTGAGTAACTTGACATGTTAAAAATTTATTTAATTTTACATTATTGCCCATTTAGTTTTAGCTTAGCTATATATGGTTTGCCATGATGTAGATAGCACTTTCACATTTTATGGCTTGGTATAATACTTGTAAAGTCACGTTGAATAATTTTTATGGCTCCTAAATGCTCAAAATGAATAAAATACAGCCACTTCAATTCATATATGCTCTATCTTCTTTTAAGTATCTCGATGACTCCGTTGTCAAAGGGGGAGAAAGATCGGTAAAAATGCATATCTAGAGCATGATTTGGAGTTTTTGCATAAAATTTTGCTTAGTTAGAGCCTTTGATCTCTTCTCACCATGACCAAGATCAAGTAGAATAATTGTTCTTTCATATAGATCTAGAGTGAGATACCCGACATATTTGGTGGTTTGAAGGCTTTCTGAAAAATCTGCTATTTTCAGTACTTCACTCCTTTTCTATCTCAAATAGTTATTTTTAGCTCATCATATTCTTCTTTTGACTATTTGGAGCTCTCTTTGTAAAATTCTTCTTCTTTGTCTAAAATCACCTCCTATTTGCATTTTAAGTATTACCAATAGGTTAATCAAGTAGTAGAATAAAGGACTATGTAAGAAGGTCCTGTTTAATGTTGTGATGAACCATTGCAATATTTGTAGAGTGGTGATTTGATTTTGCAAAGATCGCACTTTGTCAGAATTGGTTGGGGCAGAGATTGGAGATTTGGAATTTGATTCATAATTGAGTTGAGGTGACCTAGGTCATTGCACTAAGGTTGCATGATGCATGCTTCGGTTAACGTAGGTCAAGTTGTGAAAAATTTGGGCCTGAAAATGATTTCTGTTTTTGGATGTGCAAGGTCACTTAGAGTCAACCGTGGTCAATGACGAGGATCGGGCTATACTCATGGAGGAGTTGAGGCCTAGAACGATCGAGGATGCCCGGTGAGACAGTGAGCTCAAACATGGCACGAGAAAGGTAAAAAATATTAAAAGCGAGTTCGAACGGCAGGATTGCACCATTAGACTTGGACGATCCAAGTGAGCCATAGTTCGGTAGATCCAGGACGGGAGGGACTTGACGATGTTTGGCAAACTAGTGGTGCACGTACACGTGGCAAGCATGGTGATTACTTGTAAAGGATGGTGATGACCGGGTCAACGAGGGGTATTTTGGTAGTTTGGCTAAAATACAGAAAGCCACCTGAGATCAAAACCACGACGTGTGGGCAACGCGTTGGAGAGCGGTTTAGGTCAAGGTAGAGCTGTTTTGATCGAGATAGATCGAGGCTAAGGATTTAGCAGATATGGGTTTATACGCTTCGAAAAGTGTGCATAAGCAAACATATGTGAGTAAAATCCGTGTATGTGAGTTTAACGGGTTTTTTCTATCATGCTAAGTGGATAGTACCTACTAAGAGATTGATGGGGCTGGCTAGCCCATCTATAAAACAGAGTTTGAATGGAGACATATGGTGAAACATCTAACCCATCTCTCGTGCTTTGATATTTTTAGTGTTAGGGTTTTAAGTGCATGCTATGCACTCTGTCCTCTAAGATGGAGTGGCTATAAAACCCATCTCTTCAAGTGGTAACGCTGATATCTTTGATGATCTCTATGTCTATTTTGTATTTTGATTGATTTTCTCTTGTTTCAGTTAGTTTTGATCTCTCCTTTTCCCTCTACTTGATCTTGTTGTGTCAAGGATGTGATTGAGATAGAAATAACCTCTGAAAATCAATCTCATATCATCTAGGCGTTTCGATAGCAAGTTCACGATAAAACCCGTTTTTGCTTGATGTTGGCCATTTCAAGTGATTTCTTATTTCAAGAGTTTTTGGATCGAGTTCTTCAGTGTTCTAGCTTGCTATGACATGTGGAAATATATCCAGAGCCATCTTGGCTATCATTTACCCACGAGCAAGTTATATTCACTGTTTGGGTTTTTGGCTCGATTTCAGGGCAACCTTCAAACAAACTAAAAAGGGACTCAACTTTGGTCATGATATTCATGATCGTTTATTGGAATAGGTTCTTGATAACCTAGAGAAGGTCTCTACAAAATTTTATGTCATGAATTTACAGATCAAAAGTGATGAGGACATCACTTCTTCAGATACACACAACACTCCTCCACTTGACATTCAAGGACCAATCACTAGAGCTCGCGCCCGACAATTAAATTTACAGGTGAGCTCGTTCCTAAGTACTTTTTGTTCATTTGAGAATCGATTGCTACCTAATGATTTAATTATGATTAGGAACCATGGAGAGGACCTGGAAGTACTTGGAGAAGGGCTACGAGGCGCATAAGTCCAGCAAGGGTGGTCGAATCATGTTGGAGGCCCAACTCAAGCCAACTTCGAATCCAATTCGGAGTCCAGGACCAGGCCGCACTAAAACGGACGCCCAGATCGCTTCCGGGCTCCATTTTGGACGTTCTACATATGTATGGAAAGCTGAGAAGGCGACCTTTCCAATGGCTCTAGTCCCATGTCAAAATTCCATCTGAGTCAATAGGAATCGTCGAAACAAGTGGGCATTTAGAATCTGTCAGGGTGCTGTGCCACCGTCTTTTGGGCAGTTCGGCTTTGTATCGTGTTGGAGCCCATTAGGGCATGTCCAGGGGTTTTGCACGCCCCTCACTCCTCTATATCCAGCCGCCACCCCCACCATTAGGGTTTGGGTTTTGCTTAGATTATTCTATCTTTGAACAGTTTCGTTGTTCATCAGTTTGTGAGACCCCAACTTTCGAGTGCTAAATCAATACATCTACAATTCAGTTGTGTTCTGCCTTGTTCTTGGTTGTGTTCTTCGATTTGCAGGCGAGGATTAGACTTCTTGGCGAGGTCAACTGGGCTGCGCACGGTTGATAACCTGAGGAGACGTGGTGCTGTGATTGCGGAGTTCAGAACGTGTTGTTCAGAAGCCGGATCGATTTGTGTCGCGCCTCCACCAAATCGAACATATCCAGAACCTGTTGGAAGATCGGGACCCTGTTCCTAACAAAAAGTTCCATCGATTTTTGGATTTGAAATCGGGCTAAAAATACTATTCATCTCTCTGATTTTAATGTAGCAACCAGTTAGACCGTCCGGGCCGGTCAAACCACCATTTGGAGGCCACTCAGACTACCAGGAAGGGTTAGGTTCTAATTGTTGTTGATTTGGGTTAGTTGGTTTGATTTTTAGCTGAGTATTCTGTATTAGACACCTCTATAGATGTCTGATGATAGAATCTATAGGTGTCTGGGGATAGAATTTTAAATAGTTGGGGGAAAATTTTGAGTTGGTACTATTTACCCCTCCTCTGTTTTGCTTAATTCTTGAACTTACCCGGTTTTGCTTGGATTTGAAAGTCATATTGCAAGTTTTCGGTTTTTGTCATGTTTTAGTGCAACCTCATTTGTTCTTGAAAAAGGTCTGAACTTCGATGACGATTCTTGTGATCCTTGGATGGACTAGGTTTTTGAGACCTCAAGCAAGATGTGTGCAAAATCTCATTCCATTTGGACTTGGATTTTTAGAGTTGCACTAAAAATTGCATCAATTAAGGCTATATTTTTCTGTTCTAGGACAAGAGAGCAGTCAGACCACCCCCTCTCCGATCAGACCAGTGTGTAGTTAATGGTTAGACCACCCATGGGTAGCCAGTTTGACTGCCTAATCTATTAGCACTACTACAAAAAGGCTAACACGGATGCCTCATCACAGATAGTTGACCAAAACCATTAGTATTAAAAACAATCATAGATGGTTTTAGTTTAGAGACCATCTATGTTACTGCCAGTGCTAAACACCATATGTGAAGAGGTAATATCATAGACGGTTCATGTTGAACATCGTCCCTAGTGCGCCTCCTCCCTGAACACGCTGCCTCCTCCCTGGCAATCCTCCTCTCTGAGCACGCCACCTCCTGCCTGAGCACACCTCCTTCTCGAGCACGCCGTATGTAACATTCTTCTTTCCTATTTATAATATTGCAATGAACAATGTATCATCATCGTTACCAGTTATCCCTTTTGCTCTATTGTTGTTTCATCAATACACGTCCCGAGGATGAATGCTTGGGCTTAAGTTTCAAATATGCCCTTTTGATGTCAATGTTTCGAAGATGAATTGCTAATGCTCTTAAACATCAATTCCCTAAATAAAAGATAAGTCATATTTCAGTACTGGGAGACATTGCTTGCAATGCTTGTGGGCTCAGTTTTACAGCTCGATGAGGATAATTGTGAATCCTCACCAAGCAGTGGCCACCTTCCAGAGAATAGTCGAAATAGTTGCATGTGAACAGATTAAGATCACCTACGATTCGTGGAAGGATTTGACCAAAGATCAGAAAGAAAAATATGTTGGTGACAAAATTTTTTCGATCATTCAAGATCCCGGAAGAACACCAGCCCTCAGTGCGATGACACGCATTGCTAGCAGTGTGCAAAGCGTGGAAGAACTTCAAGAGCATGTTTATCAAGAAATACGTGGAGAAGGATATAACGCCCTTCTAGAAGTATCCATTCTTGGAACCATGCTGGCAAGACTTTGTGGAAAAAAAGACGACAAATAATTTTAGGAGTGAAAGTGTGATGCACAGGGCCCTCTAGGCAAAAAACACGCACCCCCATAGACTTGGCATTGCTGGGTATGCAGGTAAAATCACACAATGGAGGAATGAGGACAAGCAGGCAATCCTGCAGGAGGCGTCTCACCATTTGCCGAGATCCTTGATGAGCATGCCTGAAACTGGATAAGAGAGAGGTCATTTACCATGTCATCAAGGACCATCTCCTTTCTAAACCCCATAGACGAGGAAGTGTCACACCATCTGGTAAGATATCAAACTACCTAGTTTGTAATTACTCCAAACTTTATAGAAAATGAAATAACATGTCAGGCTCTTGCAGGAAGTGCTGAGTGTAGAATCTTCTTGAGGCTCATTTTAGGCAGTTAAGGAGAGAGATATACTCTTCGCAACCTTGGAAAACAAGGAGCACCCAGGTCACATGAGAGGTATTGGTCTTTATGTTCTATGGAAACAAAGATTCTTAGAGAACTCCAAAGCCCCCGTCACTCCTATGCTAGCTAGGCCCCCAACCATCAGAGTAGCTGCGCATCTAACCCTACCTCAGAAAGGGACCATAGATTTCAAGTCGATGGCATCCTGGTAATAATTATTATATCTGGAATGCTCGATTCATTAATACACCTGTTGGAGTAGTTAATTTTGTATCGTTCTATAGGTGGCTACGAAGTACATATTTCAAGTGAGATATGCATATGTTGCCCAATATGCTGCTTGGGGCTAGGTGTATCCATCTGATGCCGACGCCTTGGTGTACGGTGTAACTCTAGCATTAGGTTTCTTAAAAGTGAATGTGAATGATGTTCATGCCAACTTCGAGGTCATCCTGCTGCAGATGCCCCCAAACGGTGAGGTTGTGACTCTAGGGCAAGTCATTGGAACATTCATCCAATGGCCCAAGAGGGACATCTGCCTAGAGACACCTGCACCGGTGTCAACTTCATAGGAAAGTCCTTTACCAGTGTCAAGTTCACAGGAGAAATCTGCACCAGAGCTACCTGCACCAAAGTTACCTATATCGATGTGCCAAGGACGCGATGCGTCACATGCATCTACATCTTATGCCAATTGACTCCCATGAACTCGACCTCCAAACAATGAGGCAGTAAGGGCAAATCAAAGAAGTCTAATGATATCCCCTACTTACCATTGGCTCGGAATTCAAGCTAGGTGAGCCGTTGGTTGTCCCGGAGGAGTGCCTCATAACCCTAGGATTAGTTTGCCAAAGATTGCATTCATGGTACATGGAACAAGCCAACAAGATAGGTGGACAATAGCGCTCAGGTGTCAATGTCAAGTTCAGGCCAAATCATCTTTAGACGAGGTACAAGACTGTGTCTTCACAGTGACCTTCGATGACTTGTTCTTTCTCTTCAACCTTGACGTCCTCGACATCTCACTCATTCGACGCTAGACACTTTAAGTGTGTACAATCACAATCTACGTTCCTGTAATACCGATAAATATTATATAACTCCTTGCTTTTGTGTATATATATAGATACATGGTTCCTGAAGTTAGATCAATGAAATCACCGGTTGGTTTCCTTGACCCACACTTGGTCTCCATGCAAACCGTCCAGGAAGATGCATACTTCATCAAGAATTATATAACGATGTCATTGGCTGCTCACCGTAACAAGAAATTTATATTTTTACCTTACAATCAGGAGTAAGTGCTACACTAGTGGCTATACTTGTTGATTTGTATTTTATAAGAAACCCGAACTTATAGATTTAATGACTATGGTGACACACCTATGTAGCTTTCACTGGATTATAATTGTAATTATACTAAAATGAACAAGATAATATACCTTGATTCCTTAAAGAGAGCCAAAAATGACTTCATAGTTGTCCAACAATTAATCAACAGGTAAACACATTTCTTCTATAAATAACTCTACTGTAGTCTTTCCTTCCTTCGCAATGGCTAAGACTAACATTTTGAAATCACGTAGGTCATTCGTCGTGTACGTTGCTACTATACAGAAATCCAAGGGAGGGATCAGCGCCCTACAACATGATCTAGATTTTTCGGTATTCGCTAGTATATATTAATCCTATATAACACTTCGTATAATGCCTTTTGAACTAATAAATTCTATTTTTGCAGTGCCACCAGCAGACATCGAGCAACATTTGTGGAACTACTCCTTAGTTCTACGATGATCAATCATCCTCAAGTTTGTTAATTTTACAATAATTATTTCATACTTATTAATTTATATGTATACACAACTTTGATCTTCCTACTGACAGATTGCGACCATCGCTACAACTGCGTTGGAATCCAAAAAAATTCGAGAACAGTGTACATATTTCTTGATGTCTCAAGTCATAAGAGAAGATGGGGAGTTCCACAATGTAGACTAAACTTGTTAGGAATAAGATTAA
The DNA here is from genome assembly GCA_036346265.1 of Melocanna baccifera. Taxonomy (NCBI): domain Eukaryota; kingdom Viridiplantae; phylum Streptophyta; class Magnoliopsida; order Poales; family Poaceae; genus Melocanna; species Melocanna baccifera. Next base: position 16,992,147 of record CM070704.1, on the reverse strand, counting down.
ACTTATTGATACATGTGTGTATTTATTCATGTATGGTTAATTTATTTTATTTGAGTTAATTGATTTATGAAATGGATATTCTTATTTTCTGAAATGAATATGAATTTGATGTATACATGTACTTGTTGTGTTTCTGCTTGTTTCAGAGGACATGGCTAATATTTCCTGAGACTAGCCAACAAACAAAAATAGATTTAGCAATACAAAAGAACATCATAGACGGTTTCATTTATAAACTACCTATAATACATATATATCACAGACTGCTTTATTTGCAAACCGTCTGCAATACATCAGATATCACAAACGGTTTCAACTATAAACCATCTGTGATTATGTGGTACATTAAATATCACTGACGGTTTCTACTACAAACCGTCTATGATAGTCAACTATCACAAATAGTTAAGTTAATAACCGTTTGTGATAGTATATATCATAGACTGTTCAGAAATCGTCGATGATGACCTCATGACATTGCTCAACCATAAACTTAGACGGATCATGAAACTGTTTGTGATGACATTTTAAAACCGTCAATGATGACTCTTTATGCAGTAGTGGAGTTTTTTGGCTCTCGGATTTTTGAGTTGCTTGTTTGATTTTCGCTTTCAATACTGATCTTCATAGCTCAATAGTTATAGGAGTAAAGGATTGATGAATACTTAAGAAAATGTTTGAAGACAATATTCACCTACTGTGCTGCCACATCGGCCTTACAGCAAATGGTAATGATCAGCCATAATTGAAACTCAAGTACTCCTGTTTTTAAGTCAATACATTTCACTCTTGCATGGTTCACTTTACATAACAAACCATGCTTTGTAACCCATGCCTTTTTTTTAGTTGAATCCGGTGCCTTGCACCTGCGCTTGTCTCCATCAATCCACCTTTCAAGACACAGATCGGCAGAGCAGGTGTCCATAGATTCCATACAAGAAATTGCCATTCTGCAGCAGAACTACGCGTTTGCTGCACAATGCGTCAATACCTAATATCACACTCGCATTAACTTTTTTGCCAACCAGCAAAGGCACGTACAGAAAAATATCACTATTTGTGGTGTAAAACACTCCACCTTGTGCTTACCATTGAGCACTGAATTAGACTGGTTACTCGAATCCTGAAAAACGCACCTCACCTGGTCTTACACGCTACATGGCATCAGATTGAACAAAATCATACCTCAAAGCCTGACCACAAGCTGAATACGACCTACTTCTTTTTATGATTTATGATTTTCTTTAAACAAACAAATAGAACAATTTTTTTCATCGTCTTTTTAAAACGGCTTGTCAGAACAGCTTTTTCGAAGCACTTATCAGCATTCGGTTCGTTCACAATCAGTTGCAGCCATAAACCATCAGCCGCGACCGAAAAGAACCCACCTACATATCAAACAACCCATGAAACAGTTTCCTCGTTATACATCAGTATTCCCCTTCAGTCTCAACCTCAAGTTATTCAAGATGGAAGCTGTTGTATCTACGGTTACAGGTGACCTTGTTAGCCGATTCATCCCCTTCCCGATGAACAAGTTTTCGGGTCATGCACCCTCTGTCGAGACTCGAATATGTAAATCCGGACTCTCTGTGTATATTGCACTAGTCCCAGGATCACGCTAGTGCACACAGTCAAACATAGATGAAATCACAACCATATACACGCTAAAATAAAGGAAAAACTCAAATATCGATAAATCTCAAAAGTACGACCTTATGCTCAAGCTTACAATAGACTAGCCCAAATGGCTTAACAAAATTAGCAGCGGAAATCCAAAATAAAGCGTAGTAGACAATCGACAAGCCCACAGGCTATCGAGTGGAGAACGAAACCTAATCCGCGAAGTCGTCGAAGTATTCTCCTTCTGCAACCTTCTGCTGGTGATACTCCTCTTCCTCAACTGAGCAACATTGGACATAAAGTCGTGAGTACATTGATACTCAGCAAGTCGTTTGTAACAAATGAATGCAATATAGTATGTAAGACTTACCAAAGAATGGCTGAAAGGTTAGTTTGCATAAAATGACATTTGAAATACAATAAGTAGATTGAAGGCAAATTTTAAGTAAAACATTAATAAATAAATAATCAAAAGAATTGAGATAACCACTTGCGAACCTCCCGTCCACAAGTTAAACCAACCGCTCATGGACCTCCCATCAATAAGTTAAACCAACAGTGAATTAACTATTCACTGTCTAACCACAAATCACAAGTTTTCAGAAATAACTATACCTCGTGTGAGATAACCGAGCATTGTCTATGACCGAGGACGCGGCTATTCGAATAGTTTTACACTCTGCAGATGTTGCACAACTGTACCCACACGATGTGATTAGCCCTGGCCGAAGGAAATCACAACAAGGCCTTTACAAAGTTCAGTCCCAACTCAATCCCGCCCGCTAAGGTTTCGCCGTCGAGTAGGTTAACCACCTAGTCAATAATTACCCCCTCTTGCGCCACTAAGGTTTCGCCGTCGAGTAGGTTAACCACCTAGTCGATAATTTCCCCTCTTGTTCAACCCAGCGAGAATTGAAATTGAAACATCCCTAATTAATTAGCCAGGTCTGTCCCATACCAGACATGTCGTTTGCACGGTAAGACTTAGATCAATGGCGCACAAAGTGAAGTCCTTAAGTGTACCCGGGCGAGACTACCATATCCCTCGAAGTGCTCCAACACTTCCTCCTTTACCGTACGATCACTCGCTCGAGTGAAAACCAATTTTGTATAACCAACACTAATGTCATGGCCCAAATTTTATAACTGTGGCTCCAACCACGATCCTCTGTGGCTCCAACCACGATTCCATATCTCATTAAGTCAAGTTAATTAATCACTTGTAATGATGAAACCCATCGAGACTAAAAGCATGACTAAGCATTCTAAGCGTACCAACCCATCTGAAAATTAGCATAACATCACTATTAAATTACCCAACCTATGGTGACAATGGCATCAGGGTATTCCAAGTTATCAAGGAGGGATAAATCAATTGGGACGATAACTACCAATACAAGGGTTTGTATAAAATAGTAATGCAATGTAATTAAAAATAAAATAATCAAATAATAGATTACAAACTGGGTTCAACATGATCAAAGGACATGACTTGCCTTGGTTATGCTGAGCGAGGTACTCTTGGTCTTCGGGCGTAGCTCCTGCTCCTCCGGAACCAGAATCTAACGAGAGAGAAAATAACTGAAATAACAAAAACACATAAAATGATAATCAAATGAACTCCAAAAATCATGAAACCAGAACCAAAAGCTAGAGCTCAATTTTAGATGAATTTAAAAAAAAGAACGGGGTCAATCGGAGCTAAGACGGAGGAGAACGGGCTGCCACGTGGCGAGTAGGGCTGACGTGGCGCGCATGGTGCGGCGGCGGCGGTGCGGATCGGATGGCGGGGATGCGGACACACAGCACGATCGGGTCTGTTAGTTCGGATTTTGGATCGTGCGGCTGAGATTGGGGCGGTCGAGCCGGCCGATGCGCGATGCGTGGCGCGCACTTTGCGAAGCGTCACGGCGCGGGCGGGCGCGGGGTCAGGCGCGCAGACCGAGGAGGGGCGCGAGCGGACACATCCGGCGGGCGGCACATGGACCGAGGCAAGAGCGCGAGCAAGGGCGGCGGGGTCCGGCGATGCATGCGCGGGGCGTGCGAGCGAAACGGCGGCGGGGTGGTCTCCGGCGACCAACGCGCACGGCGGAGGGTCCAGCGGGCGGCAACGGCGCACGGGCGTCGGGGACGGCGTTGGCGGAACCATCGGGCACGGCGAGGACGACGACGGGGCGGCGACGTGGGGTCTCTGACGGCAGCACAACCGTCGAGGGAGCGGCGGCGCACGGTCAGTGGCAGAGGAGAGCGGTGGCGAGGGTTCAGAGGCGGCTCTCAGGTGAAGCAAATCCAAGACGTCCCGGTCGCGTGCGGCGCGGGGGCGAGGCCGGATCGGAGACGAAGACGGTGGGCTTGATGCGTGGCAGCACGGACTGCGGGGATGGGGTCCTGGCGAAGCACGGCGCGGACGACGGGCGCGGATCGTCGCCACGTGGACGGGGTGAGGATCAAGTGGCTGGGAGCGGGGCAGGGGCGCGCTAGGGTTAGGGCAGCGCGGAGTGGCACGGTGAGGGCGAGCGGGTGCCGCCACGTGGCGCATATCCGGATCGGACGGCGGGCGCGGGGAGAGCGGCAAGCAGGAGAGGGGGCGGTGCGGATGGCAATGCGTGGTGAGGAGGTGGAATCGGACGGGCGACTTGAGAGCGGGCGCGGCCGGTGGGAGGGAGGCACGGGATCGCTGCCGCGTAGAGGGAAAGGAGATCGGGCGGCGGGGAAGGGGCTCGGGAGTTTTATTTTCTTTTTGTTTTCCTGAAATCCAAATAAACATCCAAAGGCTCTAGAAAATAGCAAATAAATCCCAAAAATTCACCAAAAATACCAAAAAAATCCTTGAGACCTGAGGAACTCAAATAAAATATTTTCAGCTTATGTTAATATTTATTTTAACCACATTAAATCCTTTTTAAATTCTAAAAAATTCAAATGAAGCTTTATTAATTCCAGAAAATTCTAAAATTTTATTTTTAAATTCAAGGTTTTAAAAATCTCTGAAAATTAGGATGTTACACCCTCAGACAATAAGGTGGAAAGGTTGCAGCAACTCCTGGTGAGAGTTCAAACAGTCGTCAACGAGGCGGATGAGCGATACATCACCAATAGTGGAATGTTGATACAGTTAAAGATGCTTGCAGAGGCCATGTACCAAGGATATCATCTGCTAGATAAGTTCAACCATAGGCTGAGTAAAACCTATCGAACCTCGGACTTATCTCACAGGTTGGGGAGAGAAGTATGGTAATGCCAGAGCCTGTTGTGGCTAAAGGGACACTGCGTGGAAGGTGACTTGTTTTCCAGTCATGCTAGCACTATGGGGAGTAGAGTCTGGAGGTGCTAGTATCAGTGGTTAACATCCTGCGCAACGTATGGAACCCACCGCAAGTGGGATTAGCCCATGGAGTGAGATGAGAACAAGAGGTCAAGTAGTTTGAAAGGTTACTATGATGATCTACTCAACTACATAACTAAGAAATCATGTGGGGTAATGAGTGGATTGTCTCTTGTGGTGAAAGTGTACACACTCTGCAGAATCAAAACTATTCGAATAGCCGTACCCACTGTTAAGGGTGGACATGGGAACCTAATTCAGATATAGTTCTATTTTAAAAATGATTTTTATAGGAAGGACTTGGGAATGAAAGTGAAGGACGATGGATAGTCCTGATTTTATGCTACTATGGGTGTCGTCCCAGTGATAATGTAAGCGGTTATAATGCTGAAAAGTAAAAATATGGTGTAGACGACATGTAAAGGTGGATGTAATCTGTGCCAATACTATCAACACATTTCTTTTTTCAAACACTATGATTTTAGTCTAAATGGCTAGGTCTTAGAGACTTTCTTATGTATTATATTTAAAAAGCAGTTTCTGGCAAAATAAAATAACTCAGGCCTATCATTGAAAGTCATGCATGTTACTTAATTGCATTCTGTGTATTGGCTCGCGGAGCACAGTGGTTAGTGTGCTCACCCGCACATCATCATATCCAGAAGCAGAAAGACAAGATCATTATGCCTATGATGATGCACCAAGCCATGGAACCAACTACTGCAACTAGTGCGAATTTTAAAAATGTTTTAGTCCTAGGCAAGTTGGCCTGCTGGAAGGGTGCGCACCCATATTGCCTAAGGGTTAGGCAATATAGTTGCACACAATTACTCGTCAGTCGCTTGCCTGTGGCTTTTGGTCCTGCTGTTGTTCTCATTTTTCCACTACTATACTTTTGATCTGTAAGTATTTGGCCTTGGAGGCCCATTATGTAAAACTGTCGCCCGACGTAGCGTATTTTAAGCTCTGATATATATTATTATGGTGTGTTGAATATCATGCGATGTATGAGTTGATTCAGCAATGTATTGCGAGTACTATCTACTAATTTAAAGAATAGTATAGTGAAATTGTAGAGGATTCTGAATTTTAAATCAGGTCCGATAATTATGATCCGTATCACTACGTGTTTGATTTGATTTTTTAGTACAGAATGGTCATGCTTCTGACGTGTGCCTGAGGTGATCATGAGCATGTCATCTTCAATTAAAGTCTCAACTTGATTAATTGATCTTGCACATGAGGCATAAATGGAGTAACCTTCACACACTGCTCATCAACCTTAAAGAAAGAAAAGGAAGCAGGGAAGATAGAAAGGAAAGAGTCTGCGTGCTTCCTGTACGGAGACATAGCTGATTTCAATTAAGGAATGCAGTGAACTGCTGATGCAATTTGTGAAACGGGCGCTACCACGTCTCTAATAGTACACCATGCCTAACAGTACTTGTATTAGAGAGCGCATAGTTTAGCTTAAATAGTGACAAATAAATCATCAACTTGTCAAAAAGTTGATCAAATAAATCAACTTGTCATTTCACAAATTGCATCAGCAATAAATAGTGACAAATAAATCAGGAACCACAAAAAACCCAAATGAGTAGGGCCGATTATATGTGCATTAAGCAAGGTGTACATCACCGTTTCTTATTTGTAATAGCAACGTTTACTGGTCTTGCTTTATCTGTATTGTCAAGCTTTTTAAGTTTTGATCATTAATATATGTTAAAATATATAGTTTGTCTATAAAAAAATAATACCATTGAATTGGTCTTGTAAAATTCTTTTATAATATATTTTTTATTATTATTGCTAATATATTATGATAATAAATTATAGACAAAGCCTTACATTAAAGATTGTAAAAAATAAAAAACGATCAACATTTATGGACGAAGGAAGTACTATATACAGCACCGTTTCTTATTTGTAATGAACGTACTAACTTACCGCAAACCAGAAGAAGAGGCAACAATCTTGGTGGCATACACTAGCGAAGCCTCCAATCAACATACTCACAAAAGCATAGTCCAAGATGGAGGCAGCGATATCCGCAATTGCGGGTGACCTAATCAGCCGAATCATCTCCTTCCTGATGAAGAAATACACAGAGAAGGCAGCTATGGACGACAAGTTGGAAAGGTTGGAGGCACTCCTCCTTAGAGTCCATGCAGCCGTCGAGGAGGCGGATGGACGATCCATCACCAACCCTAGGATGCTAATGCAACTCCAGTTGATCGTGGAGAGCATGTACCGAGGTTACCATATGCTGGACACCTCCAAGTACAAATCTGTCGAAGATGAGGAGGTGAGAAGCTTACATACCATCTCGGATTCTGCATTTCCTTTGAAACGTTCCCGTACAACTTTCGGTACTATGAGAGGCGTTGTTGTAAGTAATGGTTTACAAAGTGTTGCTGTTAGAAGCTGCTGTTGCTAACATGAGCGAGTTTGTTGTGATGTTGGGGGATGCGAACGCATGTTTCGTAGGCCCTATGATGCTTACCTTTACACCGACAACTTCATGTTCAGTCGCCATGTCGAGAAGCAGCAGATCATCAACATCTTGCTGCAAACTCCTGCTCATCTTGGTGCACCTACGGTGCTTCCGATCATCGGCGGTTGCAGGGTTGGTAAGAAAACATTGGTAAGCCACGAATGCAACAACGAGCAGATCCGAACCCAGTTCCCATCGATACTGTACATCAATGGTGATAGCATATGGAGAATGGAGCAAGCGAAGTTCAATAACGAGAGGACTCTACTCGTTGTTGAATTTGTTACCGACATGGATGATGAAGATTGGGTGAAGTTCTATTCTACTGTAACATGCATGGCTGGAGGAAGCAAAGTGATAATTATAAGTAGGATTGAAAAGCTCAAAAGGTTTGGAACAGTGAAGGCTGTTCATCTAAATAGTTTCTTGCATGAGGAGTACAGCTACCTCTTCAAGATGCTAGCGTTCGGAAGCTCAGCTGAGAAAGACTGCCCCCAGCTCGCATCAATAGCAAGCTCAGCTGGGTCGCTCATCACTGCAAATGTGATCGCCGACTTGCTGAGAAGGAACCTTGATGTTCAGTTCTGGCTGCGCATACTGCGACGATTCAAGGGGATGGTTGAGAACAACTTATCAAAGTATGGAGAACATCCAAAAGATATCCTTGAGAAGGAGCAGCCGATAGACATTACCAGATTTGCATCTCAATGTCCTGCTCGTCTTCGCCTGATGCCTCCTCGAGTAGAAAGGGGTGATCCTATTCCTAGCAAACAGAAACTAACTGGTATGTTATTCGGAGACCTAATTGCAGGATGCACGCCTGTACCCAGTGATTAGTTTGAATTAGTGACGTGGGAATCACGAATACCTTCTTACACCAAGTATGTGCAGTCTGTTGTAGTTTATGACGAAGAGAAGCACGAATGTGCAACCCCTGCAAGAAAGCGTCGATCAAGCATTTGATTTGTTTTTAGGGAAGTGCTCCATTGCTTTCCTACAGAGCGAATAGCCAAGCTAATAAGAGTATGGTTTACAGCCTTGCATCTAGTGCTCTATTACTAATTACCTACTAATTTGTGACGCACGAGACTGTGAGTGTTGTGTATGTACTTTTTTTTTCTTGTGGAATGATATAAACACTACTCTTAACTTTGAATGCTATTTGTTAGACCATATGGCCATGTCTAGGATATTTTAGGTGATGAATAATTGACAACGTTGGTTATGATATTACTTATGATGTGTTGCGTGTACGGATTGTCGTACGTTGCATGATACGCTCGTGTGAGGTATTGTGCGGATTGACTTGAGTCAAGTTGTGGACTTGTGCTCGTACGTGGTTGTGTGGTTATTCATGTGCAGGTATTGCTTGAGGCGGAACATGGTCGATGACGGGACTGAAACTAGGTTCGGGTGGAATTGAGGTTTCGGGACTAAGTTCAGAGAGAAATTGAGGTCCTATCGGTCAAGGATGTCATGCGGGATGTTCAGGCTAGAGAACGATGCGCGTGGAGATGATGCGTGGAGAAGATACAGGAGGTACGGTCCTGAAGGCTTCAATACGTGGAAGGCTGGAAAAATCGGAAGTGAAAACCCGTGTTAGGAAGGGTTTCGGGTTTCTCAAAAAGTAGTGGGCTAAAAAGCCTGATTGAAGCAAAGAGGCCTAGAATGAGTTGTATTAGGGTTAATAACGTATTGGAGTAGGTTGAGGATTTTAGGAGTATAAATAGAGATGGCTTTGGGTTGTGCTTGCTGTGCGGTGGCCTACTGGTGGTTGCTGCCGTGATTTTGAAAGCCAGGTTATGTTTACATGAAAATCCTCCACGTAATGCTTCCTTCTTTTTGGTGGTTAGCAAAAGGAGATTAGCAAAAGTTGATTAGGCAGCTTGCTGCATGCAAGTTTTTTTTTTGGTGGCCAGAGGATAGAAATTAATCAATAGCTAATGAAGTTTTGCATGGAGTTGGATTAATGCTACGTTAGTGCATGCATGATTTTTTAATTGCCTTTTTGTTGCATGCATGATAGCAATTAGTACATCTGTCACGTTGTGATTTTTTATATCTTGCATGTATACTTTTTCATTATCACAGTAACTGAATATATATATATATATATATATATATATATATATATATATATATATATATATATATATATTGTGTTTTGTTGCTGTTCTTGCTGGCTTAAATAGGTTTTGTGTTTAAGGGAGAGTTTTAAATTTTATTTTTAGCTTTCGTAATCATTCACCCCTCTCTAATTACCTATCTTAGTGTAAATCGATCCTACACTATTAATCATATGAAATGTTGTATTCCCATATTCCTATATATCTTGGAGTTATATGATTGAATAGAAATGTTTCTCGAGTTAACGTTATTGCGAAATGTTCCAAACGGTGCCTCAATACTGTAGAGTACCTGCTTCCTGTATGCAAGTCAAAATACACGTAAATATATATCGACAGTTTTGTGGTGAAGCGTGGATACATAGGAATGGGAAGGTGCAGGGAGCCAGGGACAGTACGTACTGTACATGTAGGTATATTAGTTTAGATAAAACTAACAAGTAGTATATATTAGGTCATATGGATTTTTAGTTAAACAAATTCAATTAATATTTTCTGATTTTTTTGACTTTTTTACCAACCAGGAAAGGCACGTACAGAAAAACGCACCTCACCTGGCCTTACACGCTACACCTTGTGCTTACCATTGAACACTGAATTAGACTGGTTAGTCGAATCCTGAAAAACGCACCTCACCTGATCTTACACGCTACATGGCATCAGATTGAACAAAATCATACCTCAAAGCCTGACCACAAGCTCAATATGACCCACTTCTTTTTATAATTTATGATTTTCTCTAAACAAACAAATAAAACAATTTTTTCATTGTCTTTTTTAAATGACTTGTTAGAACATCTTTTTCGAAGCACTTAGGCCTGTTACACCATAATTTTGAGGGGGGGTGTTAGTGATAGAAAAGAATACGAATAGGAGATAGAATAGGACTGTTATTTGTTTCTATCTATACTTTTGTTTTCTTATCTGTATATAGCATACCCGCTGTACTCTCCTATATATATATGGTCCTTAGATCTCACAGTAATATATACAATATTCATATCACTCTGTAACCCATGCCATTTTTCTAGTTGAATCCGGTGCCTTGCACCTGCGCTTGTCTCCATCAATCCACCTTTCAAGACACAGATTAGCAGAACAGGTGTCCATATATTCCATACAAGAAATTGACATTCTCAAGCAGAACTACGCGATATCGCACTCACATTGACTTTTTTGCCAACCAGGAAAGGCACGTACAGAAAAATATCACTATTTGTGGTGTAAAACACTCGACCTCGTGCTTACCACTGAACACTGAATTAGACTGGTTAGTCGAATCCTGAAAAACGCACCTCACCTGGTCTTACACGCTACATGGCATCAGATTGAACAAAATCATACATCAAAGCCTGACCACAAGCTGAATATGATCTACTTCTTTTTATGATTTATGATTTTCTTTAAATAAATAAATAGAACATTTTTTCACCATCTTTTTAAAATAGCTTATTATGACAGAATTCAATTCGTTCGCAATCAGTTGCAGCCATAAACCATCAACCGCGACCGAACCCACCCACATATCAAACAACCCATGAAACAGTTTCCTCGTTATACATCAGTATTCCCCTTCAGTCTCAACCTCAAATTATTCAAGATGGAAGTTGTTGTATCTGCGGTTACAGGTGACCTTGTTAGCCGATTCATCTCCTTCCTGATGAACAAGTTTTCGGGTCATGCACCCTCAGACAATAAGGTGGAAAGGTTGCAGCAACTCCTGGTGAGAGTTCAGACAGTCGTCAACGAGGCGGATGAGCGATACATCACCAATAGTGGAATGTTGATACAGTTAAAGATGCTTGCAGAGGCCATGTACCAAGGATATCATCTGCTAGATAAGTTCAACCACAGGCAACACAAGCAGAGTGCAGAGGAACATGTAAGTGTCTCATCTTCCTTATCTTTTGTCAGGCCTCCCAAACGTTTCCGCATAACCGCTGCTACAACCAATGAGATCGATGCTGTCAGTCATGAGTTGCAGAGTGCATTGGAGAACCTAGAGATTGTTGTTGCTAACATGGCAGAGTTTGTTATACTTTTGGGAGGATGCGATCGCATGTCACGTAAACCCTATGATGCATATCTATACATCGACAACTTCATGTTTGGTCGTCATACCGAAAAGCAGCAGGTTATCAACATCTTGTTACAGGACAATCCTCTTCGTGCTCCAACTGTTCTTCCCATCATAGGTGGTCAAGGAGTTGGTAAGAAAACTCTAGTTGCTCATATATGCAGCGATGAAAGAGTCCGATCTAGCTTCTCTTCAATATTGCACTTGAATGGAGATAGCTTTTTGGGAATTGACAGCCAGAATTTCAAATTCGAGAGGACTTTGGTTATTGTCGTGTTTCATTCAAATGTGAAGGACGACGAGTGGGCACAGTTTTTTTCATCCGTGACATGCATGGGTAGAGGAAGTAAGGTGATAATTGTAAGTAGGCTTGAAATATTAGTGAGATTTGGAACTGTGAAGCCAATTCATCTTAATAGCCTTTCAGAACATGAGTTCAGCTACCTGTTCAAGACACTAGCTTTTGGAAGTGCAAACCCTGTGGACCATCCATGGCTAGTATCAACAGTTAAAGAGTTTGAACCAGAATTGGGAGGATCACTGATCGGAGCACATATCGTTGCTGATGTGTTGAGGAAGACTATTAACCTCCAGTTCTGGCTGCGCATATTGGAAATAGGCAGGAGTATGGTTCAGAAAAACTTTGATTTGTTCGGTGAGCACCCAGATGTACTTTTTGGAAGAGAGCATCCGGTAGAAATTGCATATGCTGCTGCTGCTGCTCCAGTGCTGCTCCAATGTGATGTTCCGAAAGTGGAGATACCTACGGTGACAATGGGAGACCTGTTAGTAGATCCTACTAAACGACCGAATGGGGAGTTTAATCTGGTCACATGGGAAGCAAGGATACCTCCTTATACTACGTTTGTACACTATGTTCCAAATTGTGCCCATGAAAATCCTGAAACATCCTCTCAAGGGAAGAAGCGTCACCGACTTTCCGTCTAGTGTTCTGGTATGATGTTCTAGAAAATTTTATCTCTTGTGTTTAATCAATTTTACTGGTTTAGATAGCAAAGCTATAGCACCATACCAACAGATCTGTAACAGCTATAATACTTAATGGTACAGTTTGCTATATATGGCTAATTCCCTAATAGAGTGTAGTGTAAAAGCTATTGCTTTACTACATGATTTATATAGGACTGTATTTAACATTGCATTGGACTTTTCCTTTCTCCTTTGTTTTGTTTTGCATTTTAATTTGTAGAGTCAAGGTTGTTTCCTTAATATGTAAGTAATAATAATGCTTAATATCAGTTTTTCATTCAAGTATAATGGTGTAATGTACAAGCACATTTCATTGTAATAGATGAGCACATGCCCCCTGATTTGTTTCTTGAAAGAAATTGTAACATCCCGAAAATCGGATGCTTCAAAATGTGACAACCCCGGCAAGAAAGCGTCGATCAAGCATTTGTTTTTAGGGGAAGTGCTCCATTGCTTTCCTACAGAGCGAATAGCCAAGCTAATAAGAGTATGATTTACAGCCTTGCCTCTGGTGCTCTGTTACTTTTTTCTTTCTTGTGGAATCATATAAACACCACTCTAACTTTGAATGCTAGTAATCATATGAAATGGTGTATTCCCAGATTCCTATATATCTTGGAGTTATATGATTGAATAGAAATGTTTCTCAAGTTAACGTTATTGAGAAATGTTCCAAACGGTGCCTCAATACTGTAGAGTACGTGCTTCCTGTATGCAAGTCAAAATACATGCATATATATCGACAGTTTTGTGCTGAAGCGTGGATACACTACTACAAAAAGATTTATATTAGACGTTTCATCACAGACGGTTCATAAAAATCGCCTGTATTAAATGCAATCACAGACAGTTCTTAAATAAAAACTGTCTGTGATATTGCCATATCACAGACTGTTCTTAATTAAGAACCGTCTGTGATATTGCGGAATATCACAGACGGTTCTTAAATAAAAACCGTCTGTGATATGATAATATCACAGACGGTTCTTAAATAAGAACCGTTTGCGATATGTTTCCCGCTCCACACATTTCTAAAATTTCATAATTTCCCGCTTGAGTTCGAGTAGTATTCCGTTTTGACACACTTTCAATAAAACGGACATAACTTTTGCATACAGTGTCCGTTTTTGATGTTTTTGTACTCGTTGGAAAGCTAACGACGAGCCCGATCCAAAAAAAAAAATGACCCGCTTGCGCCCATCGCCCTCGAAGACCCCCAAAATCGGCCATCTTTAGCCTCAAATTTGTATCGAAAGTTTTTTATTTATGTTTTTGCCAAAATTTTTGATCTTCCATTCGAAATTTGGGTTTTGTCTCAACTGCAAAGTTGTAGATTTTGTTGAAACCTTTCAAATGAGTATATATAAGATATATAGAATTTTGTTATTTCATATTTTGAGACTAGTTGTTTATATTGTATCGGTATATATGTAACCAATATCACAGACGGTTCTTAATTAGAACCATCTGTAATGCTTTTTACAGACGGTTCTTATCAAGAACCGTCTGTGATGAATTCTGACCGCTGGGCCCGCCAATCCTCCCCAACCCAATTCCAGCCAATAGAAACCGACCAACCCACACCCCACAGATCGTCCCACTTCTTCTCCCCTATAAATATTCATCTGAACCCATCCCCTACCATTTATGCACTCAAAATCTCCCCAGGCTCCTTACTATCTCCTCCTCAATTGATCTCTTTGTGGTAAGGGCTCTCTCCATTGTTTCTTGTAGTATTTATTTCTGTAACTTTGTGTTGCTACCTTGTAGCGTATATGACTTTCTCTCTCCATTATTTCTTCTACTTACAATGAGGCGGCCACTTCTACTTACAGTGTTGCTACTTCTAGTATTTGATTTTGTAACTTTGTGTTGCTACTTTGTGGTGTTTCTACTTACAGTGTTGCTACTTCTGTAATCTTGTGATATTGTAATGGTGGATTGTAATCTTGTGATATTGTAATGGTGGATTGCAATCTTATGATATTGTAATGATAGATTGTAATATAAATAGAATATTCTCTACTATGTTTGCTATCGTATTTGTTTGTTTTCAAACGGCATAGCTAATATTTTCTAAGGCTAATTCAAAATAGAAAAAATTTTAGCTATAAAATGAACTATCACATACGGTTTTGTAGTATAAACCGTCTGTGATGTGTGAGTATTACAGTATATAGAACCGTCTGTGATAGTGTTTTTCACAGACGGTTCTAGTTATAAACCACCTGTATTGTATTTATCACAGACGGCTCACAAACCGTTTGTGATAACCTTCGATTATCATTGACCTATAAATTCAGACGGTTCAAAAAACCGTCTGTAATAACGGTTTTGAACTGTCTGTGATGATAATTTCTGTAGTAGTGATACATAGCAATGGGAAGGTGTAGGGAGCCAGGGACAGTACATACTGTACATGTAGGTATATTTGTTTAGGTAAAACTAACATGTAGTATATAATGGTTATCTGGTTTTTTAGTTAAGCAAAACCAATTAATATTTTCTGATTTTTTTTCACTTTTTTGCCAACCAGGAAAGGCACTGTGGGACCCCGGAGTAGCAACTCCAGAATATTCTGTGTGATACCGCACTAGTCCCAGATCAAAGCTAGTGCACACAGTTAAACAGATATGATACATAACCAACAACGCTTTATTACAATAATCGAGAGTACAGACCTCGAAGTCTTTTATTACAAATGAGGTTTTAAGACTTCACACCAAACAGAAATTACAGCAGAAGCAAAAGGAACTTAAGCAAGACCTATCAATACGCCACAGGCAATTGACTGGGGAAACGCAACCTAGAAATCTGGAAAGCCTCCGTCGAATCCATCCACGAAGTAGTCGTAATCCGCCTCTTGAGCTTCGACCTCCTCTGAGAGTTGTTTTAAAGTGTAGCATGTGAGTACATAAAGTACTCCGTAAGTCTTGGGAAAGATGCAGTAGATGCAGGGCTTAACAAAGGAAGGTTATATGGTTCTTTTGCATAAAGCAGCATTTTATTTCAAATACCATTATGTAATTTCGAAAGCATCAATTTAACAAAAATAATTGCAATACTGAAACTAGATACAATTTTCTAGTGAAGGTTCCAACCACCATCACTAGTAAACAGGCTCTAACCGCCAAGGTTTAAAATTACGGGTTCCATCCACCCTCACTGGCTCTATCCGCCAGGACACACACTCCCGAGAGTTCCAACCACTCCCGAGTTCCCAAAACTTTTGTTTTAGAATCAAAATCAAAGTCTACCATGTGAATGCATTCCTTGCCCGCCCTTGACCGTGGGCACGGCTATTCGAATAGTTTTATTACTCTGCAGAGTTCGTACAACTTTTCCCACAAGAGATAAATTATCTTAACAGTCAACATGCTTCCTTTGGCACAAGACCTAGATAAAATATCACAAAGCTTTTCACCTACTCTAGTATAGTTCTATATCACCCGCTGAGGTTTCACTGCTGAAGGGTTAAATCCACCACATTCAGAAGCCCCCTCTTGCGCCTTGTGAGTGCAGTAAATCCCTGCCCCTCACTTTAAGCAACCAGTAAATCCCTGGTACCCATTTTCCAATGGTGACATAGAAACTTAACTATTATAGGTTAATTAGCTAGGTTTTACCCATTTCAACTTGTGGTTGTACTGTTTTGCTTGGTTTGGACAAACACAAGAGTCGGTCCTTAGACGACTAGGGTGGATCATTCACAATCCCAATTTTCGTGCTAAAACAGCACCAGCCAATCATTCCATCCACCCTAGTCTAGCTTTCATTTTAAATTTCCTTTTTAAATTAAAATTACAGTGGTAACATCCATTACCACTAGTTTAAACAAATTTTTAAATACAATACATTCATCAACAACTTTTTCCAAATGAGCATTTTAACCCTGATCAGCTAAACTAAGCATACTATAATAATCTAAATTCAACAGATAATATTAACTCATTTATGAGTCAAAGAATATCCTATGTTGACAAGGGTACATGTAAGCAATTTCCAAAGGAGGATATAACAAGTTTGGCATTTATCTAAATTTTCTAAAATTAAATTATCACTTTATACAACATAGCCATGCAACTAATTTAAAATATTCATGAAATCATTTACAAAATTTGGGATCAAAATGGTCAAGGAGACTTGCCTTCTTGCAATAAGCGAAGATCTTCCTGGAGTTGCTCTTGAAAATCTTCCGAGAATTCGGTCTCTACACGAGAAATGAGAAGAACCAAATAAATAAAATAAAATAAAAACTCAAAAATTAATAATAAATATACCAAATGAAATTTTGGAATTTTATATGAATTTAGAAATTTGAATGGGTCAATTTGGAGTTAAAATGAGAAAGATATGGCTTTTGGAAGTTTCAAAACAAAGAAAAAGAAAAAGGATAATTTCTGAAATTAAATTTCTACTGAAAAAGAATTATGACGTCAGCAAGAATTATTTTCCTTAAGAAAAATCAGAATAATGACGTCAGCAAGGGAATTAAATAAAATCACAGAGGCTGACAGGTGGGGCCGGTCCACGGTGGACCGAGTCCACGGAGGGATAGAAATGCTGACGTGGCACAATGAGGGAATGACACGTGGCATCTGACGTGGCACCTGGGCTCGGGTTTTGCTGACGTGGCAGCTGACATGGCGACACGTGGCAGGTAGGGCTGACGTGTCGTGCCACGTAAGCTAGGGCTGACGTGGCGACTTCGCAATGCGGCGGCAGCTGATCCGACGGCAAAGGCGCGCGCGCGCGCGATCCGAGCCGGGGTTTAGATCTGGGCGGACGGTGGAGATGGGGCGACGCGAAGGTGGGACGGCGACCGATCGGCGACGCGTGGCTCGGGCTCGCCGCGCGAAGCATCGCGCGGACGCGGGCGCGAGGCGCAGGCGAGCGCAGGGCGCGCGGCGCGGATCCGACGGCGAGGAGGGGGCGCGACGCGGCGGCGCGACCGAGGAGCGCGCGCGACCGAGGAGCGGCGCGGCGCGGTGCCGGCGCGGGACCGAGGGGCGGAGCGGGCTCGCAGGCGCGGCGGAGGAACTCACCGGCGGCGGCGAAAATGTTCGGCGACGACGCAAAAACACGACGGCGGCGACGCACACGAGGAGATGGAGAATGAGAGGAGATGCGAAGGGCGAGAATGATCTCGGGAAGGCATTTTTATATGCCGTAGAGAAGTAACGGACGCGCAAGCTCGCCGGAGTAAAAACGACGGTTTCCGACGCTCCAAACAGCGGAAATGGGCAATAACTCGAGGGGAAACGGCCGCTAGTGAATGCGCGCGACTCGACGGGTCTCCGGGGTGTTAATGGCGGAAAGAAACGGCCGGAAGAGGCGGAAACGGAAGCTCGGGGTGGCGCGTTAATGGCGACGGTGCACGGAGGAAGAAACGGGCGGGGACGACGGCCTGACAGGTGGGGCCCACCTGTCGGCGAGAGAGAGAGACGAGCGGTCGGATGGGCGACGGGTGGCAAAGAGAGAGATGATGGCTGATGGATGCGAACGAAGCGGTAAGTGGAAATCGATGGTTGGGATGAAATCGACGGAAAGGATTTGATCAGAGTCGTCGGATCAAAAACAAAGGCCCCGATGCGCGACACATGTCGCCCGAGGGAGGTTTTTTGGAATTTAATTCTTTTAAAGATTTCAAAAAATACCAGGAAGCTTTAAAATGCTCAGAAAAATACCAAATAAATTTTAAAAATTTCAGAAAAATTCACAGAAATTCTTGAAGAGATTTTAAACTTAAGAAAAATATTTCCAACCTATATTGGTATAAATTTTTGGTTTTAAACAGAAACTTTAACTCTGAAAAATCCAAATAATTTGAATTAATAAACTTTAAAATTATTCTTTCGAAATACAAGCAAAATTTGGGATGTTACAGGAACGTACAGAAAAACGCACCTCACCTGGTCTTACACGCTACATGGCATCAGATTGAACAAAATTATACCTCAAAGCCTTACCACAAGCTGAATATGATCCACTTCTTTTTATGATCTATGATTTTCTCTAAACAAATAAATAGAACGATTTTTTTACCGCCTTTTTGAAATGACTAATTAGGACAACTTTTTCGAAGCACTTATCAGCATTCGATTCATTCGCAATCAGTCCCAGCCATAAACCATCAACCGCGACCGAAAAGAACCCACCCACATATCAAGCAACCCAAGAAACAGTTTTCTCATTATACATCAGTATTCCCCTTCAGTCTCAACCTCAAGTTATTCAAGATGGAAGTTGTTCTATCTGCGGTTACAGGTGACCTTGTTAGCCGATTCATCTCCTTACACGCTACATGGCATCAGATTGAACAAAATTATACCTCAAAGCCTTACCACAAGCTGAATATGATCCACTTCTTTTTATGATCTATGATTTTCTCTAAACAAATAAATAGAACGATTTTTTTACCGCCTTTTTGAAATGACTAATTAGGACAACTTTTTTGAAGCACTTATCAGCATTCGATTCGTTCGCAATCAGTCCCAGCCATAAACCATCAACCGCGACCGAAAAGAACCCACCCACATATCAAGCAACCCAAGAAACAGTTTTCTCATTATACATCAGTATTCCCCTTCAGTCTCAACCTCAAGTTATTCAAGATGGAAGTTGTTCTATCTGCGGTTACAGGTGACCTTGTTAGCCGATTCATCTCCTTCCTGATGAACAAGTTTTCGGGTCATGCAGCCTCAGACAATAAGGTGGAAAGGTTGCAGCAAATCCTGGTCAGAGTTCAGATAGTCGTCAATGAGGCGGATGAGCGATACATCACCAATAGTGGAATGTTGATACAGTTGAAGATGCTTGCAGAGGCCATGTACCAAGGATATCATCTGCTAGACAAGTTCAACCACAGGCAACACAAGCAGAGTGCAGAGCAACATGTAAGTGTCTCGTCTTCCTTATCTTTTGTCAGGCCTCCCAACGTTTCCGCATAACCGCTACTACAACCAATGAGATCAATACTGTCATGGCAGAGTTTGTTATACTTTTGCGAGGATGCGACCGCATGTCCCGTAAACCCTATGATGCATATCTATACATCGACAACTTCATGTTTGGTCGTCATACTGAAAAGCAGCAGGTTATCAACATCTTGTTACATGACAATCCACTTCGTGCTCCAACTGTTCTTCCCATCATAGATGGTCATGGAGTTGGCAAGCAAACTCTAGTTGCACATATATCCAGTGATGAAAGAGCCCGATCTAGCTTCTCTTCAATATTGCACTTGAATGGAGATAACCATTTGAGAATTGACAGCCAGAAGTTCAAATTCGAGAGGACTTTGGTTATTATCGTGTTTCATTCAAATGTGAAGGACAACGAGTGGGCACAGTTTTATTCATCCGTGACATGCATGGGTAGAGGAAGTAAGGTGATAATTGTAAGTAGGCTTTAAATATCTGTGAGATTTGGAACTGTGATGCCAATTCATCTTAATAGCCTTTTAGAACAAGAGCTCAGCTACCTGTTCAAGACACTAGCTTTTGGAAGTGCAAACCCAGAGGACCATCCACAATTAGTATCCGTAGTTAAAGAGTTTGTAACAGAGTTGGGAGGATCACTGGTCGGAGCACATATCGTTGCTGATGTGTTGAGGAAGACTATTAACCTCCATTTCTGGCTTTGGGTATTGGAAATATTCAGGAGTGTGGTTCAGAAAAACTTTGATTTGTTTGGTGAGCACCCAAAGATACTTTTTGGAAGAGGGCATCTGGTAGAAATTGCATATGCTGCTGCTGCTGCTCCAATGTAGCTCTTATGCAATATTCTGAAAGTGGAGATACCTAGGGTGACAATGGGAGACCTGTTGGTAGATCCTACTAAACAACCGAATGGGGAGTTTAATCTGGTCACATGGGAAGCTAGGATGTAACACCCCAGTCAAGCAGGGACCCGTAATGTCACACGAGTTGAAATAAAACAATAGAAATTTAACTATGCTAGGCACACAAATTTCGACAGAACCTCCCCTGTACTGTGGTTCCAGGCAGAGGTTGCAACAAGTATGGATAGTAGACAATTAATGACATCAAGAGTATTATCAAGACAGTATGGTTAAAGTCTTCCAATTCGTCCACGAGCATAGCCATTAAGTAAAGAAGGGAAACAACATAGGGGAGTTCAAAACTTTTATTACAATTCAGAACTGATAACTAAGGGTCCTTTAAAACTTAAGTAACTCAGGCAATTAACTTTTAGTTTCTTACTCTCCTATGATGGGTAGTCCGTGTAAGGTGCAACAACCTATTCGGTTCCTTCCCCCATGCATGTAGTTTTCAGGATGGTACCTAAAGGAAAAGACAACAACAGCAAGAATGAGTCCATTGACTCAGCAAGTATAATCGATAACACAGTTATAGCAATACTTCAAAAAAAAACCAACTATCAGCCATATGAACGGTTTATGCAATGCAAGTTGGTCAAAAACTCTTTATCCCCTCTCTTTTGCATTTTACCGGTAATGCAAAGTGTGCATCCGTTGATGCATACCCATGCCTGTACCACATGGTACAGGGACCAATTGCCCATACTCCGCGAGTATGGGGACCTTTAGCCCGTCATGTCGTCAACATGACGGGGACCTCGGCGCTTAGTCCGTAAGACCAAGACTTCAATAAATCAGCATGGTGCATATGCGTGAATGTCTCAATAGAATAATACTTACATTCACATAATTTATGCATCGAAATTCTCATGAACCATGTAAATTGCAAATATCCAAAAACAGCACCAAATCATCTATATTATAACCATGAGCACGCATGTATTCACGTTTTGTCTTTATACTTGCCTTAACCACGAGAAAACGAAGCACGTGTAGAAGGTGCTGCCTCGGGGATCCGTCCTCCACCCTTGACAAGATGCCGAAGAACACCACGAATCCCCCACGAGTTCCTTCCCTCTTCCTCTTCCCTTCCTCTTCCTTTCTCTCCTTTCTCTCCTTTCTCTGGATCAGCGCCACAGGGAGGCAGCAGAGGAGGAGGCGCACAGGAGGGAGGAGGCACAGGGGAGGAGGCGCACAGGAGGGAGGGGGTGCAGGTGTCGAGACCCGAATATGCAAATTCGGTCTCTCTGTGTAAACTGCACTAGTCCAGGATCACGCTAGTGCACACAGTCAAACATAGATGTCATCACAGTCATACACACGACAATAATAAAGGAAAACTCGAATATCGATAAAATATCAAAGGTACGACCTTATGGCCAAGCTTACAATATCTCTGGCCGGAAGGGCTTAACAAAATAGCAGCGGAAATCCAAAATAAAGCGTAGCTACCAATCGACAAGCCACAGGCTATCGAGTGGAGAACGAAGCCTAATCCGTGAAGTCGTCGTAGTACTCTCCTTCTGGAACCTCCTGCTGATAGTACTCCTCTCCCTCAACTGAGCAACATAGGCGTAAAGCCGTGAGTACATTGGTACTCAGCAAGTCGTTTGTAACAATAAATGCAATATAACATGCAAGGCTTACCAAAGGAGGGCTGAAAGGTTAATTTGCATAAAGACATTTATCGATGAAATATATTAAATAACTTGAAAGCGAAAGTTAATCAAAACAAGAATAATAGATAATCAAAGGAATAAACATGAACCACTTGTGAACACCAATTCACAAGTTAAACCAACAATGAACTACTGTCCACTCCCAACATAAACCACCAAGTTATAAATGAAACACTAACCCTCGTGTGAAATCCCGAGCACCGCCCATGACCGAGGACGCGGCTATTCGAATAGTTTTACACTCGCAGAGGTTGCATAATCTGTACCCACACGATGTGATTAGCCTAGGCCTAAGGAAATCACAACAAGGCCTTTACAATGCTCTATCTCAATACAATCCGCCCGCTAGGGTTTCGTGATCACACCCCTTGCGCCACATGGAAATCAAAACCATGTCTATCACGATGGCAGAATTGAATTGAAATATTACAAATTAATCAGCCAGGTCCATCCCATAATAGACATGTGGTTTGCACGATTAAGCTCAGATCAATGGCGCACAAAGTTAAGTCCTTAACATTACCCGGGCGAGACTACCACATCCCCCAAAGTACAATCGTACTTTTCCCTTTCTCGCACGATCACTCGCCTCGAGGGCAAAACCAATTTGTATAACCAAGCCAACGTCACACCAATGACGTGGCACAAATTTTAATACACGTGGCACCAACCACAGTTCCATATGTCATTAATTCAAATTAATAATTTAACATGTGCGATGAGATCCATCGTAAATATAAACCGGCTAAGCAATCTAATCGTACCAACCCTTGTGATAAATAAACTAGCATCACTAATAAATTTCCCAACCTATGGTGACAATGGCATCATGGTATTCCAACGTATCAAGGAGGTATAAATTCAATTGGGACGATAACTACCTGTGCAAAGGTTTGAATAAAAATAGCAATGCAATGTAATTTAAAACCAATTAATTAAATAATAGTTTGCCAAATTGGGTTCAACATGATCAAGGGACACGACTTACCTTCGTTATGCTCAGCGGGGTACTCCTGGTCTTCTGGCGCGAAACCTGCTCCTCCGGAATCCGAATCTAACGAGAGAGAAAACGACCGAAAATAAGGAAACACATAAAATGATAAGCAAATGAACTCCAAAATTCACAAAATCAGAACCAACAGCTAGAACTTGATTTTAGATGAATTTAGAAAAAAGAACGGGGTCAATCGGAGCTAGGACGGAGGAGAACGGGCTCCCGAAAAATTAATTCTAAAATTAATTCGGGAAAATCGGAAAAGTTATCGTCTTTGTGGACCCGGTCCACGAAATTCCGAGTCCACCGTGGACTCGGTCCACGTAACAGTGCACGGGGGAGAGAGGGTGCTGACGCGGCGGGGCTGCTGACGTGGCAGCTGACGTGGCTGCCACGTGGCACCTGGGCTCGGGTATTTGCTGACGTGGCATGCCACGTGTCATGCCATGTGGCCCTAGGGCTGACGTGGCGTCCACGTGGGTAGGGCTGACGTGGCTCGGTGCGGGCGCGGCGACGGCGGCGGGATCGGACGGCCGAGGAGGCCACGTGGGCACATCAAGCCGTCGGTTTTGGATCCGGCGACGGCCGAGATCGCGTGGCGCGGGGCGGAAAGCGCCGATGGTTGACGCGTGGCGGCACGACGCGCTGGCGTCGCGCGGCGCGCGCGCGGCGCGCGCGCGAGGCAGGGACGCGTCCCGACGCGATCGCGGGTCGCGTGCACGCGACCGAGGGCGGCGCTGCGGTCCGGCGAGCGAGCGCGCGAGTCCGACGAGGCGGCGGCGATGGCGAACTCGGCGACCATTCGCCGCGGAGGGTCCAGCGGTGGCGGCGGATCCGGCAGCGGGGTCGTCGGGCGCGGAGGAAGCGAAGGGCGGCGGCGACTTACGAGATGCGCGGGTCGCCGGTGGCTCAGCGAGAATGGGGCGGCGCGGTCCGGCGGATCCCGACGGAGGCGACGAGGACCGGCGCACGGTGAGGCGCGGTGGGGAACGGCGGCTTACGGGAGCGAGGGAGGAGGCGACGGCGGCGGATGGAGCGCACGAACCGAGGCGGCGGCGGCTTTATATGGCACGCTTCGCGACAGAGCGATCGGATCGGGCGCGCGACGCGGAACGGATCGGAGACGAAGACGGGAGGCCGACGCGCGGCACCACGGCGGCTGCGATCGAGCGGAGCCCGGCGGGCGCTTAGGGTTAGGTCACCGCAGCCGCGCGAACGAGCGGGCCGACGCGTGGCACGGCGGGCGGATCGGACGGCCGCGGCGGCCGGGTGCGGTGCGGGATCGGCGCGCGAACGCTGCCGCGGCGCGGCGCCGACGGACGGTGGAGGCGAGGCACGGGAGCGGGCTGGGCCGAGGCCGAGGGAGGCGGTGCGCGGGGCCGGCGGCGGCCGACGCGTGGGCGGCCGGGATCGCTGACACGCGGAGGGGAGGGGATCGGGCGGCTGAGGGCGGCCCGGGGGATTTTATTTTTTTTTCTTTTTCTAGAAATTCAAATAAACTTCTAAAAGCTCTAGAAAATAGCAAATAAATCCCAAAAATTCTCCAAAAATACCAGAAAATTCCTTGAGACCTGAGGAACCCAAATAAAATATTTTCCACTTATGTTAATGTTTATTTTAATCATATTAAATCATTTAAAACTTTAAAAATTCATTTGAAGCTTCAATTAAATTGAGAAAATTCCAGAAAATTCATTTTTAAATTCCAGGCTTTAAAAATCTCAGAAAAACAGGATGTTACAGCAGGGAAGGAAGGAGGCGCACAGGAGGGAGGGAGGGGCGGCGCTCGGCCAGGGGCCAGGGGGGAAAGGGTAGCTAGGGTTTGGGGGAGGAATGCCTCCCCCCTTTGGGCCACAGCCCAGGCCCAAGTAGCCAAAAATTTCAGAAAAACCCCCTCAGAACAATATTTAATTCTCCTTTAAGGTCCTCCCCTCTCTAAAAGGACAAAAAAGAATATGGAATACTACACTCTATCCCCCTTAAACAGAATTCGACCCCGAATTCTTTCCGCGCTTACTCCAAGGTTTAGCCACCACTAAACTTAATCATGAAATACGCACCTGATTCGAATAATTCCGGGTAATGCTCACGCATGCGAGACTCCAATTCCCAAGTAGCTTCCCTTTCGGTCTGCTGCGACCAGAGCACCTTGACAAACTTTAGAGTTGTATACCTCAATGGCCTCTCTGATCTTTCCAGAATTTGAACCGGCTTGGACTCGAAAGACAGATCTTGTTCAAGTATTACTGGGTCCAGTGTAATATGAAGCTCCGGATCCCGTAGGTACTTTCTCAACATTGACACATGAAACACGTTATGCACCCCGCACATGGACTCTGGAAGGTCCAAGCGGTACGCCAACCTCCCAATCCGAGCTAGGATCGTGAAAGGCCCGACATACCTCGGACTAAGCTTCCCTTTGGTACCGAACCTCACCACACCCTTGGTGGGAGATACTCTCAACAACACTTGATCTCCCACTTCAAATTCCAGATCTCTTCTTCTCACATCAGCATAGCTTTTCTGCCTGCTCTGGGCGACTAATAGATTCTGCCTCACCAAGGCCACTCGCTCAACTGTTTTCTGAACCCAATCCGGACCTAAGACAGCCTTCTCGCCCACTACTTCCCAGCAGAGGGGCGACCTGCATTTACGGCCATACAACACTTCAAATGGTGCAGCTTTGATACTTGAATGATAGCTGTTATTATAAGTGAACTCCGCTAAAGGCAGCTGGTCTTTCCAACTACCCTTCTAGGACAACACGCAGGACCTCAACATATCCTCCGAGTGCAGAATGGTGCGCTCGATCGCCCATCATGTCTCGTGGATGAAATGTCTGTACTCGGCGGGTGGGTGCCCATCGCACTCTGCAAACTCTCCCAGAACTTGGAGACAAACTTGGCATCTCTATCCGAAATTATGGTCTTGGGCACACCATGAAGTCGCACTATCTCTCGCACATAAATAGGAGCCAAATCGCTTGCCGAGTTAGTCGTGCGGATGGGAATGAAATGCGCTGACTTGCTGAATCGATCCACTATCACCCAAACCGCATCCTTGCCTCGTGGGGACCGAGGCAACGCAACCACAAAGTCCATAGAAATATCATCCCAAGGCCATTGAGGGACTTCTAACGGTTGCAACAACCCTGCTGGTCTTTTATGTTCTGCCTTTACTTGTTGACAGACACCACAAGAGGCCACATAATTAGCTATATCCACTTTCATCCTTTTCCACCAGAAGTTTTGCTTGAAATCACGATACATCTTTGTCTCCCCTGGATGAATAGTATATGGGGTGCGGTGTGCTTCTCTCAGTATATCAACTTTAACTTCCGCTTTGTGTGGTACACAGAGGCGTCCTTTGAAACGCACTGCACCAGACTCATCCAAACTGAAATCCCCTTCTTTGCCCATCTCTATTCGCTTCTGGACCCTCTGCAGCAACCGATCACGCTGTTGAGCTTCCCGCACACGCTCTGGAATGGCTGACTCTAAGATCAACTGAGTCTCCGCATGTGCCGTGCCCGTATAGCAATAAGATATCCCCATACGGTCGAAATCAGCGATAAGGCAATCCAGAGTAGCAGGCGTTGCCTTGCGACTAAGAGCATCGGCCACTACATTAGCCTTGCCGGGATGGTACTGAATGGTGAGATCATAATCCTTAATCAATTCCAGCCATCTGCGTTGCCTCAAATTCAGATCCTTCTGGGTAAAAATATACTTAAGACCCTTGTGATCGGTGAACACATCACAAGACTCACCATACAGATAGTGCCTCCAAAGTTTCAATGCAAACACCACCGCAGCCAACTCTAGATCATGGGTTGGATAATTCTGCTCATGCTTCTTCAGTTGCCTTGATGCATAAGATATAACCTTACCATCCTGCATGAGAACACATCCTAGTCCAACTCGTGAAGCATCAGAGAAGACCGTAAAACGCTTCCCTGGTTTGGGAACAGTGAGCACAGGAGCGGTCACCAACCTTTCCTTCAAAATCTGAAAGCTACACTCACAATCATCGTCCCACTGAAACCTCACATCCTTCTGCGTGAGCCTTGATAAAGGCTTCGCAATGATGGAGAAATCTTGTACAAATCGCTGATAATAACCTGCCATCCCAAGGAAGCTTCTCACCTCTTTGACATTGGTTGGCCTTTCCCATTCTACCACCGTGGAAACCTTACTTGGATCAACTGATACCCCCTTATCACTGATGATATGCCCCAAGAATCCCACTTGAGACACCCAAAACTCACATTTTTTTAGCTTAGCAAAGAACTTATGCTCCCTTAATGTTTCCAATACCAGCCTCAAATGTCGTCCATGATCTGCTTCAGTCTTTGAGTAAATCAGAATATCGTCAATAAAGACGACTACGAAGTCATCCAGATACTCATGCAATATCCTGTTCATTGTCTCCATGAAAACGGTAGGGGAATTCGTTAGTCCAAAAGACATAACTTTAAATTCAAAATGCCCATACCTTGTGGAGAATGCCATCTTTTCAATATCCTCCTCTCGGACCGGAATTTGATTGTATCCCGACTGGAGATCAATCTTTGAGAATACCTTAGCCCCTCTCAACTGATCAAACAGATCTTCAATGCGGGGTAAAGGATACTTATTCTTGATGGTCAGCTGGTTGAGGGCACGGTAGTCAATGCACATGCGCCAACTTCCATCCTTCTTCATAGTAAATAACACCGGAGCTCCCCACGGGGACACACTAGGTCGAATAAGGTCCTTCGCTCTCAGATCATCCAACTGCTTCTTTAGTTCTTCCTGAAACGGACGGGCCAAACGGTACGGGGTCATAGAAACTGGTCGTGCACCTGGCACTAGGTCAATCTTGAACTCCATCAAAGTGCGGTGGAGGCATCCTGCAACTCTGCTGGGAATACATCCAAGAATTCCCGAACCACTGGAATACTCTCTGCAACCAAGGAGGAATTCGACTTTTCTACTAGAGACAAGAGAAATCCACTCTTTGCTGCCCTACTACCAGGGTACAAACTAGCCAGCACACAGGGTGAAAAGGGGGGGCACTACCCTGGAAAACTATTTCTTGGCCCGACGGTGCTTGCAGAGTTACTGTTTTCCAAAAGCATGATATGACCGCACGGTAACTTCGCTCCTCCAGATCCCTTTCCCCTACGGTCGTGAGCCCCAGATCCCCTCTCCTTGCAGTCGTGTGCCACCAAACGCTCCTCCACGTGGATCCACAAGTTCGCCTCCCGCCTCCTCGACTCTGCCTACTACTCTGTGCCACTCGCCCCAGCACCCTAATTTGAGCTCCCGCCTCTATCGGCCTACGCCGCCACAGGCCCCGAATCCCGTGACGGGGGGCAGCTTTGCAGCCGTGACTACCACCTGGGAGTCCGCCGCCCTCCCGGAATGTCCTCCAGCCTGGAGTGAATCAGATGCACCATCTGCTCAACAACGGGAATTTGAAATTAGACGAGATTAGGTGTAAATAATTTTCAAAAGCAAAACTCAAGTGGAAGTACGCTAGGAAAGGTAAGGCAGCACAGGGGAAAGGAAAGGAAGCAATATTACTTATATTTTATGTAAATTCTTTTTAAATTTTAAAATCCGGTGCCTTGCACCTGCGCATGCGCATCTCCATCACTCCACCTTTCAAGACGTCAATACCTGATATCGCACTCACATTTGACTTTTTTGCCAACCAGGAAAGGCACGTATAGAAAAATACCCACCTTGTGCTTACCATTGAACACTGAATTGCGCCCACTTCGGATGGCTTTAGTTGCTGGGCTTCTTATTTTTGGTTCTTTTAGTTTTTTGTTTTTTTCTCTTATTCCTTTGCGCTGTCCTAAAAGATATAGTGATATTTTTCTATTTTTGTTTTTTTAATCTAGAAAAAACCAACTGTCGTTATAGTATATTTACAGCCAAAAGCCTACAAAAAAATACCCAAAAAACCATGGCTTACAGCCGTTTGGAGGAAACCCTTAGGCCGCGATCAGAACGGCGATGGATCGCCATGTTATGTTGGGCGGATTTTTTCATGGCGTGCGCACACACTCTGATGAAAAAAAATTCGATTTTTTTAAAAATTTACTTATACTTTTTTTCATTTTTTATTTTTGGTTTTTTTATATTTTTTTACATTTAATTATACCCAATAAACCAACTCAGTTTCAGTGTTTTTTCAGCCAGCTACAGTGTTTTTTCAGCAAAAGCCATCGCTATTCCGATCACCCCCTTAGACTGGTTAGTCGAATTCCTGAAAAACGAACCTCACCTAGTCTTACAAGCAACATGGCATCGGATTGAACAAAATTACACCTCAAAGCTTTATCACAAGCTGAATATTACCTCTCTTTTTTTCAGTTTATGACTTATCACTTCCTCTAAAAAAAATAAACAAGAGGTTTCTTGACCACATTTTTAAAACGACTTATCGAGACAGCTTTTTCAAAGCGGTTTATCAGTATTCGATTTATTCGTACAAGCGCTCATGCTAAGGCTATAAGCCATCAGCCGCAATCAAAAGGAGAAGTTCATTATGAATAGTAACTTTAGTATTTTTCCTTTTAACAGTAGTAGTAGTGTAGTAAAACAACTGTGCAAGTTTTATATGTAGAGCACCTCTGTGTGTTAGCCTCGTTCTAAGGCATGGACACCTTCCAAGAAAACACAAAGAAACCTGCATATGGATATTGCCTTCTCTGAGTGGCAAGCAGGCTAGTAAGCCGATTCGTGTTTTTCTTTCCTAGCAAGTACAGAAACCAGGCATGTGTGAAGAAGAACCTGGGAATGTTGCAGCATCGCCTTCTCAGAGTTAATACAGTCTAATTGACCCATTTGGCAGGCTCTGCTACTCTGCCCCGAGGGCCTAACCTCTGATTTCATAAAAGCACAAACAGTAAAGTTGATGACCTCTAAAAACAAGCCTAAAAAGGAAATGAAGATCACAGCAATGCCCTTGCAAAACCCAGTGATCCTGGAGCTTCTTGAGTTTGTTACCAACAATGACGATAACAAGTCGCTGATGATGCGATGATTATGAGCAAAGCTTTCCAGAGATGTAGGCAGCGGATAACACGGAACATCTGGAGATGTGTTATAACGGCCGGCTTGAACTTGCAGGTTGACGGGTAACGTTGCTCGGAAACGAACAGCCAGGCAACCATCGTTTGTATTAGGAAACCAGGATATGGCTCCCGTTTAAACGGATCCTCTCTCGTTTAAACGCGTCCTTATCTCTAGTGGGCATCTCACCACCCCCTATAAATAGAGAGCCATATGGCTGATTTTTTACCCCAATGAATTGAAGCAATAAAGAAAGACCAGGAGTTCTCTCTACCTCTCTCTGTGTTCAATCTATTATTCTGTGATTCTGTGATTGATTCGTTCTTGTTTTAAGCAGAGGAATCGCTCGGACTGGTCGCCAGCGAGGGTTTCTCAACAGTTTGCAAGGGCCTCCTTCAGTGGAGGTTTGTAGGACTGGTAGAAAAATAGAGAGAATGAATTGTAACGCCCCGTTTCGAGAGCGCCCGAAGAACCCGCATCCGTACAAAAATGAGCAGCTATGCGAGTACCGCATGATGATGATAACACAACAGCACAAGCTTACAGGCAAAAGAAATCCAGATTATATTTACACATAATGTATATCAGCTAGGGTTTTGACACAGCGGCGGCAAGCCCATATATATATATTACATCACAAAAGTCCCAACATCGAGTCTGAACGCGACTAAAGCCTAAAGCCACAAATCCTCCGCACGGGCTTGATCATCAGAGTCCTCCTCGACGAACTGCACACTACTGTCCTGAACACTTTCTTGAGTTGATTTGCAAGCAATGAGTACAATGTACACAACAAGTTATAAGGGTAAACCCTAGATTATTACATGCATGGGTTTAACAAGGAAAGGGATCGCATGTTTTATTAATTTATGTGGATGCAGTTTTAAATTTTGTAAACAATCTTCAAAGCGGAAAACAGTAATAATAATTAAGAAATTGGGGTCTAAAACATTAACTTCTTCAATTACACAGTTTAAAGTGTCAGAAATACTACTTATGCCTTGCTGCTGGATTCATCCATCAAACACAGCTTCATTAACCGGAAGCACGGCGTATTCGAATACAATTTATTTTCACTCTGCAGAGTTGCTCATCTTTACCCACGAGATTTCTCAAAATCATAATGTCAAGCTATATACACACGCCAGTCAGTGTGCGACTGAGACTACCAACCATGATCGGTCAACGCTACACGAGCCTGTATCGGTACCTTCCTGTTGCACCCTCCACCCTAGGGTAGGGTTGTAGACTCGTCCGCTACAGAGCACTCCACAACTTCCGCCTTACCCTAGTTTACTTTTAAAACATTTAACCGGCGAACCACCAATTCAATTGATAGCTCAACATATTATTGAGCTATTGCAGTGTTTATTTTATACATTAATTAAATAATACTAAATTTGTCAAGATGAATGTGGCCTCAAAGTAAATAGGGCATTTGTACAGTGGTAGGGATTAACTAAAAATTAACATGTCATTCCAAGCATTTATTTTAATCAAATTAACTTGAATAAATACATACATGCAAATACGTTACATAAAATAATATGGAACGGCATGGGTTCAAATATGGTCAAAAACATGCAACTTGCCTTGCGGGTTGATGACTTCGACGAGATCGTAGATAGTTGACGGTGTCTCAGAACCCTGGACTGCCACCTCGGACTCCTCGTGTGCTAAGGAGAACACATAAGATAATAATCAATTCCGAGCTTGCAACTAATCAAGCGAGGAAACAAAAATAACTATCTATTAAAAAGAAATAAATGCAAATAAAATTCAAATGGCTTGGATTGGTATTTTTGGCAGTGGGGTTTGGAGAAATGGAGGTTGGAAATGAACTCAGATCATCAAAACGCATCAAATGACTATTTTTTTGGTATTTTCTAGAGCTGGGAAAATTAAAAAGCCTCGGTGCTATAGTGCAGCACAGTGCGGCCCGGCTCAATGCTTCGCGCGGGAGCGCGAGCACGTTTTGAAATTGGGCAGTGGGCTGCTGGGCTCGGCCCACTTGCGCGTGCGATCGATCGAAGGCCGAGCGAGCGGGCGTCCGGTGCGGTTGCCGTCGGATTACACGCGTGCAGCCCCGATGCGACCACGTCGGTTGACGAGGTCGTCTTCAACCTCGTGTCAGCCGCAGCAAAGGAAAGAAAGCAGAAAAATAGGGCGTCGCCCTTGCCGAGGTTTGGACACAACAACGGTTCTCCACAGCCATGACCGACACCGAGAGACTCCTGGGAGTTTAGGGATTCCATTTTTAGCCTTAGATTCACAAGAGAGTTCATGGCAGGGATCGCGGGCGGGAGAGAAGGTGGCGGGTGAGATGGCGGCTCGGGGAAGTTGTGGGAATGTTCAGGTCCGAGGGGCTCCGGTTCAAGCATCTACGGGGGTTGGAGTTTACGGGGGAAATGGAGGCTTGGCTCGGGAAGGGCTCAGCTGAGCTGGCATTGGAGGGGTGGCAATGGAAAGAAGGGCCTCATGGTGCGGGGGCAGATGGCAAATGCAAATGCAAAGTTGAGCTGGGCTAAAATTTCGTGGTGCTATGGTGGTGCTCTAGCTGTGGGTAATCGGATTTTAATCAAGCATGGAAGGAGATCGGCTTGGAGGCTCACCGGGACCAGGACAC
Organism: Melocanna baccifera; assembly: GCA_036346265.1. Lineage (NCBI taxonomy): Eukaryota > Viridiplantae > Streptophyta > Magnoliopsida > Poales > Poaceae > Melocanna > Melocanna baccifera. Next base: position 16,959,303 of record CM070704.1, on the reverse strand, counting down.
GACGGTGTGGGAGCTTCGACGCAAGGAAAAGCAATTGGTTGCCCTGGGGAGATTCACAAGGGTGATGTGAGGAGGTCTGCAACGCCAATTGGGCTTAAAAGGAAGGGGAAGGGTGACTGCAGTAGTGACCTCGTGAGGGAGCCGCCGGCGCGTGGAAAGGGAGATGCTGGGAGCTTCACCAGGGGGAGAGGAACTGCAGGCGGGTAGGACTACGATCTCTGCAGGGGTTGGTGAAGGATGGACAGCTCAGGTACAGCCGTTGAACGTGCGGACAGAGGAGAAGGCGCAGACGTACGACGGGGAGGAGCTTTGCCCATTCTGGCATGAAGAACGAGGCGGGGCAGCTGGGGCGGTTGAGGATAAGACACTGGCGGGTGGGACCGGTGGCAGAAGGATCTGGTTGGGGTGTGAACACAAGGGACGTTGCGGCGCCGCAGATCAGGAGGAGCCCGCGTGGGCGCGTGGGAGCGAGCGGGCGGAGGCGATCGCGCCAGCGCAGGAAGGGCAAGGAGAGAATGGCACGAATATCAAAGATGACCAAGGGCTAGGATTGGCTAAAGAATTCAAACAAAAACCAACAAAATTCAAAAAGAATTTGAATTTTGGGGTTGTTTCGACCTACCCCCCTTAAAAGAATCTCGACCCCAAGATTAACTTGGTCCAGGGAGCAGGTTGGGAAAGTCTCGCTGCAAATCAGACTCTTTTTCCCTTGTTGATTCAGCCGCAGTATGATTCTTCCATTGAACTCTGCAAAATCTGATGTTCCGATTTCTGAGTTGTCTCTCTGTAGTTTCAAGTATTTGAAGTGGTTCTTCCAGATATGTCATATCATCATGTAAATCAATCTTTTCTATTGGTATGCCCTCCGTTGGATGTCACAAGCACTTTCTGAGTTGTGACACATGGAATACATTGTGTATCCTCAACAATCCTGGTGTCAATTGTAACTCATATGCTACTTCTTCGATCCTTTTTGGAATCTCAAACGGGCCAACATACCTTGGTGCTAGTTTCCCTTTTATTTGAAACCTTTTAACCATCTTGAATGGGGTGACTTTAAGGTACACATAGTCTCCAACTTCAAATCTTAGGTCCTTTCGAGGAATATCTGCATAGCTTTTCTGACGGTTTTGTGCTATCTTCATTCTGTCTCTGAATATCTTCACATGGGTTTCTGCGTCTTGAGCAACTTGGGGGCCAAGGAATTGGCGTTCTCCCGCTTCAGTCCAATTTAGTGGAGTTCTGCACTCTCTTCCATACAACGCCTCAAACGGTACCATCTTAATACTGGCTTGGTAGCTGTTATTATATGAAAACTATGCAAACGGTAAGCATGTGCTCCATGCTGCTCCATACACCAATGCACAGGCTCTCAACATATCTTCTAAAATTTGGTTTGTCCTTTCCGTTTGACCATTAGTTTGCGAATGGTATGCTGTACTGAAAGCTAAGTCTGTGCCCATTGCTTCATGTAATTTTTCCCAAAACTTTTATGTAAATTGTGCTCCTCTGTCAGACACAATCCTAGGTACCCCATGTAGTACCACGATCTTCGTCAAGTACAACCCCGCTAGTTTGTCTTTTCCGTAGGTTTGTTTAATTGGTATGAAGTGTGCTACTTTAGTCAACCTGTCTACAATGACCCATATAGCATCATAACCTTCCTGTGTTCTAGGAAGCCCTGTAATAAAGTCCATACCGATATCGTCCCATTTCCACTATGGAACTGGCAAAGGATGTAATAATCCCAATGGTTTCTGATGATCAATCTTTACTTTCTGACAAACATCACGTTTTGCTATATATTCAGCTATTCCTTTCTTCATTGAATTCCACCAAAATCTCTTCTTCATGTCCTGATTCATTTTTGTACCACCTGGATGTATTGACAACTGTAAAGAGTGAGCTTCTGCTAGTATCAAGTCTTTTAATTCTTTATTGTCAGGTATGTAGTATCGATCACGGAACCTCAAAATCCCTTGCTCATCTATGAGGAATTCTGTTGAGTTCCCTTCTTGGCTGTTTTTCTTGAGTCGCTGTATTTCTTCATCTTCATCTTGAGCTGCTTTAATTTGATCTGTCAAGAGAGGCTGAATTTCCAACGCTGCCACAAATCCTTGGTTAACTACTATCAGGCTTAATCTTTGCATATCCTTTTGTAGTTGCATGGGATATTGAACTTTACTGGCTACACTCTGATAAGCTTTTCTACTGAGTGCATCTGCCACAACATTAGCTTTCCCTGGGTGATATTGAAGGTCGACATCATAGTCTTTAATTAAATCTAGCAATCTTCGCTGCCTTAGATTCAACTCGGGTTGTGTAAACAGATATTTCAAACTTTTGTGATCTGAGAAAATCTCACAATGGTTACCCAGTAAGTAGTGTCTCCAAATTTTTAATGAATGGACCACTGCTGCCAATTCCAAATTATGAGTTGGGTAATTTTCTTCATGCAGTCGTAGTTGTCTTGAAGCATATGCTACGACCTTTCCGTCTTGCATTAATACACACCCTAATCCTTGTCTTGATGCATCACAGTATATCTGAAATTCTTTTTCTGCATTGGGGAGTATTAACACAGGTGCTGTTGTCAGTTTGGTCATCAACTGCTAGAAACTTTCTTCACAGTCTTCTGTCCATTTAAAGAGATTTTCCTTCTTGAGTAACTAAGTAAGTGGACGAGCAATTCTAGAGAATCCTTCTATGAATCGATGATAAAAGCCCGCCAATCCAAGAAAACTTCTCACTTCTGTCACTGTTTTGGGCTGCTTCCACTCCATAACTGCATTAACCTTTTCGGGATCCACCTTAACTCCTTCTGAAATGATGTGATCCAAAAATGCAACCTCCTTTAACCAGAAATTGCATTTTGGAAACTTGACATACAGTTGATGTTCTCGTAGCTTGGTCAAAGCAAGGTGTAGGTGTTATCGGTGTTCTTCTTCAGTCTTGGAGTAAATCAGTATGTCATCAATGAATACTACTACAAAATGATCCAACTGATCCATATATATCTAGTTCATTAAATTCATAAAATATGCAGGATCATTTGTAAAACCAAACGGTACAACTGAAAACTCATATAATCCATATCTGGTTGTAAATGCAGTCTTCTCTCGATCTTGCTCTCGAATTTTCAATTGATGATAACCCGATCGCAAATCGATCTTCGAGAATACCTTGGCTCCTTTTAGCTGATCAAACAAATCATCTATTCTTGGCAATGGATATTTGTTTTTAATTGTCACTGCATTCAACCCTCTTTAGTCAACACACATTCTTAAACTTCCATCTTTCTTTTTAACAAACAAAACTGGGGCTGACCAGGGTGATACACCGGGTCGGATAAATTCTTTTTCCTTCAAATCATCTAACTGCAACTTGAGTTCCTTGAGTTCATGTGCTGACATCCTGTACTGATGCTTCGTAATTGGCTTGGTGCCGGGTACTAATTCAATAGCAAGTTCAACTTGCCGATCCAGTGGTTTGCCTGGCAATTCTTCTGGAAACACATCTGGATACTCATTAACCATCGGTACTTGACTTTCTTCTTTTGCCATCATATTATGGACCTTTCCTTTCACACCTTCTATTAACTTCGAATATGTTTTTATCATCACTTGTTGACCCTCAGGACATGTCAAAGTTACTATCTTATTCTCACAGTCCACCTTGGTTTTATTTTTAGTAAGCCAATTCATTCCTAGGATGATATCTATCCCCTTCATCTCCAACACCAGCAGGTTGGCTTTAAATTCTATCCCCTTGATTTCCAAACTTAAATTATGTAACATCCTGATTTTTGGGGATTTTTAAAACCTTGAATTTAAAAATAAATTTCTAGAATTTTCCTGAATTTAAATAAAGCATAAATGGACTTTTCAAAAGTTTTAAATAATTTCATATGAATAAATTAAACTTCAAAATTAGCTAAAAATATTTTAATTAAGTTCCTTAAGTCACAAGAAATTTTCTGGAATTTTCTGAAATTAAATTGAGCTTCAAATGAATTTTAGAACTTTGAAATGATTTAATCTGAGTAAAATAAACATTAACATAAATTGAAAATATTTGATTTATGTTCTTCAGGTCTCAAGGAATTTTCTGGTATTTTTGGTGAATTTTTGGGATTTATCTGCTATTTTCTAGAGCTATTTAATCTTTATTCATTTTTTCTGGAAAAGATTTTATTTCGGGGAAATAACCCCAGCCGCCCGATCTATCCTCGCGCCACGCGTCGGCCATCCGACCCCTCCCCGCGCACGCGCCCGCCTCCCCCCTAGCCTCGCTTCTCGCCGTCCGATGACGCCACGCGGTGCCATCTCCCGCCTCGGCCGCTCGCGCGCGCCCAGCCAGCGCGCCACGCTCGCGCGTGCCCTAACGCCGCCGCGCCACGCCGTCGGATCCGCCACGTGGCGGCACAAGCCCGCCGCGCCCGCACGCCGCCCGTCGCGCCGCGCTTCGGCCCGCGGCCGTCCGTTCGCCGCGTCGCATCCGTGCCGTTCGTACCCGCGCCGCGCCACGTAACCCTAACCCTAACGCCGCGCGCCACTCGACCCGGCCGTTGGATCGTCCACGCAGCCATGCGTCGCGATGGCCGTTTAAATCTCCGTCGCGCCGCGCCGTCTCGTCCCGCACTCCTCGGTTCGCGTGCCATTTAAGCCGCCGACCTCGGTTCGTGCGCTCGAGCGCGCGCCGCCCGTCGCCTCCGTCCTCGTTCGCACCGACGCCGGAGTCCCTCCCCGTCGCCGCCGCTCCTCGCTCCGCCGTCGCCCCGAACCCCGGCCGTGCTCACCGCCCTCCGTCCTTATCCGCGCCGACGTCGGATTCCGCCGCCGGGCCTCTGCTCTGCCGACTCCGTCCATCGGCGAAGTACGCCGCCACCGGTAAGCCGCGTCGCCTGACCTCTCCTCGCTTCCCCTTGCCGCTGCCGGACCCCGCCGCCGTTGACCCTCCGCCGTGCGAGTTGGTCGCCGGAGATCCACCCCGCCGCCACTCGCCTCGCCGGACCCCGCAGCGCCGCCCCTCGGTCCGCGTGCGTGCCGAACTCCGCGCCGCACGGGCGCATCCGCCCTCGGTCCCCACGCCGCGCTCGCTCGCGCCGCGCTCGCGCCGCGTCGCGGCGCCAGCGTAACGCAGCGCGCCACGCGTCGGCCATCGGTGGCTTCCCGCCCCCGCGCCGCGCGATCGCAGCCGTTCGATCGGATCCAAAAACCGACGCCCCAGATCGTGCCACGCGGCACTACCTCCACCGTCCGATCTGGCCGTGCTGCTGCGACCACGCCCGAGCCACGTCAGCCCTAGCTGACGCGGCAGCCACGTCAGCCCTAAGCCTACGTGGCAGCCACGTGGCAATGCCACGTCTGCGCCACGTCAGCCGATTCCGAGCCCCGGTGCCACGTGGCAGCCACGTCAGCTGCCACGTCACCCTTGCCACGTGGCGGCACCAGCGCACGCCACGTCAGCCCTACCCCGCCGGCCGCGCGCGCACTGTTCCATGGACCGGGTCTGCGGTGAACTCGGAATTTCGTGCACCGGGTTCACAGCACAGTGCACTTTTCGAATTTTCCCGATTAAATTCTAGATTAATTTTCCGAGAGCCCGTTCTCCTCCATCCTAGCTCCGAATGACCCCGTTCTTTTTTCTAAATTCATCTAAAATCGAGCTCTAGCTGTTGGTTCTGGTCTTGTGAATTTTGGAGTTCATTTGCTTGTCATTTTATGTGTTTCTTTGTTTCCGGTCGTTTTCTCTCTCGTTAGATTCGGATTCCGGAGGAGCAGGTTTCGCGCCAGAAGACCAGGAGTACCCCGCTGAGCATAATGAAGGCAAGTTGTGTCCTTTGATCATGTTGAACCTATTTTGCAATCTATTATTTAACTAATTTGTTTTAAATTACAATGCATTGCTATTTTTATTCAACTCATGTACTGGTAGTTATTGATCCCAATTGATTAATCCCTCCTTGACACTTTGAAATGCCATGATACCCTTGTCACCTTAGGTTGGAAAATATACCAGTGATATTAGATTATTGTCACATGGGTTGGTGCGATAGATTGCTTAGCTTTGCTTATAGCTCCGATTGGGTTTATCATCACATGTGAATTATCCAAATTTGACTTAATGAGATATGGAACTGTGGTTGGTGCCACGTATATTAAAATTTGTGCCATGACGTAGGTGCGTCATCGGTGATGATTATACAAATTGGTTTCCACTCGGGCGAGTGATCGTGCAGTAAAGGGGGAAGTGCAGTGCACTTTGGGGGATGTGGTAGTCTCGCCGGGATTGTTAAGGACTTAACTTTTGCGCCATTGATCGAGCCTTCACTGCAAACCACATGTCCGGTATGGGACGGACTGGTGACTAATTTGGGAGGTTTCAAGCGTAATCTTGCCATTGAGATGAACATGGTTGCTGATTTCCATGTGGCGCAAGGGGGTGTGATCACGAAACCTAGCGGGCGGATTAAGTTGTAAACTGAACTTTGTAAAGGCCTTGTTGTGATTTTCTTTAACGTGAGGATTATCACATCGTGTGGGTACAGTTGTGCAACCTCTGCAGAGTGTAAAACTGTTCGAATAGCCACGTCCTCGGTCATGGACAATGCTCGGTGATTTCACACGAGGGGTAGTTAATTCTGAAAACTTGTGAGTGGAAGTGGACAGGTAGTTCACTGTTGGTTTAACTTGTGGATTGGTGTTCACAAGTGGTTTATGTTTATCCCTTTGATTACTCCTTATTACTGTTCTTAGTTAACTTTCGCTTTCAAGTTATTTAATATATTTCTTCGATAAATGCCTTTATGCAAATTAACCTTTCAGCCCTCCTTTGGTAAGCCTTGCATATTATATTGCATTTAATTGTTACAAACGACTTGCTGAGTACCAATGTACTCACGGCTTTACGCCTATGTTGCTCAGTTGAGGGAGAGGAGTATTATCAGCAGGAGGTTCCAGAAGGAGAGTTCTACGATGACTTCACGGATTAGGCTTCGTTCTCCACTCGATAGCCTGTGGCTTGTCGATTGGTCGCTACGCTTTATTTTGGATTTCCGCTGCTATTTTGTTAAGCCCTTCCGGCTAGAGATATTGTAAGCTTGGCCATAAGGTCGTACCTCTGATATTTTATCGATATTCGAGTTTTCCTTTATTATTGTCGTGTGTATGACTGTGATGACATCTATGTTTGACTGTGTGCACTAGCGTGATCCTGGACTAGTGCAGTTTACACAGAGAGACCGAGTTTGCATATTCGGGTCTCGACAGAGATGGTATCAGAGCTATATCGACTGTAGGACGAAGCCTTAGTTAGACTTGTCGTCTTAGCCAATTCCAAAATATATTTTCTAAATCAAATCAACGAAATGTATATTTAGTGATTCTCTAATCTTACCTTATTCTTAGGATTCTCAATCCTTATCTTCGCTACAAATTTATTTTTAGAATTTAATTTGACTTCTTATCTCTATAAAATCCATAGTTGTTTCGAGTATCGCATAATTAAATAAGAGGTCAACCAGCATTGTGAAGATTGGATCGAGCAAGCAATCAATTTAGTCCAAGACAAGACTGAAGATTATCGTGAAGATTAGGAGCTGTCAGATTGAAGCCCTGTTATAGTTTTTAGCGTCGTGTAGATCGATTTGCTTTTTCTTGCCGTTGTGTGCGATGTGAGCTGCAAATAGTGCCCTCAAAAGCATTATATTGCATTCATGTCAACTTTTTATTGGGGTTCTTTTCTCCGGTTTTGTTGTTAGCCTTTCCGGCTAGGTATTTGTTTAGCTTAGGTTACCATTAGAAATCCCCCTTAGACGAATTTACCTCTCTCCTATGCTTTTCCTTCTCGTCTTTAAACCCGGCAACGGCAATCAACAGCTGTTTCCTTTTTCAGAGCAGAAGCAAAATGGTTGAAACCAGGAACTCCTCAGGTCGTAGCCAGACGAACCCGGATCCAGAGAATAGTCTTTGCGCGCGGTGCCACCTACCTTGGATCCCGCCCTCAGTCAATTTTTGGTGGCGCAGACTCAGATGATGCAGACTATGATGCAGAATATGCAGACTATGATGCAGCGACAGCACCAGGAGCCAGCACCACCACGGCACCTCGTCAACGATCCAGCTATGCGAGTTCGCGAGGCGAGACCGCTGTCTTCTCGGTTCGTCGGAGCCATTGGAGGTCGACGATTGGATCCGTTCGATTGAGAAGAAATCGAACTTGGCTCGGCTGCGACGGGGAGAAGGTACTCTATGCGGCACATCAACGAGGGACGGCAGAGTGGTGGGAGAACTACTATGCCGCCCAGGAGGATCAGACCCGCATCACTTGGAAGGAATTTGCTAAGGCCTTCCACAACGCCCACGTCATGGATGGAGTTGTCGAGATGAAGAAGGACGAATTTCGTGAGTTGCAGCAGGGGAACATGTCGGTGAGTGAATACCTCAACAGATTCACTCATTTCGCTCGCTTCTGTGCGGAGGATGTAACCGGATTCACTCGTCGAGAAAAGGTTCAAGAAAGGTTTGAACCCAGCGTTGAAGGTGCAGGTCGTAGGCAACGATTATGCCAGTTTCCAGCTGTTGGTGGATAAGGCCATCCTGATTGAGGATTCCCGTCGTGAGTTGGGAGAATTTCACAAAAGGAGGATGAGCGGCAAGGAGTTCATTCACAGCGATCCACAGAGGACAAGACTCAACACTTATCGGCTGCACGAGTGCCACAGAAGAAACGGCGGCCGGTTTTCAAGACTCGGCTCGGTGACCCGTTACGGCTTCGGGACCACGTCCCATTAATGTCGACAATCAACGAGAAGAGTACAAACCTGCGGATCGGCTAATTGTTACAATTGCAAAGAGCGAGTCGCCGCGCATGATTACCCGCAAAGCGTCAATCGATCACACGATTCCGTTTAATGCGGAGTACGCTGCCAAGACCCTTCCTCCGAGAGCAAGCCATGGCAACCAGCGGTCCCGAGCATTGCAAGAGGAAGCTTTGAACCACGTCACTCTGTGCCGCACCGATAAACCCATCTCTCCTAGTTAGCCCGGATCTTAGGGTCGAGATCCCGTTTAAGGGGGTAAGGTTTGTAACATCCTGATTTTTGGGGATTTTTAACACCTTGAATTTAAAAATAAATTTCTAGAATTTTCCTGAATTTAAATAAAGCTTAAATGGACTTTTCAAAAGTTTTAAATAATTTCATATGAATAAATTAAACTTCAAAATTAGCTGAAAATATTTTAATTAAGTTCCTTAAGTCACAAGAAATTTTCTGGAATTTTCTGAAATTAAATTGAGCTTCAAATGAATTTTAGAACTTTGAAATGATTTAATCTGAGTAAAATAAACATTAACATAAGTTGAAAATATTTGATTTATGTTCTTCAGGTCTCAAGGAATTTTCTGGTATTTTTGGTGAATTTTTGGGATTTATCTGCTATTTTCTAGAGCTATTTAATCTTTATTCATTTTTTCTGGAAAAGATTTTATTTCGGGGAAATAACCCCAGCCGCTCGATCTATCCTCGCGCCACGCGTCGGCCATCCGGCCCCTCCCCGCGCACGCGCCCGCCTCCCCCCTAGCCTCGCTTCCCGCCGTCCGATGACGCCACGCGGCGCCATCTCCCGCCTCGGCCGCTCGCGCCGCGGCCCGGCCCAGCGCGCCGCCCACGCCCTCGCGTTGCCCTAACGCCGCCGCGCCCGCGCCGTCGGATCCGCCACGTGGCGGCACAAGCCCGCCCGTGCCCGCACGCCCGCCCGATCGCGCCCGCGCTCAGCCGCAGCCGTCCGTTCGCCCGGCGTCGCATCCGTGCCGTTCGTACCCGCGCCCGCGCCCGCGTAACCCTAACCCTAACGCCGCGCCGCCACTCGACCCCAGCCGTTGGATCGTCCCCGGCAGCCACGCGTCGCGATGGCCGTTTTCGTCTCCGATTCGCGCCCGCGCCGTCTCCGTCCCGGACTCCCTCGGTTCGCGTGCCATTGAAGCCGCGCCGACTTCGGTTCGTGCGCTCGAAGCGCGCCGCCGCCGTCGCCTCCGTCCTCTCGTTCGCACCGACGCCGGAGTCCCTCCCCGTCGCCGTCGCTCCTCGCTCCGCCGTCGCCCCGAACCCCGGCCGTGCTCACCGCCCTCCGTCCTTATCCGCGTCGACGTCGGATTCCGCCGCCGGGCCTCCGCTCTGCCGACTCCGTCCATCGGCGAAGTACGCTGCCACCGGTAAGCCGCGTCGCCTGACCTCTCCTCGCTTCCCCTTGCCGCTGCCGGACCCCGCCGCCGTTGACCCTCCGCCGTGCGAGTTGGTCGCCGGAGATCCACCCCGCCGCCACTCGCGTCGTCGGACCCCGCAGCGCCGCCCCTCGGTCGCGTGCACGTGCCTTTTGGGACCCGCGCCGCGCGGGCGCATCCGCCCTCGGTCCCGCGCGCATCGCTCGCGCCAGCGTTAGCGCCCGCGTCGCGGCGCCGCGCGCATCGCGCCGCCATGCGTCGGCCATCGGTGGCTTCCGCCCCGCGCGCGCGATCGCAGCTGCTCGATCGGATCAAAAACCGACGCGCCCGAGCCGTGCCACGCGGCACTACTCCACCGTCCGTCGGCCGTGCGCTGCGACCACGCCCGAGCCACGTCATCCCTAGCTGATGCGGCAGCCACGTCAGCCCTAAGCCTACGTGGCAGCCACGTGGCAATGCCACGTCTGCGCCACGTCAGCCGATTCCGAGCCCCGGTGCCACGTGGCAGCCACGTCAGCTGCCACGTCACCCTTGCCACATGGCGGCACCAGCGCACGCCACGTCAGCCCTACCCCGCCGGCCGCGCGCGCACTGTTCCATGGACCGGGTCTGCGGTGAACTCGGAATTTCGTGCACCGGGTTCACAGCACAGTGCACTTTTCGAATTTTCCCGATTAAATTCTAGATTAATTTTCCGAGAGCCCGTTCTCCTCCGTCCTAGCTCCGAATGACCCCGTTCTTTTTTCTAAATTCATCTAAAATCGAGCTCTAGCTGTTGGTTCTGTTCTTGTGAATTTTGGAGTTCATTTGCTTGTCATTTTATGTGTTTCTTTGTTTTCGGTCGTTTTCTCTCTCGTTAGATTCGGATTCCGGAGGAGTAGGTTTCGCGCCAGAAGACCAGGAGTACCCCGCTGAGCATAACGAAGGCAAGTCATGTCCTTTGATCATGTTGAACCTATTTTGCAATCTATTATTTAACTAATTTGTTTTAAATTACAATGCATCGCTATTTTTATTCAACTCTTGTACTGGTTGTTATTGATCCCAATTGATTAATCCCTCCTTGACACATTGAAATGCCATGATACCCTTGTCACCTTAGGTTGGGAAATATACCAGTGATATTAGATTATTGTCACATGGGTTGGTGCGATAGATTGCTTAGCTTTGCTTATAGCTCCGATTGGGTTTATCATCACATGTGAATTATCCAAATTTGACTTAATGAGATATGGAACTGTGGTTGGTGCCACGTATATTAAAATTTGTGCCATGACTTAGGTGCGTCATCGGTGATGATTATACAAATTGGTTTCCACTCGGGCGAGTGATCGTGCAGTAAAGGGGGAAGTGCAGTGCACTTTGGGGGATGTGGTAGTCTCGCCCGGGGATTGTTAAGGACTTAACTTTGTGCGCCATTGATCTGAGCCTTACCGTGCAAACCACATGTCTGGTATGGGACGGACCTGGCTGACTAATTTGGGAGGTTTCAACTGTAATCTTGCCATTGAGATGAACATGGTTGCTGATTTCCATGTGGCGCAAGGGGGGGTGTGATGCGAAACCCTAGCGGGCGGATTAAGTTGTAAACTGAACTTTGTAATGGCTTTGTTGTGATTTTCTTTAACGTGAGGATTATCACATCGTGTGGGTACAGTTGTGCAACCTCTGCAGAGTGTAAAACTATTCGAATAGCCGCGTCCTCGGTCATGGACAATGCTCGGTGATTTCACACGAGGGGTAGTTAATTCTGAAAACTTGTGAGTGGAAGTGGACAGGTAGTTCACTGTTGGTTTAACTTGTGAATTGGTGTTCACAAGTGGTTTATGTTTATCCCTTTGATTACTCCTTATTACTGTTCTTAGTTAACTTTCGCTTTCAAGTTATTTAATATATTTCTTCGATAAATGCCTTTATGCAAATTAACCTTTCAGCCCTCCTTTGGTAAGCCTTGCATATTATATTGTATTTAATTGTTACAAACGACTTGCTGAGTACCAATGTACTCACGGCTTTACGCCTATATTGCTCAGTTGAGGGAGAGGAGTATTATCAGCAGGAGGTTCCAGAAGGAGAGTTCTACGACGACTTCACGGATTAGGCTTCGTTCTCCACTCGATAGCCTGTGGCTTGTCGATTGGTCGCTACGCTTTATTTTGGATTTCCGCTGCTATTTTGTTAAGCCCTTCCGGCTAGAGATATTGTAAGCTTGGCCATAAGGTCGTACCTTTGATATTTTATCGATATTCGAGTTTTCCTTTATTATTGTCGTGTGTATGACTGTGATGACATCTATGTTTGACTGTGTGCACTAGCGTGATCCTGGATTAGTGCAGTTTACACAGAGAGACCGAGTTTGCATATTCGGGTCTCGACAAATTACTACACCCAAAGCGGGATTCTATCCTATTCCCAAGGGTTTGCACAGCATAATATTCTTGTAGTGAAATAAGTGGTAATTGATTTCTTGAGGCAAAATCCATAGAAAGGAAGGAATGCGTTGCACCAGGGTCAAACAAAATTAATGTGGATTTTGAGTTGACTAGGAACATACCGACGATGACGTCAGTAGCTCCTAATGCATCTTTGGCGGTGATATGATTCACTCTCCCTTGAAAAGTTGGCTTTGGGGCGCTTCGACTTTGGCCTGTTTGATTTGTTGCAGATGTTCCCGTCGGTGCTCCCACTGTTATCCCTATGGGTATGTACTGTTTCTGCCCAGTAGGGCGCTGTAAATACCCTGTTGAAGGTGCCGTTGTAGTGGTAATGACTGGCTTAACATCTCTTTGTATTCTTGTTTGTATTTTTGCCACTTCAGAAGGCAATCCTCTTTTTGGGCATTGGTCTTTGAAATGACCGATTTGATCATAGTGATAACAGGCATTTGATCTTTGTGGGCACTGTCGGGTATAATGGTTCCCCGCACAGATGTTACATTTGACCACTGTAGGTTGGGTGACACTCTGCTGGGACTGCCCCGTCTGCTGGGATCTTGGCATCAAGACAAATCATCGACCAGTTTGTCCCCGATTCTGTGGGAACACCACGACTCTTCCTTTGTGAAAGTTGGAAGAAGATGATGGTGTGACCATGGTCTTCCTTTTTCTGGAGTCTTCCATTTCAGTCCTTGCCTCTTCTAAGGAAATCAAACTATCCACCATATATGATAAATCAGTGAACTTCATTGCGGAAATGTGATATTTTAAGGATTTTTGTAGTCCCATTATGAACCTTCTCATCTTTTTGCCTTAGTTTTGGTTTCATCCTCCACGTAGCGAGCAAGATGATTAAACTGATGGAGGTACTCCATCACAGTGCTATTTCCTTGCTTCAAATTCATGAACTCTCGATACTTAGCTTCCATTATTCCTGCGGGAATGTGAACTTTACGGAATGCTTCTTTAAATTCCGGCCATAAAATGTCATGGCCTTCTTTCATTGCTTGATAATTTATCCACCATGTGGCAGCTAGTCCTTGAAGCTGGTGGGATGCGGACAGAACTTTTTCTTTATCATCACACTGAACTGTCTTCAACTTTCTTTCAATGTCTCTGATCTAATTATCAGCTGCCATCGGATCTGGAGACGTCGAAAAGATAGGGGGTCTTGTCTTTTGAAAATCCGTCCACCTTGATGTGATCAGACCTCCTTCTTGGTGACCGGCAGTAGGTGGAATACCTCCTACCATTGTCGTTCTGGTGGCAATTTGCTCTAGTAACCTTGAATGTTGTTCCATGAGTCTTGCTTGTTTTTGTTCTACCTGGAAACGGTTCTTCTCCATCATTGCTAAAATATTGGCCAATGCAGTCGTGCCATCTGTTGGACTGGTTCCTTCTGCTTGTTGGTTTGTCTTACTTGACGAGGGTTCTACCATCTGAATTCTGCCAACCAAAAATCTTGGAGTTAGCTTTGCAGCGAGGTTTTAATAAATAATGGGCAGGTACGTAAGAGCGGTGAATTTTGGCTAAGCACAGAGCGAGCAAGGTGAGATCGAGAGCGAAGGTAGTGAAGTACAGATAACATAGTCACACAAAATAGTAGATAATTAGACATAATTTTATTTAATACAAGCTGACGTTCCACCGCTTAGGGTTTTCGGTTACAATTTGTTTTACATAGAAAAGTAAACTATTACACAGAATACTACTACTACTCTACCGCATACTACACTATTACTACTCGGGAGCTCTTTGCTGCTGCTCTGCTCTACTCTGCTGCTCTGCTACTGCTGCCTACCAGCCACTGCTCGGCGGGCGACTCGCTGTGTAGTGGATCACCATCTCAGGGTCCTCTTCTTCATCATCGACTGGTGGTGGCGGCGGTGGCGGTGGGGCCCTAGATGTGGAAGGACGGAACCGGCTGCGGTACTCGCGAGCGGTCATCCTCCTGCGCTGTGGTTGCTGCTGGGCGGGGGTAGGGGCATTGGGAGATTCCCCGCAGTCTGACATCTCTCCCGCCTCCACCATATGGAAACACTGGAGATCCTGAGTGAGTCGTTGCACCTCCCTCTGAGATGCGTGCAGCTGATAGTGCAAATCATCATTCTCGTCCATAGTCTAGAAATATAAAGCTTCTTGGTACACCATATGACATGATGCCACATCCAGACATGGGTCGTCATCTTCAGTCATCTCAGGGGTGGAAAAGTACAACCCCTGATCCATTGTCCGAGGCACCAGATCAAAAGGGACTGATCAAACTTCGCATCATAATAATTACGGAGGTCACGTACCGCCCGCCTGGCGGCATCTTGAATGGCATCTTCTTCCCTGATTCGGTTTCTGTAGAACCGCCGTCGCGCATCAAGGCGCACTGGCAGTGGTTCCAAAATAACCCAAGCATTCCACTCAAACCTTTCGTCCTCGACGAATTGTCCAACAGAGTGAAAAACTGGCTTATGATGCCCGGTGGCCCCCAAATACTGCTGCATTTCCCAAAGCTATGAGGGCCCTCCCGGAATGTCCTCCGGCCTGGAGTGAATCAGATGCACCATCTGCTCAACAACGGGAATTTGAAATTAGACGAGATTAGGTGTAAATAATTTTCAAAAGTAAAACTCAAGCGGAAGTATGCTAGGAAAGGTAAGGCAGCACAGGGGAAAGGAAAGGAAGCAATATTACTTATATTTTATGTAAATTCTTTTTAAGTTTTGAAATCCGGTGCCTTGCACCTGCGTATGCGCATCTCCATCACTCCACCTTTCAAGACGTCAATACCTGAATCGCACTCACATTTGACTTTTTTGCCAACCAGGAAAGGCACGTATAGAAAAATACCCACCTTGTGCTTACCATTGAATACTGAATTGCGCCCGCTTCGGATGGCTTTAGTTGCTGGGCTTCTTATTTTTGGTTCTTTTAGTTTTTTGTTTTTTTTCTCTTATTTCTTTGCGCTGTCCTAAAAGATATAGTGATATTTTTCTATTTTTATTTTTTTAATCTAGAAAAAACTAACTGTCGTTATAGTATATTTACAGCCAAAAGCCTACAAAAAAATACCCAAAAAACCATGGCTTACAGCCGTTTGGAGGAAACCCTTAGACTGGTTAGTCGAATTCCTGAAAAACGAACCTCACCTAGTCTTACAAGCAGCATGGCATCGGATTGAACAAAATTACACCTCAAAGCTTTATCACAAGCTGAATATTACCTCTCTTTTTTTTCAGTTTACGACTTATCACTTCCTCTAAAAAAAACAAGAGGTTTCTTCACCACATTTTTAAAATGACTTATCAAGAGAGTTTTTCAAAGCGGTTTATCAGTATTCGATTTATTCACACAAGTGCTCGTGCTAAGGCTATAAGCCATCAGCCGCAATCAAAAGGAGAAGTTCATTGTGAATAGTAATTTTAGTATTTTTCCTTTTAACTTACAGTAGTAGTAGTGTAGTAAAACAACTGTGCAAGTTTTATATGTAGAGCACCTCTGTGTGTTAGCCTCATTCTAACTAGGGGTGGAAACGAGCCGGCTCGAGCCAGTCTCGGCCGAGCTCGCACCGAGCCGAGCCACGGCTCGGCTCGGCTCGTTTAGAAAACGAGCTGGAAGGCAGGCTCGGCTCGGGCTCGACAGATGGCTCGAGCCGGCTCGCAAGCTCGAGAAGAAGCTCGGTCTGGGCTCCCTCCCCGCGGCGGCCGCCCAGATCCGCTGCCTCTCGGTCTGGGCTCCCTCCCCGTCGCCCAGATCCGTCACCCAGATCCACCGCCGCCTCTCGGTTTGTGCTGCTCGGAGCGCCGACGACGCGGGGGGAGGGGGAGAGGTGGCAGCACCGGCCACCGGGGAGGATCGGCGGCGAGGGAGAGGGGATCGGCGACGGGGGAGAGGCGGCGGCACCGGGGGGGTGGTGGATCGGCGACGGGGGAGAGGCGGCGGCACCGGGGGGTGGTGGATCGGCGGCGGGGGAGAGGGGATCCGCGACGGGGGAGAGGGGGAGGGGCGGCGGCACCGGGGAGTGGACCGGGTGGTGGATCGGCGGCGGGGGCGAGCGGGGAGAGGGGGATCGGCGGAGAGGGCGGGCGGGGAGGGAGGAGGCGGCGGGGGCGGGGGAGCGGGGAGGAGGCGGCGATGGCGGGGGCAAGGGCGGGGGAGCGGGGAGGGAGGCGGGCGGGGTGGGGCAGCAGGGGAGCGGAGAGAGCGAGGCGGGCGGTGGGAGCGAGGCGGGCGGGTGGAGCGAGCGGGTGGAGTGAGCGAGGCGGGCGGGTGTAGCGAGTGGGTGGAGTGAGCGAGGCGGGAGCGAGTGAGGAAGTCAGCAGCGAATATATTATTGCTCGGCTCGTTTGGGCTCGCGAGCCGCTCGCGAGCGGCTCGGGCTCGGCTCGTTTTTTGATCGAGCTATTTCTTAGGCTCGGCTCGTTGGAAAAAATTTCGAGCCCGAGCCGAGCCGGTTACGAGCTCGAGTAGCTCGCGAGCCTCGAGCTTTTTGTCCAGCCCTAGTTCTAACGCATGGACACCTTCCAAGAAAACACAAAGAAACCTGCATATGGATATTGCCCTCTCTGCAGTGGCAAGCGGGCTAGTAAGCCGATTCGTGTTTTTCTTTCCCAGCAAATCTGAAACCGGGCATGTCGAAGAAGAACACGGGAATGTTGCAGCATCACCTTCTCGAGTTCATACGATCTAATCGACCCATTTGGCGTGCTCGCTACTCGCCCGAGGGCCTAACCTCTGATTTCAAAAAAGCACAAACAGTAAAGTTGATGACCTCTACAAACAAGCCTAAAAAGGAACTGAAGATTACAGCAATGCCCTTACAAAACCCAGTGATCCTGGAGCTTCTTGAGTTTCTGGCCAACAACGACGATAACAAGTCGCTGATGATGCGATGATTATGAGCAAAGCTTTCAAGAGATGTAGGCAGCGGACAACACGGAACATCTGGAGATGTGTTATAACGGCCGGCTTGAACTTGCAGGTTGACGGGTAACGTTGCTCGGAAACGAACAACCAGGCAACCGTCGTTTGTATTAGGAAACCAGGATATGGCTCCCGTTTAAACGGATCCTCTCTCGTTTAAACACGTCCTTATCTCTAGTGGGCATCTCACCACCCCCTATAAATAGAGATTCATATGGCTGATTTTTTACCCCAATGAATTGAAGCAATAAAGAAAGACCAGGAGTTCTCTCTACCTCTCTCTGTGTTCAATCTATTATTCTATGATTCTGTGATTGATTCGTTCTTGTTCTAAGCAAAGGAATCGCTCGGACTGGTCGCCAGCGAGGGTTTCTCAACAGTTTGCAAGGGGCTCCTTCAGTGGAGGTTTGTAGGACTGGTAGAAAAATAGAGAGAATGAATTGTAACGCCCCCGTTTCCAGAGGCGCCAGCAACCCGCATCCATACAAAAATGAACAGTTGTGGAGTACCGTATAGCGATGATAACACAACAGCACAAGCTTACGAGCAAAAGAAATCTAGATTATATTTACACATAATGTATATCGGCTAGGGTTTTGACACAGCGGCGGCAAGCCCATATATATATATTACATCACAAAAGTCCCAACATCGAGTCTGAACGCGACTAAAGCCTAAAGCCACAAATCCTCCGCACGGGCTTGATCATCAGAGTCCTCCTCGACGAACTGCACACTACTGTCCTGAACACTTTCTTGAGTTGATTTGCAAGCAATGAGTACAATGTACACAGCAAGTTATAAGGGTAAACCCTAGATTATTACATGCATGGGTTTAACAAGGAAAGGGATCGCAGGTTTTATTAATTTATGTGGATGCAGTTTTAAATTTTGTAAACAATCTTCAAAGTGGAAAACAGTAATAATAATTAAGAAATTGGGGTATAAAACATTAACTTCTTCAATTACATAGTTTAAAGTGTCAGAAATACTACTTATGCCTTGCTACTGGATTCATCCATCAAACACAGCTTCATTAACCGGAAGCACGGCGTATTTGAATACAATTTATTTTCACTCTGCAGAGTTGCTCATCTTTACCTCCAAGATTTCTCAAAATCATAATGTCAAGCTATATACACACGCTAGTCAGTGTGCGATTGATATGAGAAATCAAGATCTTTCGTTGTTCATTCTGTTATATAGTTCCCACCCGATAGGTTAAGTCCTTTGACCAAACTGGGTATCCACGGGCCAATGCGGAAAGCTACCGCCCAAGTCCGTGAGGACCTATCGTTGTGTGTACAGCGAATACTCGCTTGTACCACACCCGCGCTCCTGTGGGGGTTCAAATAAAATGAGCAGTTGCTGGACCCAGATCGACAAGTCAAAACTTGTGGTTGAGCGGTTACTATGCTCTATACTCAGCATAATGGTCCCGTCCTTACTTTTACACCTGAGATTGCCAATTATGACTGGTCACCGATACACGAGCCTGTATCGGTACCTGCCTGTTGCACCCTCCACCCTAGGGTAGGGTTGTAGACTCGTCTGCTAGATGGCACTCCACAACTTCTACCTTACCCTAGTTTACTTTTAAAACATTTAACTGGCGAACCACCAATTCAATTGATAGCTCGACATTTTAGTGAGGTATTGCAATGTTTATTTTATTCATTAATTAAATAATACTAAATTTCTCAAGGTGATTGTGGCCTCAAAGTAAATAGGGCATTTGTACAGTGGTAGGGATTAACTAAAAATTAACATGTCATTCCAAGCATTTATTTTAATCAAATTAACTTGAATAAATACATACATGCAAATACGTTACATAAAATAATATGGAACGGCATAGGTTCAAATATGGTCAAAAACATGCAACTTGCCTTGTGGGTCGACGACTTCGACGAGATCGTAGACAATTGACGTCGTCTCAGAACCCTGGACTGCCACCTCAGACTCCTCGTGTGCTAACGAGAACACATAAGATAATAATCAATTCCGAGCTTGTAACTAATCAAGCGAGGAAACAAAAATAACTATATATATTAAAAAGAAATAAATGCAAATAAAATTCAAATGGCTTGGATTAGTATTTTTGGCAGTGGGGTTTGGAGAAATGGATGTTGGAAATGAACTCAGATCATCAAAACGAATCAAATGACTATTTTTCTGGTATTTTCTGGAGCTGGGAAAATTAAAAAGCCTCGGTGCTACAGTGCGGCCTGGCCCAATGCTTCGCATGGGGGCGCGCGAGCGCATTTTGAAATTGGGCAGTGGGCTGCTGGGCTCGGCCCACTTGCGCACGCGAGCGGCCAAAGGCCGAGCGAGCGGGTGTAACATCCCAAATTTTGCTTTTATTTGGAAAGAATAATTTTAAGTTTATTAGTTCAAATTATTTGGATTTTCCAGAGTTAAAGTTTCTGTTTAAAACTAAAAATTTATACCAATATAGGTTGGAAATATTTTTCTTAAGTCTAAAACCTCTCCAGGAATTTCTGTGAATTTTTCTGGAATTTTTAAAATTTATTTGGTATTTTTCTGAGTATTTTAAAGCTTCCTGGTATTTTCTGAAATCTTTAAAAGAATTAAATTCCAAAAACCTCCCTCGGGCGACACGTGTCGAGCATCGATGCCTTCCCCGCCGCCGGATCTAATCCGCGCCGCTCATCTTCACTTATCCCTTCTCCCGCTTTCCCCTCCCCAATGGCTGACACTTGTCACGCATCAGGCCGACCACAGCCCTGCCGATCTAATCTCAGCTGCCCAAACTAACTTACCCCTTCGCTCTATATCCAACGGCCATCATCTCTCTCTTTGCCACCCGTCGCCCATCCGACCGCTCGTCTCTCTCTCTCGCCGACAGGTGGGCCCCACCTGTCAGGCCGTCGCCATTAACGCGCCGCCCCGAGCTTCCATTTCCACCTCTTCCGGCAGTTTCTTTCTGCCATTAACGCCACGGGAGCACCCGCTCGTCGTGCGCATTCACTAGCAGCCGTTTCCCCTCGGATTAAAGTCTTGTTCTGCCGTTTGGAGCGTCGGAAACTGTCGCTTTTACTCCGGCGAGCTCGCGCGTCCGTTACTTCTCTACGGCATATAAAAATGCCTTCCTGAGTTCATCTCGCCCTTCGCATCTCCTCTCTTTCTCCATCTCCTCGCGTGCGTCGTCTCCGTCGTGTTTTTGCGTCGTCGCCGAACGTTTTCGCCGCCGCTGGTGAGTTCCTCCGCTGCGCCTGTGAACCTGCTCCGCCCCTCGGTCCCCGCGCCAGCTTCCTCGGTCGCGCCGCCCGCGTCCGCGCCCGCGCGCGCACACTCGCGTCCGCGCGACGCTTCGCACGTCGTGTCGGGCCACGCATTGGCGATCAGACGATTCCCGCGTCCGCGCTATCCAATCTCAACCGCTCATCCCCGACGGCTCGGATGCACCCACGCATCCCAATCTCCACCGTCCGATCCGCGCCCCGTCTCGGTTCCGCCGCCCGTGTTCGGGCCCGAGCGCGCGCTCTCGCGCCCGCCACGCGTCGCCGATCGGCCGTCATCCCGCCCTCGCACCTCCGCATCTCCGCCGTTCACTCGGTCCCGAGCGAAGGCTCGATCCGCCGCGTGGCCGCACTGGCCGCCCGATTCGCCGCGCGCGCGCGAGTCACCAGCTCAGCCCTAGCCACGTGGCAGCACCAGCGCGTGCCACGTCAGCCCTAGTCCACGTCAGCAGCCACGTGGCATGCCACGTCAGCTGCCATGTCCGCCAAAACTCGCTCCCCGGTGCCACGTGGCATGCCACGTCAGCTGCCACGTCACTCTTGCCACGTGTCGGCACATGCGCGCGCCACGTCAGCAGCCCCTTCCCCGCGTGCACTGTTTCGTACGCTGGGTTCACCGTGGACCAGATATTTCATGCGCCGGGTTCACAGCACAGTGCACTTTTTCTTTTTCCCGAATTTCTGTTAGGGTTTGTTTTCCGAGAGCCCGTTCTCCTCCGTTCAAGCTCCAAATTGACCCATTCAAATTTCTAAATTCATCTAAAATTCCAAACTTTCATTTGGTATATTTATTATTAATTTTTGAGTTTTTATTTTATTTTATTTATTTAGTTCTTCTCGTTTCTCGTGTTGATACCGAATTCTCAGAAGATTTTCAAGAGCAACTTCAGGAAGATTCCAACCTAATTCAAGAAGGTAAGTCTCCTTGACCATTTTGCTCCTAAATTTTTATAAATGTTTTTGTGATTATTTTAAAATAATTGCATGGCTATGTTGTATAAATGATAATTTAATTTTAGAAAATTTAGATAAATGCCAAGTTTGTTATATCCTCCTTTGGAAATTGTTTACCATGTACCCTTGTCAACATAAGATATTCTTTGACTCATAAATGAGTTAGTATTATCTGTTGTTGAATTTAGATTATTATGGCATGCTTAGTTTAGCTAATCCATATAAAAATGCTCATATGGGAAAAGTTGTGGATGAATATTTTGTATTTAAATTTTTTTTGTTTAAACTAGTGGTAATGGATGTTACCATGGTAATTTTTAATCTAAAAAGAAATTTAAAATGAAAACTAGACAAGGGTGGATGGATTGATTGGCTGGTGTGGTTTTAGCACGAGAATTGGGATTGTGAATGATTCACCCTAGTCGTTTAAGGACCGACGCTTGTGTTTGTCCAAACTGAGCAATCCCGTACAACCACAAGTTAAAATGGGTACAACCTAGCTAATTAACATATAATGGTCTAGTCTAGATACCATCAATGGAAAATGGGTACCAGAGATTTACTGGTTTACTCAAAGTGAGGGACAGGGATTTACTGTACTCACATGGCGCAAGAGGGGGCTTCTGACTGTGGTGGATTTAACCCTTCAGCGGTGAAACCTCAGCGGGTGGTATCTAACTATACTAGAGTAGGTGAAAAGCTTTGTAATATTTTATCTGGGTCTTATGCCAAAAGAAGCATGTTGACTATTAAGATAATTTATCTCTTGTGGGTAAAGCTGTATAAACTCTGTAGAGTAATAAACTATTCGAATAGCCGTGCCCACGGTCAAGGGTGGGCAAGGAATGCATTCACATGGTAGACATTTGATTTTGAATTTAAATATAAAATGTTTTGGAAAAATCGGGAGTGGATGGAACTCTCGTGATTTTGGTCTGGTGGATGTAACCAGTTCAGGTGAACTTAATCTTCATTTTGAAATTTGGTGGATATAGCCTATGTGTTTAGTGTTGGTGGATGAAACCTTCACTAAATTATTTATCTAGTTTCAATTGCTGAAGATAAATTGTTTAACAAATTGCTTTTGAAATAAGTATGTAAATTTGAAATAAAAAGGCTGATTTATGCAAAAGAACCATATAGCCTTCCTTTGTTCAACCCCGCATCTAATGCATTTTTCCCAAGACTTGCGAAGTACATTCTTGTACTCACATGCTACACTTCAAATCAAATAGCAGAAGAATATGAAGCTCAAGAGGAGGATTACCGCTACTTCGAGGAAGCCGGTGACGAAGGTTTTGTCGAGAACTAGGCTTCGTTTCCCCAGTCAATTGCCTATGGCAGATTGGTGGGCCGTTTTTTTTTAGATTTTCTGCTTCCGCTGTTATCTCTACTTTTGTGTAAGAGGTTCTGTGAACCATGGTTGTAAGGCCTTGGGCCAAGAAGTGTGAACTTCAGTTATTATTGAAATAAAGCGTGTTTGGCAACGTATCATTTTCTGGTTAACTGTGTGTACTAGCGTTGATCTGGGACTAGTACTGTAATACACAGGGGATCTAGGAGTTTCTACTCTGGGGTCCCACAGCGGGCGTCCGGTGCGGTTGCCGTCGGATTACACGCGCGCGGCTCCGATGCGACCACATCGGTTGATGGGGTCATCTTCAACCTCGCGCTGACCGCAGCGAAGGAAAGAAAGAAGAAAAATAGGGCGCCGCTCTTGCCCGAGGTTTGGACACAACAACGGTTCTCCACAGCCATGACCGACACTGAGAGACTCTTGGGAGTTTAGGGATTCCATTTTTAGCCTTAGATTCACAAGAGAGTTCATGGCGGGGTTCCCAGCGGGAGAGAATGTGGCGGGTGAGATGGCAGCTCGGGGAAGTTGTGGGAATGTTCAGGTCCGAGGGGCTCCGGTTCAAGCATCTACGGGGGTTGGAGTTTACGGGGGAAATGGAGGCTTGGCTCGGGAAGGGCTCAGCTGAGCTGGCATCGGAGGGGTGGCGGCGGAAAGAAGGGGCTCATGGTGTGGGGGCAGACGGCGAATGCAAATGCAAAATTGAGCTGGGCTAAAACTTCGTGGTGCTATGGTGGTGCTCTAGCTGTGGGTAATCGGATTTTAATCGGGCATGGAAGGAGATCGACTTGGAGGCTCACCGGGACCAGGACACGACGGTGCGGGAGCTTCAACGCAAGGAAAAGCAATTGGTTGCCCTGGGGAGATTCACAGGGGTGATGTGAGGAGGTCTGCAGCGCCAACTGGGCTTAAAAGGAAGGAGAAGGGTGACTGTAGTAGTGACCTCGCGAGGGAGCCACCGGCACGTGGAAAGGGAGGTGATGAGAGCTTTGCCAGGGGGAAAGGAACTGCAGGCGGTAGGACTACGATCTCTGGAGGGGTTGGCGAAGGATGGACAGCTCGGGTACGGCCGTTGAACGCACAGACGGAGGAGAAGGCGCGGACGCACGGCGGGGAGGAGCTGTCGAGACCCGAATATGCAAATTCGGTCTCCCTGTGTAAGCTGCACTAGTCTAGGATCACGCTAGTCCACATAGTCAAACATAGATGTCATCACAGTTATACACACGATAATAATAAAGGAAAACTCGAATATCGATAAAATCTCAAAGGTACGACCTTATAGCCAAGCTTACAATATCTCTAGCCGGAAGGGCTTAACAAAATATAGCAGCGGAAATCCAAAATAAAGCGTAGCGGCCAATCGACAAGCCACAAGCTATCGAGTGGAGAACGAAACCTAATCCGTGAAGTCGTCGTAGTACTCTCCTTCTGGAACCTCCTGCTGATAGTACTCCCCTCCCTCAACTGAGCAACATAGGTGTAAAGTCGTGAGTATATTGGTACTCAGCAAGTCGTTTGTAACAAATGAATGCAATATAATATGCAAGGCTTACCAAAGGAAGGCTGAAAGGTTAATTTGCATAGAGGCATTTCACAATGAAATATAATAAATAACTTGAAAGCGAAAGTTAACTGAAAACATTAATAATAAATAATCAAAGGAATAAACATGAACCACTTGTGAACACCAATTCACTAGCTAAACCACCTCCAACATGAACCACCATGTTATAACTGAAAACACTACCCCTCGTGTGAAATCCCCGAGCAATGTCCATGACCGAGGACGCGGCTATTCGACTAGTTTTACACTCTGCAGAGGTTGCACAACTGTACCCACACGATGTGATTAGCCACGATCTCAGGAAATCACAACAAGGCCTTTACAATGCTCTACCTCAACCCAATCCTGCCCGCTAGGGTTTCGCATCACACCCCTCTTGCTCCACATGGAAATCAGCAACCATGTCCATCACAATGGCAGAATTGAATTGAAATATTACAAATTAATCAGCCAGGTCGATCCCATAATAGACATGTGGTTTGCACGATTAAGCTCAGATCAATGGAGCACAAAGTTAAGTCCTTAACATTACCCGGGCGCGGAACTCCTGATGTACTCTTGGTCCTCGGGCGCGGAACCTGCTCCTCCGGAATCCGAATCTAGCGAGAGAGAAAGCGACCGAAACCAAAGAAACACATAAAATGATAAGCAAATGAACTCCAAAAATCACAAAACTAGAACCAACAGCTAGAGCTCGATTTTAGATGAATTTAGAAAAAAGAACGGGGTCAATCGGAGCTAGGACGGAGGAGAACGGGCTCTCGGAAAAATAATCAGGAATTAAATCAGGAAAATTAGAAAATGTTACTGTGCTGTGACCCCGGTGCACGGGAGACGCGGTCCACGGTGGACACGGTCCACCAAACAGTGCACAGGGGGCTGCGCTCACGCGGTGGCTCGGCTGACGTGGCACGCGCATATGCTGCCACGTGGCAGGGGGCAGACGTGGCACTCCGGTGACGGCGACGACTTCGATGGCCACGGGGAAGGCAGGGGAGGCACGGGCGACGGCGGCGCGGCCTGGGAATGGCGGTGTGAGCGCGAGGAGAGGAGCTAGGGTTCGGCGGCGGCGACAAGCGGGCACGCGAACCGAGGTGGGCGGCGGGGTTTTGACACGCGAACCGAGGGAGTTTGATCCAGAGACGGTCGCAGGTTCGGGACGGACTGGTTTGGATGGTTCGGATTGAGATGCGTGGGCGCATATGACAGCGGGGATCGGACGCGGGCGCGTGCGGTTAGGGTTAGGGTTCGCGGGCGCGGCGCGAGCGAACGGTGGAGATCGAGCCACGGCACGGGATCGGGCGGCTGAGGGAGGAGGCGAGGCGCGGCGCACGGGCGCAGCTGGTGCCGCCGCGTGTCAGCGCGGATGCGTGACGCGTGGCGGGTGGCGGGATCAGGTGGCGGGAAGCGGGGGAGGGGATCACTGGATGAGCGACGTGTGGAGGGGAGAGAAGATCGGGCGGGGGGGAGATTTTCTTTTTCTTTTTCTTTTCCCAGAAATTCAAATAA
Source organism: Melocanna baccifera (assembly GCA_036346265.1). Lineage (NCBI taxonomy): Eukaryota > Viridiplantae > Streptophyta > Magnoliopsida > Poales > Poaceae > Melocanna > Melocanna baccifera. The sequence continues at coordinate 16,933,084 of CM070704.1, read as the reverse complement.
ACTTCCAAAGGCTCTAGAAAATAGCAAATAAATCCCAAAAATTCACCAAAAATACCAGAAAATTCCTTGAGATTTGAAGAATCCAAATAAAATATTTTGAGCTTATGTTAATATTTATTTTAATCATATTAAATCTTTTAAAATTCTAAAAATTCATTTGAAGCTTGAATTAAATTCAGAAAATTCTAGAAAATTCATTTTTAAATTCCTGACTTTAAAAATCTCAGAAAAACTGGATGTTACAAACCTTACCCCCTTAAACGAGATCTCGACCCCGAGATCTGGGTCAACTAAGAGAATAGGTTCGGAAACTCTGCTCTGAGGTCCTCCTCGCGCTCCCAGGTGGCTTCCTCCTCGGAATGGTTGCTCCACTGCACCTTGCAAAAATGGACCACTTTATTCCGGGTGACTCGCTCTGACACTTCTAAGACTTTGACGGGATGCTCCTTGTACGACAGGTCCTCCTGCAGGTCAACGGCCTGAACTGGCACGACCTCCTCTGGTACACGCAAACACTTCTTCAGCTGGGACACATGAAAGACGTCATGTACCCCACTGAAGGACGCAGGTAGCTCTAACTGATAAGCAACCTCTCCCCTGCGTTTCAGAATCCTGAACGGACCAACATATCTCGGTGCAAGCTTCTCTTTTAACTGAAACCTCTTCACACCTTTGAGTGGTGTGATCCTGAGATATACGAAATCATCTGGCTCAAAACTCGGCTCGACGTCGGTATCTCGCATAACTTTTCATGCGGCACGGCGGTTTTCAACCTTTCCTGTATCAAACGGACCTTATCCTCAGCTTCTTTCAAACAGTCTGGACCAAAAACTTGTCCTTCCCCTGTCTCTTTCCAATTGAGAGGGGTCCTGCATTTCCTGTCATATAATGCCTCAAACGGTGACATATGCAAACTGGCCTGATAACTGTTGTTGTACGAGAACTCTGCAAAAGGCAAACAACTGTCCCACTTGGAACCATGATCAAGCACATAGGCTCTCAACATGTCCTCCAAAATCTGATTTACTCGCTCTATCTGACCATCTGTCTGGGGGTGATAAGCTGTACTGAAATTCAGGTGAGTTCCCATAGCCTTATGGAAACTACCCCAAAAACGGAAGGTGAACTGCGATCCACGATCTGACACAATCTTCTTGGGCACACCATGCAAACTGACAATCCTGGACATATATAGCTCTGCTAACCTGTCTCCACTGTAGGTTGTCTTAACTGGGATAAAATGAGCAACCTTGGTCAATCGGTCCACGATGACCCAAATTGAATCATAGCCCTCTTTGGTCTTAGGCAGACTGACTATGAAGTCCATACCAATTTCCTCCCACTTCCACTCGGGGACTTTCAATGGCTGTAGCAAACCTGCTAGTCTTTGATGCTCTGCCTTTACTCTCTGACAAACATCACAAAGGGCTACATACTCAGCGATCTCACGCTTCATGCTTGGCCACCAATACTTATCCTTAATGTCCTGGTACATCTTGGTACTGCCGGGATGAATCGAATACAACGACTCATGAGCCTCTTTTAACAACACATCCTTTAGTTCTTGCTTGTTGGGCACACACAACCGCTACTTGAACCATAAGATTCCCTGGTCATCCACTGAAAATCCTGACTTTTTACCTTCACTTAAGTTCTTTCTGATCCGCTGAAATACCTCATCATCTGACTGAGCCTGACAAATCTGACCATCCAAAGTAGGCTGCATCTCCATAGCTGCCAGAAATCCTTGCTCAACTAACTCTAGGCTAAGCTTCTGAAATTCCTTATGCAATGTTGGCTGACTCTCTCGAACCATCACTGAATTGCAGTATACCTTTCTACTCAAGGCATCTGCAACAACATTGGCTTTCCCAGGATGATAATGTATGCCAACATTATAATCCTTTATCAGCTCTAACCACCTCCTCTGCCTGAGGTTAAGCTCGGACTGGGTAAAAATGTATTTCAGACTCTTATGATCCGTGTAAACCTCACATCTATTACCCATCAGATAATGACGCCAAATCTTTAGAGCATGCACTACGGCTGCTAGCTCCAAGTCATGAGTAGGGTAGTTCTCCTCATGCGGTCTCAACTGGCGTGAGGCATAAGCAACTACTCTCTTGTCTTGCATCAAGACACAACCCAAACCTTTGCGAGAGGCATCGCAATATATCTCAAAATCCTTATTAATATCAGGCAAAACAAGCACTGGGGCTGTGGTCAAACTCTCCTTAAGTCTCTAAAAACTTTTCTCGCACTCTGGCGTCCAACTGAATTTCTTTTCCTTCTTGAGCAACTGCGTAAGGGGTCTGGCCACACTGGAAAATCCCTCAATAAAGCGACGGTAGTATCCTGCCATACCCAGAAAACTCCTGACCTAGGTAATTGAAGTGGGCGACTGCCAATCCAAAATATCACTCAGTTTTCCTGGGTCAACTGCGACTTCTTCTGCTGTCAACACATGCCCTCAGAAGGCGACTTTCTTCATCCAAAACTCACATTTGCTGAACTTAGCATACAACTGATTATCCCTCAATTTCTGCAATGCCAATCTCAGGTGCTCCTCATGCTCTCTCTCATCCTTGGAGTAAATCAAAATGTTGTCATTGAACACAACAACAAACTTATCCAAATACTCCATGAACACCTTATTCATCAAATACATGAAATATGCTGGGGCATTAGTCAAACCGAATGACATCACGGTGAACTCGTATAAACCATAACGAGTCGAGAAGGCTGTCTTGGGTATGTCCTCCTTTTGAATCCTCATCTGATGATATCCTGACCTCAAATCAATCTTGGAGAAAACTCCTGCTCCCTTAAACTGATCAAACAGGTCATCGATCCTGGGCAGAGGGTACTTATTCTTGATAGTGACCTCATTAAGTGCTCTGTAGTTCACACACATGCGCTGACTACCATCCTTATTCTTGACGAACAACACTGGCGCTCCCCACGGGGATGAACTTGGTCTGATATAGCCCTTATCCAAAAGCTCCTGAATTTGCTTCTTTAACTCCGCTAGATCATTAGCTGGCATCCTGTAGGGTCTCTTGGAAATCAGAGCGGTACCTGGTACAAGCTCGATCAGAAACTCCACCTCTCGCTCCGGTGGCATACCTGGAAGATCATCTGGGAATACGTCGGGGTACTCCCTGACAACTGGTACGTCCTCCAACTGGATCACCTTGCTCTGGCAAACCATGACTGGCTCTGGCTGACACTCGCTGGCTGCGAATCGCACCTTAACTCCATCTGAATTGGTTAAGGTCACTGCTCTGCTCCCACAGTCTAACAACGCTGCTTTCAAGCCAATCCATTCCCAATATTACATCTAGGGACTGCATATCCAACAAAATCAGGTCGGCCCTGAACTCAACTCCCTGAATGGTTATCCTGACTCCTGGACAACCTAGGTTGGATCTCAACTCGGATCCGGGGGATTGAATTAAAAGAACAGATCCAAGAGCAACAGTTTTCAATTATTGCTTTAAAGCAAAACTTTGAGAAACAAACGAATGCGAAGCTCCAGAATCAAATAAAACTATGGCAGGAACTGAATGTACTAGGAACGTACCGATCACAACGTCTGGTGCTGCCTGGGCATCCTCTGCGGTGACGTGGTTCACCTGACCTCTCACCACCGGCGTCCTGCTAGCCTGTCCTGATGCCAGGGGTGCTCGTCGTCCTGCTCCTAGGGTAGGAGTACGACCGGGTGTGGCTCCCAAGTCGAAGCGAACTGGCATCGGGGCCTGCCTCTGAGGGCACTTGCTAGCATAGTGTCCCACCTCATGACACTTGAAGCAAGTGACAGACGCTGCTGAGTTATTGCTCTTCTGCTGCTGCTGACCACTAGAACCACCAGGACGCTGTCCCGACTGAAACTGACGTGGCGTATGGGCTGGGGTCCTAAAAGCTAACGACTGCTGCTGCTGCTGTGGCACTCGTGCAGGCTGGTAGGAACCAAAACGAGGCCTCTGGGACTGGTGCGACTGTGACCCTTGCTGGATCATCCTCCTCTTGCGAGACTCCTCAAGCCCGCGGTGACTCTCCTCAATGAGAATGACCTTATCCACCAACTGCTGAAAACTGGCATAGTCGTTGCCTACGACTTGCACCTTCAAAGCTGGGTTCAAGCCCTTCTTGAACCTCTTCTGGCGAGCTGCATCTGACACTACATCCTCTGGCGCGTAGCGAGCTAGTTCAGTGAATTTATTGAGATATTCACTCACTGACAGGTTCCTCTGCTGAAATTCCCGGAACTCATCCTTCTTCATCTCGACCACTCCATCCATGATGTGGGCGGTATGGAAGGCTTTGGCGAACTCCTTCCAAGTGATGTTGTTCTGGTTCTCATGGGCGGCACAGTAGTTCTCCCACCACTCTGCTGCTGGTCCCTCAAGCTGATGTGCTGCATATAATACCTTCTCTCTGTCGGTGCACTGAGCCAAGTTCAGTTTCTTCTCAACTGAACGGATCCAATCATCGGCCTCCAAAGGCTCTGACGAACTGGAGAAAACAGGCGGTCTCGTCCTCATGAACTCTGCATAGTTGGACTGCTGACGAGGTGCTGGTGGTGGTACTGGCTCCTGGTGTTGTCGCTGCATCATAGTCTGCATACTCTGCATCATGGTCTGCATCATCTGAGTCTGGGCCACCAAAAACTGACTAAGGGCGGGATCCAAGGTAGGTGGCACTGGCTGCGCAGCACTGCTCTCTGGGTCCTAGTTCGCCTGATTGCGGCTGGAGGAGTTCCTGGTATCAACCATCTTGCTCTGAAAAGAAAACAACTGCTGACTGACCAAATGTAAAAGATGAGAGGGAAAAGCATAGATAAGAGGTGAATGCGTCTAAGGGGGTTTTGCTTAATGGAAACCTAAACTAAACAAACACTTAGCCTTTTGTCTAAGGGGGTTTTGCTTAATGGAAATCTAAACTAAACAAACACTTAGCCAAAAAGGCTAACAAAGAAACTGAACAAAAATTAACTCCATTAAAAGATTGACATGATCGCAATATAATGCTTTTAGGGCAATATTTGCAGCTCACATCACACACAACTGCAAATAAAATCCAACGTGTCTACTCGCACCATCTACTCTGAAGGCTCCCACTCGGGTCCTGACAAATAGGGTACACTACTATCGTCCTCCGAATCGCTGTAGACAACCCACGAGTTGCGGATCGTGCGCATCGCTCTCGATCGGTACTAGAACCGAGCGGGCGGAATTGCCGAAGATACGCTTGACGATCTCCGATGATACGACGTCTCTGCTCTGGGCTCGGCGGTGTAGGCGACGGTAGAGGTATCGCAATCGCGTCGGGCTCCTCCTGCATCGCTCCGTAGTCTAGGGGTTTCTCCGTACTGCTCCTTGAACTTCCAAACGAGCCTGGCCATGTTGATCTTGTACAGCTTGCAAAGGCGACGGATGGCTTTGTGCGCAACTCCTTGTGCTGACATCTCTCCACTGGCACCGGCATTCTTGAAGCTGTGGTGTAGAACTTGCTTGCCGACTCGGGTGGTGAAGTATAGCCTGGAGATGCTCCCGATACGTCGACCCTTATGCTTCTCATCCTTGGTGAGGTAGACGGGTAAGCTCTTCAATCCGAGGCTCCGCAACAGAACGCGTAGAAGTGATCTCCATCCTCCTGTCGGGCTGTAAGAAGCTTGGGACATCTAATGCATTTATAAAGGAAAGATCAGTTTATAACTTTATGAAAATAAATTTTGCAAGAATGGGGCGAGAGACAAGAAACCTTAAGAATAAGGTAAGAAGATAGGAATATTTACTAAGTATCAAATTTAGTTGGTTTGATTTAGAAAATAAATTTTTGGGCTAACGACCTTATGGCCAAGCTTGCAATATCTCTAGCCGGAAGGGCTTAACAAAATATAGCAGCGGAAATCCAAAATAAAGCGTAGCAGCCAATCGACAAGCCACAGGCTATCAGTGGAGAACGAAGCCTAATCCGTGAAGTCGTTGTAGTACTCTCCTTCTGGAACCTCCTGCTGATAGTACTCCTCTCCCTCAACTGAGCAACATAGGCGTAAAGCCATGAGTACATTGATACTCAGCAAGTTGTTTATAACAAATGAATGTAATATAATATGCAAGGCTTACCAAAGGAAGGCTGAAAGGTTAATTTGCATAAAGGCATTTCACAATGAAATATAATAAATAACTTGAAAGCGAAAGTTAACTGAAAACATTAATAATAAATAATCAAACGAATAAACATGAACCACTTGTGAACACCAATTCACAAGCTAAACCAACAGTGAACTACTTGTCCACCTCCAACATAAACCACCAAGTTATAACTGAAAACACTACCCCTCGTGTGAAATCCCCGAGCAATGTCCATGACCGAGGACGCGGCTATTCGAATAGTTTTACACTCTGCAGAGGTTGCACAACTGTACCCACACAATGTGATTAGCCTCGATCTCAGGAAATCACAACAAGGCCTTTACAATGCTCTACCTCAACCCAATCCTGCCCGCTAGGGTTTCGCAACACACCCCCCCTTGCGCCACATGGAAATCAGCAACCATGTCCATCACAATGGCAGAATTGAATTGAAATATTACAAATTAATCAGCCAGGTCCATCCCATAATAGACATATGGTTTGCACGATTAAGCTCAGATCAATGGCGCACAAAGTTAAGTCCTTAACATTACCCGGGTGAGACTACCACATCCCCCAAAGTACATCTGCAATTCCCCCTTTACTGCACGATCACTCGCCCAAGTGTAAAAACTAAATTTGTATAACCAAGCTAATGACACACCAATGACGTGGCACAAATTTTATTAAATGTGGCACTCACCACAGTTCCATATATCATTAAATCAAATTGAAGGTATGTGTTGATAAGACCATTCGCAATTATAAGCAAAACTAAGCATCTACTCGTACAACCCATGTGACAATAATCATACATCACTAGTAAGTTTCCCAACCTATGGTGACAAGGGCATCATGGCATTCCAAAATATCAAGGAGGGATAAACTCAATTAGGATGATAACTACCGGTAAAAGTGTTTGAATAAAAAGTAGCGATGCAATGTAATTTAAAACAAATATAGTTAAATAATAGCTTGCAAACTAGGTTCAACATGATCAAGGGACACGACTTGCCTTGGTTATGCTTAGCGAGGTACTCTAGGTCTACGGGCGCGGAACTTGCTCCTCCGGAATCCGAATCTAGCGAGAGAGAAAGCGACTGAAACCAAAGAAACACACAAAATGATAAGCAAATTAACTCCAAAAATCACAAAACTAGAACCAACAACTAGAGCTCGATTTTAGATGAATTTAGAAAAAAGAACGGGTTCAATCGGAGCTAGGACGGAGGAGAACGGGCTCTCGGAAAATTAATCAGGAATTAAATCGGAAAAATTAGAAAATGTTACTGTGCTGTGAACCCGGTCCACGGGAGACGCGGTCCACGGTGGACGCGGTCCACCAAACAGTGCACGGGGGGCAGCGCTGACGTGGCGGCTCGGCTGACGTGGCACGCGCATATGCTGCCACGTGGCAGGGGGCTGACGTGGCGCTGACGTGGCACCCGGGGCGGGTTCCGGCTGACGTGGCATGTCCACGTGGCCTAGGGCTGACGTGGCCTAGGGCTGATGCGTCACGGGTGCGGCGCGGGCGGCGGCGGCGGGGATCCGACGGTGGGGATCGCGGTGCGTGGCGCGATCTGGATCCTTGATCCAGATCTAAACGCGTCTTGGCGAGATGAGGCGGCGGCGCGGCGCGGCGCGCCGAGCGCGGGTGATGTCGGCAGCGTGGCGCGCGCGGAGCGGATCGGCGACGCGTGGCGGGCGTGTCGCGCGAGGCGCCGCGGCGCGCGTGTGCGCGCGGTGTCGAGCGCGCGGCGGCGAGGGGCGTCTGGCGCGCGTCCGGCGATGGAGGACGCGACGGGCGACGCGGAGAAGAGAAACGGTGGAGGGGGCTCACCGGCGGGACTCCGGCGACGGCGACGACTCCGGCGGCTGCGGGGAAGGCAGGGGAGGCACGAGCGACGGCGACGCGACCTGGGAATGGCGGTGTGAGCGCGAGGAGCGGAGCTAGGGTCCGAAGGCGGCGACGAGCGGGCACGCGAACTGAGGTGGGCGGCGGGGTTTTAACACGCGAACCGAGGGAGTTTGATCCAGAGACAGTCGCGTGTTCGGGACGGACTGGTTTGGACGGTTCGGATTGAGACGCGTGGGCGCATCCGACGGCGGGGATCGGACGTGGGCGCGGCGCGGGTGGACGGTGGAGATCGAGCCACGGCGCGGGATTGGGTGGCTGAGGGAGGAGGCGAGGCGCGGCGCGCGGGTGCAGCTGGTGCCGCCGCGTGTCAGCGCGGATGCGCGACGCGTGGCGGGTGGTGGGAAGCGGGGGAGGGCGGGAAAGAGTACGGCAGCGGCGGGGATCGCTGGATGAGCGACGCGTGGAGGGGAGAGAAGATCGGGCGGTGGGGAGATTTTCTTTTTCTTTTTCTTTTCCCAGAAATTCAAATAAACTTCCAAAGGCTCTAGAAAATAGCAAATAAATCCCAAAAATTCACCCAAAATACCAAAAAATTCCTTGAGACTTGAAGAATCCAAATAAAATATTTTGAGCTTATGTTAATGTTTATTTTAATCATATTAAATCTTTTGAAATTCTAAAAATTCATTTGAAGCTTGAATTAAATTCAGAAAATTCCAGAAAATTCATTTTTAAATTCCTGGCTTTAAAAATCTCAGAAAAACAGGATGTTACAGGAGCTCCGCCCATTCTGGTGTGAAGGATGAGGCGGGGCAGCTGGGGCGGTTGAGGATGAGACACTAGCGGGTGGGACCAGTGGCAGAAGGAGCTGGTTGGGGTGTGAACGCAAGGGAGGTTGCGCCGCCGCGGATCAGGAGGAGCCCGCACGGGCGCATGCGAGCGACCGGGTGGAGGCGATCACGCCAGCGCAGGAAGGGCAAGGAGAGAATGGCACGAATCTCAAAGATGACCAGGGGCTAGGATTAGCTAAAGAATTCAAACAAAAACCAACAAAATTCGAAAAGAATTTGAATTTTGTGGTTGTTTCATGAATGATGTCTTTAAATTTTCTCTAAATATTCGATGATTATTTACGCTAATAGCTACGAGGAGTTATAAAGATCAAGAAGCGAAATGGCTGAAAAATAGCGTTGCTACAGTGATCTCAGAGAATAACTTCAAAAAACTTGAAATAACTTTAAAAATTTAGGATCTTTTAGTTTGTGAAACTTTGCTGCACTAAAATCTAAAATTGAGTTAACTCTTAAATCAAAACTTCAAATCACTTGAAATTTGATATGCAAGAAAATCACTGCCAAAGGTTTGAAATTTTTTTGTTTGAAGGAATATTACACCAAAACAGGCAAAAACTAAAAACAATGTGAATATGACTTGCTCGTGGGAGGATAATACCAACATGGGTCTAGTTATGTTCTCACATGTCACAGCAAACAAGAATACCAAATAAATTGATTCAAAATAGTTGGATTAAGAAATCACTCGGAGATACCAAAAAGAGCAAAAATTGGGCTTCTTCATGAACTTGTCAACCAAGTGTCTAGATGTATAGAGATTGATTTTTAAAAATTATCTTCATATCTTACATATCCTTGATACAACAAGATTAAGAAGGGAAGAGAGAATAGCAAAAACCAACCAAGTAAGAGCAAATTACTCAACATAAGATGGATCCATGAGATGAACAAACATTGATATGTTGCTACTTAACGATGAAGGTTTACAGCCACTCTACTTGGAGGGCAAGAGAGCATACCACAGTACTCAACTACTGTTAAACTCTAATCCTACAACACATGGTGACAAATGAGCGGATAGTTGGATGGTGCACTACAAGTCTTCATCACTTCCTGTTAAATAGATGGACTATCTAACCTCATCTAATTCTTAGTAGATACTAATCACTTAGTACATATGGAGGAAATCCAATAACCCACGCACAAGTTTTAGCTCACACACTACACTTATATACGCTTTTCAAAGTGTAAAACCCGAATCCGCTAAGTTCTTAGCCTTGATCCATCTTAAACTTCTCAGTTTCTCCTTGACCTAAACCACTTTCCCAAGCATTGCGATTTTGATCCAAGATAGTTTCCAGGATGTTTGTCAAACTACTAAAATACCCTTTCTTGATCCAGTCGACATCTTCCGTTGCAAGCAGTCGCCATACTTGCCATATGTAGGTGCACTACTGTCTTGCCACGCGTCATCAATTCTGTTCCATTCTAGTTCCATCGGATCACGGCTAACTTGAATCAACCAATCTACATGGTGCAACCCGTTCTTGAACTTTCCTTCAATATTTTTTACCTTCCTTGTGCCATGCTTAAGTTCATTCATCTCATACGATATTCTTGACCACTCTGGACCTCAGCTACTCCATAAGCGTAGTTCCGATCCTCGCCGTTGATTATAGTTGACTCCAAACGATTCTCACATCCAAAGACTAAGAAATCATTTTTGAGCATAAGTTTTTCACAACTTGACCCATATTAGTTATAACATACATCATGCAAGACATATGCACTGATCTAGGTTAAACTAAATCATCCTATTACTCATTTCCCAATATCAACTATTTTTATAAGTTGTCTAGATGTAACATCCTGATTTTCTGGGATTTATAAAACCCTATTTTTAAAAAATTAATTTCTGGAATTTTTTCTAAATTTTAATCAAGCTTAAATTGAATTTTCAAAATTTTAAAGGATTTAATATGATTAAACTAAACTTCAACATTAGCTTAAAATATTTTATTTGGGTTCCTTGTTTCTCAAGAAATTGTTTTGAATTTTCTTGGAATTTTTGGGATTTATTTGCTATTTTCTAGAGCTTTTGGATGTTTATTTGCATTTCTGGAAAAAGAAAAAGAATTAAAAACCCTGAACCTCTCCCCGCGTTCCGCATGTCAGCCCGGCCGCCCCTCGGCCCGCTTTTCGACCACGCGTCAGCCGCCGCCCCGCTCCCGCGCGCCCGCTCCCTCGGCCCGGCCCGCTCCGCTCTCACCCGCTCTCCACAGTTCGTGCGCCCTCCCGTGCAAGTGGCGTGCATCCACCCGAGCCGCGCTTGCCCTAACCCTCGGCCGCACCCGCACCCCGCCTTCGCCCGCAAGCCATCGGATCCGCCCCCTTGCCGCGTGCCCCGCATCGGCTCACCCAGCCGCGCCCACGCCCGCGTAACCCTAACCCTAGCGCCGCACCGCCGCACCGCCGCTCTGCTCCGAGCCCTCTGCTTTGCCACGCGGCGTCATCCCGTGCAGCTCGCCCCGCATCTTGCCCAGACCCTCTCCCCACCGTTGGATCCACCACGTGTCATCCCCTCCTGTTTTCGTCCCCGATTGAAACCCATCGCCGCCACCGTCCTCCGCTACTTCTCGCACCGTCGCCGCTGCTGCTCTTCGCTGTTCCGTGCCGCCGTTCTCACCGCCGTCCGGAGCCCCGTACCCATCGTCGCCTTCAGTGAACCACGCGAACCGTCGCAGTTCGGAGCCACTCCGCCGAACCTTGCCAGTGAGCCCCGCGCCCATCACGGTCGTCCTCCACCATCCCTCACCTCTCGCCGGACCCTCCCGCCGGCGGTCCGTGCCCTTCGTCGTCCGTCGAACCTCGCCGCCGGTGAGCTGCCGCCGCCCTTCTTCTCCTTCTCGTCGCCCACTCCGTCGCCGGACCCCGCGTGCCCGCGCTCGCTGCTCGGTCCTCGGACGCAACAGGCCACCCACCCCTCGCCCGCCGTGCTGCCACGTGTCATCCATCCAACGGCCGTCACGCCCGATCTCCACCGCTCATCCAGATCTGAACCAGCCGCTCGGATCGTGCCACGTGGCCCTCCTCCAAGCCGTCCGATCCGCGCCGCCGCTGTCGCACCCCAGTGCCACGTCAGCCCTAGCTGACATGGCAGCCACGCCAGCCCTACCGCCACGTGGCAGCCACGTGTCAACCACGTCAGCATGCCACCTCAGCCAAAAATCCGCCCCGTGTGCCACGTCAGCATGTGCCACGTGTCGGCATCAGCGCGCGCCACGTCAGCCCTAGCTCGCCGCGTCAGCACAGCTGCCCGCCAGCACTGTTTCATGCATCGGGTTCACCGTGGACCGGCTCTCCCGTGGACCGAGTTCACAGCACAGTAGTTTTTTCGATTTTTCTGATTTTCCCTTAGGGTTTATTTTTCGAGAGCACGTTCTCCTCCGTCCTAGCTCCGATTGACCCCGTTCTTTTTTCTAAATTCATCTAAAATTGAGCTCTAGCTTTTCGTTCTAGTTTCATGATTTTTGGAGTTCATTTGCTTATTATTTTATATGTTTTTCTTGTTTCAGTCGTTTCCTCTCTCGTTAGATTCCGATTCCGGAGGAGCAGGAGCTACGCCCGAAGACCAAGAGTACCTCGCGGAGCATAACGAAGGCAAGTCGTGTCCTTTGATCATGTTGAACCCAGTTTGTAATCTATTATTTAATTATTTTGCTTTAAATTATCTTGTATCGCTACTTTTATTCAAACCCTTGTAATAGTAGTTATCGCCCCAATTGATTATTCTCTCCTTGATATTTTGGAATATCCTGATGCCATTGTCACCTTAGTTTGGGAATTTAATTAGTGATGTTATGCTTATTGTCACATGGGTTGATACGATTCGAATGCTTAGCCTTACTTATTTTGCGAAAGGGTTTATCATCACATGTGATTAATTAATTTGACTTAATGAGATATTGAATCGTGGTTGGAGCCACAGTGAATCGTGGTCGGTGCCACTGTTATAAAATTTGTGCCATGACATTGGTGTGTCATTGGCGTGGTTATACAAACTTGATTTTCACTTGGGCGAGTGATCGTGCAGTAAAGGGGGAAGTGTTGGTGCATTTCGAGGGATGTGGAAGTCTCGCCCGGGTAATGTTAAGGACTTAACATTGTGCGCCATTGATCTGGGCTTTACTGTGCAAACCACATGTCTGGTATGGGACGGACCTGGCTGATTAATTTGGGATGTTTCAATTTCAATCTCGCCATTGTGATGAACATGGTTGCTGATTTTCATGAGGCGCAAGGGGGGTGGGATGCGAAACCCTAGCGGGCGGGATTGAGTTGGAATTGAACTTTGTAAAGGCCTTGTTGTGATTACCTTAAGCTGAGGCTAATCACATCGTGTGGGTACTGTTGTGCAATCTCTGTAGAGTGTAAAACTATTCGAATAGCCGCGTCCTCGGTCATGGACAATGCTCGGTGATTTCACATGAGGTATAGTTATTTTTGAAAACTTATGGATTGTGGTTGGACAGTGGATGGTTAATTCACTGTTGGTTTAGCTTATGGATGGGAGGTCCATAAGCGGTTGGTTTAGCTTGTGGATGGGAGGTCCGCAAGTGGTTATGTCAATTCATTTGATTATTTATTTATTATTGTTGTACTTAAAGTTCACTTTCAATCTATTTACTGTATTTACCTTCAAATATCTGTTTATGCAAATTAACCTTTCAGCCATCCATTGGTAAGCCTTGCATACTATATTGCATTCATTTGTTACAAACGACTTGCTGAGTACTAATGTACTCACGGCTTTATGCCCAATGTTGCTCAGTTGAGGAAGAGGAGTATCACCAGCAAGAGGTTCCAGAAGGATGCTACTTCGACGACTACGCGGATTAGGCTTCGTTCTCCACTCGATAGCCTGTGGGCTTGTCGATTGGTTGCTACGCTTTATTTTAGATTTCCGCTGCTAGTTTTGTTAAGCCCTTCGGGCTAGTTTATTGTAAGTTTGACCATAAGGTCGTACCTTTTGAGGTTTATTGATATTTGAGTTTTTCTTTTATTTTAGCGTGTATATGGTTGTGATTACCTCTATGTTTGACTGTGTGCACTAGCGTGATCCTGGGACTAGTCCGGATTTGTATATTCGGGTCTCGACACTAGAAGAATTTGCAAATTTATAAATTTTAAATTTTCACTCCACTAGAATAAGAATGGTTTATAATAACGAAACTTTAGATTTTTTTATATGGTCTAATGTGGTTGAAGGGGGCGGTTCGTACTGCTTTGCTGAGGATGATCTTGTGTCCTTGCCGCCGGAATCAAAGAAGCTGGAACTCTGCAGGTCAACATTGTTGAAGTACAACAATAGAGTATGCTTCCCAAACTAAGTGTGTTGAGCTGTCAATCCTCAGTAAATTGCATGATGACACGTAAACATCTCATACGTTAATACATGCACGTCACTGTTGGCGAATTCTCCTTGATCACTAAGTATTTTACTTCAACGAAGATACATAAACGGATTGTACTGATTTCCTTCCGCTCTATCACCTTCTAGTCGTTAGCGAATGTCTTTTCTTATTTGTCCCCTTTAAGAGTATCGATTAGCTCCTATTGGATAAGGACATCCTTCAGCACACATTTTTACACATTGAAATTTTCTTCGCCGTCAAATTTCTCTACTTGATTTTACATTATTGACATCGATCTTGATTTTATGCCACCTGATGCTTTATCGATCTTCTCACAAATAAGATTAATCTGGCCTTGGCTCTGATACCACATGTTACACTTTAATACCTCTTCTTATGCACAGCAAGCCTCGGATCGAATTAGAGTTTGTGATATACAGCATGAGCGTGCACGATATCAAGAATGAAGAAGATGAATCTCGTAGAGAGAACCGAAATAACAATGTTAAAGCAATCACAATGAGAGAAAATATTTGGCGAAGTCAACCGTAAATTTCTTAAGCACAACATTAAAATAGTATAAAGGATTGTAATCTCTCATAACCGCCTCAAATCTTTTAGAACCGTCGGATTCTTATTCTATACAAGAATCTAGTACTAAAGAATAACCTAGCCTCTAATCCTGTCGTGCACCTTTATATTTGGATGAGTGGCTTCTTTGCTTTGTTACCTAGGTTCTTCATAACCACCCCTCATAACTTTATATAATTTCCCTAGCCCTCCTCCAAAGTGGAGTAGGAGTCATCTAAAACTCTTTATAGCACACCTTTTTAAATAAAAAACTAGGATATGAATCACCATACCCAACTGTTTGTAATGACAAATCTAGTGATGTACTTTCATGTGTCTAATCTAGTTGTTTTTACACACACACATTGATGGTCGAGACTCAAAAAGAGTTTAGCCAGTTTAGCCCTATGCACGGATGTGAGACATCATTTAGATGGCCAAGCCGACCATGTCTTGTTATTCTCTCCTCATCAAAAAGAGAGCATTTGCCACGCATTACATTAATACAAACTAACCTGATACGGCAAGCCACGCACTTTTGAATTAGTCAATAAGAAATTGATCAGTCTACAATTCGACATTTGGTCCTGCACGTCTCGCACTCAATTTCTAAAAGGGACGATTATCTTTTAGTTAGCACCCTGACATATATATGTATCATTATCCCATTTCTTTCGATACTAGAATTCGATCGAGATGGAGCTTGCTCTATCTGCAATTGCCCAAGATCTGGTCGGTCGATTCATATCCTTTCTGACGAGCAAGTATTCCAATCATGCATGCCTGGAGAAGCAGCAGCTGGACAGACTGCAGCAACTCCTTCTCAGGGCTCACATAATCGTCGAGGAGGCAGATGGGCGATACATCACAAACTCCTGCATGTTGGTGCAGTTGAAGATGCTCGCGGAGGCCATGTACCGAGGCTACCACGTGCTGGACACCTTTCAGTACAGGCACCTCAAGGAGGGTGTTGAAGAAGAGGTGAGCGACTCTTATGCCTGTTTCCTCACTAATCCTATCAAACGTTTTCGGCAAGCAGTTGGTTTATCAAATCACAGTTCTCCCGACCTTGATCTCCAAAGTGCCTTATTAGATTTAGAGGATATCGCTGAAAATATGGAGTTTGTCATACTTTTGGGGGCATCTGAGCGCATGTTGCGCAGACCATATGACACGTATCTTTACATTGATAACTTCATGTTTGGTCGCCATACAGAGAAGCAACATGTTATCAACATCTTATTGCAGCGCAACCCTCTATGTTCTCCAACTGTTGTTCCAATCATTGGTGGCTATCTTGTTGGGAAGAAAACACTGGTAGCGCATGTTTGCAATGATGAGAGGGTCCGTTCCTACTTCTCTTCAATTTTTCATCTTAATGGTGAAGACCTCCATGGAATCGACCATGAAAAGTTTGCAACTGGAAGGATATTGATTGTCGTTAGTTTTGTTTCTGATATTGATGATGAGGACTGGAAAAAACTTTACCTGTCACTGCACAAAGAAAGCAAGGTGGTAATCATAAGTAGGACTGAAAGATCAGTGAGATTTAGCACGATAATAAAGCCAATTCGCCTTAGTACATTATCTCACGAGGAGTGTAGCTACCTCTTCAAGAATCTAGCTTTTGGAAGTGCAAACCCGCAGGACCACCCAAGTTTAGTACTGTTGGCAAATGAGTTTGCCAAGGTGTTGAAAGGGTCATTTGTCACAGCATATGTCTTAGCCAATGCGTTGAGGAGTAATCTGAACCTTCAATTCTGGCTTTGCATATTGAAAAGATACAGAAATGCGGTTGAGACCAACTTCTCCATGTATGGTGAGCATTTGATACTCCGTCTTAAAAGACGCAGCCCAGTAGACATTACCGACTTTATTCCGTCTTCTGCTGCTCCGCTCCGCCTCATGCCTCCTCGCCGTGAAACTGAAGTTTCCAACAGGAAGCTGCCGATGGTGAGGTTTGGAGACCTCTTCCGAGATCCTACCATCCGTCCAAAGGGTGAATTCGATTTAGTGACATGGGAGTCACGGATGCCCCCGTATACTAAATTTACTTACTTCGTTCCATCTTCTGCCGAAGAGAAGCTGTTCCCGCTTAGGAGGAAGCGCCCACGACTACCATCTAAGTACGTGTTCTTCCCTACTGGGTAAAACCCCTAGACAACTTTGCCCCATGTGTAGCAGTGTTAGACCGGTTTGCTACCACATTGAAGGTTTGATGTGAGTTGTACTTTCTAGTGATGTCCTAAAGGTACTTTTTATTTATGTTTTGATGTTATTCTAAATTATTCTTAATCTTATATCATTATGTAGAACAATTATAATTTATAGATAAACACATGTATTGATTGATGCTCATGTTTCATGGATCATAAATATAGGGATATCAAATCAATAATATGGACATATGTTAGATAATATGGTATTAGATTAGCCTACAATGAGACATTGCGAAAATTGTTATATTCTTAAGTGTCATTAGTTGGTCTCATACATAGTATATATAAGATCTTTAAACCTAAGATTGTCATAGTTTACTTACGGGTTACCAAACACTACTCCGTAACTGGGTAGCCATAAAGGTATCTTTCGGGTTTACTACGAAACAGCGGAAGAATGTGAGCGATTATGATCGACTTTTCCTTTCTTATATAATGGGAGAGATATCTCTGGGCCCTTCGATGTGTTCGATTAAGAAAATGCATAGCCACACTAAATGTGGTTGCGGAATCAATCACAAACTGAGTAATTCACTATAGATTTGAGTGAATGATCGAGCTATCATAGATGACACGTTTCTTGCCGTGAGTTTGATATGGTATCGTGAGCCAAATCTCGATAGAAGAAAGGTCAAGATTTATCAAAGACAACGTCTTGTGAGATCCTAATCCTTCGAGCAAAAATATCATAGCAACGATAACCCTCATATTCAGAACTATAACTAAGAAACACACACTTAACTGACTAGGCTGACAGTTTGGTAGACCAAAAAGTACCCTAATAGTTGACAGATAGGGGAGTACCGTTAGCTATCTAAACAGAAATAGAAAAAGTAGGAGGTCCTACAAAGTGAGTCATGTGGAGTTCGGTGTCATATGGAATGAGGCACCAGAATCTAAGACCTAAGAGGTATTTGGAAGAGACATCCAAGCTAGATTGGCAGAACCTGCTGAGCTATGAGAAAACTGCTGAAGTAGAGCCTAGCAGCTCCCTTCCTCCCTTGGATCGACCATTTCCACGTATCTTGTTCTGCTTTTTCCGCACCCCGTAACTTTGGTAGTCATACTCGAAGTTCTTCTAGTAGTTGCATTGAACTCCAGTTGGTGTAAAAATAAAAGAGAAAATAGGCATCAAGTGAGGGACTGTGGTCAGAGCAAAAAGCATCAATTAGTTTCGTGAGCAAAGATGGGAGAATGACAAGCAATTTGTCAATGCACTGAAAATAAGATAGATTTCCCAAATTGCTTGTCATTCTCCCATCTTTGCTCACGAAACTTGTCAATCACTGCAGGGGATAGACTTAGGACAAGAAAGCACACATCTGAAAAGAACTTTTTAGAAGGGAAATCAAGAACATCACAAATCCTCTACCCTCCAAAATAGTAAACCCTAGTTTTTGAGCAAAACAGAGGAAGTTGAGCGCAGAGCAGAACAAAGAAATAAGTGATTGATTCATCCTTTTGCTCTTGGAAATAGGATGCCCAAATGGCCTTGAGGATTTCCCACCTTAGAGCAAGAGGGATTCAACTCCCTGAGCAAGGAATCATTATCAAACCATTTCAAATAGTAGAGAACAAAAAGCTAGAGAGGAGAAACTGAAGCACGCCAAAATGATTCAGAAACATGAAAGCTTTATAAAAGAGGAATGATTACATAATGTTTTACCACAGCCCTCTCAAACCCTTTTTCTCACTACATGGTTCAATGAGAGCAACACACGCACTCACACTGCACTCACTCAGTTCACACCTCAAAAAAAAACCTACAGACTGCATACTCCCCTTGCTATATAGCAGAGCTCTCCTACTCAAATAGCAAATCAAGAAATGGCAGCCATCATCCACTCCAACCTCACACACACACATGAGGCAAGGGTCAAAGTCAACACAAGAAACGGAGGGAAAACCAGCCACTCCACTCGTGCTTGAGTCAATTCTCCAAATTGCTTCTCAAGCACCTTCCCGGAAGCTTCCCGCAACCGGCACCTTGACCGTCTGGACCTCAACTCCTCCCTGAGTCTAGTCCCGGTCCGCTCCGCTGCACACGACCACACCCGGCATCTTGACTGTCTGAACCTCAGCTCCTCCCTGAGCCTAGTCCCGGTCCACCTCGCCGCTGCCCGTCGTGTCCACCTGACTCCGAAGTCCTGCAGCCACACAGACATGCAAACCATCACATAGCACGGCACTAAACAGCATAATCAACAATAGCATTAGTCAAAGGTACTCAACCCTGGAATACCCAAAACAAACTCAAACTCTCTAACACAACCATCAATTACTCATAACAAACATGGGAATACCTCCACATGGTCCTTCAACATGCGTAGTCAGAACTGATTGTGCTACTAACCCGAGGTGAATCTCCTAAGCCCAAAGTGTCAAAAGGGCCTCAGTGATGATTAGTCGTAGTGAGCGATTTAGTAGTTGAGCCCTGACAGGCTGAAACTTTGGGCAAAAATGTCAAACGAAATCATAAAAAGGTGAAGATGATCATGATCTGCCTTCTACACTTTATGACACTCCTAGCAAAGTGGAGAGACCAACATGTCCAGCTAGCACCAGAGACTTGCCAGGCCTTAGAAGAGTCCCTCTAGCGAAGCGTTTCCAACTCACGTTGAAGCAAAAAGAACTAAACATCACTACTCTACTAGTATCGCTCACCCAAATACTCCTAGGTCTATCGAGTAGACTGCAGACCAACAATATTTGGTTGGATGGAGTCATAGATGCTAACCACCAGGATGGCGCAAACATGGGCCTCATCAGGACACTAGTACTTGAAAGCGTCGATGGTATACTAAAAGGCCTAATTAGCAGTGTTAGTAGTAGCAGACTCTACCTCCTCCTTGGTAGTCTCATCATTTACAAGAGGTGCAGAGGGAGACTGCCTGGGAGGAGGCTGGACCGACAGTGGCAGAGAAGTTCGTGCACCAATGATATACCCCCAAAGGGGGAGACTATCAAGCGTAATCTCCATGAGTGAAGATTATAACATGTAGTTTATCTCATGTAGCTTTATTCCCAAAAATAGGATCGCAGCTAATAAAACAGAAGTCATCGATAGGCAGTGCTGGACGGTGCAGTGACTAAGGCAACGAAATGTAATAACTAATTCTATTATGGCTAGAAATCCTTCCTCAACCAATTCCAAACTAAGCTTTTGAAATTCCTCATACAAAGCGGGCTGACTTTCCTTAACCATCACTTTATTGCAATAGATCTTTCTACTCAAAGCATCTATGACCACATTGGCCTTCCTGGGTGATAATGTATACCAACATTATAATCCTTTATTAGCTCCAACCATCTCCTCTGTCTGAGGTTGAGCTCAGCCTGAGTAAAGATGTATTTTAGACTCTTGTTATTCGTATAAATCTCACATCAATTACCTATTAGATAATGACGCTAAATTTTCAAAGAATGCACTACGGCTGTTAGTTCCAAATCATATGTAGGATAGTTCTCCTCATGCGGTCTCAACTGGCGCGATGCGTATGCTACCACTCTCTTGTCTTGCATTAGCACGCATCCTAATCCTTTACGAGAAGCATCGCAATAGATCTCAAAATCCTTGTTTATATCGGGCAACACTAGCACTGGGGCTGTGGTCAAACTCTCCTTCAGTTTCTTAAAACTCTTCTCGCACTCTGGCGTCTAAGTGAATTTCTTTTCCTTTTTGAGCAACTGTGTTAGGGGTCTGGCCACACTAGAAAATCCTTCAATGAAGTGACAGTAATATCCTGCCATACCCAGAAAACTCCTGATCTGGGTCACTGATGAAGGTGATTTCCAATTCAACACATCCTTTGCTTTTCTAGGGTCAACTGCAAGTTTTTCTGCTGACATCACATGCCTAAGAAGGTGACTTCTTTCATCCAAAACTTACACTTGCTGAACTTGGCATATAACTGGTGCTCTCTCAATTTCTACAATGCCATCCTCAAGTGTTCCTCATGCTCTCTCTCATCCTTGGAGTAAATCAAAATATCATCAATGAATACAACAACAAACTTATCCAAATATTCCATGAACACCTTATTCATCAAATACATAAAGTAAGTTGGACCATTGGTCAAACCAAAGGACATCATTGTAAACTCATATAGATCATAGCGGGTCGAGAAAGCTGTCTTAGGTATGTCCTCTTGTCGAATTCTCATATGATGGTATCCTGACCTCAAATCAATCTTAGAGAAAACTCCTGCTCCCTTGAGTTGATCAAACAAATCATCAATCCTGGCCAGAGGGTACTTTGTCCAACATGCGCTGACTACCATCCTTTTTCTTGACAAACAACACTGGTGCTCCCCACGAGGATGAACTCGGTCTGCGCTCATGCGCGCGCCCGAGCCACCCCGTTCTCTCGCTCTGCCTGGTCCCAGCTTTGACCACCCCCTTCGGACCGACAGGCCTCTCTGCGCCTCCTTTGCCCATCCCTGCCCCATGCCGCCCGCAGTTCCACCGCCAATCCCCTGCCCCTGCGCCTCGCCCCTTTGCGCCTGGTCCTTCCCCGTGCACGTGCAATTGCCCAGGCAGCAACCTCTTCGGACCGGCAGCTACTCACCTGTGCCTCTACTCCATACCACCGCCATCCCCGTCCGTGGTACTGCCACTTGCGCCCTATCTCTTCTCTGCGCACGGCTGCTAGCCCGCCCATGCCGTCGACCCACGCTACTTCGTCAGCTATAGCCCCTTCCAACGTCATCAAGGACAATTGCGATCGCCAACACCATCATGTCATGTTGCCAAGTCAGTTTCCCCCGCACTGTGCCATCACCGTGGCTCCCGTCAGCCGCCATTCCCGCCCATGCCCCTCCACATTGCCAGCTCAATTCTGTCGCCTATAAAGTGCGCTAATCCCTCTGATCAGTTCCCTGTGCCTCCCTCTTCATTCCAACGAGATTAATTGCAATTGTGTGCACCGTAGCTCGTCGGAGCTGCCATCTTCCCCAACTCCGGTCGGAGCTCTCGCCATCGTTGCCGCACCCTCCAGTCGATTCCAATCACCAAAAGCTTCCTTGGAACTCCGCGAAGCTATCCCCGAGGTTTCCCAAAGCTCCCATCGCCCCAGTTGCTACCTCGCTGTGCGCCTCCCCGGAGCTCCGCTGCCGCACGTCGATAGCACACCACCGAGTCCCCCGAGCCTTGGTGACCTCGGATTCGACATCGTGACCCTTCCCCGGTACTCCACGAGAGGTTAATTGAGTTTTAGTGATGTAGTTCGCTGTACCTGTAGATGCCCTATTCCGCCGCCGCCTTGGCCCACCGCTGACCATGGCCTCGGTCAAATCGGGCGGTGACAGTTTGCGCACAGGTGGGCGGTGGGGCAGGGAACCCATTTTATTTATTCTACCATGCGGTTGTCGACTCCTTTGCCCGCGAGAAGCCTTGCCGGAATCGAGAGGAGGAAGAAAACTATGCGTGCGCGATTTAAATCAACGTCAGGTTTAATTAACAATAATGGCAGCCATTAAGATTAGTTTAGTCATTGACATGTGGTCCCGTATACGTTTAAACCGTTGTTGGACCCCATGTGTCAGCGTCACATGTTATTTAAATCCCGTGGGGCCTGTTAGTCAGTCGTGTAGTGGGGGGATTAATGATCCATGGTGGACCCTGCGTGTCGGTGTCCGGTAGTGAGATGGAGTGATAACCCCAGTGGGTCCCACATGTCAGCCACTAACGCAGTAAAGAAATAATATATGCTAGAGGGTCCCACCTGTCAGCGGTCGTAAAGAAAAGGTTATAATATCCAGTGGACCCCACCTGTCAGCCTAATACACCCTCTCTCCTCTGGATATTTAAATGATATTTGATTTTTGATTTTTCATTTAATGAACCGAAAGATTTAGATATTCATAACAAATTCATTTTAACTCCAAATCTAATGGGAAAAATTCCTGAATTTGTCTAAATCCATCCTCTCTCCAGAGAATCCAACATCATGAATTTTTGAGCATATTTGAATTTATGAGACAAATTTAATTGGTTATGTTAAATAGTTTTAAACCTCGAAAATTCATAACTAATTCATTACAACTCCTAATTCAGTAAGAAAAATTGCAACATTTATATAAATACATTATCTGTCCTTTGGGACCAAAACCATGAGTTGTTGAGTTTGTTTGAATTCTTATGAAGTTTTGCTTGGTTGTGTTAATTTGCTTTATTTCTTTTAAAAAATGTACATTCAACGAAAAATTAGCTTACGAGGCCTAGGAAGAGTAGTGTGAAGGAGACGCAGCCCAGGATCCACAAGATCAAACGTCCGATGCTTTGATCACTTTGAATTCCCACTTTTCACAAATTATTTACCTTCAAAATATCAATTGCATGCTGCTATTTTATGTGCTATATAAAGTTGGTTTCATGCTCTAGCTAGTTGCCCCTTTTATTAAATGCCACTATTGTACTTTCCTGGCATATTATACTGTGAACGTTGTTATCCCTAGGAAAAATCTATAAATGTAGTTGTTCCAAGAATTAGTTACATTTATATTTTGAGGCCTATCAATGCTTAGTTTCCTGGGGTGTTGAGAATACCCCAACCTCATATGCAAAGGCAAAGACAATTTTGGGAAAGTTTTAGTTGGAAATGGCCAGGTATTTCTGGAAGGGTTATTATTTTATGCCCTCAAAATCCCCAAATTGCTTATGTGGTTGGGCGGCTGGTTCAGGGGTGTGGTGCACCAGTGTGCATGAGAGTGGGGTTTTGTGGTAAAACCGCCCAGATAATCAAGGACCGAATCGGATCATGACCTTCCATTATAAAACAGTACAATCACAAGTCTGCAAAGTGCAACTTGGCTAAGTAAATCCTAGCGAACTTCGGACTCATCTCACTACTTGGGGGAAAGAAGGCCAGGGCCTGGGGTGGCTAAGGGGACAAAAGTGGAGGGTGACTTATTTCTCTTATTTTACTAGCGTATGGGAAGGGACCTCGAGGCACTAGTAAAAGAGTGATTAACATCCCGCGCAACATATGGGTCCCACCGCAAGTGGAAGCAACCCATTGGGTGAGATGAGACCTCGAGGCCAAGTAGTGTTGAAAGGTTACTGTGATAATCTACTCAACTACATGATGAAGGAATCATGCGGGGCAACGAGCGGATTGTCTCTTGTGGTGAAAGTGTACAAACTCTGCAGAGTCAAAACTATTCGAATAGCTGTGCCTACGGTCAAGGGCGGACATGGGAACTTAACTCTGATATAGTTCTATTTCAAAACAGTTTTTATGGTTAAGACTGGAAATGGAAAAATGAAGGACGATGGACTGTCCTGGTTTGTGTTGTCCTAGGTGTCATCGTAGTGGTAAGTTAAGCGGCTATAATGCTGAAAAGTGGATGTATGGTGCAGCTGACATGTAAAGGTGGATATAATCTGTACCAATAATATCATCACAGTTCTTTCTAAAATCATTATGATTTTGTTCAAGGGCTAGGTCTAGGAACTTTTACACATATATCTTATGTCTTATGAAAAGCAATTTCCAGCAAAATAAATAACCCAATCCTATCCTTTGTCAAACAATGCATATTATATTTGCATTCTGTGTATTGGCTCGCTAAGTACGGTGGATAGTGTGCTCACACTCGCATAATCAAATCCAAAAGCAGGAGGCCAAGATCACTATGCATATGAGGATGCGCCCAGTCAAGGAGCTGACGATGGTAATTAGGACGGATTTTGAAATGTTTAGTCCGAGGCAAGTTGGCTTGCCGTAAGGGTGTGCGCCTATATTACCTAAAGCGAGGCAATATAGACGCACACATTTACCCCCAATCGCCTGCCCTGTGGCTTATGGTTCCGCTGCTACTTTTATCTTTCGCTGTCGTTCTTTTGATTGTAACTATTTGGCCTGGGAGGCCCATCATGTAAGACAATTGCCTAGCGTGGCATACTCTAAACTCTATATATATAACCTATATTTTGACTATATGATCATCATACGATGTATGAAGTGATATCAGCAATGTACTGTGAGCACTATCTATTTGATCTAGGGAATAGTGCGGTGGAATCATAGAGAATTCTAGATTTTCAATCCAGGTCTGACAGAGCTGGTATCAGAGCATACGACTGTAGGGTACAACCTTAGGCAGACTACTAGGAAAAAGAGGCATAGGACTTAATTTTATCTATAAAAAGGGGTTTAGAAAAATATAGCTTACTAATTTCTTCCTTACCCCTCCTAGATTTGATATTGTATTCCTTTTCTTTTGATTTCAAAAAGAGATACTAATTAGTGCTCTAATTGACAGATAGTTGGAGCTATGGAGGGAGCTTGCGACTACTTCTCCCACGGTTAGACTGAGGGGGACTTCACTTGCATTTTGCGCAAGCTACTTCACTACCTGGGCTACAAGGAGCAACCGATCTATCGTGGCTGTAAGACCACCCAGGGGCCGCACGAGTCATGGCTCATGGAGATATTCCTCTACGCACGAGACGAGACCGAGCCGCCACACATCTTCCAGAGCTTGCAACGGAGGAGCACCAGTACCACTGCCCTATAGGATGCTGCCGGCCTGGCCGCAGCTGTCGAGACCTGAATATGCAAATCTGGACTCTCTGTGTATACTGCACTAGTCCCAGGATCACGCTAGTGCACACAGTTAAACATAGACGAAATCACAACCATATACACGATAAAATAAAGGAAAAGCTCAAATATTCGATAAATCTCAAAAGGTACGACCTTATGGTCAAGCTTAAAATAAACTAGCCCGAAAGGCTTAACAAAACTGGCAGCGGGAATCCAAAATAAAGTGTAGTGGCCAATCGACAAGTGTAACATCCTAATTTTTGGGGATTTTTAAAACCTTGAATTTAAAAATAAATTTCTGGAATTTTCCTGAATTTTAATTAAGCTTAAATTGAATTTTCAAAATTTTAAAGAATTTAATATGATTAAATTAAACCTCAACATTAGCTAAAAATATTTTAATTAAGATCCTTAGGTCACAAGAAATTTTCTGGTATTTTTCTGAAATTAAATTAAGCTTCAAATGAATTTTTGAATTTTTAAAATGATTTAATCTGAGTAGAATAAATATTAACATAAGTTGAAAATATTTTATTTGAATTCTTCAGGTCTCAAATAATTTTTTGGTATTTTTGGTGAGTTTTTAGGATTTATTTGCTATTTTCTAGAGCTGTAGTAGTTTATTGGAATTTCTGGTTTAAAAAGTAAAGGGGGAAAAATCTCGGCCGCCCGATCTTCTCTCTCCTCCACGCATCACCATCTCTGGCCTCTTCCCCCGCCGCCTCCCTCGGCCTGGCCCGCTCCCGCCCCACCTCCCTCTTGGCCGCCGTATCCCCACCCGCGCCACGTGGCGCCATCCCAGCCGCCCGATCCTCGCGCGCCTGCCCTCAGCGTTGCCCGCGCCCCGCCGTGGATCGCGCCCCCGCGCCATGCGCCGCGCTGCTAGTGCCCGCGTCAGCGCTCACGCCTCGCCCATCTCAGTCGCCTAATCCGCTTCCCCCGCCCCGTGGCACCATCCCAGCCGCCGGATCCCGCGTCGCACCCTAACCCTAACCCTAGCCGCCGCCACCTCCCGCTCGCACCCGCCGTTCGATCGGCCATGTGTCGGACATCCCATCGTCGTCTCCGACGGGGATTCGATCTCGCTACCGCCCGGGGTCGAATCGAACTCCTCGGTTCGCGTGCCATTTAAACCGCAGCCGCCTCGGTTCGTGTGCTTGCCCCTCGGTTCGTGCGCCGCCTCCGCCTCCTCGCCTCGCACCGCCGCCGCCGCCGCCGCCGCTCCGTCCCCGCAGTCCCCGCACCGGTTATTCCGTGGACCGGATTCACAGCACAGTAACATTTTCTGTTTTTCCCGATTTAAGTTTAGGGTTGATTTTCTGAGAGCCCGTTCTCCTCCGTCCTAGCTCTGATTGACCCCATTCTTTTTTCTAAATTCATCTAAAATCGAGATCTAGCTTTTGGTTCTAGTTTCATGATTTTTGGAGTTTTTTTGCTTGTCATTTTATGTGTTTCTTTTATTTCGGTTGTTTTCTCTCTCGTTAGATTCGGATTCCGGAGGAGCAGGATCGACGCCCGAAGACCAGGAGTACCTCACTAAGCATAACCAAGGCAAGTCGTGACCTTTGATCATGTTGAATGCAGTTTGCAATCTATTATTTAATTATTTTGTTTTTAATTACATTGCATCGCTATTTTTATAAACCTTTGTATTGGTAGTTATTGTCCGATTGAATTCATTCCTCCTTGATAACTTTGAACACCATGATACCCTTGTCACCATAGGTTGGGAAACATACTAGTGATGCTAGAATATTTGTCACATGGGTTGGTACGATTAGATGCTTAGCATGGCTTAATTTACGAACGGGTTTATCATCACATGTGAATTACAAATTTGACTTAACGAGATATGGAACAGTAGTTGGTGCCACGTTTATTAAGATTTGTGCCATGACGTTGGTGCGTCATCGGTGATGGTTATACAAATTGGTTTTCACTCGGGCGAGTGATCGTGCAGTAAAGGGGGAAGTGTTGGTGCACTTCGAGGGATGTGGTAGCCTCGCCCGGGCAATGTTAAGGACTTAACTTTGTGCGCCATTGATCTGAGCTTTACCGTGCAAACAACATGTCTAGTATGGGATGGACCTGGCTGACTAATTTGAGAGGTTTCAACTTTAATCTTGCCATTGAGATGAACATGGTTGCTGATTTCCATGTGGCGCAAGGGGGGTGTGATGTGAAATCCTAGCGGGCGGATTGAGTTGTAACTGAACTTTGTAAAGGCCTTGTTGTGATTTTCTTTAACGTGAGGATTATCACATCGTGTGGGTACAGTTGTGCAACCTCTGCAGAGTGTAAAACTATTTGAATAGCTGCGTCCTCGGTCATGGACAATGCTAGGTGATTTTACACGAGGGGTAGTTATTTCTAAAAACTAGTGGTTAGACAGTGAATGGTTAATTCCCTGTTGGTTCAGCTTATGGATGGGAGGTCCATAAGCTGTTGGTTTAGCTTGTAGATGGGAGGTTTGCAAGTGGTTATGTCAATTCCTTTGATTATTTATTTATTATTGTTTTACTTAAAGTTCGCTTTCAATTTATTTACAGTATTTACTTTCAACTGTCATTTATGCAAATTAGCCTTTCAGCCTTCCTTTGGTAAGCCTTGCATACTATATTGCATTCATTTTTTACAAACAACTTGCTGAGTACCAATGTACTCATGGCTTTATGTCCAATGTTGCTCAGTTGAGGAAGAGGAGTATCACCAGCAGGAGGTTCCAGAAGGAGAGTACTTGACGACTTCATGTTTAGGCTTCGTTCTCCACTCGATAGCCTGTGGGCTTGTCGATTGGCCACTACGCTTTATTTTGGATTTCCGCTGCTACTCTTGTTAAGCCTTCGGGCCAGTTTTTGTAAGTTTGACCATAAGGTCGTATCTTTTTGAGATTTATTGATATTTGAGCTTTTCCTTTATTTTATCGTGTATATGGTTGTGATGACATCTATGTTTGACTGTGTGCACTAGCGTGATCCTGGAACTAGTGCAGTATACACAGAGAGTCCGGATTTGCATATTCGGGTCTCGACAACAAGCCCACAGGCTATCGAGTGGAGAACGAAGCCTAAACCGCCAAGTCGTCGAAGTACTCTCCTTCTGGAACCTCCTGCTGGTGATACTCCTCTTCCTCAACTGAGCAACATTGGGCATAAAGCCGTGAGTACATTGGTACTCAGCAAGTCGTTTGTAACAAATGCATACAATATAGTATGCACGGCTTACCAAAGGATGGCTGAAAGGTTATTTGCATAAAGTGACATTTAAAGGTAAATACAGTAAATAGATTGAAAGCGAATTTTAAGTAAAACAATAATAAATAAATAATCAAATAAATTGATATAACCACTTGCAGACCTTCCATCCACAAGCTAAACTAACCGCTTATGGACCTCCTATCCATAAGCTAAACTAACAGCTTATGGACCTCCCATCCATAAGCTAAACCAACAGTGAACATCTGTCCACTTCCAACCACAAGTTTTCAGAAATAACTACCCCTCGTGTGAAATCACGGAGCATTGTCCATGACTGAGGACGCGGCTATTCGAATAGTTTTACACTCTGCAGAGGTTGCACAACTGTACCCACACGATGTGATTAGCGTCGCGCTAAGGAAATCACAACAAGGCCTTTACAAAGTTCAGTTACAACTTAATCCGCCCGCTAGGGTTTCGCATCACACCGCCCTTGCGCCACATGGAAATCAGCAATCATGTTCATCTCAATAGCAAGATTAAAGTTGAAACATCCCAAATTAGTCAGCCAGGTCCATCCCATACTAGACATGTGGTTTGCACGGTAAAGCTCAGATCAATGGCGCACAAAGTTAAGTCCTTAACATTGCCTGGGCGAGACTACCACATCCCTCGAAGTGCTCCAACACTTCCCCCTTTACTGCACGATCACTCGTCTGAGTGAAAACCAATTTGTATAACCACACCAATGACACACCAATGCCATGGCCCAAATTTTAATAAACGTGGCACCAACCACAGTTCCATATCTCATTAAGTCAAATTGATAATTCACATGTGATGATAAACCAAATCGTAAATAAAGCGAGGCTAAGCATCTAATCGTACAACCCATGTGACAAATAACCTAGCATCACTAGATAATGACCCAACCTAAGGTGACAATGGCATAAGGGTGTTCCAAATTATCAAGGAGGAATAAACAATTGGGCAATAACTACCAATACAAGGTTTGAATAAAACTAGCGATGCAATGTAATTTAAAACAAAATAATTAAATAATATATTGCAAAACTGGGTTCAACATGATGAAAGGACACGACTTGCCTTGGTTATGCTCAGCAAGGTACTCTTGGTCTTCGGGCGTAGATCCTGCTCCTCCGGAGTCCAAATCTAACGACAGAGAAAGCGATTGAAATAAGAAAAACACATAAAATAATAAGCAAATGAACTCCAAAAATCATGAAACTAGACCAAAAAGCTAGTGCTCGATTTTAGATGAATTTAGAAAAAAGAACGGGGTCAATCGGAGCTAGGACGGAGGAGAACAGGCTCTCGAAAAATAAACCCTAAATGAAATTACAGAAAATCGAAAAATGCACTGTGCTGTGAACCCGGCGCACGAAGGAATGAGTGCACCGTGAACCCGGTGCACAGAATAGTGTCACTCCACGGGTGTGGGTGTGGTTGACGTGGCAGCTGCTGGTGCTGCCATGTGTCACCGGCTGATGTGGCAGCTGATGTGGCCCATGACGTGGCGCGGGCGGCGGATTTTAGCTGACGTGACATGACACGTGGTGCTGACTGGGTGCTAGGGTTGACGTGGCTTGCCATGTGGGTAGGGCTGACGTCGACGGCTTGGGAAGACGGCGGCGGCGCAGATCGGATGGTGGAGAATCGACCACGTAGCTGCATCGGGGCCGTCGGTCTAGATCCGGATTAGTGGCTGCAATCGGGCGGCCGAGTTGCGGGATGGGCGACACGTGTCCTCACACGGCACGAGGCGCGGGGTGCGGGGGTGCGGGTACGCGGCCCGAGGGGCGGCGCTGCGGGTCCAGCGAGGGGGCGGCAGGGTTCGGTCTCTCCGCCGGGGTGTGGGCTCGGGCGGCGGGGTTGTTCGACGGCGGAGGAGGGAGGTAGCGGAGATGCCGACGGCTCACCGATGAAGACGCATGAGTTCGTCGGTGGCTCGGGGCGAGGAACGGGACGGTGCGGTCCGGCAGAATCTGACGGAGGCGACGGGGTTTGGCGGCGAGGCGATCGGGCACGGCGGCTTCCAGCGGCAAGGCCTGACGAAGAAGCGAGGCGGCGGCAGCCTGGGTGCGCGGGGAGGGCGGCGGCGCAAGGTGAGGGAGGGGGCGAGGGCGGTGGCGCTATTTAAGCATGGAGCCCGAGGCGGTTTTCGGAACGAACACGGGCGGCGGGCGGAGTCCCCATCGGAGACGAAAGCGGCGGTTGCGACACGTGGCAGAGGCGGGCGGATCGGACGGCTGCGGTGGAGTCCGGGCGAGGTGCGGCGCGACCGAACGCGCGGGGGCGACGGCCGGATGACTGCCACGTGGGCACGGAGGGATCGGGTGGCTGGCACAAGGCGGGGCGCGGGTGCTAGGATTTCACGGGGTGCGAGGGCAACCGGGCGCGGGCGGGAGCCGCTGGAATGACGCCACGTGGGCACGGGGGGAAATCGAGCGGTGAGGGGTGAGGCGGCGAGAGCGCGCGAGCGGGGTGGCTCGGCGCGAGGGGCCCACCGTCGCCGCGGAAGGGAGAAGGGGAGTCGGACGGCTTGGATCGCAGTGGGGGAAAGTGGCGGCTGCGGGGATTGGTGCCACGTGGCAAGGCGGGTGGGAGAGGTTCGGCCGGTGCGGGCTGGGCCGGGGAGGCGGGGGAGTGGGCCGCGGAGGCGGGGAAGTGGGCCGAGGAGGGTTTGAGGATTTTTCAAGGTTTTCCAAAATCTGAAATTCAAATAAAATGCAAAGGGCTATAGAAAAATAGCAAAATAATCCCAATAATTCACCAAAAATACCAAAAAATTCCTTGTGACTCAAGGAACCCAAATAAAATATTTTTAGCAAATGTTGAAGTTTAATTTAATCATATTAAATCCTTTTAAATTCTAAAAAATTTAAATTAAGCTTTATTAATTCCAGAAAAATTACAGAAATTAATTTTTAAATTCCAGGTTTGAAAAAGCTCTGAAAATCAGGATGTTACAGTAGCTAGGCTGTGCGACATACATGGACCAGCCTTGTTGACCTCACCATTCTTCTACTACCCATCGTGCCAGGAGGGGACGATCCACTATGAGACCTTCCTGCCCGAGCATGAGGACAATCCTGTGTTGTCCCACCAGGTCCACCTCACTCGAGCCATGGGGGCCTCCTATGCTGCCGCCCTGGAGGAGATCACAGACCTACAACAGCTTCTGCTTGCCGGCTATGGCTGCGAGCAGGCACTTCAGGACCAGCTCGCCAAGTGCGAGCAGGCGCTAGTAGAGGTGGAGAAGGAGAGGACAGCTGCCCTCATGGAGCTACAGAGGACTGCCATAGCCGCGGCAATCCATGCCCCAGGACCTGCAGCTTCACCCGTTGTCCATCTGGACCCTGCTCCTTCACAGCCCCGGACTACAAGGCCCCACACTCAGATTACGACACGTAAAAGCATGCTACGGACGTCGTCACCTTGGGAGGGCCTATCTACATCGACATTCGCTCTCACTCCGACTCCTCCGAGTTCAGTGGTAGTCGTTTTCGTTCTGAGTCGCCGGACTACACCCCTTCCTGAGAGCCAGTCATGTGGGGAGAGAAGGCCTTTTGTAGAGTGCCCAAATGTAGAGGGAGGGCACCTGACCCTATAGTAGCAGATGATGTATTAGGTTTAGATCCCTACAACTATTTGCTCACAGCCTAAGTGCTATGTGAGTTGTATGAACCTTTTAATTATGAATGGAATATGGCTAAGTTTAGGCCTTGGTATTGTAATTCGGTTTGGTGTTCATCCTAGTTTCGTTGGATTTTATATGAGTTAGTTTTGGGCCAAAAGCCCGCATGTTAGTGCATGTGCTTAATTGCCACTGATATCTGCAGATGGCAACTCAACGAGTGACAAGGGCCTAGGCAAGCGCTACCCCAGGCACGTAGGCCGAGGCTAACACTAGTCAGGAGACCCCACAGATGGGCCAAGGCAGAGGCCGAGGCCAGGAGGCAAATCTGCCACCACCTCCACCAGAACACCCCACCCTGGCCCAAGTCATGGCCCAGCAGATGTAGCTTCTGCAAGCCATTTACTCGGGTCAGCAGGATAACACCAGTGGCCATAACACCAAATTGGGCGATTTCCTAAGGACAAGGCCCCTGACCTTCTCGTTCGCTGATGAACCTCTTGAAGATAAAGATTGGCTTCGAGACACCGAACGGAAGCTTCGATTGGCCAAGTGCAATGACGAAGATCGAGTGATCTTCGCCACCCATCAGCTAAAAGGCGCTGCCGCAGCCTGGTGGGAAAACTATGTGTCCACCAAGGGCCAAGAAGATGCACCCACCGGTGATGACTCAGAAGAAGAAGCTGGGGACCGAGGAGCAACTGCAGGGCAAGAACCACAAGGGCCCCACCGAGCTCCTCGAGCCTGGCCTGCCCGTGCAGCCATCACATGGGCAGAATTCAAGACTGCCTTCAAAGCTAATTTCGTCCCCGCCAGTGTTATGAGAATGAAAAAAAATAAATTTCACACATTGAAGCAAGGGAACATGTCGATCAGCAAATACCTTACGAAGTTTAACCAGCTTGCCTGATGTGCCCCAAAAAATGTGACGAACGATGAGGAGAAGATTGACTACTTCTTTGAGGGCATGAACGAGGAGTTGCGAGTGCAACTGATTATCCTCCTATCACCAACTTCCATCAGCTGGTGAACAAGACTCTCATGCTGGAGAATGAGAGAAAGAACCTGGAAGCCAGTCGTAAGAGGAAGCAGGTGGTACAGAGGCCACAGGGAAGGTTCATTCAAAGGTTTTTCAACAATCCATCCTACAGCCGGCAGTAGACTTCCAATGTAGCACCTCGTACAGGCGGCAACACTCCCCAAATTCCCAAACCTAGTAGCCAGTCCACCGGGGGAAATCCTGTCTTGAATCTCAACTGCTACGGGGAAAAGGGACATTTTGCCATCTGATGCCTGAACAGGTCCACCATGCCAATAAAATTCAATCTGGGAACCACCCCAGTCTGAGGTCAAGCATCTGCATCAGGCAAGGGATATCAGACCCTGCAAGCCAACAGGACTGCCTCAACCCCCAACCGTGGCCGGATGAACCACATCATCGCAGAGGAGGCCCAAGAAGCGGCGGGAGCCTTGATGGGTACGTTTTCTGTCAAGACTATCCCTGCGCATGTTCTTTTTGACTCTGGTACTTCACATTCATGCGTAGCAAGAAAATATGTGGATAGGGTGGGATTGTCTACCTACCCATTAAAGAAGCCAGTGGTTTTCAGTTCACCTGCTGGAACCATAACATCCACCAAAGTATGCCCAAAAGTTACGCTCACCATGGAGGAGTGCGACTTCTTGGTAGATCTCATAGTGTTGCACTCATAGACCCTGGACATTATCTTAGGGATGGATTGGTAAGCCAAATACCATGGGATAATAGATTGTGCCACCAGGAAGGTCAGCTTGACCAAGTGCCCAGGAATGAGCATAGTGGATAATGTGGACCGACCTTATCGCTAGGGGCGTATGCTTAACCATTACCGAGATGTGCCTTTAGAGGGAATGTTGCTAGTTTAGGATTACCCTAAAATCTTTCCAGAAGAATTGCCCTGGATAGAGACCTAGAGTTCGTCATCAACCTGAAGCCCAGAGCATCTCTAATAGCCAAGCGGTCCTATAGGATGACCGTAGAAGAGCTAGAAGAACTCAAGAAGCAACTCCAAGAATTGCAAGAGAAAGGTTTCATTAGACCCAGTTCATCTCCTTGGGGATCCCCCGTATTGTTCATTAAGAAGAAGGATGGTACTACACAGATGTGTGTGGACTATCGGTCCTTGAATGAAGTGACCATTAAAAACAAGTATCCCCTCCTTAGAATTGATGACCTATTTGACCAATTGGGGGGAGCTACTATGTTTTCCAAGATTGACTTGAGGTCGGGATACCATCAACTGAAGATTAGGCCTGAGGACATCCCCAAGACCACCTTCACCACTAGATATGGGCTGTATGAATTTACAGTCATGTCTTTTGGATTGACCAATGCTCCGGCTTATTTCATGAACCTCATGAATAAAGTATTCATGGAATATCTGGACAAATTTGTGGTGGTATTTATAGACGATATTCTCGTCTATTCCAAGAGTGCCGAGGAGCATGCTGAACACTTGCGTATGGTTTTAGAAAAGCTTAAGGAATATCAGTTATATGCCAAATACATCAAGTGTGAATTTTGGCTAAAAGATATCAGCTTTCTAGGCCACGTAGTGTCAGCTGGCAGAGTATCAGTGGACCCCACCAAAATTGAAGCAGTGATAGAATGGAAGCAACCTATGACTGTCACTGAAGTAAGAAGCTTCCTTGGGTTAGCCGGATATTACAGAAGATTCATCGATGGATTTTCACGGATAGCTAAGCTGCTAACCTAATTGCTCAAAAAGGAGCAGAAGTTCGAGTGGACCAAGGCTTGTGAAGAGAGTTTTCAAGAGCTTAAGACCAAGCTAACCTCCACTCCTGTCTTGGTTCTGCCAGACATTCGAAAGGACTTTGAAGTGTATTGTGATGCCTCCCATCAGGGCCTCGGATGTGTACTAATGCAAGGAGGAAAAGTGGTGGCATATGCTTCAAGGCAGTTGCGCCCTCACGAAGTGAACTATCCCACTCATGATTTAGAGTTCGAATCAGTAATTCATGCCTTAAAAATATGGTGGCACTATTTGATCGGTAACGATTGTGACATATACACCGATCATAAGAGGCTCAAGTACTTCTTCACCCAATCGGATCTTAACCTGAGGCAAAGGAGATGGTTGGAATTGATTAAGGATTACAACCAAGGCATTCACTACCACCCCGGCAAAGCTAACGTGGTGGCATATGCCCTAAGTCGCAAGGTTTACTGCAATAACCTTATGGTTAAGGAACAACAACCCGGCCTGCATAACGAGCTAGTGACACTCAACTTAGAATTAGTGGAGCAAGGCACAATAGCAGCCATGGAGATCCAACCCTGTATGGAAGACCAAATCATAGCTGCCCAAAAGGAACACCCCACAGCCATGAGAATGAGAAGTCAAATGGCAAAAGGAAAGGCCCCAAAGATGATTGAATATTCACAGGGAATTTTGAGATATGGAACACGCCTTTTCATTCCCCACCAAGAGGATATAAAGGACCTGATACTGAGAGAGGCACATTATTCCGCATACTCCCTTCATCTGAGGAGCACCAAAATGTATCAAGATTTGAAGCAGTGGTATTGGTGGCCTAAGATGAAGAGGGACATCGCTGAGTACGTTGCCTGCTGCGACGTATGTCAAAGAGTGAAAGCTGAACATCAACGGCCGGCCGGATTACTGCAACCATTGCAAGTACCGCAATGGAAGTGGGAAGAAGTTGGAATGGACTTCATCACTGGCTTACCCTGGACCAAATCAGGATATGACTCCATATGGGTCATAGTGGACAAGCTGACCAAAGTTGCCCACTTGTTCCTGTTAAGACCACGTACAAGGGAGATAAGCTGGCAGAATTATACATGTCTCACATCGTGTGCCTACACGGTGTGCCTAAGAGAATAGTCTCAGATCGAGGTACTTAGTTCACCTCGCATTTCTGGGCGAGTCTTCATGAAGCATTGGGCACTCACTTGGATTTCAGTACTGCCTACCACCCCCAAACTGATGGTTAGATAGAGAGAGTGAATCAAATACTCGAAGATATGCTTCGAGCCTGTGCCCTGGACTTTGCTATGGATTGGAACAAATGCTTGCCCTATGCTGAATTTGCTTACAATAACAGCCATCAAGCTAGTTTGAAGATGTCCCCATTCGAAGCCCTGTACGGAAGAAAGTGTCGGACGCCTCTCCACTGGTCCGAAGTAGGGGAGGGTTCCATCTTTAGACCAGAGACCCTACAACAAGCTGAAGAGAAAGTCCGTTTAATTAGGGATCATCTGCAAGCCGCTTAGTCCAGACAGAAGAGTTATGCGGACAAAGGACGAAGGCCCTTGCAGTTTGAAGTCGGGGACCATGTATATTTGAATGTATCACCCATGAGAGGGGTCAGAAGGTTTAAGGTCAAAGGCAAGCTCGCCCCATGTTATGTCGGGCAATTTCTGATAAAGGCTAAGAAAGGAGAGGTAGCCTACCAATTGGATCTACCCGTAAACCTCGCAGACATACATGATGTGTTTCATGTATCACAACTCAAGAAATGTCTTCGAGTGCTAGAAGACCAGACTCCCATAGAAGAAATTGAGATTGAGAAGGACCTGACCTACCAGGAGCGTCCTATCAAAATCCTCGACATGGTGGAAAAGAAAACCAGAAGTCAAATCATCCGAATGTGCAGAGTACAATGGAACCACCACACCAAAAAGGAGGCCACTTGGGAGCGCGAGGATCAACTACGAAAGGTTTACCCATACCTATTCTCGGGTTAGATCGAATCTCGGGGTTGAGATTCCTTTTAAGGGGGGTAGACTTGTAACATTCCAAATTCAGAGGGAGTGAACAATTGTGTAAATTGGGGGCCTATTTAAAACTTTCAGCATTTTCTGATATTTGAATTTCTGAACCCGTGGTTGTTTTTGGTTGGGGTTCCATTAAAACAAAATAAAGAATATATATATACACATCTAATGTGAAGTCCATAAAATAATATGGAATGCCCAAAAATAAAGAATATGGTTAATAATAGAAAGTTTCAAAGGAAATAATGAATCCGAAAATATGAAGTAAATTTTGTCAAAGGCTCACACAAAAATATAAGTGCAATATGTGTGTGTGTGTGTGTGTGTGTGTATATATTTACATAACAAGAAAGGTAATATCATGGATGTTTGAGGTTTTATGTAGGATATGTATATATATACACACACTTATGCCCAAAGCATGTCATGGAAAATAATGTTTGCACACAAAAGTAGTGAAAATATATCATTGGAAAATTTCATAGAAAAAAGAATAAAATGGAGAGAGAGCCAGCCAGCCAGGCCCTCGACCCAGCCGGCTAGGCCCCTCTCCCTCTCGCTCGCACCCCCTCCCTCTATGGCTCGGCCACACCACTGCCCTGCGCTCATGCGCGCGCCCTAGCCGCCCCGCTCTGTCGATCTGCCCAATGCTTGCTCCAAGCACCCCCTTCGGACTGACAAGCCTCTCCACGCCTCCTTCACCCATCCTCACCCCATGCCGCCCGTAGTCCCGCCGCCAATCCCCTGCCCCTACGCCTCGCCTCCTTACGCCTGGTCCTCCCCCGTGCGCGCGTAATTGCCCAGGCTGCAACCCCTTCAGACCGGTAGCTACTCACCCGCACCTCTACTCCATACCGCAGCCATCCTCGTCCCTGGTACCGCCACTTGCGCCCTATCTCTTCTCCGCGCATAGGCGCCAGCCCGCTGATGCCGTCGACCCACACTACTTTGTCAGCTACAGCCCCCTCCCACGTCACCAGGGACAATTGCGATCGCCAGCACCGTCATGTCGCATTGCCAAGTCAGTTTCCCCCACACTGTGCCATCACCGCGGCTCCCATCAGCCGCCATTGCCGCCCATGCCCCTCCATGTCGCCAGCTCAATTCCGTCACCTATAAAGTGTGCTAACCCCTCCGATCAGTTCCTTGTGCCTCCCTCTTCCTTCCAACGAGATTAATTGCAATTGTGTGCACCGTAGCTCACCGGAGCTGCCATCTTCCCTAACTCCAGCTGGAACTCTCACCATCGATTGCCACACCCTCTAGTCGATTCCAATCACTAGAAGCTTCCTTGGAACTCTGCGAAGCTATCCCTGAGGTTTCTCAAAGCGCTCATCTCCCCAGTTGCTTCCTCGCCGTGCGCCTCCCCGGAGTTCCACCGCCGCACATCGACAGCACACCACCGGGTCTCCCGAGCATCGGCGACCTCAGATTTGACATCATGACCCTTCCCAGGTACTCCACGAGAAGTTAATTGAGTTTTAGTGCTGTAATTCACCGTAGTTGTAGATGCCCTATTCCGCCGCCGCCTCGGCCCACCGCCAGCCATGGCCTCGGTCAAATCGGCCGGTCAGAGTTTGCGCACGAG
Source organism: Melocanna baccifera (assembly GCA_036346265.1). Lineage (NCBI taxonomy): Eukaryota > Viridiplantae > Streptophyta > Magnoliopsida > Poales > Poaceae > Melocanna > Melocanna baccifera. The sequence goes on along the minus strand of CM070704.1, from coordinate 16,894,300 downwards.
TGGGCAGTGGGGCTGGGAACCCATTTTACTTATTCTACCGTGCAGTCGTCGACTCCTCTGCCAGCGAGAAGCCTCGCTGGAATCGGGACGAGGAAGAAGACTGTGCGCACGCGATTTAAATCAACGTCGGGTTTAATTAACAATAATAGCGGCCATTAAGATTAGTTTAGTCATTGACATGTGGGCCCGTATACTTTTAAACCATTGTTGGGCCCCATGTGTCAGCGTCACATGTTATTTAAATCCCGTGGGCCCCGTTAGTCAGTCACGCAGTGGGGGGATTAATGATCCGCGGTGGACCCCACGTGTCGGCGCTCGGTAGTGTGAGGGAGTGATAACCCCAGTGGGTCCGACGTGTCAGCCACTTATGCAATAAAGAAATAATATATGCCAGAGGGTCCCACCTATCAGCGGCCACAAAGAAAAGGTTATAATATCCAGTGGACCCCACCTGTCAGCCTAATACACCCTCTCTCCTCTGGATATTTAAATGATATTTGATTTTTCATTTTTCATTTAATGAACTGAAAGCTATAGAAATTCATAACAAATTCAATTTAACTCCAAATCTAATGGGAAAAATTGCTAAATTTATCTAAATTCATCCTCTCTTCAGAAAATCCAACATCATGAATTTTTGAGCATATTTGAATTTATGAAACAAATTTAATTGGTTATGTTAAATAGTTTTAAACCTCAAAAATTCATAACTAATTCATTTCAACTCCAAATCCAGTAAGAAAAATTGCAACATTTATATAAATACATTATCTGTCCTTTGGGACCAAAACCATGAGTTGTTGAGTTTGTTTGAATTCTTATGAAGTTTTGCTTGGTTTTGTTAATTTGCTTTATCACTTTTAAAAAATCTACATTCAACGAAAAATTAGTATACGAGTCTCAGGAAGAGGAGTCTGAAGCAGACGCAGCGCAGGAGCCACAAGATCAAACCTCTGGTGACCCAAGCGAGTCAATACTTTGATCATTATCGATTGCATGCTGCTATTTTATGTGCTATATTATACTGTGAATGTTGTTATCCCTAGGAAAAATCTATAAATGTAATTGTTCCAAAAATTAGTTACGTTTATATTTTGCGGCCTATCAATGCTTAGTTTCCAGGGGTGTTGAGAATACCCCAACCTCATATGCAAAGGCAAAGAGCAATTTTGGGAAAGTTGTAGTTGGAATTGGTCGGGTGTTTCTGGAAGGGTTATTATTTTATGCCCTCAAAAATCCCCTAATTGCTTATGTGGCTGGGTGGCTGGTTTGGGGGTGTGGTGCACAGTTGTGCACGAGAGTGGGGTTTTGTGGTAGAACTGTCCAGATAATCAAGGACCGAATCGGGTCATTACCTCACATTGTAAAACAGTACAACCACAAGTCTACAAAGTGCAACTTGGCTAAGTAAATCCTACTGAACTTCGAACTCATCTCACTGCTTGGGGGAAGGAAGGCCAGGGCCTGGGGTGGCTAAGGAGACACCAGTGGAGGGTGACTTGTTTCTCTTATTTTACTAGCGTATGGGAAGGAAGCTTGAGGCGCTAGTAAAAGAGTGATTAACATCCCGCGCAACATATGGGTCCCAACACAAGTGGGAGCCACCCATTGACTGAGATGATACCCCGAGGCTAGGTAGTGTTGAAAGGTTATTGTGATGATCTACTCAACTGCATGACGAAAGAATCATGCGGGGCAACGAGCGGATTGTCTCTTGTAGTGAAAGTGTACAAACTCTGCGGAGTCAAAACTATTCGAATAGCTGTGCCCACGGTCAAGGGCGGACATGGGAACTTAACTCTGATATAGTTCTATTTAAAAATAGTTTTTATGGTTAGGATTGGAAATGGAAAAATGAAGGAGGATGGACTATCCTGGTTTGTGTTGTCCTGGGTATTGTCCCAGTGGTAAGTTAAGTGCTATAACGCTGAAAAGTGGATATATGGTGCAGGTGACATGTAACGGTGGATGTAATCTGTACCAATATTATCATCACAGTTCTTTCTAAAATCATTATGATCTTGTTAAATGGGCTAGGTCTAGGAACTTTTACACATATATCTTACATCTTATGGAAAGCAATTTCCAGCAAAATAAATAACCCGAACCTATCCTTTGTCAAACCATGCATATTATATTTGCATTCTGTGTATTGGCTCGCTGAGTACGGTGGATTGTGTGCTCACACTCGCATAATCAAATCCAGAAGCAGGAGGCCAAGATCACTATGCATACAAGGATGCGCCCAGTCAAGGAGCTGACGATGTAATTAGGACGAATTTTGAAATGTTTAGGCCTAGGCAAATTGGCTTGCCGTAAGGGTGTGCGCCTATATTACCTAAAGAGAGGCAATATAGATGCACACATTCACCCCTAGTCACCTGCCTATGGCTTATGGTTCCGCTGCTGCTTTTGTCTTCCGCTGTCGTTCTTTTGATTGTAAGTATTTGGCTTGGGAGGCTCGTCTTGTAAGATAATTGCCTAGCGTGCCATACTCTAAACTCTATATATATAACCTATATTTTGACTGTATGATCATCATGTGATGTATGAAGTGATATCAGTAATGTACTGTGAGCACTATCTATTTGATCTAACAGAAAATAACTCCAATAAAAGATTGATATGATTGCAATATATTGCTTTTAAGGGCAAGATTTGCAGCTCACATCACACATAACTGCAAATAAGATCCAACACTCTACTCGTACTCTCTAATCTAAAGGCTCCCACTCGGGTCCTGACAGGTAGGGCTCGCTACTCTCATCCTCTGAATCGCTGTACACCACCCACGAGTTACGGACTTGCGATGACTGCTCTTCGGCTAGGGCTGGAATAAAGTGCCGAAGATACACTTGTCAGTTGACGATGATGCGTCGTCTCTCCTCTGGGCTCAACGGTGTAGGCGAGGGTAGAGATACTGGTGACTGTGGTCGAGGCTCCTCCTTGGCTAGCTCCGGTAGATAGAGAGTAATTCTCTTGTTTTGGCCGTGGCACCGGAGAAGAAAGACGCGGGAGATGAATCTAACTAGCAAAATGAGTTGCTAAGGACCCGAGGCACATGTAGGAATTGATGGCACGTCAAACGGAGCATGGTAATGACGTGGACGGTGACAACGACATAGGGTTAGAGAGAAGAATAATTTTTGGGCAAAGAACATGAAGAAGTAAGGTGAGCACAGCCTAGAACGTGGCGAGGTGAAGCTAGGAAAATTATTGGCTAAACCGAAAACTCACCGGAGGAGACGCAATCGTCGTTTGAACGACGACGGTACCGAAACACAAAAAATACAATATCTTGGTGCTCGGTGAGGCAAATTCAAAACCGTCTGACAGGTAACCACCTGGGATGGTTTGGCACATTTTGACATGAACAGATTGTTGAAAGCATCCCCCGACAAATAGGGACACGAAGTGCCATTTGCGGCCATAACTAGGCGTCGGATGTAAAAATTTGTAGACGGTTTTTGGACAGATGGAGGAGAGCACGGCGTAGAACGCGTCGAGACAAACTCAACGGTGCAGACAGCTCGGCCAATGGACTAGCGAAATGCGGTGGACAAGACTTTATGTAGCCGACAGGCTGACATCGACATTCCGGGCAAACAGAGAGGAGATAGCATGCGAGAATTGCAGCGAAACGAAGAGTAGAGCGTGGGGAACATGATGCTCACCTTGGTTTTGGTCGGGCATGCACGGTCGGCCGATGACGACGTGAGGAACGACAACCCGATTTGGCCCCTAGTGACGACGATGCTCCGGTGAAGTTTTGACGAAGGCGAGGTGAGCACTGCGTAGAACACAGCGAGGCGAAGCCAGGAATGTGGTTAAAAGTGGCGAGGCTCCACTGGACGAGGTGCAAAATGCCAAAGAACGACACTTGGAACACAAAAGTAAAATTTCGATTGCGGCCAAAAGAAGAGGAGTGGGGACTTGAGATTTTTGGGGTTGAGTGAGGATGAGGAGGGGTTCATGGTTCTCCCTTTTATAGGGGCTAAGGAGGTCCAAGGAGGGAGATCAAGCAACCATATCTTTGAATGGCATGGGTTAATTTCTCGCGAAACGGCTCATGAATGAGAGGGGAAACAGTGGGGAATGAAGGAGCTTGATGAGAGGAAGTGAATGCAATTTATTTCACGCAAAACCGTTGAGAAGAGTTTTAAGGAAGCTCAAAAATTGTGCGTTCATGGCGTCTATTCACTGCACGAAATGGTCTGGACGCTTTGAGAAGAAAGGAAAAAGGAGACAGAAAAGAAAAAAAGAAAAACAAAATTTGGAAAAATTATAAATTTTTTTTAGAATCCTTGGAACCTGAAAAGATTAAACAAAATAATTTCCAAATTAATTGATGTATATTTTAATTTTTAAAAATGTTTTTCTTTTCTAGCTTTAAAATAATACAATAAATAACAAATAAAGCTTAAAAATCATAGAAAAATTCATAGAAGTTTGTAAAGCTATTTTGAACCTATAAAAATATTTTCAACTAAAATTTCGATATTTTCCTTTATAAAATATTTTTTGGTTTAACAGAAAGGCTCTTTTGTTTTTTTAAAGCATAAAATCAGGTTAACTAAAATTTTAAAATTTGAAGAATCCAAATAACTTGGGCTCTTTTATTTTATTTTATTTTACTTTTATTTTTATTTTTATTTTCCTTTTTTTTAAAAAAACTTGGGCTGTTACATTCCGATACGTTGGCCTTTCTCCTTCTCGTCCTTGGTGAGGTAGACGGACGATCTCTTTAATCCAAGGCTCCACAACAGAACGCGAAGAAGTTCTCTCCATCCTCCCGTCTGGCTGAAAGAAGCTTGATATCTAATGCATTTATAGGGTAAAGATCAGTTTAAGGACCTGTGAAAACAAATTTTGAGAGTGGGGCGAAGAACAAGAACCTTAAGAAAGAGGTAAGAGGATAGAGATATTACTAAGTATCCAATTCAGTTGGTTTGATTTACCTCGTGTAAAATCACCGAGCATTGTCCATAACCGGGGACACGGCTATTCGAATAGTTTTACACTCTGCAGAGGTTGCACAACTGTACCCACATGATGTGATTAACCTCATACTAAGAAAATCACAACAAGGCCTTTACAAAGTTCCATCTCAACTCAATCCCGCCCGCTAGGGTTTCACATCACACCCCCCTTGCGTCTTATAGAAATCAGCAACCATGTTCATCACAATGGCGAGATTGAAATTAAAATATCCCAAATTAATCAGCTAGGTCTATCCCATACTAAACATATGATTTACGCGGTAAAGCTCAGATCAATGGCGCACAAAGTTAAGTCCTTAATGTTACTTGGGCGAGACTTCCACATTCTACAAAGTGAATCCACACTTCCCCCTTTACTGCACGATCATTCGTCTAAGTGAAAACTAGTGTTGTATAACCCACGCCAATGACACACCAATGTCACGGCCCAAATTTTATAACTGTGGCACCAACCATGATTCCATATCTCATTAAACCGAATTAATTATTCACATGCGATAATGAACCCTTCGTAACATAAGCATGGCTAAGCATACTAATCGTTCCACCCATGTGACATCTATGGTATCGCTAAATAATTTTCCAACCTAGGGTGACAATGGCATCATGATATTTCAAATTATCAAGGAGGGATTACTTCAATTGGGATGATAACTACCAAATACAAGGTTTGTAATAAAATAGCGATGCACGTTAAGTAAAATAAAGTAATTAAATAATAGATTGAAAACTAGGTTCATCATGATCAAAGGACACGACTTGCCTTGGTTATGCTCAGCGAGGTACTCGGGATCTTCTGGCGGCGCTCCTGCTCCTTCGAAGGCGGAATCTAACGAGAGAGAAAACAACTGAAACAGTAAAAATAAAATCAAATAAAATTCAAATGAACTCTAAAAACCTTGAAACTAGAACTAAAAGATAGAGCTCAATTTTAGATGAATTTAGAAAAAGTACGGGGTCAATCGGAGCTAGGACGAAGAAGAACGGGCTCTCGAAAAATTAAATCTAAAGAAAATGCAGAAAAATCAGAAAATATACTATGTTGTGGACTCGGTGCACGGGTGAGGGGTTCATGGTGGACTCGATCCACGGAACAGTGTGCGGGGTTGCTGACGTGGCCGGCTGTGGTGCTGACATGTGGCTCGGCTGACATGGCATGCTGACGTAGCACTGGGGTCAGGTTTTGCTGACGTGGCACTACCACGTGGCAGTAGGGCTGACGTGTCACCGACACGTGGATGCTGACGTGGTGCTTAGGGCTAACGTGGCTTGACACGTGGCTAGGGCTGACGTGGATGTCGGATGCGGCAGTCGGTGGCGGGATCGGGCGGTTGGAAGCTTGACATGTGGCACGATATGGGCCGTCGATCCAGATCTGGATCGACGGTGTGGATGGGGCACGGCGACCGTTGGATGGCTGATGGGTGGCGGACGCGGGCGCGATGACCGATGCGTGGCACGGCGCGTGCGGGCAACGATCGGGCGACGCGGGGCGGGCGCAGGTTGCGGCGGTGGGGTTCGTCGGCGTGGGGTGCTCCGACAGCGGGGAACGGTGGGCGTGTCTGACGAGAGAGCGGCACACACGGCCGGTGGCGGAGGACGGCAGCGAGGGATGGCGGCGACGTGCTTGGTGAGGGCGAAGGGAGGCGGCAGCGTTTTAAAGCACACAAACTGAGGAGTTCGAGGAGGAGATGGCATGGGGATGAATCCGCATCAAAGACGACGACGGGGAGAGCAACTCGTGGCAGAGGGGGAGGATCGGATAGTCACAGGTGAGTCCGGGGCACGGACGAGGGCACGGTTCGTGCGATGCACGACGCGTGGCGCGGGGAGATGATCGGGCGGTCGGCGCAGCGCGAGCGCAAACGCACAAGGACGGGTGCTGGCGCGCGGCACACGGTGTGGGATGGCGACGCGTGGCGGGCTGGAGGGGATCGGTCGGTTGAACGGAGCAGGCGGCTGACACGGGCACAGCCACGCTGGATGCGCGACGCGCTGCGGATGCTGGATCGGGCGGCCAAGGGCGGCGTAGGCCGGTGAACAGTGTTGGACTGGCCTAACACTATTCATCGCGGGTTTTCTGATTTTTCTTTTTTCTGAAATTCAAACAATTAAAAATGAGCTCTAGAAAATATCAAATAAATCCGAACAATTCACCAAAAATTCCAAAAAAATCTTTGAGACACAAGGGATCCAAATAAAATATTTTTAGCTTATGTTAATGCTTATTTAATCATATTAAATCCTTTTTAATTTCTAAAAATTCAAATTAAGCTTTATTAATTCCAGAAAATTCTCAAAAAATCCTTTTTAACTTAGAAACTTTAAAACTCTGAAAAACAGGGTGTTACACAATCGCCAGGAATACCAGAGTATCACCAGGAAGGCAATCAGAGATACAAAGCCCAATCTTCACAAATTTGTACTCACTGAGTTGTAAAGTTGAGATGCAATTTGATGCCGCACAAAGTCCACAAGAACCAAGTGAATTCATTACTCACTACACCAAAGAAGCAATGCTAAGAAATCAGAGAAATCAACCATACGCAAGTGCACAGCTCAAAGCTTGGACGCTGGAGAGACAGAGATCAAGAGCTCCACTGCTCAACTAGCTCACTAGAGCAAGCCGTTGGGCAGTCAATCAACCCTCAAAACCAGATATCTACTAGCAGTTTTTGGATCGAGTGATGAACCCCCTTGAACTCTCTTCTTTCCCCCAAAACTCCCATATGATTTTAAAGGCCAGAGAGAGGCCCGGACTCATAGATGAGATTTCGGCTGCCAGGGAACGAATGCACCGAATCATCCGCCCGAGATCCACAAGAAGAGGAGACCGAATCGGCGCCTCCACCGAACGCCCGAATAAAAGAAGCAGCATGAGGGCAGAGATGATATCCGATCCCCTCGCTTGGGCTGGCGGTCAAAATGACCACATCTCCTCTCCATCTCACTCTTACAAGCGGGCTCCCTTCTCAATTTCTTTTCTCATTTCTTTTAATTAGGAATTGAGGGAAATTACCGTATTGCCTTACAATTCCCACCAATTTGCCTCAATTGTGACATAATAACCTTCCTGTAAGATCTATGTTTGATATATAGTTATTCAACAAGAGTACCTTACGGGTTTAAACCTAATGCTCGGCAACAAAAGCTATAACTCTGCACAGACAAAAGGACGACTACGTCTTGATCTAGTACCTTATATGAGAGCTTTTACTTATGCTCAGGACAGCTTGCACCGTACCTCTCGGGTTGGAACGTATCATTTGGATTAAGCTCAACGCGGGTTTTCTTATCGTTCCATTGCAACTAACAAGCGTTGTTACACACTTCAGATTCATCATCTACTGCTGGTAACATCTCTTCATTTTACAGGGACCCTAGCAGATAACAATTGTCTACTGTAGTAGAAAATCATTTAGCACAACAATGTACGAGCCTTTAAAACAAGAAATTAAATGAGGAATTATGCCAATTATCAAACCTAGCTTCGCCGGGACGGGAGGAACGAGGGCGTTCGTCGGGGACTCGGGGGTTGGCAGCTGGGCACATGCGCGGTGGGCGGGAGACGAATTTTCGGCGTCGGAGAGGCGTCGCGGGAAGACGGCGGTTGTCAGTTCAAGCAATCGAAGGATGGAGTCTCTTCTCGACTTGTTTGGGCCGGGCAGCCGGGGTGAGGGTTAGTTGGGCCGGCCTAGTCAATTTTGTTGCTTCCTAAGGGTTGTCCTCAGTGTCGTGTAAAGATAATAATGAAAAGTTTTATAGACAACTTTATGTGCATTGTTGTACATGCACTAAAATATATTCGTTATACTTGTCATTTGTTATTGACCGACTCGGTACAAGAAAACGCAAACATTAAGGCAGCTTTCGCGCGTGGAGAGTCAAAGTCAACGGTTGAGATGAGATCGGGAATCAACCTAGGCTGGAGTTGGTCAAGGCGTACGAACTGGTAGTATAGTATATAGTGTGTACTGCAAATTAAAAATCTGTTGAAGGAAAAGAAGATAGTTGGACATGTTTTTTTTCAGCTTATGCCTCATAGTTTCACTCGAATAAATAAATAGGATAATTTTTTCATCGACGTTATGAAGCGGTTTATTAAGATAATATTTTAAAAATGACTTATCAACTTTCTATACATTCGCACATCGTTTGCACTAACATCAAACTCACAAGGTGCAGCTCAAATAAATTGTCGAAACCGGAATTATTCATTCCAAATTCCTCTGTGATTTCTACATTATTCTCTGAATCAGTAGCTAATACTCACAAATACATCACTGTATATCAAAAACATATATTATGCAGAAGCGTAATTTATACAATAGTAACTTACATGGGCCGATTGGGCCAAAAAGCAGAGAATGCAGCAGCGAAAATCTTCACACAAGTGGGACCCTCAGGACTTGCCCACAGGCATCCAACTGGGATTTCGTGATCTAGTTCTTAGTCTTCTTAGATATCAGCTCTATCGACCTTTTCTGAAGTGATGTGAAGCTTGCTCGTGTTCCTAACTTGACTGTATGTTGGTAATTAAGCAAGAGTGAGTACAGATGTATTCAACAAGCCACCACACAGAATGCAAGAATTTCTAATATGTGCAAGGCTGTGAAAGGAATTCTTGAGGTTATTTTATTTGCTAAAGCAACATTTCCGAATACAATAAGTAAAATTTCTTAAGACTTAGCAATTTTAACCAAATCATATTTTGTAAAGTGAATATGCGAATGCAATATTAATAGTAGCACAGGTTACATCCACCTTTTATAGTGTATGGCTACCTCTGCCAATGCTAGTTTTGATTACTGGGCTACATCCACCCTAATTAGCCATCGCTGAAGTACATCCCTCAAGGAAAAATCCAACAAAGTGAAGTACTTCCCTCCACTTAGTTTTTGTTACCACCCACAAAAGGTTTTTGAAATAGAACTAACTCGAGGAAGTTCTCATATCCTCCCTTGACCGTGGGCATGGCTATTCAAATAGTTTAGACTCTACAGAGTTGTACATCTTTATCCATAAGAGATAACCCAATTGTTATATTCCACATGTTTCCTTAGACATGCAGATCAACTGGATTATCACATGACCTTTACAATGCATCTAGTAAAGGATAGCACTCGCTAAGGTTTCGTCTACAGGAAAGTCCATTGGGCCCCAGCTAGACCCCCTCTTGCGTCCGCCTCTATCCAGCGACACGACCACATCCAAGACGGGTTACGTCCAGCGATGAAAATCGTGAGTTCCTCTAAAGTGCTCTCCTTTACTGGCGAGTGCAAATTATTTAGTCAAGCCTACACTTTGCCAGCTTGTGGTTTGTACTGTATTACATGGAGAGGTCAACATAGGATTCAATCCTTAATTTGTCCAGACGGTGCTTACCGCAACCATAATTGTTACATCCACCAGCCACTCTTACCAATTGCTCGCATGTAAAGCAAGTTTTTAGGTATTGAGAAGCATAAGATAATCTGACCAAAACTATCATCATCTACATCCAATGACTGCCCAAAACAATTTGATTGTTTGAAAAGTAATGAACCGGACAATTGAATGCCCTGGCTTTAGACTCGCTTGGTAGTAAGTATGACTTAACTAGTAAAGATACCAATAATATCTAGGGTGACAAGGAATCAGTTGAATCAAGCGGTAAAGAATGTCATAATAATACTGGTATCATAAAAGGGGCAATATCTACCTTACATTTTGACATACATTTGCATAACAAAGTAAGCATGCATTTTAATAATTTGAAATAACATAATCTTCATAAAAACGTAGGATCAACATGATCAAAGTGATGACTTGCCTCGCTTGTTTACCGCGGCTTTGATTTAGCTTAAGCCAACTAATCAGTTGATAGTATTGGATCTTCGGGCTTTTCTCCACTCGCACTATGATTCTGCCGGAGTTTATCGCCTTCCAAGACTGTAGATTCTAATATGCGGCAAACGAACGAAAACCCAAATAAATCCAAATAGTGGCAAAAGTATAGTTCAAATTAATTGAGCTCGTTTAATGTTGCTTATAAATTGATAGTAGAGGGGGAGTGGTTGAAACGGATTTGAGTGGAGGAAGGAGCTAACCGGACAGCTTTACCATGAGGGAAAATTTTATAAATCAAGAAGAATCTGAATAAAGGATTATCGGTAGGATCCTTTTGCTGGGTTCAAGATAAAGGGTTAGATGAGGAATGCTATGGCTTTATCTTTTTCTTTATAGCTTCTTTTATAATATTTTATATTTATCAAGGAAGTTCCCTGAGTTGAGTAGGACTTATGAGTGGCTTGGGCTTCACAAGAGAAGGTAAACGAGAACGGTAATGTGCCAAGCATTTAGGAGTTGGTTATTCATCAATTATGCTTAGGCGTAAGGTTTATTTATTTTAACGATTAACAGCTTTATTAGAGAGGGTTGATGGTAGAGGGTTATTGAAATTGCGAGTTTATGAATTAGCTATGCGCTATTGAGGGTTGTCAATCTTTAATTTATGAGATGATGGAGAGATGTTTATTTTGGATGCAAAGTTGTGTTTAAGCAAGATTTTTATCTATGGGTGCTAATTACTCAATGATTATTACTTTTTTTTAATCTTGCAAGATTGGAATTTAGAAAGAATATTAAATATTTGAAATCACCCTAAGGCCAAGGGTAATAATTTCTATAATTAGGTTTTAAGAGTTTCTTATTTTAGAAAGAAGTTCATCTCTTGGCATTTTATAAATGATGTTGAAGGTCTTATGTATGATTATTAATAAAAAGGGGTGTCTTATCAAGTGAGTGATATTGATATTTTATGCATAAGAATGTAAGTTAATGAGCTTTATGCCCACTAGTAGATTTAAATTCAAGGGGGAAGACATAACAGATATTAGGCGGATTGCTTGAGTTTGAGGTAAGTTTGATATTGGATTCTCTTTCGAGTAACACTTGAGGATATTGGAGTATCAGCGAGAAGCGGTAAGTCTTGACTTTGGATGACAAGCGATTTCATTTTCTTTTTAAATCCTCATGTGAGTTATATCTAACAATATTTTTTTAGGATTATTCTCTGAACATGCTTAGTTTGCAATATCCATTGTTATCATTGCACAATTGAGATTTTAATATTCAAATAGTAGGAATATGATGTCAATTGGAAAATTGGCCATGTGGTCTTTGCCTTATTAAATCTTTATGCAAGAATAATTTGTATTTGGTTGGCATAAGCATATTTACTTGATTTCATAATCACATTTTTATTCCCAAAATCATTTACCAAACATGCTTCTCTTATTTGTTCCATAAAACATCCTGCAGATTCAATCATCATAATCTGCCAATGTACAGCATGCTGCTGGTGTTAAATACCAGTTAGATGCTAATCCTAGTGGGGCCCACTTGTCGTAGACAGAGAGGGGGAAAAGAGCCGCGAAAGAGAGCAGAGAAAAGGAGCAATAGTGAAGACCAGGGCCGAAGCATGGGGAATGATTTCAGCGCCTGGCCCATGGCGACGTTGCTGGCGTGAGGCGATCAGGAAGCATCAGTGGCGATTAGAACAAAGTCTCAAAAGGCCCAAGGGGTCAAGAGATCGCGGTAGCATGGCTTTTGGTAGAGCAAGGATGGGGAGGAGGCTCGTAGCGACCGGGGAGAGGAGGCTCAGGGGTGACGACGGTCGGAGGGGAGGGGGAGCGAAATAAGGCGGGCATGGCATGAACGAAGCAAGAGGAACACACCTGAGGTGGCGGCTTGACCGGGAAGGCGTTGAGGCGGGCTGGCGGCTGGGGCAGTGGGCAATGCGGCAGCGTCCAGTGGGGGAGAGCAGCGGCCGGCGGTCGGGGAAGCTTTAGAGTGTCGAGGAGATACTCCAACCACGAGGAATCGGTGGGCGAGGCACTGAGAAGGGCTCGACCAAGAGGATGGCAGCGTGCAGCCGGTGCTTGGGGAAGATGGCGACTACCACGAATCCTGGCTATAGAACTTCAATTCACCTAGGAGAGGGGTAGGGAGCTACTGGGGGTGCAACGGGACGCAGATGGCTCGCCGTGAGGTTTGGTGAGCTCAGAGTGGCCTAGGGTGTTTTGCTCATAGGGAAGAGGAGAGGAGATGCTTAGAGAAGTTCTGAGAGGCTCGGGCCTTTATATAGGCAAAGAAGGAGGACTGGCCGCTGAGCGAAATGAAGGTGCTCCCAAGGAAGTAATGCCGGGCGGGGCAGCGGACGGTGTGAGTGCATTCGAGCCCAGGCCGGTGCGGCATTGAGTGCGCACAGGCGGCAAGAGCATTAGGCAGGTGAGGCCGGCGCAGGGCAGCAGTTAGGTGTACGATGCCGGGGTGTGAAACCAGGGGCGAGGTGCGAAACCGGGGCGAGCTAGACCGGGTAATGGAGAGGAGGGGGTGGAGTAATGCTGGGCCAGAGGGCGGAGGCGCAGGCATAGGCCAGTGTCTACGGAAGGAGCGGCAACTAGACACGCGAGGAGCTAGCGCCTGGGGTCAATGGGGAGTAACGACGAGCGGCAGCTAGACCCAGCGTGGTGGTGTGCAGAGGCCGGTGCGGTATTGACACCGGATGGGATGGCCAACAGAAGTAGTAATGAAGGGGGGCTAGAAGTGGGAGCTAGGCCAGCGGGAGAGTGCGGCGCTAGGGGTATGGCCGGTGAGGAGCTGTGGGAGGCGCCGGTGGGCCGAAGCAACTGGAGGCTGGGCCGGACGTCGCTGGAACGTGTGCGAGGGAAGGAGAAGAAGACGCAGTGCATAGATCCAACCCGGAGGGAGGAAGAGAAGGGGCACTGGGCCGGGGAAGGGGAAGAGCAGAGATAGGCCGAAGAGGCAGAAGAACATAGCGTAGCATGGTCGAGGAAATGAAAAAAAGGGGAGGAGGAGATGCTAGGTGACGGCGCTAGAATGAGGAGGGGAAAGGAATCGGGGAGGAAGCAGTGGAAAAAGGGGAGGCCGTATGGGCCAGTCGGGCCAAATGGGCCAAAGGCCTAAAAAAGATTTTCCAAATTTTTGGATTTTTGACAATTTATTTTCTTGATGGATTAACTGAGTGCCAAAGAATTTGAAGGTTATCATCAAATGTTTAGTTCTTAGGAAATCTGAAATTAGGATTTCTCAAGAGTTTTGAGATTTCGGATTTTTATTTTTGGAAACTTGGTTCTTGATTTTAATGTTTTGTTTTTCTTTAATTGGATCCTTTGTTGCCAGAACCACAATTCAAGAATTCGATTAAAGATGAAATTTTGAAATACACTCAGAATAAAGAAAAGATTTTTTATATAGGTTTTGCAATTATAAATATCTTGTACTTTTGAGATGTTACATAATAGATCCGTTAATGCCAATAGTCAACCATGTTCGTACCTCAAAAAGTAGGGCCATGGCTCAAGTTACAAGATCGCCAGCAGTCCAGATCGTCGATGACAATTGTTGTCTCAAAATGACAAAAGGGGATATGTCAGTGCGAACTAACTATTAGGTGCATTCAACTTCAATATTTTTTTACCACTAATAAATACAAATATATTTAGACTGATCACGTCAAGATGATACAAGAAAACGCAAACATTAAGGCAGCTATCGTGGAGAATCAAATTCAACGGTTGAGATGAGATGATAGGTCAGGGTGGATGCGGAATCAACCTAGGCTGAAGACTGGAGTTGGTCAAGGTGTACGTCCTAGTAGTATAGTATATAGTGTGTACTGCAATTAAAAATCTGTTGAAGGAAAAGAAGATAGTTGGACATGTCTTTTTTTAGCTTATGCCTCATAGTTTCACTCTAATAAATAAATAAAATAGCTTTTTCATCGATGTTACAAAACGACTTATTAGAATAGTATTTTAGAAATAACTTATCGGCTTTCTATTTGTTTGTATGATCATTTGTACTAAGCTCAAAATTATAAGGTGCAGCTCAAATGAATAGATCCGTTAATGTCAATAGTCAACCATGTTCATACCTCAAAAAGTAGGGCCATGGCTCAAGATACAAGATCGCCAGCAGTCCAGGTCGTCGATGACAATTGTTGTCTCAAAATGACATAGGGGATATGTAAGTGCGAACTAACTATTAGGTGCATTCAACTTCAATATTTTTTTAGCACTAATAAATACAAAATATATTTAGACTGATCACGTGAAGATGATACTATTGGATCAACGCCGAAAATAACTTCTCGCTCGTATGCATCTTGCTATAAAAATTAGGGTAAAAGTTACGTGTTGCAGATCATGCCATATCCAAACAACTATATCTTATCTAAAGTTGAGTACAAAGCTAAGCATAATTAAGAAAACACCACGTCATCACATATTCTGGTGTACCCGATCAGCTTGGCTTTTTTTATGATCTATGATTTTTTTTCACTGTAGTTAGGTAATTTTGTACTTAGCTATTAAAAATAATGTGGTATAAGCATATATATAGTTTTAATTCCAGTATATTTGATAAGGACACAAGCATGATATAAAGAGCATATAAATCACTTAATCAACATATAAACTCTTTAAGCCATTGAAATAGTAACATATGCCCAACATATATACCATGTAGGAGTCTAAAAAGAGCATATACACATGTAGACAAATTAAGTCATACCAATTGAATGCTGATAACAATATGAATATAACATATATGACCAAATTTGACATGTTATCAAGATTTTGAATGTTATATATTGCTCTCAGAAGGCTAGTTGCACAAGATTTACTCTTGACCATCTCCGCCATGACAAATTTTACTCCTAATTATATATGACAGCTATAGATTAGATCTTGAGCTCTAAAATAAGTTTTGCTATTTAAAGAAGACTATCAGATCATAAACAAAACTGCTTGACAATATTATTGATCCCAAAAAATCAATCTAACATTCAACTAACACGAATTTTATTGATTAAACAGGGTTCGGCAATTGTTAAAGAACCGAAACTCACTAACAGATCATAGAGATGATACAACACAGTGAGCACCTAGCAGTGTAAAGCAATTTCCATGATCACTATATATACATAAAACAGTAAGCTAGCCAAAGGGTCAAGATCTATCTACCTTCACAGTTCTTCTTTGCAATTTCTAATCAGAGATGAGTCATAGATATCTGATATAGATTAAGCAAAAAGGGTAGCAATCGATATACTCACAACACCGGTGATACTCAAAATCACCATGACCAAATTGAAGAAGGCAAGGCACACAAGCTGCGCTGTCCCAGAAAACCAAGCACCCTATTGCATCGAGCAAGGAGACAATGGCAATCAGAGATACAATGCCACACTTCCACCTCGGGTAGCCGATGTAGAAGCCGAGGATCGAGTGGATGCCGCACAAGACCAATGAGAGATTCACCCACAAAGCACTCGTGAACACCAAAGGTCAAGCCTCAGTTCTTCTCCTCAACTAGCCACAAATCGAACCCGAATCGACCTTCTAAAGGAAAATCCCCCAAATCTCCTTACCGCCAGTTCTCGGATGAGAAGGCACAAGGAAACCGCACAAGGAAATCACAAAGAAGACGATTTAGGCTCCTCAGTCACCAACACCGATGAAGATCACCATAGATCGGTGCCTCAAAACTAGATCAAGGACCAGCTGAGAGAAGAAGATCAAGGGAACAAAGAACTCACTGCTTTGGGTTTCACAAGGAGAAGAAGAGAGCTGCCTTTTATAGGAGAGCGAAGGGGTGGAGGCCGGTAGGCTGCTGCCATGGCCGACACCAAAGCACCCGGGCCGGTGGCGCTTCCGTTGCCGCAGATGCCAAATCCAATCGCCCAAATGAATCAGTCAAGGCGAGCTCCTCAGCCACATGGAGAGACAGCTCCTCAGGCGCATGGAGAGAAATGACCGAAAGGCCTTATCTCCATCTCCTCTATCCCACCAACAGGTAGGGCCCTCTTTTCCCTTTTTTCCTTTTATAAATTGGAAATTTCCCAAAATGCCCTCAAGAGTCCAACAACAACTACTGGTAACTTTTTTGATGTAATTAAAATTTAAAAAATTTGAAAATGGAAAAATAGATTAACTTATCACGGACAATGCACAAGAACATAGAAAAAAAAGGCAAAAAAGTCCAAAAAATCCAAAAAAAAAGTTAGAAAAAAATAAATTAAGGAATAGTGAATTAGAAACAAAAAGCTAGAAGCTGAAGCTAAAACAAGCGGGGCCTTGTAGTATACGAAGTTGTTGCTAACTCATTTACAATGATATGGGTGCTGGCTAATTCAAAGCATAACACCACAAATAGCAAAGAAACCAAGTGGTATAGGATCGCAGTGGAAGTTTAGGGGTTACTTGTCTGATTTCATAGTTATGACTTGCAAGCGCAAGCTATTGTGGTAGTTCTGATTTCATAGTTGCTACTTGCGAGCGCAAGCTATTGTGATAGTTCAAGGAGTACGTAGAATCGGGTATGATGATTCAAAGAGGGCTCAATGCCTTTTCAAAAAATCTTTCCCCAAATATCGATATCAACACGCAACAAAAACAAATTCACAAGCTCATAGAACGAAGAGCCAAAATCCATTGAGACTTCCTGTCCCAAACCAGTCTGACCACAGGCAAGTCGTCTGTCTGACCGCTTAATAGTTGGATAGCTAGCAAAGCTGGTCTGACTGCCCCAGTATGACTGCATCCTGATCTGACCGCCTGGGTCCTTACGGTCTGACTGCTCGCTGAAGAATAGAGCAATCGACATTGCACATGATCCAAGAAAAGATCCAACTCTCAAACCACTGATCTAAATGCAATGAAACTTGGCATGAACACTTTATAGGATGTTAAGAACCTATTCCAATCATAGATCCTAAAGATCTATTCTAAAGTTCCAACTTTTATCCAAAATAAAGAGAGTTACACAAAATAAGGCAAAAGAGAAAAATCTGGATCTGCTCTTCCATGTTAGTCCTAGAAGATCTAGATAACCTTGGATGGATTCTCACATGTCATAGTAAACTAAATCACAACATGATTTTAAGCCAAACCCTAACAAGAGCAAAATCCCCAAATCATCTCTCTTTTGAGTAAAAACTGGGCAACTCAAGAACTTCCCCTAGAAGGTGTCTTGATAGATGTGATTTGATCTTTAAGAAGTATCTCTACCTCTTACACGTCTTAGACACCAGGAAAGATCAAGAAGAGAGAAATCCAAATAAGAAAGCCAAGCAACTAAAAAAACTAATGAATAATTCATGGCACAACTCACTTGAGCAAACTTTAGATGTTAATTTCATCTGGGGATGAATGTTTTCTAGCCACTCTCTTAGGTTGGTAGAGTTCTACGCCTAGTGTCAGACCTGGATTTGATTAATCCGAAATCCTCTGTGATTCTACCGTACTATTCTCTAAATCAATAGATAGTGCTCACAGATATATCACTGTATACCAAAAATATATCATGTGAAAGTGCAAATAATACAGTAATAACTTGCACAATGGCCGAACAGGCCAAAAACAAATAAATGTAGCAATGGAAACTTCACATAGGTGGGACCTTCAAGACACGCCCACAGATAGCTAACTAGGGTTCACAACCTAGTTCTTAGCCTCCTCATCTTCCAGCTCTATCGATCCCTTTAAAGCACCATAGGGCTTCATCTTTTTTATCTTACTGACTAAATAATGGTAATTGAGCAAGAGTGAGTACAACGATACTCAGCAAGCCACCACATAGAATACAATAATAATAGATGCAAAGCTATCAAGAGAGGCTTGAGGTTCTTCAGTTGCTAAAAGGCATCGCTTTGAAAGTATGATAAATAGGAAAACTCCTGAGACCTAATAGTTTTAACTAAATTAGATTCTCTAAAGGTGATTAAGAGAATGCAGTAATAATAGTAGTGTGGGTTACATCCACCTTTTACGGTGTATGGTTACCTCCACCAAATGCTAGTTTTGATTATTATCGCCATTGGAGTATATTCCCTCCAGGAAAAGCCAAAGTTAGGGTTACCTCCGTCCAACGAGTTTTCATCCCACCCACAAATATTTTTGAAATAGAGCTAACTCGAGGAAGTTTCCATGTTTGCCCTTGACCATGAACACAGCTGTTCAAATAGTTTATACTCTGTAGAGACTATACATCTTTACCCATAAGAGACAATTGACCTAATAGCACTACACAATTCGTTGGTCATGTAGATCAAGTGACCGTCATGCAACTTTTTGTAGTTACCTCGCCCTATTGCCAATCCACCCATATGAAGCTTGTCCCACCCGAGATGGGTCTTTATAAGTTGTGCAGGAAATCATACCTCATCATCTAGCACAGCTGGACTATGATGTTCCACAGTGCTAGGGAAACGGGTCGACATCACCCTAGATGGTGTCCCATTCATACCAGACCTGGGTCTGCGCATGCACACTCCACTCCTCTACCAGTGAAAGGACTCCAAGGTCTAGTAATCCTACTTGCCCTAGTTGCATTGTATAGACTTGTAATTGTACTGTTTTATAATAGGAGGTCATCACAGAATGAAGTCCTTAATTTGTCTTAGCTATTCATACCATGAACCACAATTTCTCATGTGATGACGGCACCAACCTCTCTTACCATCCGCCCAGATAGGTATAGTAAATTTTTAGGATTTGAGAAGCATAAATTATGTTGTCTCAAATTATCAGTCACTTACATTCCGTGACTATCCCAAAATAAGTTTTCATGTTTAAAGATCGATGACTATCCCAAATTATTGCCTTGGACTTGCACAAGACTGGCATGATATTTAATTACGACTTATAGCTAGTAAAGTTATCATTAATGTCTAGGGTGACAAGGATTAGGTATCTCAAGTGTCAAGGATGGTATATTAATATTAGACATGTAGGCATGTAGCTACCTTAATGTTTCACATACATATGGATAATAAATTAAGCATACAATTTGATAATTTAACGGAACATAATTTTGTATAAAATATAGGATCAATATAATCAAAGTAATGACTTACCTTGCTCGATTTACCACGGCCCTGATCTTAGTCAAAGCCTTCTGTTCTTGAATTCCTAGTGTTTGTCTTTTACCCGAATCTTCATCCTGTTCGAACTTGTCGCATCCTTGAGACTTCAATTTCTAATTATGCGACAACTAGTCGACAAACCAAATAAATCCAAAGAGCACAAGAAAGTTCAAATAAATTCAATTGAACTTAATTAAGTTTTGCTAGGATTTAGGATACGAGAGAAGATTTAGCGAGTTGCAAGATAGTGATAGAGATAAATGAATTTTTGAGGGGGAGCGAAGTGACAGAGTACTTTGCCGGGAAGGGTATAAAAGAAGGATTGATGTGGAGAGAATATTCAAAAGAATATTTCACTTGAGATTGAAGCATGGCTTAGACATAATCGATTTCAAGATACCAAGGCCCGATCTTTAATTAAATAGCTTCTTTTATTAATTTATAATTATTAAGAAAGTTTCATTGGTTAAGCAAGACCTACGGATGGATAGGAGAGTTTAACTAGGATACTAGATATTATTTATCGAGTGCTAGTAACTTAGCGATTTTAAGATATGGGTTTCACATGTGATGTTTATAATCTGAATTGGTTGATTTAACTTGATCATTCAAGATGTAGTATTATCTGGGATTGAGGTTGCCAGATAATTGAACCATTAACTCAAAATCTTAATGAAAGTATGGAGTTGGCCACTTAACCAATTATTACTATGAAAAAGTTCATTATATCACTGATTAACAATTTGTTATTAATGGTTAACAGTTGTGATTCATTAGGAGGATGAGTTATGAATTAAAAGGGTTTCTTGATAAAGTTGTACCTTGCATTAATAATTATTTTCAACCATTATTGGAGAATTTAAATCTTTAGATAATGATTGGATGATTACTAATTTGGTAAGATTGTATTTTAGCAATACTTTTTTTAATTAAGTATGTTATTTACACATGAAATGTTATTTGATGTACCTTTTGCAAGATATGGATTTAAGATAAACATTAGTGGCTTATAATTCATTTTTAGGGTCATCTGATTAGGGGTTGGAGTTGAGATAAAGATTAATGATGCCTACATAATTTTGAGAATAACTTAATCAAATACAAGGAAATCTTTAATCTAAATCTCGGCATTTTACAGAGAGATTTTGGAGACTTAAACTTAAATGATTTACCAAAAATTATTGAAAATCATCTTGAAATGGTTTATCATAATTGTTCAATCATTATTTGGAAAAGAGGCCTCATGATTTTGGAGATGAGCAAATCATGATTATTATCTTGTGTGGCAAAATCTAGTTATACCTATTATCTTTAATTGCATTGATTAATTCAGATCTAGAGATGAAGATATATTAGTTATTATTTGGATCACTTGTGTTTTCATTGAGATTAGTATTCGAGTCTTTAGAGCAAATTGAGAGCATGAAAGTTATTTTAGAAAGCTTCAATTTCATTTCATGATAATGAGCAAATTCAAATTCTCACATTAATTATCTCCATTGTAGTTAACTTGCCATTTTCTTGGTTGACATGAACTTAAGCAAGATTAAATGTGCATAAATCTTTTATTAAGCTTCATAATGAAATCTTTTAGTCATGATATTATTTTTAATAAAGCTATGATAATTATTGGTATTTTACAAAAATTGCGTTTAAATGGGGGAAACAATTCATGGCATAATCTTGCTTTATTAATCTTACATCAGGATTAACTTATTGACCTTTAATGGCACGAATTTTCATTATAAATTTATAGTCAACTCCTTATTATCATTGGTTCATATTTTATTAGATTGTACAATTGAATATTTTCTAGTCATGAGATTCACAAATTATCTAGCTGCAAAAAGGGGTGTTGAGACATGCACACAATAGCTGGACTTGCTATCCAAAACAAGGGTTGGGCCCACAAGTCATGGGAGAAAAGAGGGAGACACAGAGGGCATTGCAAATAAGAATGGGGGAAGCCAGCCAAAAATAGGGGAGGGGCTTGGCGCACGGCGGGCGTCGGTGGCACCGGTAGAGGGTGGCCAAGGAGGGTGGTGGTTGGCAAAACGGGACCCCAAGGGGCCAAAGGAGCTAGTGGCGGTGGGGCACTGCTCCGAGTGGAGCAGAGGTGGGCCGAGGGTGGCTCTTGACTACTGAAGTGAGGAGGCCACAGGGGTGACGGTGGCCAAGGAGGAGAGCAAAATAGGATAAGCATGAGTAAGAGTGAGGCAAGAGGGACTACCCGACATGGTCGACGGAGCCAGAGTTGGGCCGATGACAGAGGCCGATGGTGGCATGAGACAGCTTGATGGAGGGAAGAAGAGCTGAAGGCGGCATCGGGGATGGCTTCGAGGGGTCATGGAGGTGCTTCAGGAGCAGGCAAATGGAGTAAGGCGATGTCCAGCGAGCTCGGGGCACGGGCTTCCAATTAAAATGAGGGGAAGGGAGGAGACTTCTAAGGACACGCCATGATGTGGCCAACTTGGAAAGGTGGTGAGGAGGGGCGTCGGCCGGTGCGAGCTTAACTCAATGTGGCTCGGGAGGGAGATGGAATTGGAGGGGAGAGCAATGGGGAGAAGAGAGGAGACTCGAGCGACCAATTTAAGTGCGGCGATAGGTAGGAGTTGGCCATTGGCACATTGAAGATAAGTGCGGCGATTGCTATTGAGCTACAGTGGGACAATGCACGTGCGTGGGTGGTCAGCGTGCAGTGTGGGTATACAGGCTGCGAGAGCAAGCATAGGTGACAGGGATAGGCTAGCGTAGCGTGGGCTGCGGGGCAGCGCATGGCCCACGGTGTACTGGTGGATGCATTAGAAGTGGCACAAGACAGAGAGGGGAGAGGGAGAAGAGAGAGCTGGCTGGACCTAGGGCTAGCAGGCCGAAAGGGAGAAGAGGCCAAAAGGAGAGATGGACAGAGGACCCAAGGATCTTTGAAGAATTTTCAAAATTTTGAATTCAAGTCTTAAATTTGAAATTAGGTTTTGAATTTCAAAACTTGGTTAAAATTTTGGATTCAAAATTTGAATTTCAAAATTGTCAAGTTCTGAGAGATAATTTTTGAACTTCAGAATTTGAATTTTTAGATATAATAATTAGATAGGAAAATTTTAAATATTAATATAAAATTTGATTTTAGAATTTGAGTTCAAAAACAATTCTTTTCTTGAAATTACATTTTCAAAGTTCGTTCGAAACAATTTCCAAATATTGTGGCTCTTTGATCCAACACTTTGCTTTCATTGATTAAATTATTTTGCACAAATCCAAAAGAAGAACCTCGAATGAACGTTGAAAATTTTAATTAATGCAAGAAATTGATAAAAATTTTAAATTCTAGAAATTACAATATTTGCCATATTTGGGATGTTACACCTAGAGCACACACACAAAAAAGCTCCAATACAAGGAAACCATAACCCTAACCTCTCCCTTAAAAATATCATCCTCAATACAAATGGGTTATATAGTGGAGGCTACCACCCCACATCAAACCAAAAACAATTAGTCACTCCATAGTGGATCACACCACTTACATATGGAAAACCCAGTAATCTAGACACAAATGGGTTTTAACATTACACACACTTACATGCTTTTAAAAGAGCAATTTCACAAAGCTCCACAAGCCCGATAATACATTCAATCCACAAAGATGTGACCAAAATAATTTAGGACAATGATGCGGTTTTGTAAACTACTAATCCACTCGGTATTCGACAATGTCCCAAATTGCCACCCATCAGTCTTAACGATTATGTGATGCCCAACGTCTCATCGCCAAGATTGTACGCCTGTGCCAATGCCTTCAATACTTGAAATGCCCAAGTCCTATGGCACACCACATTACATCATAGTCCATAATGCCCAATGTCTTGCCGCCAAGATCGTACGTCTGCTCCGAGAAATGTCACCACTTGAAATACACAAGTCTAATTGGTACACCACATGCAAGCACTGCGTCTTCATGGCCCTCGTCTTTCTCCCATGTTCTTGGCTTAAGATGATACCCCATCTGGATTTACATGACACTCCATAGCCACCAAACCTCAGTCTTGCTGCTGGTCGCAATCCAGCACAAAAACACCTACACAACAACAAAAATGAAAAATCGATCCGAGCACAAATGACTTGCATTTGACTCTTAATTAGCAAAATGTATGAATGAACATACCATCACTCACACATGCATGGAAACCCCATGACTAACATTTGTATGCACTCCAGCCGTGACTAACACCACCAAAATAACTCAAACCAACTTCACTCAGCACACCTTAACATGGGCGCTCCAACTACAGCTACTAAGCCAGTCAGACCGCCAGCTCCACACTAGTCAGACCGCCAAGTCATGGTCGATTAGATCACTACTCCCTAGTCATACCACTGTTACAACACCAATACTACGCACAAAGTCTTAGAACAAAATCCTCCAAAATACATCCTCTGGATAAATCTACTACCAACAAAATGCTAGTACTCGCTCACCGTCCGATCCGAGCAACGATCGGTCAGACTACCAAGTCGAGGTTGATCAGACCGCCTTAACAAGAAAGGTCAAACCACTAGGTTCAGATAGCAACAAGACAAAATACAAAATTCTCAAAATCAAACTCAAGCAATGAAAGTAAGACACAAGCAATGTCAAATACTTATCATTCACATGGAGTTTCCACCACATGGTCTTATAATCTCCCCCTTGATGAGTAATTTAACAAATACACTAAGGGAAGAATTCGAGTTTGAATTTGGACATTTAAAGAAAACAAGTTGTAAGAGCCACAAGTGGTCTATTTTTAAGAGAAAGAAGGAATATGACCACAATGACAAGATGTAAAATAATATTAAGACAAAGAAAGAATAAGTTTTCATCAAAAGCTCCATCCACACCTAAAATTCCTCAAAAAAGCAAAATCTTGCTCATGAATCAAATAAAAAAATAATTGTTCATTATGACCATTGTCATAGAATGACACAACACCAATAGTGTAAGAATTAACAAATGCAATGCAAATGACCAATTATTACCCGAAATGCATTTTTCTCACATAAAAGCTCATTTTGGTCTATTTCAACCTCACAAAGCTCATTTCCTCCCTTTTTCACCTTGTTAACCATACTCCCTCTTTTTAAGGTCATTCTCATCAAAAACACCCTATTTATACTAATACCAAAATTTGCCTTGATCTTTCTTCCCCTTTTAGCAAAATAGTCATCAAGAGATAAGAGGGCAATGCAAGCTCATAAATACTCATGCTCCCCCTCAAATGATGCACAATACCAATTGTAAGACTCAAAATAGGCAAGAAAGATCATGTATGCATGAATAAAAATATATAACCTAAGAGATGTTTGAAAATTATCTAAAGTGAGGTTCAAAATAAAAAGATACCATTTGAAGTCATAAAATGCATACAAAATTATCTAGATCATGATAAAGCACATATAATCAATCTAGGCAAGATAGCATAATTTAGAGCATTTAATTTAATTTTAAGTTATGCAATGCTTCAAAATTGACAAGTTCAACTAGAGGTATCTAAATATGAGTTAAGCCATGTCAAGAAAGCTAAATAGAACCAAGAAGCTTAAGTTGAACAATTTAAAGTGCTAGAAGTTCAATTTTAGAAAATTGTACTCGAGTACTAGTTAAAAGTCATTCTTGAGATTTTTAAAATCATTTTAGGCCTTATCTTAGCAAAGCAAATCTTGGACTAGGAGCCATCTACAACTGTCTCATAAGTTAAGCCATTTATCATATTCATATGGTCTATCTCAGTAAAGCAAGTCCTAGACTAGAAGTCATTTACAACTGTCTCCTGAGCTTCAACTAGACTGCATTATTTTTTATTTTCATTGATCTCAAGATTATCGACCATTTCAAGTATTACACATACAAGAATGGTCTTGGTTATACGAAACCCCCCTGATTCATGCCAAAAGAATGACAAATAGCCACATGAAGAAGAATTGTTCAAATTCAAGTTTTGCATAAAAGAGATCATTTCATCAAGTTTGGCACTAGTTCAATAAGCAAGACATGATTTTCAAAGAACTAGCAAAGCACTAAATGAAACTCAATAAAATATTCAAGATTTGATAGAGCATTTTTGACATGGCATATAACATAAAAAGATCGCCAAAGAACAACTAGTCAAAAGATACCAATTCTAAAAATTAATACCAACTATACAATTATCTTCAACTTGACAAATTAAGTTGAAGGACCGAAATGGCAACAGAGGGGGTGAATATTGCAGAAAACTACACTTTAAAATAGTACTAAAACTGTAGGAAACTGCACTTAAAACAACACTGCTGGCTGAGAATAGAGCAGAGAAAATAGCAACTGAAAGTAACACAAATTGTTATCCAAAACAGCCTGAAAAGCACAAAGTAAAAGCTGAAAAGTACAAAGTAAAAGAAGCACAAAGTAAAAGTTGAAAAGCACAAAGCAAAAGAAGCACAAAGCAAAAGCTGAACCAAAAATCAGCAACTAGCAGCAGCCAAATAACCATAGATAGATAGCAGAAAACAACAGCAACTGAACACAGAAAATGCTCCCAGAAACCTAGCCAAAACAGCAAGAAAAAAAGAGGCAGAGCAAGCCGAAAGAACTGGAAGAAAATTCAGAACAAAATAGCAAACAGGGAACACATAAACTTATCTCCTGTTACTTCCTGACCGCAAGAATCAAATACTTTGCTCTTGGAAATACTAGCCAACAGGCCTTGTGAATATATCCAGTTCTGAGCCAAGAAAATCTGCAATTTAACAAAAAATTTCAGAGTGCCAACAAAGATTGGAAAGCTTGCTTTCGGGATGAACTAGCCAAGAGGCCTTGAGATGTTTCCCAATTCAAAGCAAAGAAGGAGCAGTCAAAAGATCAACTCAAAACCAGAGAAAACCGATTTGCTCATGGAAATTAACTGACCAAATGGTCTTGAGATAGATTTCCACCACAAGCACGAACAAGGTTTACTCTCTCAAGAACGAAAAAAAACAAAACACAAGAGCCAAACATCTCAAACAAAAAGATTTCTTTGATTGAGACAAAGAGAGATAAATGATTATAAAAGAGGAATGTTTACAAGAACTCTCCCATCTCTCACTTTCACACACACATGGAGAGAAATAAATGAAACCCTAATTCCACTCTCTCTCGAGAACATAAGCCTACACATGGAGAGAAAACTTTAACACTCATAGAGCACAAGCATTAGAGAAAACCCTAACACTCACACCCTTCTTTCTCAACTCCCTCCAGTAGAGAGCACCCTCTATTTATAGCCTCCACTAATGGGTTTACAACACACTTTACCCATTAGCTCTCAACTACTTTTAGTACTTTATCCATTAGCTCTCAACAACTCATCACTTTACCCATTCTCTCCTAACCAAATCCGCTTCTTTTATGCAGCCTTACGCATTTACCAAAATACCACTCCTGCACCTTCCTAGAAGCTTCCTCATTTCTTGTCGTCCAAGTCTCGCAACCACTTCGAGTCATCGCCGTCTTCGATACATCCGACTGCTCCGACCTTAGCACCGCCTGTGCCTCACCATGACTCAGCTCCAAAGTCCTGCAGCCATCACAGACAAGAAAACACATCACATAGCACCGCAGAAAATATTGTAATTAAACAATAGCATCAGTAAATAGCACAAAATGCCTGAGACAAACTCAAACTTTCCAGAGCACGTGTCAATTACTCATCACACACACGGGGTTACCTCCACATGATCTCTCATAAGTTAGTAGGGCAAAGACTTAATCATACATACAAAAGCGTGATAAAACTAGCTAAGTAGGCATAATGAGCAATATCAAGTCAAGATTACATCACAAATGAGTAATATTCAAAGCTCATACCTAAAATGCATATCTTACAATGTAATGCCATATACATATGATGCAAAAAGGAAGCAATAGCTAAAACTCCCCCTAACTACAAGAACCACTTGCAAAATAAAAACAAGGGTTAAAAACAAGAAAAAAAACTCTTGCAAGAAGGAGAAACCTCTTCACCACATGTAGTCATTGTAGTCAAAGCTGAGCAAGTTGTATATTGAAAAGTGAAAGCCATCACCCAAAGTGAGGTAGAAGACCCAAAAAAATTGACATGATCCACATGATGTTCTCCTCATATGAAAAGCCTATATCGAAGAGATAGAAGAAGTTTGGGCCTCAATACTAGGATAAGTGATATAAGAGCAAGGTATCTAGTACTGAGAGACAAAACCGGTAGAAAAAGCTCCAAAATATGGGTTAGCATGATATGCAATGGAATGTGACCTAGAGCTACCAAAACCCCTCTTAAATCCTTGTCGTGGACTAAAACAATAGAAACCCTATGTAAGGGTAGCTCTAGACGTAAACCCACTCTTGAGCCACCAAATGAATCAAAGAACCATCTATAAAGTGAGGTCTAAAAGCAACTCTAGGTACACTAGCTAGACACAACTAATCTTGGAGGCTCCTCAAAACACTAGCATTGTCATGACACAATTTCTTGGCCCACCTAAAGCAGAACTCTACAATATGATCATCCTTCGTGTAAAAGTTGCAATGGTATTTGACCTTTTGAGGGGGTCGTACTTAATGAAGTAAAAACACCTACATTGATAGAAGGGGACTAGGCAAATCTTGTGGACTTGAACACAATCTTGGTAGGCTCAGGAGGGACAACCTTAAACTTCCTACTATCATCTACAATCTCACTACCTTAGTTGGATGACTCTTAAAATGCTCATAGTGGTTGAAACCTAAACCGCTATTAGCTTTGCTAACTTTGGATTGGTCTAAGATCATTTTTATATTCTTTTTCCCACTAGAAAACTTCTCGAGATTTTTCTGCAAATAATCATTCTCCTTGGCAAGGGTGACATAAGATTCACTGGCTTGGCTCTTAACAACTCTAGTGTATCTCTCCTTATGCAAAGCCACTTCTAGCTTTAAAGCCTCACAAGAAAAACAAGACACATTCTTGGCTCTACGTAACTACTCATCAAATTTAACTCTAAAACACTCGTGCATGGCATCCAAATCTTGTCCAATTTCAGCACAAAATGCACAAGCATTGGGAATAATATAATCAATATTTGAAGTATGAATAGGAGCAAGAAATTCTTTATCCCTTTGTCTTGCAAAATCTTAGTGAGAACTTCAATTTTAGAAGTAAGCATAGGGCAAGTGTCACAAGGTTTAGATCTAGCAAGATCAAACCTGTCAGTTAATTCTTTCAAATTTTCTTCCTTAAACACATAATGAGCACAAAAATATTCAAGATTGAATGAAAGTAATTTTTAGTTTGCATGGCAAGTTTCTTTTTCAATTCATCACAATTCAAGCATGGCAAAACACTACCTCTAGAAATGTCACTAGCTCCTAAGCAAATAGAACATGGACTAGCCTTGGTATCAACAATTTTAGCTCTAAAATTTTCTAGTTGTCCTAACAAAGATCACTCAGATGATCTCAGTTTATCAATTGTAGCATGCAAAGTAAGGCAAGTATCACAGTTATCAGGGTCAAGAATAGAAGATATAACTCTATCCATTTGCAAGGTTAGGAACTCATTTTCAGCTTAAAGCTTATTATTTCTTTTCATGATTTGTTCCAAGTGCTTAACTTGCTTCAAGTAATCAACCACTACTTTATCATATTTGAGCATTAGTGAGTCAAAAGAATATACCTCATCATCATTCTCGATGTAGGGATCATTCTCGTCATGTATGCTATTGTAATTATCCGTGCTTGCAGCCATGAGGAAAAGCTGATGAAGCCAACGGACTTCTTCTTCCCCTTCCTTTGCTCCTTCTCATCACTTGAAGGTCAACATCAATCAGGTGTCAACCATTTAGGGCTATGAGCAATGACATAGTCACCTACCCGATTGTGTCGTTGTGTTTGAGAGGTTGATGAGGCTTCTTATTGTAGTCCTTCTTGTAATTCTTCTTGTGGTCTTTCCTTCCAAGATCATCTCCATCCCAGTTCACAAGGTTAGGACATCTAGCACAAAAATGACCCATGGCGCCACACTCAAAGCACACAATTGGGCCTCCTCTTGTACACTCTCTTGCTTTGTGGTAGGTATGGGTGAATCTGCTAGTAATGAGGGCAAAATCATCTATGGAAAGGCTCTCAAGTTGCTCATCACTTATGGCTCGAAAAAAAGACAATGAAAATATAGAAGAAGCATTCTCGCAAGCAGAGTCACTCCTGACAAGATTAGTCACAAAAGCTATCGTCTTAGGACTTTTGGAC
This sequence comes from Melocanna baccifera, assembly GCA_036346265.1. Taxonomy (NCBI): domain Eukaryota; kingdom Viridiplantae; phylum Streptophyta; class Magnoliopsida; order Poales; family Poaceae; genus Melocanna; species Melocanna baccifera. The sequence goes on along the minus strand of CM070704.1, from coordinate 16,864,113 downwards.
TTCTTGGCTATGACATCCATCTCATGGGTCATAAGACATTAGAACAACTTATCAACACTCATAGTAGCCAAATCCGCCTTGTCACTGATGGATGTAACTTTCATCTACCAAACACTCATGTCAAGATCATTTAAAGCATGAGCTGCATTGTTGGCTTCTGGGTAAATAATTCCCAAACACCTCAAATCACTCAAGATCTTGTGAAATTTACCAAAGAAAGAATCCATGGACTCTCTAGGTTCCATCCCTAGCTTCTGGTAGTCCTTTTATAACAACGTCTCACACACTCTCTTAATTTCTAACATTCCCTCATGGTAATCAGATAGTGTCATCTAGAACTCATATGTTGATGCAAAAAGAGCTACCCAATTGAACTCATTTCTCCTTAGGTCTTGGATCAAGAAGTTGCGTATCTTAGCATTTTCCTCAACCTCAGCTGACTGAATAATATGGAGGATCACATTATCAATAGACACAATAAAGGGACTTCTCACTTTGTTCCAAATAGATAGGCATTGAGCTTAGATATATGTCCCCATCATTGTCTTCCAATAGAGATTGTCGACGCCATTACTCAAAAGACCAATTAAGATCTATGAAGAAGAGCTAACCTAGCAATGATATCAATTATAGGATCAGGTATGGTGGGTCAAAGAGGGGTGAATGACTCGTTCAAAAACTTCCCCGAAGTATTGACAATAACACGAAGTGGAAAACTAATTCACAAGCTCACAAAACCAAGAGCCAAAATCCACCGAGACTTCCTGTTCCAAGTCGATTTGACTGTAGGCAAGTCACCAATCTAACTACTTTGTAGTTGGACTGCTAGCAACACTATTACGACTGCCCTGGTATGACCACACCTTGGTCTAATTGCTTGGGTCCTTGTAGTCTGACTGCTCACCGAAGAACACTGCAATCAGCACTGCACACAATCCAATTAAAGATCCAACTCTCAAACCACTAATTCAGATGCAATGAAACTTGGCATAATCACTCCCTAGGATGTTAGGAACCTATTCCAATCATGGATCATGATAATCAATGCCAAAGTTTTGACATCTATCCAAAACAAAGAGAGTTGCATCAAAACTAGGCAAAAGAGGGAAACATCGATCTATTCTTGCATGGTTGAGTTCTAACATATCATAGCAAGTTTCATAGAACAAATTCAAGCCAAACCCTCATAAGAGCAAAATCCTGAAATAACCTCTTTCTCTTGAGGGAAAACCAGACAAACTCAAGAGCTTCCCTTAGAAGGTGTCTAGATGGATGGGATCTGATCTCCGAGAGACATCTCCATTTCTTACATGTCCTTGACAATAAGAAAGATCAAGAAGAGACAAATCCAAATAAGAAAGGTAAGCAAATAAAAAATACAAGGAAAGATCCATAGCACAACTCACTTGAGCAAACTTTGGATACTCATTTCACTTGGAGAGGAATATTTTACAGCCACTCCCTCAGGATGGCAGATCTCTAAGTGTATAGCACACACACACACACACATAAAAAGGCTCCAACAAAAAGAAACTTTAACCCAATCTCTCTCTAAAAAATGTTCTCTCTCCTCAATACACAAGATTTATATAGTGGGGGCTACCACCTCATGCTAAACCCTAAACAACTAGCCTCTTCTTAGTGGATCACACCACTTACATATGAAAAAACTTAGTAACCCACACACAAACGGGTTTTAACATTACACACACTTGTACGCTTTTTAAAGCCTGACTTCACAAGACTCCACAAGCTCGATAACACATTCAATCCACAAAGACGTGACCTAAACAACTTAGGCCAATGTCGTGGTTTTGCAAACTGCCAATCCACCCAGTATTGGACAACTTTTAAAATTACCACCCACCAGCCTTCATGAAAATGCGATGCCTGACACCTCATCGCCAAGATTTTATGCCTGCACTGAGACCATCACCACTTGTCTGTGATACCCAATGTCTTATCACAAAGATCGTATGCCTGCTTCGAGGAACATCATCACTTGAAACGCACAAATCTAATTGGCACAGCACATGCACGCACTGCCTCTTCATGAACCTTGTCTTTCTCCCGTGCTTTTGGCTTGAGATGATGCTGCACCTAGATTTGCATGACACTCCATAGCCACCAAGGCTCGGTGTTGCCACTGGCCACAATCTATTGTCAAATCACTTGCACACCAATGAACAAGAAATCAATCCGATTATAAATGACATGCACTTAACAATAAATTAGCAAAATATATGCATATATATACCATGACTCACAAATACATGTAAACTCAATGACTAACACTTGTACGGACTCCTACTATGACTAACATCACCAAAACAACTCAAACCAACTTCTGTCAGCACACTTAGATAGGGCTAGTCTGGCCACGGCTACCAAGCCGATCAGACCGCCAAGCCTTGGCTGGTCAGACTGCTCCTCCCCGCTTATGCCGTGATTACAACACTAGTACTACTGCACAAAGTCTCATATCAAAAACCTCTAAAAGGCATCCTCTAAAAAATAGCTACTGCCAACAAAATGTCGGTCTACCGCTCACTGGTCTAATCGCTAGGCCAATCAGACCGCCAAGTCCAAACAGTAATAAGACAAAATACAAATTCTCAAAATCAAACTCAAGCAAGATATAAACAATATCAAATACTTATTACTCATATGGTTTAGCACCCCATTGTCTTAAAGAGTAATATGCTCCTTTTCATTTGGAGTAAATTAGCCCGTCCAATCTTTCCTAAGTCAAGAAGACAAGAACTAATTAAATTAGTTCAACAGCGGAACTTTATTATTATTTACTCCATATATATACATCATCCGCAAGAGACTTATAAATGAAACATGGTGGTTCATCCAGACAGGGTAACCCAACATTAGATATTCCTGAGCTAAGTTATACGCGAAGCATAACCTCTCGGGTAAAGTGGTATCTGATGATAATCAGGTTTGTCATTGCCTCGGATTTGTTATTGCCTCATCTATGTAGTGTGCTACAGGTATCCCACTGCACCTGGCTGGCCATAGCTCATTTTTCATTGCCTCATCTTTGTAGCCTACTCCAGGTATCCCACTGCACTTGGCTGGCGATAGCTTGTTGATTAATTGACTACAAAAAGGGAATTGTACCCTTTTCAGTCCCTGTCAGAAAATCACAACAAAACGTCACAACATATCCTAGCGCTAACTACTGTCTCAACTACTCCTCCTGCCAATTTTTATAAGATGCTACCGTGTCTTCATGAGGTATAACATGCAACTTTGATCTTTATTTTTGTAACTTTTCATATAAATTGGTAAAATCATATTATTATTAAAGTACTTTTGACAACAAATCAAGCATGTAATTTTTTAGAGTAAATTTTACTTTGCACCACCCTTAGCAAATCTTCTTACATAACACCACATTTTCTTACCTTCTATTGCAGTTTGCACCAGGGGCTTGAAGAACTTGAGCCACCTTGACCTTCAGCCCACATGTACCAGCCCACTTTGGTGCCACGGTGGTGAGCTCGACCCCCCTATGCTCAAACCTAGCTCGTGACACCACACTGTGCCGTGCTGGCCGTCGCATCCACCACATCTTCCCCATCAAACCAGTGAGCTTCGTCCAAATCCAACTGTGATCCATCAAAATGGTGAGCTTCATCCAAATCCAACCGCGTCACGGCATGTTCTACCTCTCACTATTTCCCCTCTTCTAATTTTAGTGCTATGCTGTTGAGCTCGTCAGAATGCCTTATTCGCCCAATTCCAGCTGATGCTAACAATTGTCGTCGCCATTCTTCGCACGGTACGTCTCAACTCAATTCCTCCCTACTAGATCTTCCCATCACCTCCTTCTATCTCCCCCACCATTAATTTGGTCACTCCCTTGCCATGTCGCCGCCACAGTAGGTCACACATTGCTAGGCTGCCTTGCAGCTCCTCCGCCTCCACTGTCTGCACTAGTGAGTTTGCCTCACTCCCCTCCTGCTGATGCTCACTTTCTTTTTGCTCCTGTTCCTCCCCTACGTCGTTGCCCCTTTTCCTCCTTGCCTTCGACCGATGAGAGCATCATCACGAGAGCCTCCAAAATTGAGAATTGAAGATGCTTTGATTGTTAAAAACTCATGGAAAGGATCTTTAGAATCCATATATTTGTCAATTCAGGAGTGGACTTCTGCAAATAAGTGGATTTGGTATGAAAAGCACATGAAAATAATGTTTTCCTGCAATGCATAACTTCTACACGTATACCTCAAGTATGTATGATTATTAGCATAGAACTTAACATTAGTGGCACAGAATACAGCAAATAGCATGGTGAAGTGAGTATAAAAATATAATAAGCGGTGCCAATGACAACCTTGCCGAGGAAGCGTGAAGCAACAGTTTGCCTTTAATCTTCTTCCATAGTGTCTTACACAAAATATAATTAGTTGTGTCCAACTATATCTTGTAGATAACATAGATATTCAATGTCTGGTGGTCACAAATATTTCTCTCTTGGATTTAGCATATCCAACAAAGGAACATTTTATAAGTTGGTGCTGGCATGCGAACCGAGCGCCTGCTCGGTTGGCAAGTCAGCCAATAGGCTGCTTACCCTCCTAGGGTTGACGCGCGGTGCCGTACTTTGGGTCACTGTTTATGTGAACAGTACCTTCTGAGTATATCTGCACATGGGTGCGTTTAGTGGTCAAAGCACATGCCCGCGCTCTGGAGACTCTTTGGTCTCTATCTCGTCTTAAGCATGTACACTGGATGTATCCACATGGGTGTGTATGAGTGTGTGTGTGTGTGTGTGGAGTTGTGTGCGTGTGTGAGTATGCCCTTGTTGTACATATGATCTAACAAAAAGTTGGTGCTGCCATGTGTAGCTTCACTGTCAGCTGATGCCTCTTGAGTTTGTGGATTGTTGTGATACCTAATATTAACAATTTATTTCATACAATGAATTACGTAAGTAGTAAAACTTTGAAAATAATAATTGTTATGGATATTGTGTGTACATTCATGAGGCCCAAAGGGCAATATAGGGAGTACAAAGGAATGTGTCATATACAACTAAGAAAACCAAAGCATATAGGGAAACAACAAATCCTATCCTATTATAACACCCCCTCACACTACTACAAAACAGGCTATACTGGATACCTCATCACAGACAGTTCATGGGGAATCATTTATGTTCTAATTATCATAGATGGTTTTACAAACATGAGCGTCTATATTACTAGCGATGGCTAGAACCATCTGTAATACAGAATTATCACAAACATTTTTTGTTAATAACTGTCTGTAATAATTGTGGATGTCATAGACATTTTTAATTAGAACCATTTGTAATATTACCATAGATGGTTATTAATACAAATTATCTATGATGTATCTCTGCGCGCTTCATCTCCCCGATGCGTCTCTGATCGCTTTGTCTCTCCAAAAACATCTCTGATCATTTTGGCTCCCTGATGCGTATCTTCGTCTCATACGCCGAATTTATAAAAATGATCATCCGCCATGTACCAAAGATGAATCCCCATATCGCTGACACACATATCTACTCTCAAGCATAAACAAATAGCTTCGGTGGCCTCTTCCTTGTCATCCACATTGATGGCAAAACTAGCCATCCTGTATGAGTACCTCATCGACCATACGCTGGCGGATGCTATGGAAGAGCACTGTGCCAACAGTGTTCTCCCTCGTATGTCTGAGGATTTGCCAAAATAGTTGAAGGCCACCTTCGGTCTTCTTAACATCCTCCTCCACTGTGTCTTCTGGTTGGTTTCCCACTTTTAGCAAGTTAACCTCGCCATCGGCGTGGTCCTCCACAACGAAGTTGCATGTCTCCAAGAGACTTGCCATCACTTAGAGTTCTTAGTCAAGGTGGTAGACGACTGAGTCAATCTTGCCGAGACCCCTCAAGAAAGGGAAGAGAGCCTATGGGCTCAATTCGACTTGATTGTTTAGTCGGAGAGTGTTCGGGAGACACTGGAACGAGCACGTCAGCAGGTGAATGCATTTTGGGCTTCATTTGCTGATGATCCTGAACTATCCGATGTCGACCATGTCACGTATGAAGTTTTGAAGGCAGAGATAGCATGCTACCTCCACCACTAGAAAAACTTCAAATTAAGCAGTTAGGTTTCTACTTTTTTTAATCTTTTGTAAGAAGTGACTGGCCACGCTGTTTGGCTATATGTAATTAAATACAAGCAGTTGAATTTGTATCTACTGTCTTCTATATATGTAAAAAGTCTCAATATAACGACATGATGACAACATTATTGACCAGTAAAAAAATAATTAAGTAATACATATTTACTCCTAAGGCATTACTGAATTTGTATTTATGCATATAAGAATGTGTCATGTATGTTTGTTTTTCATTTATGTATGTGAGAATGTGTCATATATATATATATATATATATATATATATATATATATATATATATATATATATATATATATATATATATATATATATATATATATATATATATATATATATATATATATATATATATATATATATATATATATATATATATACATATATATATATATATATACATATACATATATATACATATATATATATATATATACATATACATATATATACATATATATATATATACATATATATATGTATATATATATATATATATATATATGTATATATATATATACACACACATACATACATACATACACACATACATACATACATACACACATACATACATACATACATACATACATACATACATACATATATATATGTATATATATATATACATATATATATGTATACATATATATACATACATACATACATACATACATACATACATACATACATATATATATACATATATATATGTATATATATATATACATACATATATATATACATATATATATATACATATATATATATATATACACACACATACATACATACATACACACATACCTACATACACACATACATACATACACACATACATACATACATACATACATACATACACATATATATATATATACATATATATATATATATATATGTGTGTATGTATGTATGTATGTATGTATGCATTTATATATATGAGAATGAATTATATATATGTGTGAATTTGCTTTTATATATGAGAAAGAATTTAGAACCATTTGTGATGTGTATTATCACAGACGGTTCTAATTTAGAACCATCTGTGATGTATAATTATCACTGACATGTTGAGACCCGAATATGTAAATCTGAACTCTCTGTGTATATCGCACTAGTCTAGCTAGAGCACACATGGTAAATATAGATGAAATATTTGATCATATGCACGATTAATAAAGGAAAATACTTAAATATTAATAATTATCAGAGTACGACCTTATAGTCAAACTTACAATTAATAGCCCGAAGGGCTTAAAAAACTAGTAGCAGAAAATAGAAATAAGCGTAGTAGTTATTTGATATGCTCACAGGTAATCGATGGGAAGTGAAGTCATAATCCGCGAAGTCATCGGAGTATCCTCTTTCTAATATGGCTCATCTTTTTCAACTGAGCAACAATAGGCATAAAACTATGAGTACATTGGTACTCATCAAGCCGTTTGTAGCAAAGATACAATATAATATGCAAGGCTTACCAATGGATAGATGAAAGGTTATTTAACATAAAACAATAATTTAAAGTAATACATTAAATAGATTGAAAGCAAATTTTAAAGGACATGATAATGAGTACTTAATCAAGGAATTGAATAAACCACATTGAACTACTCATGAAGTAACCATTCACGAATTCAAGCCAACGGTGAACTAACCATTTACTTTCTAAAATTTTTATGAAATCTCTACTCTTTGTGTGAAATCGCCGAGCATTGTCCATAACCAGGGACATGGCTATTCGAATAATTTTACACTCTGCAAAGGTTGCACAACTTTACCCAAACGATGTGATCATCCTTACATTAAAGAAAATCATAGCAAGGTCTTTACAATACTCAACCTCAACTCAATTTTGCCTGCTAGAGTAGCATCACACCCCCCTTGTGCCTCATGAAAATCATCATTCATATTCATCACAATGGCAAAACTGAAATTGAAATATCACAAATTAATTAACCAAGTCTATCCCATATTAGATATGTGGTTGCACGGTAAGGCTCAGATCAAGAGTACACAAAGTTAAGTCCTTAAACATTACTCAGGCGAGACATCCATATCCCTTGAAGTGAATCCATACTTCCACCTTACTGCACGATCACTCACCCAAATGAAAACCAAATTTATATAACCAACACCAATGACACACCAATATCATGGCATTTAAATTTTTATAACAATGGCTACAACCACAATTCAATATCTTATTAAGTCAAATTAATTAATTGTTCACATGTGATGATGATCCCAACGAGACTATAAGTATGGCTAAGCATATTAAACGTATAACCCATGTGACAACTAGTATGGCATCGCAAGATAATTTCCTATCCTATAGTAACAATGGAATCATGACATTCAAGTTATCAAGTGAGGGATTAATCAAATTGAACAATAGCTACTATATACAAAGGTTTCTAATAAAGTAACAATACATAATAATTTAAAACAACATAAATAGAATAGTACATTAAAAACTTAGTTCAATATGATCAAAAGACATGACTTGCTGTAGCATTGCCAAGTTAGTTGCGATTGGTCTTCAAATCTTGCTTCAGCTCCATCGAAAACGCGATATAACAAAAGAGAAAACATAATAAAGCACAAAATAAATTCAAATAAAATTCAAATGAACTTCAAAAACTTCGAAACTAGAACCAAAAGGTAGAGCTCAATTTTAGATGAATTTAAAAAAAGAATAGGGTCAATCAAAGCTAGGATGGAGGAAAACGAGCTCTTAAAAAATTTAACCTAAAGTAAAATACTAAAAATTAAAAAAGGTTATTATTCTATGGACTTGGTGCATGAAAAGACTAGCCTATGGTGAACCTGGCTCATGGAACAATGAACTAGCGATGGGCTGGCTGACGTGGCAGCTAAGGATGACATGGCGGTTGTGATATCCTAAAAGTTTGGATATGTAGATAATGTGAAATTTGTGAGTATTGTGAATTTTGGCATTTCCTGTTATTTTAATTTTATAAATTTCTTGGTTTTGATTAAGGTTCCAGTAAATAAGATATTACAAAAAACACTATATAATAGTAAAGTATAAAATAAATGGGATTCCAAAAAGAGGTGATGTATTTAATAGAAGAAAATTTTAAATCGAAATACGAATTTGGAAAGATGATCCAAAAATTTCAAAAGATAATTAGCAAAAAATTGAGAAAAAAAAGTGGAGACAAGCAAAATATGAAATATTTAAAAGAAAATCAATAATATTTGGAAGGAATAACTCTGAAATTTTATGTATATATATACACCCATACACCGAAAAATAGAAATCCAAAACAAAGTGAAAAGAAATGAAAAAAAGAAAGAGAGAGGGGGAGGATTCAGCCGGCCTGGTCCATGGCCTCATCCCCTTCTCCTTCTCCCTCTCCCTCTCGCTCGTGCACTCGCGAAGCTCCTCCTCCCTCTCCCCCGAATCCCGCCAACGCCGCCCCCACAGCCGTTCCCCCCTTCGGACCACCGGTTGCCAGCGTGACTCCTCCATACCGTCACTTTCCCCTCCGTGGTACTTCACCTGCCTCCCTCCTCCCTTTCCGTGCGTGGCCAGACTGCCGCGCCATGCCGCCATGTCGGCCACAGCCGCACCCACGTCGTCGCAGGTCATGATGCTCTCGCTCCTGCCATCAATTGCACGATCACTTGTCGCCATCACGTCGTGACGCTAAGCCCGGGTCAGCTACCCTATAGCCACACCACCGCTTGCGTTGCCGCCATGACTACCCCAACCGCTCCCGCGCAAATCCGCCGCCTATAAATGTCAGTAGAGGCTGCCATTCGCTCCCTCACACTCCCCTCTTCCTCCCACTGCACGCAGTCGGCCTCCAGTGAACCGTAGCTCGCCGGTGACTCCTTCCCCAACTCTGGCCGGCGGGCAAACTGCTGATTGGAGCTGCCTCAGGTCAATTCCAACGACCAGGAGCATCCTCAGAGCACGATGATGTGATCCCAACCCTCGGCCGAAGCTCCCACTCCCGAGCTGACCCCTCGCCGTGAGCTTCCCACGGACCACCGCCGTCCCACGCTGACCGACCACCATCGCCATCCCCGAGCCTCACCGACCTTCAATGTAGCCTCATGACACTATCCCGATGCTCCCGTAGAAATTAATTGGGCTCTCGTGCCTAAGTAGCCATAGCCCCTTCTTCCCTGTTTGGCCACCGCCCGAGCTCACCGCTGACCACTGCGCTAGCCAAATTGGCCGACGACACCCCGTCTAGAGGTGGGCGCACGCATGGGAAATCCATTTTGCTAATGCTCATGCACGTCCACCGCCCCCACCACGGGTGGCAAGCTTTGCTCTCGCCAACGGGAAGAAGAAAGCACTGTTCATCCGATGAGCGGTTAAAACATGAAAGTTAATTAGCGCTAATGACTGTTATTAGTCCTCAACAGTCATTGACATGCACGCCCCCTTTTTAATTAAACCGTCAGTAGGTCCCAGGTGTTAGTGGCCTGGAAAACAGTAATCCCTGTGGGTCCCACATGTCAGTGAAACCGAAAAGGAGTAATAACCCACTGTGGATCCCACAAGTAAGTGGCCGGCAAGAAAAAACTTATAAAATCTTGTTGGTCCCACCTGTCAGAGAGAGGAAAAGAAATAATAAAAACCACTGTGGGCCACACCTGTCAATCATACACACACTCTCTCCTCGGATTTATTTATTGGTTTTTTATTTTATTTCAAATTAATTAAGGCTGAAAAATTCAAATAATCATAACTAATCCATCCTAACTCGAAATAAAGTGAGACAAATTTCTAAATTCATCTAAATACATCCTCTATCCAATGGAACCAAAATTATGAGTTTTTGAGCTTGTTTGAATTTTTGTGAGAATTGATTTGTTTGTATTAATTTTTGTTCAAATTTTCGTTTGACGAAAAAAAGCGTACGAAGCGCAAAAAGAACAGTCCGAGGTGGAAGCAAGCCAAGATCAACATGATCAGGGCAACTGTGACCCAAGCGAGTCAATACTTTGATCATTTTTTAGCCTTCCCTTTCAACAAATTATTTACATTTAAATAAATAAATTACATGCTTTTATTCTATGTGCAAGTCTATGTATGATTTTAATACTCTAGTTATATGCCATTAGTTGAGTGCTAATATTATATATCTCCATAGCACATTGAACAGTGAGCCCTGTTTTTCCCTAGGAAAAAATATAATTGTAATCTTTCAAAAATAAGTTACGCTTATATTTATAGCTTAGCTCTGCTTAGATATCTGGGGGTGCTAAAATACCCCAATCATCACATTCAATTCAAAGAGATAAATTGGGAATTTGTAGATAGAAATGGTCATGTATTTTTATAATAATCATTATTTTATGCTCCCAAAATCTTCAACTTGCTTACGTATCTGGGCGGATGGTTTGGGGTATGGTGCAGTAAATGCAGGAGAGTGTGGATTGTGGTACAATTGCCCAGATAACCCTTAGGACCGAATCTGGTCAAGACATCCTATTGTAAAATAGTGCAGCCACAAGTCTGCAAAGTGTAACTTCGCTAAGTAAATCTATCGAACCTTAGACTCATCTCATAGGCAGGGGGAGGGAAGCGAGGTAGTGCAAGGGCCTGGTGTGGCTAAAGGGACACCGAGTAAAGGGTGAAGTTTTCCTGTCGTACTAGTGGGGAGTGGAGCCCGAATACGCTAGTACTAGTGGTTAATATCCCGCATAACGTATGGGACCCACCGCAAGTAGGAGCAGCTCATAGGGTGAGATGAGAACAAGGGGTCAGATTGCTTGAAGGTTACTGTGATGATCTACTCCACCGCATGACTAAGGAATCATGTGGAGTAGTGGGTAGATTGTCTCTTGTGGTAAAAGTTTACACACTCTGCAGAGTCAAAACTATTCGAGTAGCCGTGCCCACTGTCAAGGGTGGACATGGGAACCTAACTCGGATATAGTTCTATTTCAAAAAAAATGTTAGCAGCTATAACGCTGAAGAGTAGCCTTGGGTTTGTGTGCCCACTGCCCACAGCTCTGGTTTTGTGTTGCCTTGGGTGTCGTCCCAGCGATAATGTTAGCAGCTATAACGCTGAAGAGTTAGCATATGGTGCAGGTGACATGTAAAAATGGATGAAATCTATGTCAATAGTACTATTATCACATTTTCTTTTACAAACACCATGATTTAGTTCAAACTACTAGGTCTTAGGGAATTTCTATGTATCATATTATTTTAAAAAGTAAATTTTTTGGCAAATAAAATAACCTAAGCCCTTCTTTGGCAAGCCATGCATGTTAATTAATTGCATACTATGTATTGGCTCGCGGAGCACGGTGGATTTGTGCTCACCCTCGCATCTTCATAACCAGAGACTAGATGCCCCGACCACTACGCCTACGATGACACACCAATCCCGAATGATGGAGTAGACGATAGCAATTAGGGCGAGTTTAAAATTTTCAAGTCCTAGGCGAGTTGACTTACTAGAAGGGTGTGCACCTATATTACCTAGGATTAGGCAATATATGTTGCACACATTTACCCCTCAGTCGCTTGTTTGTGGTTAATGGTCCTACTTTTGTTCATGGTTTCCGCTGCGATATTTTGAATTGTAAATATTTTGGCCAAGGCGGCCTTTATGTAAATTGTCACCCGATGTGGTGTATTTCAAACTCTGATGTATAATATTCTGGCTTAATGAATATCTTACGATGTATGCATTAATACGACAATATACTGTGAGCACTATCTACTGATCTAGGGAAAGTGCGGTTGAATCACAGAAGATTCTAGATATCCAATCCAGGTCTGGCAGCGCTGGTATCAGAGCATACGACTGTAGGGTAACACCTTAGGAAGGCTTCTAGGGAAAGACATAGGGGCTTAATTTTACAAATCTATAAAAAGGGGTTTCAAAAAAAATATAGTGTATTACTTAGGAAAAATATTTTTAATTTCGTATTTGCATTTAATAATTTTATAAAATACTTTTTAACTATTAAAATTGATTTTTAATTCCAAAAATTAATTAATAATTTAGGGAAGGCTAGAAAAAATAAAATAAAATCTTTTTAGCTTTAATAAAATATTTAAAATACATTTTCTTGCTTTAAATTTTTAAATAAAATTCAGATAAATTCAAATAATTTGAATTAATTAATTTAAAATTATTCTCTTTAGGAAAAACAAAATTTGGGATGTTACACGTCAGCAATCGGAAGGTCCGATCCCCCATCCCTGACCGTCCATCTAGATCTAGATCCACGACTAGGATTTCACCATGTGTCCACGCACCCGCCGTTGGATCTTGTTGACGTCAGACCGCACCCGTGGCCGCCGACGGTTAACCTTCTCCGTGGATGTGGTCCACCATGATCCGAGAGTCTGACAGCCCGGTCCCACCTATCAGAAGCACTGTGCCGTAGAACCGTGAGCCCGATCCATCTGAGTCAGCAGACACGTCAGCCCTAGGTGCCACGTGCCGCCACATGTCAATGCCACGTCAGCGCCATGTCAGCACTGACCACCCCAGATGTCACGTCAGCCGCCACGTCAGCCTGCCATGTGTCAGTGCCACATCAGCCCTAAATACCACGTGTTAGTGCCATGTCAGCCATAAATGCCATGTGTCAATGCCACGTTAGCCCTAGCCACCGCGTCAGCACTGAACCCGTATGCACTGTTCCATGAGCCAAGTCCACTGTAAACCCGCCTTCCCATGCACCAAGTCCACAGCACAGTAATCTTTCTGACTTTTAGTATTTTCCAGCCCATTTAATTTTTCAAGAGCCCGTTATTCTCCGTCCTAGCTATAATTGACCCCGTTCTTTTTTCTAAATTCATCTAAAATTGAGCTCTACTTGTTGGTTCTAGTTTTGAAGTTTTTGGAGTTCATTTGAATTTTATTTTATTTTATTTTGTAATTTCGATCGTTTTTTCTCTCATTAAATCCGGTCTTTGAAAGAGCAGGAGCACCACCAGAAGATCTCAAGTCCCTTGCTAAGCAAAACCAAGGTAAGTCGTGTTATTTGATCATATTGAATCTAATTTTTTATCTATTATTTAATTATTTTATTTTAAGTTATCTTGTATTGTTATTTTATTACAAATCTTTGTACTTGGTAGTTAACATCCCGATTTGAATAATCTCTCCTTAATAATTTGAATACCATGATACCATTGTCACCATAGATTGGAAAACTATTTAGTGATACCATGATAGATGTCATATGGGTGGTACGATTTATATGCTTAGCCGTGCTTATAGCCTCGATGGGTTCATCATCACATATGAATAATTAATTTAACTTAATGAGATATCAAATCATGGTTGGTGCCACAATTATAAAATTTGTGCCATGGCATTGATGTGTCATTGGTGTTGGATATACAAAATAAATTTTCACTTGGGCGAATGATCGTACAGTAAAGGGGGAAGTGTGGATTCACTTCGAGAGATGTGGAAGTCTCGCTCGAGTAATATTAAGGACGTAACTTTGTACGCTATTGATCTGAGTTTTATCGTGCAAATCACATGTCTAGTATAGGATAGACCTGACTAATTAATTTGGGATATTTCAATTTCAATTTTGCTATTGTGATGAATATGGTTGCTGATTTCCATAATCTCAAGGGGGTGTGATGCGAAATCCTAGCGGGTGGGATTGAGTTGAGGTTGAATATTGTAAAGGCCTTATTGTGATTTTCTTAGTACAAGATTAATCACATCGTGTGGGTACAGTTGTGCAATCTCTGCAGAGTGTAAAACTATTCGAATAGTCGTGTCTCCGGTTATGGACAATGCTCGATGATTTCACACAAGGGGTAGAGTTTTCATAAAATTTGGATTGGTTATTGTTGGAAAGTGAATGGTTAATTCACTAGTGGTTTAGCTTGTAGATGGGAGGTTCATAAGTGCTTATTCAATTTTGTTGATTATTTATTTATTATTCTTTTTCCTTAAAATTTGCTTTCAATCTATATATCATATTTACTTTAAAAATGTCGCTTTATGCAAATTAACTTTTCAACCATCCATTAGTAAGCCTTGCATATTATATTGCATTCATTTGTTACAAATGACTTACTGAGTACCAATGTACTCACGGCTTTATGCCCATTATTGCTCAGTTGAGGAAGAGGAGTTATACCAGTAGGAGGTACCAGAGGGAGGATACTTCAGCGACTTCGCGGATTAGGACTTCGCTCGCCAGCCGATTGTCTGTGGGCATATCGAATGGCTACTACGCTTATTTCTTTTTTTTCTGCTGCTAGATTTTGAGCCTTTCGGGCTAGTGTGATTGTAAGTTTGGCTATAAGGTTGTACTTTAATAATTATTAATATTTAAGTTTTCTCTTTGTTTTAGCGTGTATATGGTTGATATTTTATCTATGTTAAACTGTGTGTACTAGCGTGATTCTGGACTAGTGCGGTATACACAAAGAGTCTGGATTTGCATATTCAGGTCTCGACATCCAGCTAGCACCAGAGACTGACCAGGCCTCAGAAGGGTCCCCCTAGCGAAGCGTCTCCAACTCATGTTGAAGCGAAAAGAACTGAGCATCACTACTCTACTAATATCGCTTACCCAAATACTTCTAGATCTATCGAGTAGACTACAGACCAACAATATTTGGCTGGATGGAGTCATTAACACTAAATACCAAGATGGCGCGAGCAGAGGCCTCATCAGGACACTAGCGCTCGAAAGCATCGATGGCATACTGAAAGGCCTAATTAGCAGTGTTAGCAGTAGCAGACTCTACCTCCTTCTTGGCAACCTCATCATCTACAGGTGGTGCAGAAGGAGACTGCCTGGGAGGATGTTGGACCGGCGGTGGCAGAGAAGTTCGTGCACCAATGATATGTCCCCAAAGGGGGAGACTATCAAGTGTAATCTCCATGAGTGAAGATTATAACCTGTAATTTATCTCATGTAGCTTTATTCCCAAAAATAGGATCACAGCTGATAAAACAGAAGCCATCGGTAGGCAGCATTGGACGATGCAGTGACTAAGGCAATGAAGTCTAATATGCGGTGCTAGACAACACAGCGGTTAGATCAATATTTTTTTCTTCTTTTATCTTTTTTCTTTTTGTAATCGAGAGGGGTGTTAGAAACGCACTATGTATAGAAACCAAATCCAGTTACTATACATGCTTCACTCGAAGTTAGAGATGACGGCGGGAGTGTGTACGGGTGAATCGGCGTCAGCCGTCGATGGCCGACAACGATCGACGACGCATCCACGCACAGGCGCAGTCAGGCGGCCAAATGGCATCTGGGTAGGTGGCCCAAAGAGCGGAAACGGTGGCCCAGAGAGCAGCGGCTCAGATGCGGTTGGCGGTGCTTGGCTTGGCGGCGGCGGCGGCGCGCGAAAGTCGGTTGGGTGTCGAGCGGCCAGCAGACCGATGCGTCAGGTGAAGCAGGCAACGACGGTCGGAGACGACAGATGCGGCCTGGGCAACAATGGAAGCGTTTTGGTAGAGCAGTGGCAACCGGAGGGTAGCAGCAACCCGGAGGGCGACAGCTCGACTGTGAACCAATGGCAGCGGCAAATCCGCGGCGGTGGTGCGAGAAAACTAGTGTTAGTGCTCTAACTCTGATACCATATTATGAATATTGTGTGTCTATTCATGAGGCCCAAAGAACAATATATATGGAGTACAAGGGGATATTACAAAGGAATATGTCATATACAAATAAGGAAAATAAAGTATATAAGGAAACAACAAATCATATCCTATTCTAACAATAATAATTTTTTGTACATTCCGATTGGGACACCATCTCCAAGAATTCATGAAAACAAATGATAATCTGATTGATTGCCTCATCGATGCAGCCTGCTCCAGGTATCCCCAATGCACCAACTGACCGTTGATTAACTAACTACGAAAGGGGGTGCTACCCTTTTCAGTCCCTGTCAAAAGAACACTACAAAATGTCACAGCATTATATACATTTTTTGCGGCAACTAACGTGACAACTCACAACTACACCCTGTCATTTTTTGCGATGTTAATGAATCTTCACGGGCTCCATGATGTGACTTTGATTATTGCTTCCTGTAACTCTACCTATAAACCGAGAAAATTGTCATATCTTAAAAGTAGTTTTGACAACAAATTGAAAGATATGATTTTTATATCGCCGATAAAGATAATCTTAAACGTACCGATACTCAAAATATAGAAATTCTGAATGCGTAGAATCTACAATAACGTTATTTGACAAGAACAGAGCGAGTTTGAATTGGCTAGTACCTGTCGTTCTATGAATTAGCTAGTAACTGTCGTTCTCAGTCTAAGTCAGAATCAGCTGATTTGGTTTTTTAGATATAATTAATTTTAAAAAAATGTAAAAATAGAAAAAACATGTTAACCCATTAGGGATAATACAAAGGAACACAGGAAAAAAAGAAAATACAAAAAAGCCTAAAATATCTAAAAAATACAGAAAAAGATAAAATACTGAATAGTGAAAAAAAAGCAGAAGTTAGAAGCTGAAATCGAAAAAAACTGAAATGAGCGGGGCCTAAATCAGAAGAAGCACGACAAATGACACAACGGATAAGACTGGCTTTTACAGACAAATCTGTGCAACAAGCAGTGTTAGCTACTGTACTTATTTCCTTCCGTTTTTGTCTCCAAGCTTCTGTCCGGTGGCACGAAGTCAGAGACTCAGGTTTCAATTTCTATAATCGTGGCAAAAACAAAAGTTCTCATTTTATTTTCAGTTTCGGCTGTATCCAAGTTCAGGACAGAGCTCAGGCTTACTTCTTTTTTCTTACACTACTTCTGCTAGCGGGCTGCCTATAAATTCAGGGCCGTGGTTTCGGTAGAAGATCATCAAATCCAGGATTAACAAAGCTAGCCTAGTTTCTCTGGGTTATTCGGAAAACCTACATTGGATCTTGCCTGGAGCGATTCAACTAGTTTGTCTCTCGCTCTGTAGTTTGATCTCTTAGATTCGCTTTCCCTGCTACACCAAAACCGTGGAACTGTCCTTGTGCTTCCAGCTATACTTTCTTTTCTTGCACGCAAGTCCCATCAGAGTTTAACATGGAGATTGCCATATCTGCTCTTGCGACTGACCTGGTTGGCAGATTCATGTCCTTCGTGACGAACAAGTATTCAGGCCATGCATGCTCGGAGGAGAAGCAGGTGGAGAGGCTGCACCAGCTCCTGCTAAGAGTTCACACCGTCGTCGAGGAGGCGGACGGCAAATACATCACCAACTCCGGCATGCTCATGCAGCTGAAGATGCTTGCCGAGGCGATGTACCATGGTTATCATGCGCTAGACACCCTCAAGTGCAACCGACTGACGAAGGAAGGCACAGAAGAAGAGGCCAGTGGTTCATTTGCCCTCTACGTTGCCACTCCCCTCAAGCGTTTTCGCACGCTTACCGGTAAACCAAACCACGGAGTTGCTCCCTCTGATCTGCGAGGTGCCCTGTCAAATTTAGAAACTGTGGTTTCTAATATGACAGAGTTTGTCATACTTCTGGGGGGATGCGAACGCATGCTCCGCAGACCCTACGACACCTACCTTTACGCTGACAACTTCATGTTTGGCCGCCATAGCGAGAAGCAACAGGTTCTCAACTTCCTGTTACAGCACGGCCCTCTTGGCGCTCCAGCTGTTCTTCCGATCGTTGGTGACTACCTAGTCGGGAAGAGAACCCTAGTAGCACATGTGTGCAACGATGAGAAGGTCCACGGCCACTTCTGTTCGATTCTGCACTTCGATGGAGACAACTTCTGCACAACAGACCATGAAAGGTGCACACCAGGAAGAACATTAGCTGTTATCACATTTATTTCAGATGTTAATGATGAGAGATGGAAAGAGATTTACCGATCAGTGGCATGCACAAGCAAGGAAAGCAAGGTGATAATCGTCAGTAGGATAGAAAGCTTAGCGAGGTTTGGTACCGTCAGGCCAATCCGCCTGGGTAGCCTACCCCAAGAGGAGTACAGCTACCTCTTCAAGGTGCTATCGTTCGGAAGCGCAGACATGGAATACCATCCACATTTGGCGTCAATAGTTCGAGAGTTCCCAGTGCTGATGAGAGGGTCACTCCTCTCGGCATACGCGTTCGCCGACGTGCTGAGGAGGAACATGAGCACTCGGTTCTGGCTCTCCTTTCTGACTATGTTCAGGAACGTGATCGAGAGCAACCTCTCCATGTTTGGCGAGCATCCGAAGCAGCTTCTCGAAAGAGACCGTCGTCCGACGGACATATCCAAGTTCGTCTCTCCTTCCGCTCCTCCGTTGCGTCTCATGCCTCGTCGCGGCGAAGCCGACGTCGCGAGAAGGCCGTTGCCTACGGTGACGTTTGGAGAGTTAATGGTGGATCCTGGCGTTCTGCCCGAGGGTGATTTTGATTTCGTGAGATGGGAGTCAAGGGTAGCCCCGTACACCAGGCATCTTCATTTCGTTCGAGCTTGTGCAGTACAGGAGAATAGTGAGATAATGTCTGCAAGGAGGAAGCGCCGAGCATTACCATAACACCCTTCTATTTGTGTAATCTTACACACTCATGATGTGTTTAATAAAAATCTCTAGTTTCTATGTCATTTAGATAAAAAAAAACTATATCATTTTGTTACCAAGTAGTTTGAAGTGTCGACAGTGTACTGGCTGGCATCGCTACTTAGATTGAACTCCTTGAAACAAACTAGCGAAGTGATGGTGAAGTAGTTATCTATGCAGATAACATGGCCCAGTTCCCTGGCTGTTGGGCCTCTATTGGGTGTGTGATTGCACCCTAATTCTCTCTCAATGAAACAGCAGAGCTCCTGTGTTAAAAAAAAATGTACATAATTTGGTGCTCGCATGTGTAGCCTCAGCATCAGCTGCTGCCTCCTAGGTTCGTCAATTGTTATGTTCTGTGATACTAACAACTTATATCAGAGAACGAATTAGTCGAGTAGTAAAATGTGGATGAAACATTTATAAAAATTTTTCCCACTCCGATAGGGATACCATCACGAAGCATTTATAATAAAAGATACAATTGAAAAGCATTCTGAGAGATAACAAAAACAAATCAATATGCAGATCACGTGTACTTCAAGAAGACACAGAAAATTTAAACGAGCCCTAATATTTTGGAAAATAAAAAATGGAAATCGTGCATAAATAATGAGTTTATCTAGTGCCTTTGGCTCTGCAACGTTTCAACTGTACTTGGCACGTCCTCGTCAAAACCAGAGCTTTCCTGCCCAAAACGTCAACCACAATGTACTGACTTCTGTGGCTTCAGATACAAGGTCCAAAAAAAAGAAACAGTGCATTCTGAAAAATCAACAACACCTTGTCCATTACGGTATGAAATTAGCCAAGCCTATATGCTTTCCTCTCCAATTCGTCGAACTCCTGGTCTCCCAAAAAGATACTCCAGTTTGTAAATGGGCACTGGTACTCTCAGTTAGTCAAATTACTTAAACATACAGATCATCGATCACCCTTCTCTCTTAGATTCAGGATGGAAGTTGCTGCATCTGCACTTATGGGTGAGCTAGTCAACCGATTCATCTCCTTTCTCATGAACAAGTACACAGACCATGCATCCTTGGAGATGAAGGCTGAAAGATTGCATCAACTCCTGCTGAGAGTTCACACAGTTGTCGAGGAGGCGGATGGCCGATACATCACCAACAGTGCCATGCTGATACAGTTGAAGATGCTAGCAGAGACCATGTACCGTGGGTATCATGTGCTGGACACCTTCAAGTACCAGCGACTCAAGAAGGGTGCAGAGCAAGAGGTGAGCAACTCATCCTCCTCATCTTTTGCCACTCCTCTGAAACGTTTTCGCACAACTTCAGCTGCAACAAAAAACAAGGCTGTGAATCATGAGTTACATAGCACATTGGAGAATCTAGAAGTGGTTGTTGCTAACATGAAAGAGTTTGTTACACATTTGGGGGGATACGAGCGCATGTTACACAAACTCTATGACACCTACCTTTACATTGATAACTTCATGTTTGGTCGCCACACCGAAAAACAGCAGATCACCAACATCTTGTTACAAGAAAATCCCCTAGGTGCTCCAGCTGTTCTTCCAGTCATCGGTAGCCATGGAGTTGGGAAAAAAACTTTGGTCGCACACATATGTAATGATGAGAGGATCCGCTCCCACTTCTCTTCAATTTTGCATTTCAGTGGAGATAACTTCTGGAGATTTGACGGTAAAAGGCACAGAGCTGAGAGGACTTTGGTTATTGTTGTATTTCATTCAGATGCGAATGACGAGGACTGGACAAAGTTTTATTCATCCCTGACGTGCCTGGGTGGAGGAAGTAAGGTGATCATTACAAGTAGGCTCGAAAAAATATCGAGACATGGAACTGTGAAGCCAGTTATTCTCAACAGACTCACAGATGAAGAGTTTAGCTACCTATTCAAGGCACTAGCATTTGGAAGTGCAAACCCGGTGGACCATCCACGGTTAGTAACAATAGCTAAAGAGTTTGAATTGGGAGGCTCACTTGTCGGGACTTATATGATCGCCGATGTGTTGAGAAAGAACATGAACCTTGAATTCTGGCTTTCCGTATTGACAATGTGCAGGGATATAGTTGACAGAAACATTACCATGTTCGGTGTGCATCCAAAGTTACTTTTTGAAAGAGGTCATCCAGTAGACATTACAAATGCTGCCATTTCTCCTGCTGCTCCACTCCACCTCTTAAGTAATGTTTTGAAAATCAAATTACCCAAGGTAACAATTGGAGACCTAATAGCAGATCCTACTATACGGCCAAAGGGTGAGTTTAACCTAGTTCTTTGGGAATCAAGGATACCACCTTATACCACCTTTGTTCACTATGTTCCAACATGTCTTGATGACAAGCCTGAAACTTCCATGTCTAGAGGGAGGAAGCGTCCAGGATAAATCGTCTAGCCTTCTGGCGTAACGCATCAAGAAATAATTATTTTGTTTCATTAAGTCAATTTCAGAGTTTCCGATTGCAAGGTATAGTATCCCTATAGTACTTCTGGACCACAAAAGGCAAGCTGATCTATGTTTGTACTTCAATTCTATTATTGTAGTTAAGACATGTAGTGCTTAAAAGACAATATCATTTATGAATAAATTTCTACATAGGAATGCTCTGGCAAGCATAGGTTGATCACAATGGTGGTTTCTGTTGAGTACTCAATTGCTGTACTTGTTGTCAACTCCTGCTATTGCACTTGTATTGACTATTTTAAAAAAATCTTATCGAATTGTGTGTGTGGGATGGATTAGCCCAAACAGAGTCTCCATTTGTTTTTATTTAATTTTCTCCCCAGTGTGCTGGAAACTCACAGATAAACAAGCCTCATTAACTGTGGTCAATAATGCATTGGTCAACTTGATATACATATACTCAGTATTTTCAGTTGTACAAGAACTAAACCTGAAGGCCAAAAATCCTTCGCCATTTCTGCTAAGGCCCTACTGGCCAACTCCCTAAATCATAAATTTCCCGGTCAACCCATCAACATCGTGCCTAAATACTCACATAACGAAACAAGATTCACTCCAGAGATTTTACTGCTGACAAATTCTCAAAATTGACTAAAAGTGACATGAGAAGTCAAGAAGTATCTTACCGTAAAAGGAGCACGGCGAGGGAAAGCGAGGACTGAGGTGCCGCTGCCGCCACCACGCCTCCGCTGCGCCCGCCGCTGATGCCCAGCGTTTTCTTTCTCCTCCCATCAATTTACAGTTGCTGTGAGGACTCGGCTCCAGACTACACTGAGAAGCCCAACACGCGGGCCATTTTTTTAGCGAAACTTACCGTACAGCTTCGCTGCCCAAAGCGTCCACACCTGGTTTACATGTTCTGCTGGTATTGGTTTTTTTTCTTAGAGAAACTAGAAATCAATATATCTATATGATTTTTTTAAAGTAGAGAATTTAAAGTGGTTTCTCTACTTTAATTATTTTTGTCTTGCTACAAGGATAAGTTAATGGGTCACCGGTATATCATGTACCATATTTCTCTCGCTCCTATCTCACGTAGATATTTCTTCCTTACTTTTTGTACCATGCACAAAAGTCACTTTTTTTAGTCGCTACTATCTATTTTCAGATAAAAGTTTTCAGTTATAGCAAAAAAAATCATCAGTAGAAGCCAATACGCCGTTTGACTGTCAGGCTTCGAGGCTGGAATCATAGAATTGGAATTGGATTCCAAGGCTAAAGGTGTTTGGCTGCCACAAGAATTGGAATCGCAGATTCCACCCCAATTCCAGTGAGCGAGCCACGCGTAAAGCCAATTCCTTCTCCCCCACATCAATCGTCTGGAATCAACAGCACACGAGTCATCACTCTTTTGCCATCTCTCACGATGGCTTCTTCCCCGCCGCCCACTCGAGGTGACGGCTCCACCTCGCCAATGCTGAGCTCGTCTCCCATCCGCTTCACCACTCTACGTTATTAGCCTCTCCACGCCCGTGTCATGTGCAAGCCCCGCCACCTCTCAAAACTAGTGATGTAAAACTCATAACTAACAGCAGATTACTCATTGTACTTCAGAAAATATACAAGAAAAATATAGTATCAAAATCGATCGAATACGCGAACGACTTACTATTATGTTTGATGAAGAACATGAAGCAGTGATGGCTTGATGTAGTATATAATATAGATGAAGCAGAGCAAGAGCGGTGGCGTAAATGCGCTGCCCATAAACCTTATTGCCGCCCTGTGTAGATACTCTCTACGGCAATGGCTTGAAGATAGCCGCTCTCTCTCTCTCTCTTTCTAGGTGCACGTCGAGAAGAAAGGCCAGAGAGATTCAGTTGCAGAGCACACCAGCACAAATCAGCAGAGAAGAAAGTAGAGAAAAAATAGAGGTAGAATTCTCTGTCTTTTCCTGGACGTCTCTAGGCCCATTTAAAGGCGTTGCAATTACTCACTAGTAATTGCTTAGGGTTTAGGGTTTAGGAATAGCCCCTTACCACGCCTAGCCCCACCCCATGAACGTTCCGAATAGAGCTATAAATGAGTTGAACTTGAACGATTCTAGCCTCCTAAGCTCGAGTTCGGTAGAAACTCGAGTCGAACTTGAGTGAGTTTGGAGCTCGGCTCAGTCCAAACTCAAGCTTAGTTCGAATAAACTCAATAAGAGTTAAAATAATTTAATATACACTACTTTTCAATAATAAAAAAACTCAACTTGAGCTTGGCTCAAGTAAGCTTAATAACAGTAAAAAAATAATTCAATATACACTAATTTTCAACAATAGAAAAGCTCGAGCTCAGCTTAAGTAAGTTTGTTAAGAATTAGTATGTATCTTGGGTTGTAAGAAAAACTTGAGACTCGCGAGCTATTTAAGTTTGACTCGTTGAAGCTCGTGATCTCAGGATTAAGCTCGAGCTCAGCTCAGCTCATTTGAAGCTCAAGCTGAGATCAAATTAGATCTAGAACAAACTAAATTTGAGCAGTTTACAAATCTCTAGCTATTTCACGGCTCTTCTGCCCCAAGGCATAAGGGCGTCGCTTGCCTCCAAACATTTTTACAACTAGATGCGTTTGCGTGGCGGCACGCCACGCAAGCTATTTTGTGTAAAAGATTTTTTTTCGTGGAGGTAGTTTTAAGTTTTTTTGTTCTGTGGTGATTGATATAATTGCTATTTTGTGTAAAAGATTGAAAACGCAATCAACAAAACATTGATTCATACAAACTACTACAGGCACTACAGAAGCAAATACGTAAGCAAATATGTACAACACGGAAGTATATAAACAATACTGTAGCCTAATCGAAAGAGCACATAAATAGTATCTAAAGCCATGCATGAATCTAGGCATGGACATATTTGAGTCCACCTAATTCATGGAAAGATTTCTATCTTATTCTAAGTTGTAATAAAAGTATGTATGAACTGAGCGTCTAAGTAGTAATTACGAAAACGCAATCAACAAAACATTCATATACAGTAACTACTACAGGTGCTATAGAAACAAGCACGCAAGCAAACATGTACCATATGGAAGTGTCTAAACAGTACTGTAGGGAATCTATTATGTAGGTGAGAAAAAAAGGCTATACTTGAGAAAACAGTAACAACAACGACAATGTAAGAACAGCAAAATACAAATGGCAAAGATAAAGGAAAGTACCTTACAAATGGAAGACGGTAAGAGAAAATCAAGATGAGCACTCTAAGATTAGAATCAAAACAGTTGTGCTTCACAATACAATGCACGGAGCTATCTCAAAGCACTTCTATATAACAAAAGGAAATATAAGCAAATATGTACAACACGGAAGTATATAAACAATACTGTAGCCTAATCGAAAGAGCACATAAATAGTATCTAAAGCCATGCATGAATCTAGGCATGGACATATTTGAGTCCACCTAATTCATGGAAAGATTTCTATCTTATTCTAAGTTGTAATAAAAGTATGTATGAACTGAGCGTCTAAGTAGTAATTACGAAAACGCAATCAACAAAACATTCATATACAGTAACTACTACAGGTGCTATAGAAACAAGCACGCAAGCAAACATGTACCATATGGAAGTGTCTAAACAGTACTGTAGGGAATCTATTATGTAGGTGAGAAAAAAAGGCTATACTTGAGAAAACAGTAACAACAACGACAATGTAAGAACAGCAAAATACAAATGGCAAAGATAAAGGAAAGTACCTTACAAATGGAAGACGGTAAGAGAAAATCAAGATGAGCACTCTAAGATTAGAATCAAAACAGTTGTGCTTCACAATACAATGCACGGAGCTATCTCAAAGCACTTCTATATAACAAAAGGAAATAGTATAAACATTAGAGTAGGAATCGAAATCTCTGGAAAGCGTACCAACAAGAATAACAGAACCAAACAGAACTGTAAAAAAAATGTGGAGGCACGATAACAGAAAGCACTGTAAATATAGAAAGTTTCTATTGTATTCACCTGCTAATTGAAACAGCATATAGATAATATCTAAAACCATATGTGAATCTAGAGGTAGATAATATTTGAGACCACCTAATTCAAGGGAATATTTCCATTCTATTGTAAATTGGGTAATAAAAATATATCTGAAATGTGTATATAAGAAACATTTATGAAACACAATCAATGGAAGCACATAGATAATATCTAAGGTCATATGTGAATCTAAACACAGATGATAGTTGAGTTTGCCTAACTCAAGAAAATATTTTCATTGTATTCCAGGTTGGGTGATAAAAGTATGACTGAACTGTACATGTTCAAGAAAAGCACAAGCCATAGATAATATCTGAGGATGTATGTGAATTCGAACATACATAGCACTTGAGGGCAGCTGAACTAAGAAAAGGTCTGCATTCTATTCCAGGCTGAGCAATAAAGGTCTGCTCATTGTATCACTAACAGAGAGGGCAAAGTTTGCAGCATGCCCAAAAGTAAAGACAAACTTCAGTATAACGTGTAAAGCAAAATGTTACACTTGATCAATTTAACCCCAATCATGGTGGTAAAAATTGTTGACCCCACCTTGTAGCGACTGTAGTATATCAGCTTTCTAACCAGTTTTCCTATTTAAATTTCAGATTTATATATTATATTCATATAGCAGCAAAACAAATACCAAGTGAATCATTTCTATGTATTTAAGTGGTTGACAACTAAGCGGTTATCAACAATGGTTGCTAAAAGGGTCAAAATAGAAGTCACATACATGGAAATTGGATATTCAATCAACACATTCATACACCTAGATGATGGCTATGTATTTGACTACTATGCACAACATTGGAAAATTGGTCTCCTCAAAAAAAAACATACCTTGGAAAATTAGCAATAAGAAGTAAAGCTCATAATTTATATTATATACTGTTCCAACCATGTAAACATATAGGAACAACAGAGCAGCATCACAAAGGATTTATAAAACTGAGCCGTATTACATCAAACAACCGATCTTGTAACTGATAACAAGCCTGATTACCCAGTTAAACATGTTAAGTTAATTATTTTGAAAAAAAGTTGACCAAAGAGGGGTCTCAGACATTTTATTCGGCCAAATATCAAGCCTACAAGGGCAATTTTTGGAACACTGACCTCAACAAGTTGTTGCATCGCTTCTCGAGCATTTGAAACCTCATGTTCCGTCAGGTTCTCAATATGGACACCCTTTTTCGCATCCTCTCTTATCTGCGGATAGAAGCCATAGCTAAGCAGGCCATAGTCCAAATAATTTAAATGTCAAAAATGTAAATATTTTCTAACAACATCTTAAAAAGATGCAACCAGCAAACACCTAAGAACACACACTAAAATACTAAATTGTGATTTTTAGTGAAATACTTGCAAATTTACAGAATTTGGATTGAGCAAATCCAGAATCTGTTCGTTATATATCTCCAGGAATTAGCATTTGCAAGTAAATATGAGCTTTTCATCTCTTCTTATTTCTTTTTCCTGAAAACAGCAATGATCTAATTTAGTCTAGAACAGTACGTCATGTGAAGCACAAAATTAGCCATCAGAGTCAACAGATAATCAAAACTTGCCTTCTGGATCCTCAAAAAGAGATGCTCAAACACTCTAGGCGTCATACCGCAATCCACATTGTTCCTCCACGTGCCATTTTCTATATCCCCAAGCATCGTGTGCGTCTTGCCACTGCCGGTCTATCAAATTGGATACTTTTGTAAGCACAAACATTCAAATGCAAATTGTGAACAATATGCAAATTGTGACAGATGAATTTGCAGCAGAAATTGGAGTCTGTAGCTCACCTGCCCATATGCAAACATGCAACTATTATAGTCAACCATGTAGTTCTCCACCATTTGCACCCCAGCAACCTTGAAGAGATCTTCTTATACATCATAAACATAGGAGAAATTGCACATTTAGCAAAACAACCCTAACCATCACCACACAAATTTTCATGTTCCACCTTACAAAAAGATTTGTCAGATAAACACTTTGCAGATACCTAAATATCTTTGTTAATGAAAAACACCGTTACCAAGTAGCTTATTAATTACAATATTTCACAATAGCTTTTGGTAATAAAATGATATAACTGCAGATAAAGGAGACATATATGGTAGCTAGAATTTGTAGTGCAAAAGAACATGGTAAAAATAACAGCACAGATTGCTGAGCCTGGTAAAACATTTAATCTTACAACTATCCGGTAGCGATACTGAATCCGATTAGATATCGAATTTCCTTCTCGAATTCGGTACCGCTAAAAATAATCCATACCGTTTGCATCCCTAATCATCACCACACAAACTTTCACGTTCCACCGTACAAAAAGGTTTGTCCGATAAGCACTCTGCAGATACCTAAATATGTTTGTTAATGAAAAACAGCATTACTAAGTAGTTTATTAATTACAATATTTGGCAATAGCTTTTGGTAATAAAATGATATAACTGCAGATAAAGGAGACACATATGGTAGCTGGAATTTGTAGTGCAAAAAAAATGGTAAAAATAACAGCGCAGATTGTTGAGCCTGGTAAAACATTTAATCTTACATAGATAGGATCAATCACGTATGAAGATGGCAAAAGATAATCACGCATAAACATTTAATCACCTATTTAATCTTACATTACCATAGCGAAGGTCATAAGAGCTAAGATACAACATGTGTGTTGTAATGAATGCCAAAATAGGGGTAGCAAAATCACCATGGTAGCCTCATCGTTGACATCAAAAGTCCTTAGCAATGCGAGGATTAAGTCATTCGTAATCAGTTACAGGTCTGAAACGGGAAAAATGAATCATTTGCATATTTCATTGCATGTTTGCATCAGCGGGACATAATATACTGCAAAGTTTACCTGATTGAGAAAGCAGTAGCACACTTCCTCTCCTGAAGTCCCTTGAGGCTTCCAATGACGGAAATGTACATACCATTCCTTGATTAACAAAAGGTATGAGAAAATAGTGATAGTCCTTCAAAGAGGAAGGTGGGTACTTTCCTCAAAAAATAAAGAAGATAGTGAAATGCTTGAGAAGCATAAATGAATGTTATAACTGATACGTACTGAATAACAGCAGTGTCAGCAGAATCTGAAGCATCATTCACCCTGTAACACAGATCAAAATAAAGTAACTATGAAAACTGGTATGTACTGTTGATAGCAGATACTATCAATATGATCGGCGGAGCCCTTGGCTGAATAGTAGGATGGGCCTAATGGCAGCATTTAAGATATTTTGCATTGCCTAAAGATCAAAGAACAAAGACCACCAAAACTGGTCTAACATTTAATTAACCTGCAAATAGCAATAATGTATATTATGCTCAATCAGTTTTTTACAGTCTCTACAAACAATCATGTTTTACAGCAGGATATTTCCCCTATTGTCTCTCAAATGGGCAATTAGTCAGAAATGGTAAAATATTTGCAAGATTCCCATTCTTGAACTGCTTACATTCTGATAAGAGTGAGCAGTGTCCTAAAAAAAGTACCCCCTAGAATATATTTGGAACTTAACCGTATGTGATCTATCGAAATGCTCTCACCATCTGATGAAATCGAGGCGGCCGGTGCCATCATCAAGCATGAAGGACACATTCGTCGTCCGCTCCGCCTTGCCATTCACCACCACCACCATAAGCCTAATCTGCAAAACGGCAGCCCCAATAAGCGCGCGCACGCACACACAGTAAGGAGAGGAGACAGGGGAATAATTCTTGGCGGACACATGAAAACTGAGAAAAAGCAGAAGGCGCAGACGTTAGCTGCCTCAACGCCATCGACGACGAAAGGAGCACCTTCTGGCCGGTGCCAGATTGCTGCGCGTCGGCGATCTGCTTCACGGCACAGACCAAACGCGCACAATAGAACACACGGACCACGAATCCCTAAGCAACCAAACGAAGGCGAAAGAACAAGGACCACAAACAAATCGGAAGCGGCGCAGAAGAAGCACACAGCACAGAGGAAAGGAAGGAACACATGGGGCGGAGAAAAAACAACAAGAACTGGCGGACGCATGGTGTACACTGGAAAAGTGGAAAGCAAAACATACGGGACTCTGACAAAATCCGCGCCGCGCGCGCACTACCGTGAAAAAACGAAGTCGACCGCGCAAACGGAAACCACCACAAAAAAGGAAGCAGTGGCCCACAACGTCAGGGACACACCTGCCAAGAAAATAGCGTGTAGACGCGCATGGCAACAGCAATGCATGGTAGGAACGACGGGTAACACGAGGACAACGAAGCTTTCGCTAGAAGCTCCCTACAGCGCTCTCCTCGCAGAGCGAAGACGAACCACTGCACACGCAAAACGCGAGCCGCGACCCAGCGATCAACAGCGCGCGCAGGACACACTCCGATCACACGCGTCGACAGCCGAGCGCAGGCAGCAGACGTGGAGCGAGCGAGCGACCAGGGAGTCCCCCCACTTATATACGGATAATAATAATGCCACATGGCGGTACAATTTTGGATCCTGGCGCCATACGCATTGTTCCCTCTTTTCTCCCCGAAAGTGGCCTCTTTGGGCGGTGGGCCAAACTAGTGGAAGACTAGACAATTGAACCCGCATCACGCAAAACCTAGGAAAAAGCCTATTTTTGTTATCAAATTTTTATGTAGTTTAATTTCCATCCCAGAAAATTGGGTAAAACACCTTTTTCAACTCTTAAAACCGTTTAGAAATCATCTCTCATGCTAGTAAAAGAAAAAGAAGGTTTTAACTGCACATCACATTAAATCCGAGATAGCCAAAATAAGATGGAACTCGCATCTTCACGATAAACCGAGTCCACGGATGGTTCACAAACAGATTAGACCCACAATGAAATATTATTTATTTTTGATTTTTCAAGTATTATTTATTTTTAGTTTAGGCCAGCTTAGACCCAAACTGGTCAAAAATGCCGTTCGGTAACTGGAGGGATGGGTTCAAAACCCTTTTGATATTTTAGGACGTATTTTATCCGATTTCGTATATAAGAGACCAAAATTAAACTATACCAAGAGTTTTTTTTTTGAAGGGTGCAAAGCGGACATATACAACCCACATAAACATATACGAACACATCCTCTACACACATTAAAATTTTAAACAAGGCTCAACGGCCTCTGGGGACAGGTACAATACAACTAAACCAGCGGCGTGTGCGCGGCACCACACCGCACAAGCTAGTTTGTGTAAACGATCGAGTATTCGTAAGTTGTAGTTTGTATTAGCATGGAGAGAACGTTATATGGAAATTGGTTTGTTTGTCATGGTAAAGAGGATAGTATGAACGGTAACGGATGGTAGCTGTTGTTGGGAAGAATAAAATCTATAGGAAAAATTAGAAGGGTAAGCTATTATATAAATCTGTGCAAAGAGTGATATCATGCACTGAGGAAGTCGAAAGGTTTGAGCATTAGTGTGCACTGAGATGGATGCACATTAGTTGACACAAGGTGAGTCATAATAAAGTGGTATTTAGCAGTGATAGTTTTGTTGGTAGGTAGAACACATGCGATTACATTTTGTATAATAAAACATTTATGGTGGATAGGCATGAGTTTTGGTGGTATTAAACATATGAGCGGCATTGGTATGTCACACAACAGAAGCTGGAATAAGCATCGCAGGGACGGAGGTGGAAAGAAGATATGTCATTTGTTGCGAGCAGGCCGCTGAATTTCACTGCAAGGAAACTATTAAAGGAACAGTATTAGTGTCTGTGTTAGGGGGGTTTTTTCGTAATACTGTCTCCCTTGCAGTATCGTGGGTGTAGTTAAAACAATAGCATTACAAGGGATAAGATTGGGAGGGTGAAAGAAAGTAGAAATGTAACATCCCGACCCTCCGCAAGGTCCAAAATGCTACCACCACCCTGATACTATCTTACATAGGCGCGCCATAGACAGTGCTAATGCCCGAGAACTGTACTAACAGGAGAACCCGTTCTCCTGTAAACATACTGTAACTAGAAAATTTTCTTACAATTCTCAACATATGATTAATCATAACGCTCAGTACATGACTAAGCAGTTATCTCACATGTGCGGTGCAGGAGGAACTACTCCGATTCCATGCATGCCGTCATTCCGGATCACCCTAAAAAAATAACAAAGCAAGAGTGAGTTCGAAGACTCAGCAAGCACACGATAAGCAGTATATCAATCCATATCTGTAAATTGTAATCCAACTCTACAGCTGTAAGCTGTAAACCACCTCTATTGTGAATCAGAAATCGATCTCATCAGAATCAGAACTTACATCTACTGTGTCTCGTGAATCAATCTCATCAGAGTCTCAGAAATCTCTCGTGAATCTGTAAATTTAATCTACTATAACCTGTGAATCTACTATGACCTGTAAACCAATCTGCTGTATTATGTAAATCCATCAGAGATTTGTATATCACATCTATCAGAAATCGTAAATCACTTCGTGATCGTGGATCGTAAATCGTATCTCATCAGAATCAGAATCGTAAATCAACGCTACTATAGCTGTAAACGATAAGTCAACTCTCAGAATCGTAAACTATAAATCAACTCTCATGTAGTATGGCTCGTAAATCACACATACAATAAAATCAGAATCGGATATATCAGAAATCAGAAATCATTTCTCTGTAGATATAAATCAGAAATTCCTTTCTTGTATCTTAAGCGTAAGTCAAACCACTATAATCAGATCACTCTTTAAGCGATGCAACAAAATGCAATGTAATCAGAATCGTAAAGCAAATCTCAGAATCGTATCATTGTCATTTCTCTCTGCATGCAATGCAATGATATGTAATGCACATGTAATTGTAAGCTTATACCAGTATAGCGGAGGATACACCCGTCGATGTCACCCTCTCCCTCCATCCCGTGGAGGTGCCTACCTCTGTAGGACTTACTCAAGAGCACTCCGAACTAGTCATAAGACTTTCTCACCGACCTGACTCTTATGCGCTTTGCATGATGCATGCTTTTTGAATGAGGCTGTTTACTCACAAACAGTACTCCTCAACATGATTAGCACGTAATCATGTATCTCATCTCTTAATACTATAAATCATGGCATGGACACAATTAGCAATCCTTTAACACACTTCATTGTTTTTATCATACACTTGCTTCCACTGTTGGCACTTAATTATAAATTACAATCATCAACATTTACCTAACCGGTAGTCATGTATCTCAGCAAATGCTGTAAATCATGCATCTTAGCGTATAAATATTGTAAATCATGTTGTGGAAACATGAATAACAATCATTAACCACATTGTACTATTCTACCATGCACTTGCCTGTTAACTTGGTGAGCGGTGCGTGGACTGCACCAGACTCGAACCGCCTCCTGTACAAACATTAACCATTTCAATACATCGCTAACGCGATATATATACACAAGCAAGCAAATAACGTTGCTTTTACGCATAAACTTAGTATAGCCGATCTCCCGCTCACGGGACACCGACCCGCTGTCCCAGTTTTAGTCGGCATACTAATCTATGCAAGATTCAATACATAATGGAAGAGGGTTTTGAACGGTTACCCCAACCCCGACGATTGAATCAGGGTACAATCAGTCGCTTCCTGGCTAGATCGAACAGATCTGGCGCCGGATCAGACAGATCTGGTGCTGGATCGAGCAGATCTGGCGCTAGATCAGGCTTTCCCCCTTCCTTCTCTCTCTATTTTTTTCCTTCTTTTCCTTTCTTTCCCTTCCCCTTTCCTTTTTTTCTCTTTCTTCTTTTCCCTTCTCAGCCCATTTCTATTTGTCCTTTTCCTGGTCTCTCTCTCCCTCTCCTTTTCTTCCTTCTTCCTCCTCTATTTCTGCTACTGTCGGCCTAGCCGACCTCCCTTCCTTCTCTGGCCTTCGGCCCAGCCTCGTGCGCGCTCACCTGCATCAGCCGTCAAGCTAGCCCCTTCCTTTCCCTAGAGCTAGATTCCTCATCGCGTCTAGCCAGAGAAGTGACACTGCTTTAACACCTCTCCTCTCTAGCGTCGAGCTAGCTCCTCCCCTCCCCTATATTCTTCCCTCCCACCTAGCATCGCCCCTCCTCTAGTTCCTCCCCTCCACTAGCTAAGATGTGTGTGATCAATGTTGTTGCCCGGCATTACCTCTACTCCTCTACGCTTGTCTACCTGCGTTTTCACACCAGCCTATGGCTACCCAAGCCGCATGGCACGCCAATGCCACCACTCAGTGTTACTCCTTTGTATGCATGTTTTCAATTCGCCCAACCACCTCCCTCACCTATATAAAGGGTCACCGAGCTTCCCCTTATGCTCCACCAGTTTCTTCTCCAAGTTCTCCCTACTTTCCTGAGCTTGCCACCACATCCGTCGAGCTCCTCTGTGATCATCTCCGTTGGCAACACCACTCGGTGAGCCCCGAGCCATGCCGAGCCCCTCCCTGAGCTCACCTTGTCCCCCTCATGCTCGCATCCCTTGCTATTGGGATCCCCTCCTCTAT
Source organism: Melocanna baccifera (assembly GCA_036346265.1). Lineage (NCBI taxonomy): Eukaryota > Viridiplantae > Streptophyta > Magnoliopsida > Poales > Poaceae > Melocanna > Melocanna baccifera. The sequence goes on along the minus strand of CM070704.1, from coordinate 16,829,569 downwards.
AGGTGACCAACGGCTGTCGTCATCCTCAACTCCGGCATTTAGACCCTTGACGATTCACTGAGCCACAACCCAATTCCCGGTGCTCAGAGCTTCTCCAGCATCTCCTGAGTCCATTCCCGGTGCCGCCTTTTGCCCTCCCTATCCACGGCGAGCCGCCCACAGAAGCCTCCCTACAACACCGCCTGTCCTTACCCATCTGTCCATAGGTCCTGCTTGACTCATGGAACTTCGTTAATAAACATAAATTACATAGAGAAGCTATTAACTAAAAGATCATAACTCTGTATATCATCTTAGGCTGTATATCACCTTTAGTTATATCCAAGCCATATCTAAAGTAGAATATTCCCATAAAATATCCCTGTAACTTCAATCCTCATAAACCCTTTTCGGCAAAGTGCTCTGCCTTGTCTCTATCCGCAGACTCCCTAAAAACTTCTCTCTATCCTCAAGCATAACAAAATATAACTAAGCCCAACAAAAATCTACTAGGACTTTTAAAGTTATTTGGACTTATTTGGTTTTTCATTCTTTTGTCGCGTATTAGAATCTGAAGACTCGACGTAGCAACAAATTCAAGCGGGATCAAAATTCAAGAAAAGATGAAGACCTAGGATTCAATACTACTGACTTATTGAACAAGCTTTGAGCTAAATCAACGTCGTGGTAAAACAAGCAAGGCAAGTCATCACTTTGATTACATTGATTCTATATTTTATGAAAATTATGTTCCTTTAAATTATCAAACTACATGCTTAATTTGTTATGTAAATGTACGTCAAAACTTAAGGTAGCTACATGCCTACTTGATGTTGTAGTAATATTATTGTTATGCCATTCTTTGACACTTGAAATAACTGATCCTTGTCACCTTAGATGTTAATAATAACTGTACTAGCTATAGGTCATAATATAATGTCATGCCAATCATATGCAAGTCTAGGGCATTAAATTGCCCTGCTCATTACTCTTCAAATTTAAAATTTTATTTTTGGGATAGTCATTGGATGTAAGTGAGTGATAATTTGCGACGACTTGGTTTATGCTTCTCAAAATCCTTAAAAACATGCCTTATCTGTCTGGGCGGATGGCAAGAAAGGTTGATGTGGATATAACACGAGAATTTATAGTTTGTGGTATGCACCACCTGGATAATTTATGGACTTAATCCTATGATGACCTCTTTGTGTAAAATAGTACAACCACAAGATGGCAAAGTGTAGACATGGATAACTAATTTGCATCACCTATAGGGGAAAGCGTGATTGGAGTAACCCATAGGTCATGATGCTGGTTTAAGCCATTATGGACATGGGTCATGTTACTGGTTTAAGCCACCGTGTGGCACAAGAGGAAGTCTGGGTGGGGCGAATATAGCTTTTCCCCAGATGAAACTTTAGCGGGTGCAATCTTTCGCTAGATGCATTGTAAAGGCTGGGTTATTTTTTATAGGTAAAGATGTACAATTTTTACAGAGTATAAACTATTTGAATAGCTGTGCCCACGATCACGGGTGGGCATAGGAATTTCCTCGAGTTAGTTCTATTAAAAAAACTTTTGTGGATGGGATAAAAATCTATCAGAGAGAAGTACTATAACTTTAACTTTTCCTAGAGAGATGTACTCGGTGGTGATAAAAACTAGTATTGGTGAAGGTAACCATGCACTATAAAAGGTGAATGCAATCTTTGCTATAATTAATATTGCATTCTCATATCAACTTTACAAAATTTGATTTAGTTAAAACTGCTAAGTCTTAGGAGTTTTCCTGTTTATTGTACTTTCGAAACAATGTTTTAGCAATTAAAAGAACCTCAAGCCTTTCTTTTACAGTCTTGCATGTATTATTATTACATCCTATGTGGTCGCTTGCTGAGTACGGTTGTACTGACTCTTGCTTAAGTACCATCATTCATTCAGTCAGGAAAAAGAAGTTCAAGCCATGCGATACTTTAGACGAGATCGACAAAGATGGAAGATGACAAGGCCAAGAACTAGATCACGAACCCTAGTTAGCTGCCTATGGGCAAGTCCTGAGAGTCCCACCTGTGTGAAGTTTCTACCGCTGCACTCTTTGTTTTCGGCCTATTCGACCCAGGTGTAAGTTATTATTGTATTAATAAAGCTTCTGCATAATATGTTTCGATATACAGTAATATATCTGTGAGCACTATCTAGTGATCCAGGAAATAATATGATGGAATCACAGAGGATCTGGGTTTGCTAACCCGGGGTCTGACAGTAGGCCGGCGTCACGCGCATGGTGTGCATGGTTGACAGCAATTTGGCACTAGCGCGTGGTGGCCAGTGCTGGAGCGATAGCGTGGCTGGCTGGGTGTGATGCATGGATTGGTATAGTAGAAGAATTATTTTGGCGATGGCGACGCAGTCACAGATGACGATGACAACAGAAGACAGCGCTAGGAAATAAGATGGAAAAGGCAGCTAGGGTTTTGTTCTGGGCCTTGGGCCTTTCTTATCCCCACGTACCCTTTTATTGCGACACAAGTTCGACTCAGTCTCTAGCTCGCTCAAATGACTCGATCCAAAGAAACAACTCCTCCGAAAAAAATCTCCACTGATCTTGTTTTTTTCATATCCTCTTTTCTCTATTTATGTATAGATCCTCAAAAAGGTTATTTTTGGGATATTACATTCTACCCCCTTAATAGAATTCGACCTCGAATTCTATGCCTTATGCCTTCACACACAAATCAAACTATGTCTACCATCAAACTTTAGTACGTACTCAACGTGAACAACTTCGAATACTCATCACTCACGAGATACTCCATCTCCTAAATCACTTCACACTCTATTTGATGCAACCAAAACACCTTGGCATTCATCAACATCTAATGCCTCAACACCAGTTCTGACTTCCCCAATCTCTGCCCTAGATGGGTCCTAAAGGCGAGATTTCACTCAAGGGTCAATGGCTCTAATGATAGTTTGTGCTACAGATTTTTCTCCAAATGCTTCTTCGACACTACACAAGGAATATATTGTGCACACCACATATGGACTTAGGAAGGTCCAAGTGATAAACCAGCTCCCGCTACATGCCACTATCGGAAATGGTGAAATGTACCTCAGGCTAAACTTTTACTTGCACCAAACCACCTAATGTCTTTGGTGGAAGATACCCTCAGGAGTACCTGGACACCCACCTTGGACTCCAACCCTCTCCTTCGGACCTCATCAAAACTCTCTTGAGTATCCAACTTTTTTTCCCTGGTTAGACATAGCTGTCTAACCTTCATGTATTCATAACGCCTTGCCACAAACTCTGAACTAGGCAACTGGGTAGTCAACCACAATCATCTTAAAAGAGCTCTACTCATCTATGGTCTTGTATTCCCAAACTAAGTTGCATATTTTAAATTTACCTTTTAACTCCTAATTCAACTAAGGTTTGGGATATCATATGCTTCCAACTTAAGCTTTCGCTCCCCCAATTCTATGACAACCCAATCCACTCACAACATCATCAACCCACCGAACAAATTTTCCCATAGGCACAAACCTACCTCAGGAAAAAGAGATCCAAACCACAAACTAGAAAGCCAAAAGGTCATACTTGATTTTCAAGGCACAAATTCCCTAACTCTCAACAACACTAGAAACTATTCTCTTATCTCATATGATTCCCTTACTTTGCGGGACATATTCCTGCTCAACACGTGGAAAACACATATCAAATTCTTTAAACCAACTCTCTTTCAAAAGAATCCATCTGATAAATAACAAAGAATTTGCTAAAAATCATTCGACTTCCAAATAAGGAATTGGCATTGAAGAACCGCATAAACCAACAGATCAAATCATTCAAATGCATAAAATAACAATCCCTTCTTTTCTCTAGCAAGGAAAAGGACCATCCATAAACCAACAAACCACTTTTCTTTCCAAACGGCAATGAACAAAACACATAAAGTAAGAAAGAACCAGAAATGCATCTCATTGCCCCCAAAATACACTTTCCTCAACTTTAAAGTATAATTTTTTTTCTGTTGAGCCATAAATTTATCAAAACATCACATATCCTACATAGTTGTTTTCTTTTAATTTGTGAACTTCAAGGTTCAACTCAACCTCATTATAACACCCCTGCAAATCTAGCAAAACTTTAGTTGCAATGTTCCCACACAAAAGTACCATTTTTTAACTGCACCCAAGTATAGATTTCCCATTGAATCCCATTATCTTAGTTTTTTTAAAAGACAAATACCCATAGGATTCCCACACACATAGTTATCGGAACCCAACAAATTGCATCAATGATCAATACGAGTCCGACTTCACTTTGTTATTGCAGATAATCACATTAAGATTTTAACTTTTGAATCTTGGTGCCTCAAATCATTACATGCCACAACAATAAATTCCTCCACTACATCTAGTTAGACAAGATACTAGGCAATACCATTTCATAATTTTAATTTCAAAGACCCTACAACAGAATTTTAGTTGTAAATAATATAGAAATTCTAACAAGTGAACCTAGTCTCCACCGACTCCCTTTAAGAAGTTATTCAAATTCCAATAAGGTCATTTATTAGGGAACCAACATACATCAATATTCAATTAGCTATCCCACTAAATAGGTTATTACATCAACTTTTTAGAATGACATGAAGATAATTGTAGTAATATAAACAATGTATCAAGTTTCCATACTATTAATGAATTCAGGAATCCACAAGCATATATAATGAAAGGACAATAACTTATCAGCACATAGGAAAGCTTTAACAAATTGCAATGGGTTCACTTACAAGTTAAATGATTATATTCCTACACATTTCTTTTAATATCCTACTAAGTTTCTTTTAAAGGTTTAATACTATTCTCGAATACACTAACTTACAATTGTACAAGTACCAATTTAACAAACTCTTAACAGTAATTATCAAGGCTACTACCATATCTTAAAACTTTTTAAAATCAAATTAAATTGCTTCATAATGTTTTTTATCCTATCTTAATTTTTAAAACTCATAAAATATCACAAGATACCACAACAACTATAATATTATAGCAAAACGTTTCAGCCAAGGATAAATTGTTACCCAAAACCTCAGAAAGCACATAAATATAAAACATTAATTAGATGTCATATATTCAACTCCTAGTGATGCTCAACACCAATTTTAGTGCACAATAATTAAACTTTAGTGATTCTCATTAACGATCGACAATTACCTTGATTAAGGAGTATATTGGCTGCCCTACTCCTAGATGTAATCACAAAAATATGTACAAACATAGATTCAATATTCTCATCTTTTGCTTAAAACTTAGAACAAACTGCTATCAAAATATTAATATTAGAACCTCTAGTAAACAAGGTTTCACATGATGATACCACAATATCCATCCAATCCTTTAAATATATTAGATTAATTTAACATGGCAAGAAACGTGTAAATCAAGCATCTATATATGTTTACCAAAGACAAAAAATTTACATATCTTTAGTGTAAACATCACAAATAATTAGAATAACCTATCAGGACCAAAATAGTCCAATTCATCCAATATAGCTTGCAAATCATTAACACTCTAGTTATAAAACCGATTCAAACATGCTCCATGCTCCCCTATAACCACAACAATTCAAGTAACAATGGACATACTCCTACTCACTATTCATCATATAACTACAACAACACACTATCGCATTTAACCAGCTTCATACAAAAGATGTTACTTAAATTATTCATATACTACCTCCATTGGCTAACTTGACCTTCCATGTATTACCAACATTTCATTTTTCTTTCAAACTAAAGAAATCAAGACAACAAGCGCTTTAGAATTTTCCCTTCACAAAACCAAGCAATTAAACACTAGCATGTAAGATACACCAAAACATACAGATTTAAAACTTCCACATTAAAAGCGAGCTTGCAAAAGACCCCTTTTTTCAATGCCCACAATACCTAGCAAAGAAATGAGTCACTCCCTTCAACTAAATTTTAAAATAACCACAAAAGAACTACCTTGCAAATCGACAACCTTCATAGGTAGCAAAAATAGTTCAATAATTGGAAAAATTGCACTTTCTTGATGAAACCAAAATAGCCAATGAAAACTCATTACTAGATTGGAAACCACCCAACCACAAAAAAACTAATGGAAAACCAATAACTCACCCATAGAATGAAAATGACCAACGAAAACTCACCCTCAACATCTATATCTAAGGTTATTGAAAGAAATCTCATCACTCATCATATACCACGCACTGTGGCATAACATGGTCATACCACAGCCACAACCATGACCTCTACCTCTCAGCACCACTATCCAACTCAATTACACAACCACTCACTATAAACACAGGCAACCTCTTGCCACTACTGATCACCAGAAAGAATAACTAACAAATCAGTTCAAGCACATCAATAACAATCATACTCAATTAAACAACAACCCAATATCAATTAACAATTTAACAAGCTAACGGAAGTGCAAATACAATGCATGAACCAATCCCATCCTACTATGCACCAGTGTGTCAAATTTTAGTTTTTTTAATTTAATTATCCTAAGTCAAATTTAAGCATTAAGTCTTCCTAAGTCATTTTATTATTATGGTTACCATTTTCGTTAGTTACCAATCCTATGTCAAAATTTTCATTGATTAACCATTAAGTCATTAGTTTATTCACCATGGACCTAATACCCGCTCTGATACCAATTGTAATACCCCACCTTAACAAAAACCCAAGATGTCACTTACAACCACTTCTACCACCAAAATAAAACTAATAAATAAGCACTGATGGCATCTAGATAACAAGAATCAACATTCCGCAAGATAGATCTTAAAGTGAACTTAAAATGAACCAAATAATTACAAGAATATTACAAATACATTTAAACCAAGAACACATCATCTAGTTGTATTACGGACTATGGGGAACTAAAGTAAACCACAATTAATCAATTATTACTAATAATGATTCTAAACTATTCATGATAAAAAAATGTGAAGCATTGCTAGGTGAAGTGAAGAGTTATAAAGTGTGAAAATCCATGTGCTACTTACTCCATGCATGTCGCCTTTAACGATCACCTAAAATAACAAACAAGTAAGGGTGAGTCCACGAATCAGCAAGTACAAAGCAGAATAATAAACAAGGTAAACATCATTTTAACATATCATATTAATTCACAATTATCTTATCATCACAATCTCATTATCATAAAGTTCCATACATATGTCTCATTTCTATGAATGCAATACTCAAACTCCTCTTTTGCATATACCGGTATAACTGAGTGTTCACCCGTCGATAACACACCTTTGCCCTATCCTTTTTCATATAGGGTCATCCTATCCTTTTTCTTACAGGGTCACAACTCAGACTCTCGCCCTGTCCTTTTTCATACAGGGTCTCACCTCCACTCCCGCGGAGTGCCTACTAAGTAGGTCTTTGCAATTTTAATGCTCACATGCAATGCAATGATTATTTTTTTCTTTAGTTAATCAACAACACTAATCAATTGCCATAAATATCAATGTAGCATTAAACATATGAGCAATTTCAGAACAAGTATCATTGTATAAATCATCATTGCAAGTAGTTGTATAAACAAACAACAAACTCAGACACTTGAATACCATTCTACAATGCACTTTCCTTTTTTTTCTTAATATCACCAATCAGAAATATTCAAAGATGGCAATACACCCAAACTACTCCTCTTACAAAATAATATCTAATCTCAATACATACCATATGTCGGACCCGGATTTTCCATCCAGAATCCTCTATGATTCCACCACACTATTTCCTGGATCAGTAGATAGTACTCACAGATACATTACTGAACATCAAAGTACATATCAAGCGGAAGCTTAGATATAATAGGATACTTACACATGGGCTGATTAGACTGAAAACAATGAAAGCAGCGGCGGAAATGAAGCACACATGTGGGACCCACAAAACATGCCCACAGGCAACCAACTGGGGGTTTGCGACCTAGTTCTTGGTCTTCTCGTCCTCTTCTCCATCATGACTTGGCGTATTACTGAAGTGCAGCGATTTAACTCTTGATTCTGGATTTTGTGAGCAAGAGTGAGCACACTAACCACCATGCTCAGCGAGCCCATACACAAAATGCAATTATATAACATGCAGTGCTTGACAAGGATAGACTCGGGTTATTTTATTTTACCAGAAATTGTATTTTAAAAGACTTAAGATTATATATAAGAAATTTCTAGACTTAGCCCTTGAGTTAAATTCATAATACTTTTGAGAAAAGAATTTATAGAATAAGTATAGATCTCATCCATGACCCAAGTCACTTGAACCACATAGCCAGTTTTCAGTATTATAGCCGCTTAACTTACCACTAGGACGACACCTAGGACAACTCAAATCAGGACAGTCCGTCATCCTTCATTTTCCCATTTCATGTCCCAACCTTTAAAATTGTTTTTGAAAAAGAACTATATCAAAGTTAAGTTCCCATGTCCGCCCTTGACCGTGGGCACGGCTATTCGAATAGTTTTGATTCTGCAGAGTTTGTACACTTTCACCACAACTCGTTGCCCCATATGATTCCTTAGTCATGCAGTTGAGTACATCATCACAGTAACCTTTCAAAACTACATGGCCTCGGGGTTTTATCTCACCCGATGGGATGCCCCCACTTGCGGTGGGTCTCATACGTTGCGTGGGATATTAATCACTCTTTTACTAGCACTTTAAGGCTCCACTTCCCATACGCTAGTAAAATAAGAGAAACAAATCACTCTCCACTCGGTAAGGCCTTCTTTCCCTCAGTCTGTGAGATGAGTCCGAGATTCGACTGGGTTTACTTAGCCAAGTTGCACTTTGCAGACTTGTAGTTATACGGTTTTACAATGGGAGATCATGACCCAATTCGGTCCTTGATTATCTTGGTGGTTCTACCACAAAACTACACTCTCGTGCACACCGGTGCACCACACCCCCGAACCAGCCGCCCAGCCACATAAGCAATTTGGGGATTTTTGGGGGCATAAAATAATAACCATTTCAGAAATACATGACCATTTCCAACTACAACTTTCCCAAAATTGCTCTTTGCCTTTGCATATAATGTTGGAGTATTCTCAACTTCCTTGACAACTAAGCATTTTTAGGCCATATGACATAAACATATTATCTATTTTGGAAATAGCTACATCTTTATGTATTACTAGGGTTAAGGTTCACAAAATAATATGCCGGAAAGTTATAATAGTGGAATCCATTAAATGGGACAGCTAACTAAAGTGGTAAAACAAACATAGAATAGTACATAAAATAATAGCATGCACTTGATAATTTAAATATAAATAACTTGCAAAAATGGGTATTCAAAGATGATCAAACTATTGACTCGCCTGGCATGGTTTTACCGTGGTCTTGAGCTCACTCAAGGCTTTTCTCGTTTGTTGATCTTGAGCTTCTGGTCTTCGTCTTTATTTGGATCTTGATTTTGCTGGATCCATTGATTCTCCATGATTCCAGTTTCTAGTTACGCGCTAAACAATGGAATCCAATAAACTCAAATAACTCAAAAGATCCAAGAAAAGCTAAATAAATTCAACTATAGCTTTATTATGAGTTAAAGGGTAGGATTGATTGGATGCGGAGATTTGATGGAGTCAACGGGGTTGGAGCAGAGTGAGGAATGGCAAAAGGATAAAGGATGTGTTATGGAGGGAGGAGTATCCGCCGAAACATTCCGCTTCGGGTTCAAAGATGACTAGGCATAGCCGACGGTAGATTACCATGGTTCGACTTATTCTATTTAATAATTCCTTTTATAATTTTATATTTATCAAGGAAGTTCCATGAGTTAGATCTAACCTATGGGCAGATGTATGAATTTTAGCTGATCGGTATTTTCTCGAGTGCTAACATTTATGCATTAGGGCATGGATTTTATATGTGAGGTGTATCGATGGAACTTATTGAATTTATTTTAGAGTTCATGTTTGTGACACTTCATGCTGTGATATTTTACGTGGTTCCCAATTTAATCAAGTGGTTAACTGAATGATTAACTTGCTAATTTCATAAAGCGGGGATCATTTAATTATACAGGTGGTACTATTTACTAACGTTCGTTGTGAATAATCAATTTCTAGGATTAAAATGCGCTATATACATATTGTATGTGATTTTTGATCTGTCGAGTTAGTCTTGTGGTTCAAACTTCTAGTAATTGGAGATGTACTATTTTATGTGGTCTAAATTTTTAACTTGCTTATTAGAACACGATTGGCAAAAACTATTTTATTGATCAATGCTCAGGGGATTTTAAATTAGACGTACCATAGGCTTCTTTTTAGTTAAAGGTGTCCTGCTAATCATTTGCCATCGACAAAATATGAACTCTTGGTTATAACCTTGTGACATATAGGTGTTTACCTACAGCTACCTACTTCATTTAGCCCTTTTAGGTTGCACCCTATTAATAAAACACTTCATTACTCCAAATCTTTTATCAAACTTTATGGACATGTAACTATTCAAAATTAGCCTTTCCAATATTTCATTTTGTTAGAGTCTTATTTGATTTTCAAAATTTTATTCTTATTACTTATCACATATATAACTATACCTATAATTAGATTATATGCCATTATACTTTTTATTTAAGCTTATACTACTTATTTGTATTAGCTACTATTTAAAGGGCTTTCATGATATCTCATTTTTAATTTCCTCAGTCTACACAATGTATACATAAGGACACTATTTATATTTGGATTTTATTTAGTTATACGTAGAATGACCTCTAATTATGAGTTTACATTGGTTTAATAATCAAGTCAATTAATCAATATTCAAAGGAGAACTCTCATGATGTTCTTGTGCCTAGAATTACTAGTTATAGTTTGAAACCTTATATTAGTCATTCCTATGATCTTTACTTCATATGAAAAGATCTTGCGATTTTACTCTTTTTGCGACCCTTAAGTTATCACATCTCCTTGCAAGAGATGTTGGTCTAGTATATAGTTTTCCTATTCTAAGTTTGCTTCAATTTCATTGATCATCACTGCCTTAAGCCATTCTCATTACCAATTACCATGGAGGGCCCCACTTGATAGAGATGCGAGCCAAAGAAAAAGGGGAAGAATTTTGTTCAGTCGAACAAGTTTCAAACTGAGCAGAGGAGGCATCTAGGGCAAACTCCTGGCGTCGGCGGTTTCTCCGCCGGGGAGGTGTCGGCGAGCAGCAAAATGGGACCCCGGCATGTCAAGGGAGCAAGACATGGTGACTGCATGGCTCCTGGCGGTGCAAGAGTGGCTAGGGAGCGGCTCTCAGTGGCCAGAGCAGGGGCTCAGGGCGACGGCAACCGGAGAGGAAATAGAGGAGAAATGAGGGTGAGCACGAGCACCAGGGGAGGTAGAGGAAGCTCACCATATGGTTGGCTGGGTCGAAGATACTCCAGGGGCGGCCGGCGATGTAAGCCCGGGGCGGCGGCAGGGAGGCTCATGTGGAGGGGAGAGCTCGGGCGTCGAGGAGGCCGGGCGTTGGTTGGAGAAGGTAGGGGGCGGCATGTGGAAGCTCTCGTCGCAGGGAATCGAAGCGGGGAAGGTCGTGGAAGAAACGGTCATGGGCGGTGGCGGTTTTGGCCGGAGACAGGGAAGACGGTTGTGTGACGATGTTGCTTGGGGAAAATCGAATTGGTTGCTTGTGGAGGTTCCTAGGACGGAGGGCGCGCCGTGACGCAAGTGGCTCGGGGAAATCGCCGCCGGAGTGGCCGGGAGCGACGGTGGCAACGTAGGAGCTCGCACGGGCAAAGCCGAGCGGGTGAGGGAAGAGGGAGGAAAAAGGCGCAGGATCCGGTGGCTCAGGAGCTCTTTTATAGCTGAGGGGATGGGGAGGCCGAGGCGCTGTAGTTGACGACCTTGTAGCTCAACGCAGCATGGGCGCAAGGCATGGGCGTGGCTCGACGACAAGACGCGAGAGAGCAGGGGCGCGTGGGGGAGCAGCAAGGCATGGGCATGGCTCGGCGACGAGATGGGGAGGCGACGGGAGATAGGGGAGGAGGAGCGAAACCGGGGGTGGCGCTGGAAAACCATGGGCAGTGCGGTGAATACCATGGGCGGGAGGCACGCAGGAGGAAGAGAAGTGACTAGGCAGGTGCGTGCGCGGGGAAGAGTAGGGAGAAGAAAGGAGGAAGGAGAGAGAAGGGCGGTGGGGACTGGCCCACGGGCAGTGAAGGAAAAGAAAGCAAGGGGGGAAAGATAGGTTGGCCAATTTGGAGAATTGAGGAGATCTAGATTTTGATTTTAAGCATAAGCTAAAATCGAATTTGAATTATAAACTGTGCTTTATTTTATTCTGTTTTTTATTTACTTTTGTAATTAGTTTTTGAACTCGAAACCTTGGTTCAGGGTTTGGATGCATGATTTCGGAAATGTCGGTCCCGAAAGGAAGGGTCTAAATTTTTGGAATTTATGTGTGATAATTAAATGGAAGGTAGGAATATTAGTTAAAAATTTCATCCTTGATCTTAGGATTCGACTTTACCTTTTTGCTAGCTTACATCTGATTTTGTTTTTTTTCTTATATTGTACTTTAAATTACTTGGTATTTGCTATATTTCCTATGTCTTTATTATTTCCTTTTGAGAATTGTGCTCCAATATTAATTTTGCATGGCACCAATTTTTGGAGAACTTGAAAAAAATTGCAAGAGAAATTTGAATGCCAACAAGATGTAACTAAAAATATTAAATTCTTCGGAATTTTGCTTGCTCCAAAATCAGGATGTTGCACCATAGCAGTACAAGATATCAAGTAATCGACAACATTTCTACATGCTTCCCAAAACAACTCTTTTCTCCCTTTACTAAACAATCCCTTTGCTCTCTCGGTATTCAAATTTTCATAATTGTCACATCATAAAATAGCAAACCATACTAATTCTGGAATGTACATAAAATTCTCTACATTTTCTTAGTTGGTCAAATCCTTAGATTAAATCATTTAAATCCCCAATTTTAACCTAGAAGACTGATCCGTCATCTTCTGGACAGTAGCACTTGACAATGTAATATCTTTTAATTTAAACATGCAAATATATAAAAAAATGGCACTTTTAGAATCTATAGAAAATTTACTATCACTTTATAGTTATATCTAAATTTTACTTTTGGCATTAATATAGTCAAATTAACATTTTACCATGACTGCGTCCAGCAGCAACCTGGTACTAGACAATAGCCTTCCAAAATTCATATCTTTTAATCTACTAATCTCAAAATTATGTTCTTAGGCTTTCTGGAAACTTTAAGAAATTATCTACAATACTCACGTTGACCAAAGTCCCAGATTAACTCAATTACTATGGTTAATCTACTGATTTCTATAGACTGTCAACACCCGACACAAACACCGGACAACAAAATTATAAAATCCATGTCTCCTTATATCTACTCATTCGATTGACCTAAATAAAAATTCTACAGAAAGATAATGACATTCTCTACAACTCTCTAGTAGATTAGATTCATAAATTATGTCTATACACTATCCATAAAAATAGTTCAACAGTACTATGGCCAAATCAATCTACTACCCAATTCCCCCGAACGAACGCGCATGCCATCCCTATCTAACCGGAAATCTACCCTCAAAATAATAGAGAGATATTAAATTGTTACCACCCCTAATTGCTTACTATTCAAAAATGATTGAACTAATGCAAAGGATGATTCATTGCTCCACTTCCCGTAGTAGGAGTACCGTTACTACGGGAAGAAAGCAAGTACTGTGGCATGTAGCCAAGCAACTCAGCGGCCATATCTAGTCGGCAGGGACGTGCATGTGCTGGCGATGAAGCGGATTGTTGTGTTGGCGCCGGAAGATTGACCACTTGAGGGTTGGCGGGCGTCACGCGCATGGCGTGCATGGCCAGAGCTGGAGCGATAGCGTGGCTGGCTGGGTGCGATGCATGGATTGGTACAACAGAACAATTCTTTTGGCGATGCTGGCGCAGTCGCAGATGACGATGACAACAGAAGCCAGCGCTAGGACGTAAGACGTTAAATGCAGCTAGGGTTTTGTTTTGGGCCTTGGGCCTTTCTTATCCCTACGTCCCTTTTTATTGTGACCCAAGTTTGACTCGGTCTCTACCTTGTTCATACGCCTCGATCCAAAGAAGCAACTCCTCCCCCAAAAACTTTCCACTGATCTCGTTTTTTTCATATCCTCTTTTCTCTATTTACGTATAGGTTCCCAAAAAGGTTATTTTCGGGATATTACAGAGCATGTCGGCAAGGAAGAAGTATGGAGGAGGAGCATGTCAGGGCAAAGAGAAGGTGCATCAACGAGGTAACTTGGTAGAGGAGGCAGCGGAGCAGGTACAGGCTGACAAGGTAGAAGTACGGACAAGGAGTACGTCGAGGCAAAGAGGAGGTGCATTAACGGGGTAACCTAGTGGAGGAGGCCGCCAAGCAGGTACATGTTGAAGCACGTCTGCAGGGAAGAAGATGGGTCATGGCACAGCAGGTACATGTTGGAGGTGTACCTGGACGGAGCTAAGAAAGAAGGGCATCCAGATTAGGTGGTGATGTAACATCCTGGTTTTCTGAGATTTTTAAAGTCTAGAATTTAAAAATGAATTTTCTAGAATATTCTGAATTTAATTGAAGCTTCAAATGAATTTTTAGAATTTTCAAAGATTTAATATGAATAAAATAAACATTAACATAAGCTGAAAATATTTTATTTGGATTCTTCAGGTTTCAAGGAATTTTTTGGTATTTTTGGTGAATTTTTGGGATTTATTTGCTATTTTCTAGAGCTTTTAGAAGTTTATTTGAATTTCTGGAAAAAGAAATGAAAAAGAAAAATCTCCCCGCCGCCCGATCTTCTCTCTCCTCCACGCGTCGCTCATCCAGCGCCCCGCCGCCGCCGCCGTACCCTTTCCCGCCCTCACCCGCTTCCCGCCGCCCGATCCCGCTAACCGCCACGCGTCGCACATCCGCGCCGACACGCGGCGGCACCAGCCGCGTCCCCGTATCCGCGCCCCGCCTCCTTCGGTCGCCGTCCGATCGCGCGCCGCGCCTCCTCGACCACCCGATCCCCCGCACGCGTGCGCTACCCTAACCCTAACCCTAATCCTCGGCCGCCGTCCGATCGTTCCACGTGACCGCATCCTAGCCGTTCGAACCGCGCCCGTTTCGCACCCGAGCCGTCTCCGAATCGACTGCCTCGGTTCGCGTGATTTAAACGCCGCCGTCGCCTCGGTTCACGTGCCTCACCCTCGCTCTCGCCGTCGCCTTCGCCGCCGTTTCCACGCCTCGCGCCGCCGCTTGGAGCCGCGCCGCCGACGTCGCCGGAGTTCCCGAGCGTCGCCCGTCGTCGCCGACCTCGTCGCCGTCGCCGCCGGTGAGCCTCCGCACCGTCCCCTCTCGCCTGAGTCGCCGCCGAGTCACCCTGCGTCGCCCGCGTCGCAAGAGCCCGCGCCGCTCCCTCGCGTCGCGCCGCGCGCCCGCCACGCATCGCCCATCCGCCCTCCGCGCCCGCCACGCGTCGCCATCTTCCCCGCCGCCCGCACCGCGCCGTGCCGCGTCAGCCGAGCCACGTCAGCCCTAGCTGACATGGCATGCCACGTGGACCTGCCACGTCAGCGCCACGTCAGCCGAAACCGCCCCCCGGTGCCACGTCAGCGCCACGTCACCCCCCCATGCCACGTGGCAGCATATGCTGCTGCCACGTCAGCCCTAGCGCCGCGTCAGCCTGCCGCCCCCCGCGCGCACTGTTTCGTGGACCGAGTCCACGGTGGACCCGGTTTCCCATGCGCCCGGTCCACAGCACAGTAACTTTTCGGATTTTCTCGATTTAATTCCTGATTAATTTTCCGAGAGCCCGTTCTCCTCCGTCCTAGCTCCGATTGACCCCGTTCTTTTTTCTAAATTCATCTAAAATCGAGCTCTAGCTGTTGGTTCTGGCTTTGTGAATTTTGGAGTTCATTTGCTTAATATTTTATGTGTTTCTTTGTTTTTGATCGTTTTCTCTCTCGTTAGATTCGGATTCCGGAGGAGCAGGTTTCGCGCCCGAAGACCAGGAGTACCCCGCTGAGCATAACCAAGGCAAGTCGTGTCTTTTGATCATGTTGAACCCAATTTGCAATCTAGTATTTATTTATTTTGTTTTAAATTACATTGCATCGCTATTTTTATTCAACCGTTGTAACCGGTAGTTATCGTCCCATTTGAGTTTATCCCTCCTTGATATTTTGGAATGCCATGATGCTATTTTCACCATAGGTTGGGAAATTTTCTAGTGATGCTAGATTATCTGTCACATGGGTTGGTACGATTAGACAGCTTAGCTGGCTTATATTTACGATTGACCTCATCATCACCTGTTAATTATTAATTTTGACTTAATGACATATGGAACTGTGGTTGGTGCCATGTGTATTAAAATTTGTGCCACATCATTTATTGGAATACGCGTAGGCTACGGAAGCAGAAAACAAAACTTTTCTACCGCGCACCCAAGAACATCATGCTAAGGAAGGATCATGGATCGTTACCACTTAGACGCGCAGCGCAGCGGAAGAAGAATTGGAAACCGATCCAATCTCGCGCGTCGAGGTAGTAGTGGAAGTAGCCGATCGTCCCGAACAGATCGTCTCCTCCACGCACGCCGATCAAGATCTTTGCAACGAGCGCCCTCCACCGGTATCCACACGTCCCGGGTGGGCGCCGATCGCGAGTGTACTAGCACTCGTGAGCAGCTAGGGTTTGGCTCGGGAGGTGGCGGCTAGGGTTTTGCTAGATGTTAATCGGGGCGAATCCCCTCCGCCCCTCGCCTCCATATATAGACCTCCTCACGTGGGCCTCGTGGACCGAGGCCCAATAGGAGTCTATTCGGATCTCTATCCGAATTGAGCCCATATCCGAATCATATTCGAATTAGTGTTCCAACCCGTTAAGCGTGCGACCACAGGTTCACGTATACTTGGTCGTGACCGGAAACGCCTTTCCAGCTACCATGTTAATAGCGGCCTCTAGTAAGACATATTAACCCCAAAGTATATGTAAAGATCATATCAATGAACTCGTAATGTTCTCTCATGTACGAATCCCTTTGCCTCACGATATAGATTGAGCTCAAGGCGAGACTGTGTCATCCTCTTAATAGCTCAATCACTCTCTCGATTCCGTGATGGATTATAAACTCGTGATTGACTCGTCAATCACCTTGGCATGGCCATGCACTTTCATAATCCATTACATCGAGGGCCCAGATATCTCTCCCATAAGGAGGGGCAAATTCTATCTTGATCATTCACATCCCACTACATGTTTCATGGCAAACCCGAAGACTACTTTTATGACTACCCGATTCACGGAGTAGTGTTTAGTAGTCCCAAAATAAGCTACTACTCATGTTGGGAACCATGATGATCTCAAGTCTAAGGACTCTACATAAACACTACTTGAGACCAACTGATGACACATGGAATCTCTGCATTGTCTCATGGCAGGTCTATCCAACATATGTTCACTAACACATGTCCATATTATTGATTTGGTATCACCATACCATGATCCATGAGACATGATCATCAATCAATACATATGCTGATCTTTGTCTTTGAATCATATTTGTTCCTCATATGATATACGATCAGGGATCATTTAGAAATAGCAACATCTTAGTATTTAAGAGTCTCATGAATAAGTCACATACTCATTGATCAATAATGATGATGTCTATTCCAAGGAACAAAGTAATGTATCATAAACATAGTATGTGATATATACAACATCTCCATGTTGCCTCTAGGGCATATTACTAACAGTCTCCCACTTGCACTAGAGTCAACCATGTAGGTATCTAATACCCATTGCCCTAGTGTGAGCCTAATGCTTTGGTGGGAAGCGGCTTTGTCAACGGATCTGCAATGTTCAAATCCGTTTGTACTTTGCATATCTTCACATCGCCTCTCTCACTATCTCGCGGATGAGATGAAATCGCCGTAAAATGTGCTTGGACTTCAGTGCGATCTAGGCTCTTTGGCTTGCGCAATGGCCCCACTATTGTCACAAGATGAGGTCCATTGGGCCGGAGGCACTAGGCATCACACCAAGCTCGAAATAAATTTCTTGATCCAAACAACCTCTTTGGCGGCTTGGAAGTGCTATGTACTCACTTACATTGTAGAATCAAGAACCGTCTGCGCTTGGAACTCTTCCACTTACCGCACCGCCATTCGAGCAGAACACAAATCCAGTTGCGATCTAAAATCATCTTTGTCGGTTTGGAAGCTAGCATCGGTGTAACCATTTACAACGAGCTCTTCCTCACCTCCATAGACAAGGAACACATCTTTAGTTCTTCTCAAGTACTTCAAGATGTTCTTTACGGCAATCCAGTGACTTTCACCGGATCTCGATCGTATCTACTCGTAGCACTTAAAGCATACGAAACATCCGGGCGTGTACAAAGCATGGCATACATAATGGACCCAATAGCGAAGCATATGGAATCGCATTCATTTTATCCCGCTCATTAGGTGTACTAGGACACTGATTCTTGCTAAGATTTATACCATGTGACATAGGTAGAAAACCTTTCTTGGAATCATGCATATTGAACCTTTTCAACACCTTGTCAATGTACGTATCTTGGCTTAATCCAATTAGCCTTTTGATCTATCTCTATAGATCTTGATGCCCAGAATATATGCTGCCTCTCCTAAGTCTTTCATAGAGAAACTATTTTTAATGAAGACTTAATGATTCGAGCAAAGGAATGTCATTTCCGATCAGTAATATGTCATCCACATATAAGACCGTAAATACGAGTGCGCTCCCACTAGCCTTTTGTAAACACAAGGCTCTTCTTCGTTCTTGATGAAACCAAACCCTTTGATTACTTCATCAAAGCGAATGTTCCAACTCCAAGATGCTGCTTTAATCCATAAATGGATCTTTGGAGCTTGCATATCTTTCCAATCGATTGCGGATCGACAAAGCCTGTGGGCTATGTCATGTACACATCCTCACTCGATTTCCATTAAGGAAAGCTGTTTTGACATCCATTTGCCATATTTCATAGTCGAAATATGCAGCAATCGCTAGAATGATCCGAATAGACTTTAGCATTGCGACGGGCGAAAAAGTTTCATCATAATCAATACCTTGAATTTGTTTGAAACCTTTGGCCTGTCGCGCTTTATAGATGTGAACATTTCCATCTATGTCTATCTTTTCTTGAAAACCCATTTGCATTCAATGGTTTTAACACCATCGGTGGATCAACCAAGTTCCAAACTTGATTCTCGTGCATGGATTCAATTTTGGATCTCATGGCTTCAAGCCATTTCTCAGAGTCTGATCCCACCATTGCTTCTTCATAGGTCTTAGGCTCATCGTTGTCTAACAACAATATGTCCCGTTGTTGAGTAGTCAAGAACATGTACCTCTCGGTGCACGACGTGACCTTCGACCTCACGTGGTCTTTGGTGTGTCCACAACGAGTTCTTCAACGGTTTGTTCATCTGTTGTGGTTCAGAGGAACTGAAACGTTATCGTGTGTTTCTTGAATTTCTTCAAGTTGCACTGTGCTCCCACTATCCCTTCTTGAGAGAAACTCTTTCTCTAAGAAGACACCATGCCGGGCGACAAACACTTTGCCTTCTCCTCGATTATAAAAGTAATATCCTTTTGTTTCCTTAGGATACCCGATAAAGAAGCATTTATCGATTTAGGAGTGAGCTTATCAGATTGTAAACGTTTTACATAAGCCTCACATCCCCAAATCTTAAGAAAAGACAAGCTAGGACGTTGTCTGTCCACATCTCATATGGTGTCTTTTCTCACGATTTTGATGGAACCTGTTTAGTGTGAACGCGGCTGTTTCAAGAGCGTACCCCAAAAGACAACGGAAGATCACTTTGGCTCATCATGGAGCGCACCATATCTAATAAGGTGCGATTTCTCCGTTCGAATACCCCATTCCATTGAGGTGTTCTGGCGAGTCAATTGTGGAACAATTCCACAATCCTTTAGATGATTGCCAAACTCATGGCTCAAATACTCGCCTCCACGATCGGATCGTAGAAACTTGATTGTCTTGCATAAATGATTTTGCACTTCATTTTGGAATTCTTTGAACTTTTCAAAGGATTCGGACTTATGCTTCATCGGTAGATATACCCATATCTACTAAAGTCATCGATAAAAGTTATGAAGTACTAAAACCACCTCCGTTTATTAAGCTCATTGGTCCACATACATCGGTATGTACAAGTGCCAATAAGTCATTTGCCCGTTCACCTTGACCGGTGAAAGGTGCCTTTGTCATCTTGCCAAGTAAACAAGATTCGCATGTCTCTAATGATTCAAAATCAAATGAGTGCGAATACCATCTCTATGGAGCTTCGCATGCGTTTCTCATTTATGTGACCTAGCGACGATGCCAAATAAATGTGGGATTCAAATCATTCTGACGTTGCCTCTTTGCATTAATGTTATAGACCGTGACCCTTCAAGAGTAAGAACGTATAACCCATTCACCAATGGAGTATGACAATAGAACATATCTTTGAAATAAAGAGAACAACCATTGTCCATAGATTTAAAGTCATAACCTTCGCTTGCAAACATGAAGCGAAATAATGTTCTTTGAAAGAGATGGAACACAATAACAATTATTCAATTCCAAAACTAATCTCGAAGGTAAAGACAATGGCATGGTGCCAACAGCTACCGCAGCAACTTTTGCTCCATTGCCAACGCGAAGATCCACTTCGCTCCTCCTCAAACTTCTACTTCTTATTAGCCCTCGCAACGATTTGCAAATGTGAGCAACCGATCCGGTATCAAATACCCAAGAATCAGTTGATGAAGTAGCAAGATTGATCTCTATAACATTTATACCGGAGTGGAAGTCGTACTTCCTTCTTCTTCTCAAGATCCTCCAAGTACTTTGGGCGCCTTTTCCAATGTCCCGATTGCTTACAGAGTAACAATCGCATCGGAGATGAGCATCGCCCTTCTTGTCTTTCTTGGCCTTAGAACCGCTCGCGATCGCATCAGAGCTTTCTTTCTTTGACCGCGATTCTCTTGACATAGGGCTTGGCCTTACCTTTCTGCATCATCATCACATGATTGCTGCTTTTCTTAATGCTTTCCTCGTGATTTTAGCATCCCATGCAACTCACCAGGTCTTGTCCAGTTGTTCATGTGAAAGTTCATTATGAATGGCTCAAAGCTTGGGGAAGCGATCGAGAATCACATCGATAGCCAACTCTTGGCTAAGGGAAAACCAAGCTTTTCCGGACTCTCAATGTAGCCAATCATCTTAATCACATGAGGGCTGACGGATTCCTTCTCGCAAGCTCTCGCACGCAAATAAGGACTTTGAAGTATTGAACCTCTCACCCTTGCTTGGTTCTCAAACATACCACGTAACCCCACAATGATATTGTAGGCATCTGTGTTCTCATATTGCTTCAAGCTCGGAGGACATTGTGGCAAGCATGAGACAGCTCACATTAAGGCAATCATTCGCTTGCTTCTCATAAGCTCTCCGTGCAGCCACAGTAGCATTATCGTGCAAGTCTTGGGGTAAGGAGACTCAAGGACATACTCCTTGCGCTCTTGCTTGAGAACAATTCTCAAGTTGCGATACCAATCCAAAAGTTTGTTCCATTGAGTTTTTCTTTCTCAAGAACAGATCGCAAATTAAAAGTACTGGATGCGGCGTTAGCTGACATGATCTA
The DNA here is from genome assembly GCA_036346265.1 of Melocanna baccifera. NCBI lineage: Eukaryota > Viridiplantae > Streptophyta > Magnoliopsida > Poales > Poaceae > Melocanna > Melocanna baccifera. Next base: position 16,807,811 of record CM070704.1, on the reverse strand, counting down.
CAACACAAGAATATGCAAAGTTTAGCACTATGTTTATGTTCATCTTTTATTAAACTATTTAGCAAAAGACTCCCACTATGAGTTTTGCAACAAAAACTCCCTCTAAGTTACATAGTGGGTAAAGATCCTCATTTCACTAATTCCTAGTGAGCTTTGGCATCACGGCTAGAAAACTAGTGACATGGGTAAGCAACATTTTGCTAATCACATCCCTATGTGACTCTACTTTGGGTGACATTAGTATGCCTCGGCCCCAATCTATGCCCCAAGGTCCAAAACTATTTTGATAACCTTGTTAAGTAAACCAAATGCTTCCGCATGTAGATGTCCGACATCTACCCCAAATGATGATGATAACCGATGGCACTCTACTTTGGTAGACCTACCATGCGGTGATCATTATCTTTGGTGCAACATATGGAAGGGCATTAACACCTAATTTTAAGAGGATTCTATCCTACCAAAGCAACATATCACATATATCATTGCATAAGAATAAGATAGATAACATCATAGATAAACACATTTAATCGTGAAGTAGTATGGCCCAAAAATGGTGATATCTATCTCCAAGTAGGTGTAGACGATCTCCATCCTCCACATCACTCCTTTAGGCCACCATGCTTAAAAAGCTTGTAACCTCAAAACTAGGCTACTACCTATAATAGCTAGAAATCGAAGATTACAAAGATAGATTCAAGCATTAATGTCGACACGCAGGTCGTTAAATACAATATATACAGCTAACAATAGCTGAAATAATCATGACACGCAGGCCATGAACGAATGTTACATGCATCACATACATCTCATACATTCAAATAAGCTATAAGGCCATACTATTCACATCATTCTCTGCAAAAACAAGTTAGACGTAGAATCGTATTCTACCTAACGATGTGAACCCAAGACGCTATACAAGGGGGGGATACACACGGCGAGCCGATCAAATCAACCCAAATCCGAGCCATTCAAAATGTCTCAATTTTCATTAGATCAATCATATTGATCATCGCGATCGGTATACTTGAGGAGACCACAACACAAGACCTCGATCCGTTGGCTCGATCTATCGATTGTGCGCAGCTTAGCCCCGATGGTGATTCCAGCCGGTAGGGGCAAGTCGCGCGACATCAAAGAAGGAGCACGAACTAATCTTTTTGGCCTTGTGATGCTATCAACTCATACCAATTTCAACCCCTTATGACCGATTGATCTCATCAACCCGTGCTACCTTATTTAGACTGTAATAGATCCAATCTACTACTATCGCATATCAACATATATGCGCTGATCCAGATTGCAAACTAAGCAAGATGGCTCTGATACCACTATTGGAATACGCGTAGGCTACGGAAGCAAAAAACAAAACTTTTCTACCGCGCACCCAAGAACATCATGCTAAGGAAGGATCATGGATCGTTACCACTTAGACGCGCAGCGCAGCGGAAGAAGAATTGGAAACCGATCCAATCTCGCGCGTCGAGGTAGTAGTGGAAGTAGCCGATCGTCCCGAACAGATCGTCTCCTCCACGCACGCCGATCAAGATCGCAACGAGCAGCGCCTCCACCGGTATCCACACGTCCGGCTGGGCGCCGATCGCGAGTGTACTAGCACTCGTGAGCGCTAGGGTTTGGCTCGGGAGGTGGCGGCTAGGGTTTTGCTAGATGTTAATCGGGACGAATCCTCCGCCCCTCGCCTCCATATATAGACCTCCTCACGTGGGCCTCGTGGACCGAGGCCCAATAGGAGTCTATTCGGATCTCTATCCGAATTGAGCCCATATCCGAATCATATTCGAATTAGTGTTCCAACCCGTTAAGCGTGCGACCAGAGGTTCACGTATACTTGGTCGTGACCGAAACGCCTTTCCGCTACCATGTTAATAGCGGCCTCTAGTAAGACATATTAACCCCAAAGTATATGTAAAGATCATATCGGCTGAACTGTAATGTTCTCTCATGTACGAATCTCTTTGCCTCACGATATAGATTGAGCTCAAGGCGAGACTGTGTCATCCTCTTAATAGCTCAATCACTCTCTCGATTCCGTGATGGATTATAAACTCGTGATTGACTCGTCAATCACCTTGGCATGGCCATGCACTTTCATAATCCATTACATCGAGGGGCCCAGAGATATCTCTCCCATAAGGAAGGGCAAATTCTATCTTGATCATTCACATCCCACTACATGTTTCATGGCAAACCCGAAGACTACTTTTATGACTACCCAGTTACGGAGTAGTGTTTAGTAGTCCCAAAATAAGCTACTACTCATGTTGGGAACCATGATGATCTCAAGTCTAAGGACTCTACATAAACACTACTTGAGACCAACTGATGACACATGGAATCTCTGCAGTGTCTCATGGCAGGTCTATCCAACATATGTTCACTAACACATATCCATATTATTGATTTGGTATCACCATACCATGATCCATGAGACATGATCATCAATCAATACATATGCTGATCTTTGTCTTTGAATCATATTTGTTCCTCATATGATATACGATCAGGGATCATTTAGAAATAGCAACATCTTAGTATTTAAGAGTCTCATGAATAAGTCACATACTCATTGATCAATAATGATGATGTCTATTCCAAGGAACAAAGTAATGTATCATAAACATAGTATGTGATATATACAACATCTCCATGTTGCCTCTAGGGCATATCACTAACATCATTGGTGTGACGTTGGCTGGGTTATACAAATTGGTTTTTCACTCGGGCGAGTGATCGTGCAGTAAAGGGGGAGGTGCAGTTGCACTTCGGGGATATGGTAGCCTCGCCCGGGTAATGTTAAGGACTTAACTTTGTGCGCCATTGATCTGAGCTTAATCGTGCAAACCACATGTCTAGTATGGGATAGACCTGACTGATTAATTTGTAATATTTCAATTCAATTCTGCCTTTGTGATGAACATGGTTGCTGATTTCCATGTGGCGCAAAGGGGGTGTGATGCGAAACCCTAGCGGGCAGGATTGGGTTGAGGTAGAGCATTGTAAAGGCCTTGTTGTGATTTCTTGAGATCAAGGCTAATCATATCGTGTGGGTACAGTTGTGCAACATTTGCAGAGTGTAAAACTATTCGAATAGCCGCGTCCTCGGTCATGGACATTGCTCGGGGATTTCACACGAGGGTTAGTGTTTCACTTATAACTTGGTAGTTATGTTGGGGGTGGACAGGTAGTTCACTGTTGGTTTAACTTGTGAATTGGTGTTCACAAGTGGTTCATGTTTATTCCTTTGATTATTCATTATTACTGTTTTCAGTTAACTTTCGCTTTCAAGTTATTTATTATATTTCTTTGTGAAATGCCGTTATGCAAATTAACCTTTCAGCCTTCCTTTGGTAAGCCCTACATATTATATTGCATTCATTTGTTACAAACGACTTGCTGAGTACCAATGTACTCACGGCTTTATGCCTATGTTGCTCAGTTGAGAGAGAGGAGTACTATCAGCAGGAGGTTCCAGAAGGGGAGTACTACGACGACTTCACGGATTAGGCTTCGTTCTCCACTCGATAGCCTGTGGCTTGTCGATTGGTCGCTATGCTTTATTTTGGATTTCCGCTGCTATTTTGTTAAGCCCTTCCGGCTCGAGATAAAGTAAGCTTGGCCATAAGGTCGTACATTTAACATTTTATCGATATTCGAGTTTTCCTTTATTATTATCGTGTGTATGACTGTGATGACATCTATGTTTGACTGTGTGCACTAGCGTGATCCTGGACTAGTGCAGTTTACACAGAGAGACCGAATTTGCATATTCGGGTCTCGACAGGTGACAACGATGAGAGCTGTACATCATGAAAGCTGAGGAAGAAGGGCAACACCGGTAGGATCGATGACGCTGTTCTGTTGGCTGTGGGCTCTGGAATGCCAGATCCATCGACTATTGGAACAAAGATGGATTCTTCTCTCTGTTGTGTTGCTTCTGACATTTAGTTTGTGTGTGTTGCTTCCGCCAATACCAACTGATCATGTGTGTAGTTCAGTCCACACAAAGAGTTGAGTCCATCTTTGTTCCAGCATTTGGTATCAGAATCATACCGAGGACAAGGTCGGCACTGCCATTAGGTCATGCCATCGTTACCAGCGGTGGTCCATCAAGGGTATTAAGAAGAGAAAGCGGCGTCTCTTTTCAATACCCTATGTTGAACAAGAGCAACTACGCCACATGGGCAATTAAGATGAAGGTGTTTATGAAGGCCAAGGCATTTGGAAAGCTATGGTGGCCAACGACATTGATGAGTGCAAAGATCAGATAGCCTTTGTGGCCATCTTCCAAGGAGTCCACTCATCGAAAAAGAGATGGTGAAAGCTATATGGGACATGCTCAAATGATATACGTCGGTGCTGACCGCGTTAGGGAGGCGAGCATGTAAACTCTTAAGAGTGAGTTTGAGGGTTTGCGCATGAAGGAAATGGAGTCGGTGGACAACTTTGCCATGAGATTAACGACTCTAATCAACCAGATTTGTGGTCTTGGCGATAAGATGGAGGAGAGCTACATCGTGAAGAAGCTTCTCTGTGCTGTCTTGAACAAGTACCTACAGATTGTCTCAACTATTTAGCAAATTGGTGACTTGAAGACAATGATGGTGGAAGAAATGATCGGCCGCCTCAAGGCGTATGAGGAGCGTCTACGTGTTCCAGGCAGTGACAATGACGATGAGAATCTTCTCCTCATGTAGGCCGAGTGGGAGGCTCGATCGTCGAAGCACAAAGGCAACAGTTCTGATGGCAATGGTGGCCAAAACCATAGGTATCGCAAATTCGATAAGGCTAAAGTGAGATGCTATAATTGCAATGATTATGGGTATTTTGCTTCTGAATGCGGCAAGAAGATGGAAGAGGAGGCACATCTCGTTGATGCGAATGCCGATGATGAACTGGCGCTGCTCTAAGTAACAAGATTAAGGGAGTGATTGTTAGATTAATTGTGTTTATGTTAGCATGTTTACTTTGTACAGTGCACGTAGCACTTACTGCACATCTATTGAGTTTCTAGTCGACGGTGTATGTAGTAGTGCTGCCATTACTACAAAAGAGGCTATACTGGATAGCAACATCACAGATGGTTCATACGGAGCAATCTGTGTTGTAATTATCACAGACAGTTCATATGAATAACCGTGTGTGATATTTTCATAAACGGTTATTTATACGAACCGTCTATAATAATGTAAGTCATCACAGACAGTTCCTATTAATAACTGTCTGTGATAATTCATAGACGGTTATTTATACAAACCGTCTATGATAATGGCAGACATTATAGACGGTTTGTATAAATAACCATCTATGATAGTTTACAGATAGTTATTAATATCACAGATGGTTATTAATACAAACTGTCTATGATAATTTCATATTATAGATGGTTGGATTTGGATCAACGGCCAGGATTTCGCCACATGCCCACGCACCCGTCGTCGGATCTTGCTGACGCCAGACCGCACCCGTACGCCGCCAACGGTTCACCTTCTCCGTGGACGTGGTCCACCGTGAGCCGAGAATCTGACAGCCCGGTCCCACCTGTCAGAAGCACTGTGCCATAGACCCGTGAGCCTGATTCGTCTGAGTCAGTAGACACGTCAGTCCCAGGTGCCATGTGGCACCACGTGTCAGCGTCACGTCAGCAACCACCCCCCAGATGCCACGTCAGCCTGCCACATGTCAGTGCCACGTTAGCCCAAAATGCCACATGTCAGTGCCACATCAGCCCTAGCCGTCGTGTCAACACCCACCCCATGTGCACTGTTCCATGAGCCGAGTCCACTGTGAACCCGCCTTTCCGTGCACCGAGTCCATAGCACAATAATTTTTCTGATTTTCAGTATTTTTCAACCCATTTAATTTTTCGAGAGCTCGTTCTCCGTCCTAGCTCCGATTGATCCCATTCTTTTTTTTTCTAAATTCATTTAAAATCGAGCTCTACCTTTTGGTTCTAGTTTCAAGGTTTTTGGAGTTCATTTAAATTTTATTTGATTTTATTTTATATTTTGATCATTTTCTCCCCCATTAGATCGCGTCTTCGAAGGAGTAGAAGCACCGCCGGAAGATCCAGAGTCCCTCGTTGAGCAAGACCAAGGAAAACCATGTCTTTTGATCATATTAAACCTAATTTTTAATCTATTATATAATTATTTTATTTTAAATTATTTTGCATCGATCGCTATATTATTACAAGCCTTGTACTTGGCAGTTACCACCCTGATTTGAATAATCTCTCCTTGATAATTTGAATATTATGATGCCATTATCACCATAGGTTGGGAAAACTATTTAGTGATACCGTAATAGATGTCACATGGGTGGTACGATTTACACGCTTTGCCGTGCTTATAGTCTCGATGGGTTCATCAACATATGTGAATAATTAATTTGACTTAATGAGATATCGAATCGTCGTTGGTGCCACAGTTATAAAATTTGTACCATGGTATTGGTGTGTCATTGGCATTAGTTATACAAAATAGATTTTTACTTGAGTGAGTGATCGTGCAGTAAAAGAGAGAAGTGTGGATTCACTTCGAGAGATGTGGAAATCTTGTCCGAGTAATATTAATGAATTAACTTTGTGCGCCATTGATCTGAGCTTTATCGTGCAAACCACATGTCTAATATGGAACAGACCTAACTGATTAATTTGAGATATTTTAATTTCAATCTTACCATAGTAAAATTTGTTATTAATAAGTTAAAAGAGAACTTGTTGCGCCCTTTGAAGGTGGGGCGGCCAGAGGAGACGATGCAATCACCATGCTCAGTGCGACAGGAGGGATCACTGCACGAAGAGTGCCCAGTCGTGGTGCCAGTGAAAAGAGCAGATGCAGTGGACACCTGAGGAGAGTTCTTGTTGCGCATATCTTGCAAGATGAGGGATGAAAGCACACCAGCGAATGAGGGGAGGGGCACTGTCATGGATATGATAGTGGCCACTGAGAGAGTGGAATATTTGGGGCAATCGCGTTATGTATTCATTGATTAAAGTCACAAAGGATTACACATATATATAGCCTAGCATGGCTAATAGGAACACATGACTAATGTGAACTCAAGATATTAAGCACAAAGCAAGAGGAGGTCGGTAACCAAAAGGTCAGGCTAACACGCCCCGCAGTCTAAGCGTCAGCGATGCAAATGTTCAGACTAGATCTGAACTCTATGAAGACAGACGTAGGTAACCCCTTGGTGAACATGTATATAAACTATGATGACATCAATACATGAAGAACACGGACATGACTGAGGGCGACACGCTCCCGGTGGTGCGATGGCTCATGTCATGGACAATGGGCCGACGATGATGATCTGGTGTGATGACGATAGTAGATGGGGCGCTCGGAAGGCCACAGAGGGAGGGCCTTGTCAACAAGCGCGCTGCGTCATGCCACAACGTCATCGGAGGAGGGGAGGTGCCAGAGAGGTCAAAGCCAAAGCGGTGAAATCCGGAACTGAGGAGCGTCGACGGGTTAGCAAGGTGACGCAAACCGATCTATGATCGGAAAAAGTAGAGAAAACCTGATTTGAAAATGATCAGAAAAAATTCTAATTAGTAGTCAATCGGATGATCAGTGACATGACTTAAACTATGGGTTACATAGCCCCTGGGAGAGATCAAGGAGATAAGATCATCTCCTAGGGGCGGCGTGGATGAAGCTGTGGAGGAGGCAATTCAGGAGCGGCACCGCTCTAATACCATAAGAGCGTGAAATTTTTGGGGAAATCACGTTATGTATTCATTGATTAAAATCACAAAGGATTACACATATATACATAGTCTAGCATGATTAATGGGAACACATGACTAATATAAATACAAGACTAATGTGAACATAATATAAAATTAATATGAACACAACACATAAATATAAACACAACCCATAATCATGAATCAAAGAGTCTAGCTAACAGTCACATTCGAGAACCTTTCATTAAGACCGCAAAGGAGGGTGAGGACGAGGCGGCTGTCGGATACCAGCTGGCTGACATTGCGAAGACCATCTGCCAATGAATTAAGGCGCTGGCAATAGGTGGCAACATTGAGATCACCTTGCAGTAGGTTGGAGAAATCGGCGTCGAGGAGGATGGCACGCTTGGCCATGTTGTCACGGAAGAGAGAGGCCGTGCTTGTCCACAGCTGGTGTGTCATCTGCATTGGCTCCATGACAATATCGAAGATTTCCTCGAAGATAGAGCAGTAGAGTCAATTGAGGACAGCGAAGTCCTCCTGGACCCAGGTTTGTATACTGGAAATGTGCAGGAGTATGGTTCAGAGAAACTTTTTGACTTGTTTGATGCGCATCCAAAAACACTTTTTGGAAGAGATCACCCACTAGAAATTGCATCTGCATTCTTTCACCCTCCACTCAATAATGTCGTCAAGCTTCACGGTCCAATCACGGCAACGAATTGTAGCGGTTTATATAACTGGTCGATGGAGTGGCGTACATTCTTTCAATACCAACATTCTGTCAGCACTTGACTGACCGGACTGGTTGGGCTTGGATGACCAGACAGTCCAGCCTGTTGGTTCCTGTAGCAGTTTGCTTTGGTTTGTAGTTTAGTTCTGGTCTTTCTTTCCCTGACTTTTCCATTCTTCTTGCACATAGCTCTCTCATAGCTTTTGTGCAGGTTGAATTAAATTCCCGAGGGAAAAGTTTTGGGACTCCAAATGCCCTCTTTTACTCGCATTCACGGTACTAAAATATCTCAATATGCATATTTGATTAGTAACACACAAAATTCACCATACGATATTCGTGTGGATGTCAAAATTCACAATTATATATGTGTCTTTGCCACCGGCTGAAAGCTCAGGAGGATGACTTCGGGTCTTCGTTTTCTCGACAGGAACAGCAAACTGAAAAGTTTTCTTTTTTCACCTCGCACGCCATAGTCAAAGAAACTTAAATCCGATGGAACAGCTGCCCTCACAGTGAAGTCTTTTCACATAGAAGAATGCATATCCTGTGCACAACCTGTATGCATGATTCCCTCATCTCTCTCGTACACCTAGCTCGGAAGATCTCGAGATGGAGCTTGCCATATCTGCTGTCACGGGTGATCTCTCGAGCCGATTCATCTCTTTTTTGATGAACAAGTTCTCTAATCATGTATTGTCAGAGGAGAAGGTGAAGAGGCTACAGCAGCTCCTGCTGAGAGTTCACATGGTCATGGAGGAGACTGATGGGCGATACATAACCAACTCTTGTATGCTCAAACAGCTGAAGACGCTGGCGGAAGCCATGTACCGAGGCTACCATGTGCTGGACACCATCAAATACGGGCAACACAAGGAGGGTGCCAAGGAATTGGTAAGCAGCGACTCATCTGCCTCATCTTCTGCTACTCCTATCAAACGTTCCCGCACAATTGCTGGTACTACGATGAACAAGGTCTTCAACCTGGAGTTACAGAGTGTACTGGGAAACCTAGAAACTATTGTTGCTAACATGGCAGAGTTTGTCGTACTTTTGGGTGGATGCGAGCGCATCTCCCGTAGACCCTATGATACCTATCTTTACATCGACAACTTCATGTTTGGTCGACATGCCGAAAAGCATCAGCTGATCAACTTCTTATTGCAACACAACCCTCCTGGTCCTCCGGCTGTACTTCCAGTCATTGGTGATCGTGCAGTCGGGAAGAAAACACTCGTTGCATATGTATCCAACGATGAGAAGGTGCACTCTCACTTCTCTCTTATTATGCACCTCAATGGAGAAGACTTTTTGAGGAAAACAGACCATGAAAGGCTGTCAGGGAGGGCATTGGTTGTTGTTGAGTTTGTTTCTGACGTAGATGAGGAGGACTGGACAAAGTTTTATACATCTCTCACAAGCATGGATAGAGGAAGCAAGGTGATAATCTTAAGTCGAATGAAAAACTTGGCGAAATTTGGAACCATCAGTCCCATTTTTCTCAATAGACTGGTATACGAGGAGTACAGGTACCTATTCAAAACACTCGCATTTGGAAGTGCAGACCCGATAGACCATCCACAATTAGTTCCGATAGTCGAAGAATTTGTCACAGTGTTGGGAGGGTCACTCGTCTCAGCAAATTTTCTTGGAGATGTACTGAGAAGAAACTTGGATGTTCATTTCTGGCTTCGCATATTGAATGGGATCAGCATTACAGTCAAGAAGAACTTGTGCAGTTTTGGCGTCCATCCACAGGTGCTCTTCGATCGAGGTCATCCAGCACTCCTTTCGGATGGCAAAGTTTTGCATCCTGCCACTCCAGTGCACCTCGCGCCCTCGGCTACTATTGCTCCGAAAGGGGATCTACCTAAGGTGATATTTGGAGACGCACTAGCAGGTCACATTGTTCCACCGAAGGGAGATTTTAATCTGATTGCATGGGAATCAAGGATACCCCCTTACACTTCGTTCGTTCACTTGGTTCGCTTTACTCCAAGCTGTGCTGACGACAAGCGCGAAACACCCTTGTCAGGGAGGAAGCGTCCAGGACTATTTGCCTAGCCTTATGCCATGATGTGTTTGAGTAGCATTGATAGATTTTAAATGTTATGGTACGCTCATAGATGTGTTATCAATGTTACTGTAAGTACGACAGTGTAACAATAACTATTCCAAACTTATCATAATCCACCTCCATGTATACTTTTGTTAGTTTTTTTTTTTTTTTTTGCTAAATGGGTTAAAGCTAAACGCCTTTAGAAGCGAGATATCTTCTTGTGTCACATGAATGGACTCTGTCCCAGCTCGTGTTGTTACTCCATGATAAGAGTTTTTATTTGATACATTCCCCGACCTATGCATCATTGTGACGAATGCCCCTCTGTTCTTTTTTACGCCCTCTAGTCACAAATATCTTGTAGTGTCACATGAAAGACTGCAGAAGCTGCTACTAAGAGTTCACCCGGTTGTCGAGGAGGTAGACAGGCGATACATCACCAACTTCGGTATGCTGGCACAGCTGAAGATGCTTGCTGTAGGACCGAAGAGGGCATCCACCGAATATAGTGTTATCCACATAAATCCGAATAAGTAAGAAATCACTGTCAAACCTGAGAGGAAACAAGGTTTTATTTACTATTCTCATTTTGAAATTATTCTTAGTTGTTAGACCATGTGGCCAGGTCTAGACTATTTTAAATGATGAATAATTGACAACGTTGGTTATGATATTACTTATGATGTGTTGCGTGTACGGATTGACGTATGTTGCTTGATACACTCGTGTGAGGTATTGTGCAGATTGACTTGAGTCAAGTCGTGGATTTGTGCTCGTACGTGGTTGTGTGGTTATTCATGTGCAGGTGTTGCTTGAGGCGGAACATGATCGATGACGGGATTGAAACTAGGTTCAAGTGGAACTGAGATTTAAGGACTAAGTTCAGGGAGGAACTGAGATCCTATCGGTCAAGAATGTCATACGGGATGTTCAGGCTAGAGAACAATGCGCGTGGAGATGATGCGTGAAGAAGATACAGGAGGTGCGGTCCTGGAGGCTTCGACACGTGGAAGGCTGAAAAATTAGGAAGTGTAAAAAGAATTAAAAAAATTCATGTTATAAAGGATTTTTGGTCCCTTGAAAATTAGTAGACCAAAAAGCCTGATTGAGGCAAAAAGGCTCAGGATGGGTTGTATTAGGGTTGATGACGTATTGGAGTAGGTTGAGGAGAGTATTAGATAAATAAAGGACTAACTGCTGTTTTTGTGGTGTGGCTTTTGTAACATTGAGACTAGACAATATACATGTTGTGGTGGCCGTGACTTTCGGAAGAAACGAGCGAAAAATTGTGTGGCGGCGACTGTTTTCGTTTCGATCGGGATCGAAATAAAAAGGAGGCTAGCCGCTGCTTTCCTCGCCATCTATTGCTGCGCCGCCACCCACGTTCCAGGCAAAAAGTCCGTCGCGCCGGCACTGCTTAATCTCCCTTGCGTTGGCCAGTTATTCCTGCTGCCTTTGATTTGAAGTGGAGGTCCTGCGTGTCGTCAGGTACGCAAGAAAATTTCCATCACATGACTCAGGTACATCTATCTACAGATGAGTAGTTGGCAAGTCTTTTGCATGTGAGGAGTAGTAGTTGCTCTGTTATTTGATTGACCAAGAGTAGCATGTGTAGTAGTTGAAGTTTGGCTGTGACTCATCTACTTGTGACGTGAGGACTAGTAGTTGTTCGGCCACCTTGTGACGTGACTTAAATCATCATAAGATTAATCTAGTATTCTTTAATTAGTTAAGGTGATTAGCATCATTAATTAAGTGGGCCAACACGCATGCATTTTGTGTTTGAGGAGAGATGAAAAGATGATTAGATAGCTAATTACTTGAGAGCAAATTGGTTTTGTCAATGATGCATACCTATTCACGTAGCATGCATGCAAACATATTCACGTGATAGCTTTTGATTTATTTATAAACAATCTGTTTGCTACTACAATAATCCAAAAATAGAAATATATTCTCTTTCAGTTTTCCTACAGAAAATCAAAAATAATATATATATATATTCCTTGTCTTTGTATGTGTGTGTTTTTTAACTGCTATCTAGGTTGAACGATCAAAAGACAGCATATTTTGAAGAGAAAATTATCTTGAGGATTACAATCATTCACCCCCCTTTCTGATTGCCATCGACGATCCTACATTAATAAAAAAACTCTTAAACCTATCATACCAAGCTCTAGAGTTTGTTTTAATCTATATAAGACCTTAGAGAGCTTACACACATAGTTTAGGAACTTAAGATTTTCAAAAGCAGGCGATTATTTGACATAGATCTCTTTATCTATGAAACTATTAAGAAAATCACTCTTGACATTCATTTGAAATAGTTTGAAGCCCTTAGATGCTACGAATGCTAGTAAAATATGAATGACTTCCAATCTAACTACAGGTGTAAAAGTCTCTTTAAAGTCTAAGCCCTCTACCTGAAAGTAATCTTGAACTATAAGCCTAGTCTTGTTATGAACTATCAACTCATCTTCACTTTGCTTAATTTTAAAAACCCATTTTCTTCCAATTACATTATCATTAAGTGGAGCTTCAACTAATGTCCAAACTTGGTTTTTTTTAAAGTTTTTAAACTCTTTATGTATGGTATTGATCTAAGAGGAATTAGATAAAGCATGATTGATATCTTGGGATTCAAAAATTGTACAATTCCAACATTTCTCCACGGTCAAACTTAGCTGGCATGGCAGGCACATGGGCTGCCGTATGCCCGCCCATACGGCAAAGTTCACTTTGATCATCATTAGCGATGAGACAAAGTGGCAGTGTATGTAGACTCCACATGTCAACATTCTCTCAAGTGTCAAGCCATATATATATATATATATATATATATATATATATATATATATATATATATATATATATATATACTATTATAAAAGAAGGAGTTGGTGGTTGATCCGTCGTCTCTTACATCTCTTCTTAACCATTTGATCTAAACAATAAAATCTTGACCGTCCCCTCTCCCCCCTCTCTCTCTCGCGTGCGATCTAACTCTCGCGATTGCTCCGCGCCGCCTCCTCCCCTCCCTCATCCGCCGCCGCCTCCTCCTCCCCACTTCTCTGCTCCGCCGCCGCCTCCTCCCCCGCTCCGTCGCCGCCTCCTCCTCCCCCACCCCTCCGCTCTGGCGCCGTCTCATTTCTCCATCGCTCCTCCCCTCCCTCCTCCGCCGCCGCGCCGCCCTCGCCTCCTCCCCTCCCTCCGTCCTCACCACCTCTGCCCCCCCGCGCCGATGCCCCCACCCTCCTCGCCAGCCCACGCTCCCGCCCTCACCCCCCACACGCCGCCGCCACTCCTCCGCCACCCCCGCGCCGCCGCATCCTCCTCCCCGAACCGCCTCCTCCCTAGCCGGCGCCGCCGCCGCCTCCCCCCTGGGCGCCTCCTCCCCTACCCCCCAACCCCCCGAGCCGCCTCCCCCTCTCCCTTCCCCACGCCCCACGCACTCCCTCCTTCCCACGCCCTTCCCACCCCGATGCGCCGCGCACGCCATCTCGTCCATGGCCCACGCGCCTTCTCCCGCTCCTCCGTGCTAGCGGAGACCCTCTCCCCGCCGCCCACCACCTTCCGATCCGCCTCGCCACCCTCCCCACCGTTGCACTTCAACGACCTCCTCATGCGCCTCAGCCCTACCATTGCCGCCCTATTCTTCAACCACGGCGCCACGGAGGACGTGAAGCGCGTCGGGTTCCTCAGGGGATTCCAAAAGAAAAAGGCGAGGCTACTCGGTAGGCCACTAGTGGACGCTCCCCTTCGCCGTGCGCAGTGTCGCCGTCGTGTCCTCCAGGCCGCAGCAGCAGCCGGAGTGGAAGGGTGGCGGCGGCGGCGGCTTCATGGACGCCTTCTCCAGATCCAGTGGCGACGCCAGCTTCGACGACGATGATGGCCTCGCCACATGCTGCAAGGTTTCCCCCTCACTGAAAGGTAGCTCAATTCTACCCAATCCATCTTGTAAGCGAACTCCTGGGGCCGTTTGGATGTTCGGACGGGGAAGTGATGTGATTTTTATGGGGGTTTGGTGCTAAATTTGTTTCCTTTTGGTTCTCAAACATGCAGAGCTCACAGTGAGGATGGAGGGAATGATATTTATTGTGCATCGTCTGTTGTCAGTTAATTTTGAGCATGTGAATGTGATTTTGTATCAGCTATGACACCCCACAAGTTTTCATGTGTTTATGCTTACTGCATTGTTATCTCGATATTCTGCAGGCAGTTAGAAAGGCTATTGTTGCTGGTTCATTTGCTAATGCATGTCATCTAGGGGTATCTGCTCAATTTCTGTAATATGTTTTCATATTACATTATAGGGCAGATTTAATATTCTCATAAATAGACAGAGCTTAGTTTCCCCATAAAAACGTAATATTTTGTGGTGTTTATGTTTATTTGTATTACTTGCTACCTAAATTTTGGAAGGGTATGAAAGACATTGTTATATTTTCAGAGCATAGCCTACAAATGCATAATGGGTGTGTTTGCATTTCTTTCCAATGTTGGCGTGCTTGCATTTTTTTTTTTGCAAACTACTTCATTGTGTCACTTGGAATTGTTAAGTAACTGACCTGTCGATTTAAATATCTTTTTCTTTTTTTGAGGATTTGCATAATTGGAGGGACAATTTAGACACCCAAGTGAAGAAATACAAATTTGTGAGTTTCTGTGCACTTCACTTGATGCTGTATGTTTATTTGTATTATGCAAATAGGAAAGCCCTGAATTCTACCTATTTTCTTTCTCTTTTGGTGGCCACAGGCTTATTGTATCCACATTTGGTTTTCAGAAATCAAAATAATTGTTGTATTTTGATGATTTAAGTGACTGCTTACTTTTTTTTTTAATCTGGTTGGGTTTGGTAGATGATTCTGTTAATTTTGAATAACAACTTGAAGCTCCGTAGAGATCTGTTAGTACAATTGAGTTATATGTTCTGATATCTAGGAGTCCTTCAATAGGGGAGAATGAAGGAAATAATACCTACAGTGATCAAGTTTCTACCTTGATGATTCCATTTAGTTCTACAATTAGTTGTAAATACTAAGTACATGTGTTCCAAAAGACATGATTCACCTTGAGCAAGGGCAAACTAATTCTATGCTAGCACCCATGCTATAGCATAGTTCTTGCAATTTGTATATACCAGCTTATTTATCATTCTATCTGTCCTGCAAGAACTCTCTAATATCAAAAGTGCACTCAGTAGTGAAATAGAACAGCTGGGATCAGTAAGGATATGCTCCGATGTTCTACAACAGCTTTCAAATATTCATCTCCAGATTTTTGCTCTTTTTTACAAACTGTTTCCTCTGCTTTCCCCCTTCTAGGATTTCCAAGAACTGAGGACCACCCTTAAGAAGCAACAGGAAGATGTGTCAATTAGCTTGAAGAATTTGGGGGTAATTACCCTTCTACATTCATGATGGTGCAATTTATATGTTGAATCACTGCTGTGAACCTTTATGTTCAATTGTATCTAAACATTTTTCTTTCAGCTACAAGATGCTACAGAAACTGATGGGAACAAAGGAAGCGGGGAGGAGAATACAAGTGAGGGTGTGTCAGCTAACTTAGGGAACCTGAAAGTAAGTATCTTCCTAGCTTAATTTACCTTCTCAAAAATTGGCTGGCTCATGATAGAAATTTTCGGATATATAGGTAGTTGCAAGTTGCAATCATAAGATAGTCAAGTGACTTATGTTCTATAATCTACATTTTTTTACATGCTATGATCTGCACTGAATTAAATGCCAATTTTGTAAAAAAAAAGTTCGTTAACTGTGCCATTTCCACCCATTTCAGTTGGATGACAATGCGGAAAATCATGAAGAAAGCAGAAGTGTCAAGGAGGAAAAGAATGTAAGTAATTATGTATTGGATAGCTAGAGCAGATTGGCAATGATTGCTCTTGTTTCTATTTTGGATTTCTAGAACTATCAAACACTGATCTTTGAATACTTTCCTGAACAATTGAGAATGTTGAATTTCTGAAATTTAGCATGGCAGCTGCTATTTGTTCTCCAAATGTAGCATGATCCCTATTATCTTGGATGCCTAAATGTCCTTGATAATATAAGATTTGATTGTCCTTGTATCAGTTTAGGCTAATGGTTATGATATGAAAAATTCTGAATGTTCAAATGTGTCCTGCAATTCTATCATGCTTCACTAATATGATGCTTGATTTATTTACGAGTATGAACATATATGTTTTGTTTGATACATGATGATGACGTAAGAAAAAGTTGATATTTATTATTCAGTTTGAGATCATATTTGATAGTATACATCATTTTTATTTGATTTTCCGTTGCAACGCACGGGCACCTTACTAGTATATATATATATATATATATATATATATATATATATATATATATATATAAAAGTTGGATCTCTAGTTGGCAAGAGAACATTGGTTGCACATGTACGCATGATGAGAGAGCCCAGTCCCACTTCTCTTCGATTTTGCATTTCAGTGAGAACAAATGGACCATGAAAGCTGCATGTCTGGTAGAACTTTGTTTGTTGTTGAGTTACATTCAGCGTGACGTTCAGAGACCCTGTAAATTTAGTTTCTTTCAACTCTTAAGTCAAGTGTGGTCTTGTGCTGCCTTGAATACCCTGTAAATTTAGTAAATTGAAGAAACGGCTTTGTCTTGTTACAAAATGAAAGAAATGTATGGTGGACCCAATTCTTATGTTACTATTATGTCTCTCTGTGTCTCTCCCAAATCCCAATTATGCGCAGGTTCATCTCCAAAAAAAATTGCAGGTTCAGACTTGATCGGATAAAGGATCTATTTGTATAAAAAAAATATGAAACGGAAATATGTAGTCATTTTCGATACGATATGGAATGGTGAAAAGAAAAAAAAATTCCAAAGCTGATACGGAGCAGTCCGATCTTCACAGTAAAGACAAAGATAACAATAATAACAATTCAAAGAAAACAACATGATTGATAAATAATGTGAGAACACCCCGACCATAATCACACTACTACCTTCACAAACGTAACTCTAAAAAGCAACACGATGTGATAAAAGAAGTAAATAGTGCTAAGCATAAGATTACAACAACCACGATCGTATCATAACCTTTACAAGAATCTAATTCACACAACCAAGCATAGAACTGGCGCACGGACAAGCTACCCTTGACCGGACGACTTTTACCACCTCACTAGGAAGTCGCAAGAGCACATATGCGGATAGAAGGATTGGCACCACACCATGATACCTACAGCTATGGTAATAATTCCTACAAATATTTACTCCACTGGAGGAGAACACACACGTGGTGTAATATCATTCATCAAAATCAAGCTTTTTTTACATGATGTTATGTTCTCCTATTTATATGTTACAACATTATCATGAGTTGTAGAAACCTCTTTACAACTTATGGTAGGTTGTTTACAACTAGAGTTACAACTCAATTTATATTGTAAAATTCAACTTTATAACTCATTTCTTTTTTATCAACAAAGTGGTGCAAAATTCAACTTTACTACACAATACTTTTTGTTAAAGGACAATGAACTAAGCGGTGACATCAACTTTGATAATGACATATGCGATGACCTCATATGTCTACTGACATAAGTGATGATCTCATATGTAGTCTAACATATGAGATTACACCATATACTTAGTAGTTGTGTTCGTACTACTCTTGCATACTCTAGAATATTCTCATCAGAAGCTCATAAACAATATTATTTCAATTGAATTACGCTTGTTTTTTTTAAGGAAATACGATCCCTATGGGCCTAACCCTGTTTCATTATAGCAGTAACAGTACAAGTCCAAAATATTACAAAGAAGGACAAGAAGATAAAAATAATTACAACCATGCCCTTCTTCCATGGCATCGCATCTGACTTCACCAGTTAGGGAAGAAAGTTGAAGCACATTGCCAAAGTTGTAAAACTAGGGCACAACAACCATGAACCACCCTCTTTGCATGCCATATGGAGAGTAGCTTGAACCTTATCTTGTGTTTGACAGAGGTGAAGTATGTGTTTGACAGAGGTACTGTAGCTGAGTTAGCTTATTTAGCATAATTAAATTTTAAAAAAATAAAAAAAATAAAAAATATGTTAGCCCATCGCGGACAATGTAAAAAAAATACGGAAAAAAAACAAAAAACAAAAAAACGACAAAAAAATGAATAGTAAAAAACGCCGAACACTGACGTCGGCAGCAAAAGCTGAACGTTGAGTGTAAAGCTCGCCGACGAGAAGGTTGTTGGGGTCAGTAAGAAACTGGTGCTCAAAACTTGACTTCTTAGCTTTGAAATAGGCGGATCTAGAAAAGAGCTTGCAATCTTTGCTATGGATTTGAAGATTGGACCAAATATACTGCTATAAAACAGAGAAGAAGCAGAGAGGGGAAATATACAGTGGCTGGGAGAGGTGGCACACCGGCCACCACGCGATAAATGCCAACACCACAGCGGGAAAATATGCGAAAGTGGTGTAGCAAACCTTTGATAGCCGGCACCGGGGTGGGGGGAAGCCATCAGAACGGATGGCGACAGTGAGCTCCTACTGTGTAAGCAGAAGAAGAAAGCTCGGAAGAAAGAGGAATTGCAAGCTACTTCTGTAAAACAAATGGTGGGACCCCCTCTCCGCTCGCGGCCGGTGAGGACGCCGGTGGCCGGAGCTAGGAGAGTGGGACCGGATTTGCTCACTCGAAGAACAAGAACCGGGGATTCGCTGTCAGTGGGGAAGTTGCCGTTCTATTACGCTTATTTGAACATGTAGGAAAATGAAACGCAAGACTGAACAACTGATCAAAATTTACCTAAAGTTAGCATTTGAAGAACGACTAGTAGATCCTTCTGCTAGGCCAGAAGGTGAGTTCAATCTAGTGTAATCTACGTTGTGTTCATTTTGTTCCAAGTTGTGTTCCACAACACGACGCGTCCACCGTAAAATGTGTAGTATTTTCAGACTAGTGGCAATTTCAACATGGCATGAATATCTGTGGTAATAGCTCTCATTTTTTTTGGCCTTTTGAAGACACGACTTCCGTTGACTGACCATGCAGTATTATTGTACCATGTCTGACACTTGTACAGCAAAGAATGGTGGTCACTATATTTGAGTTTGATTTTCAATTTTGTTTGTATAGCTACCATTTCCTGGTAAATTTTTATTCCCTCTAGTAAAGTGTATTACACCTTCAAAGTTTCAATGAGAACTTTGTTAGTGCCAAAACCCACACGGGCCTCCTGAGCTGCTCTCACGGGTGACTCAGGGGGCGACCCAACCCATGCCGCCAAAGGACCTCCCCGCCGGCACCCCCCCTCACCGCCATCGCCGTTGGTGCGGCGCCGCCCGCGGCGATGGCGGTGGGCCCCTCTGCTGCAGCTCCATTCCAGATTTACATCCAGCGCAGCGTCGATTCCGGAGCTACGTCGAATATGGCGTCATGAAGCCTGGCGGCCGGAGCACGTAGTGAAGCCTGGTGGCCTAGCTGCTGGCATGGGCGTGCACGTGGAAGAAGGCGAGCGTTGAAGTTTGCTGGGAGCAGCCACCTGAATTTCGTTGGAGCAGGCGACGATGCATCGAGATGAAAATCTCATGTCCAGTTCTAGCCGGATCGGGCAACGGTAGTGTTAGTTCATCGGTACTGTTAGTCCGCTCGTCGTCGGGGTCTTGTTGGGCTGGTCAAAGTCGTGTTCTTTGTAATCGGTCCTTCTTTGGCGCTTTAATTCGGCTTTTTGACCATCGCTGTATTGCTCTTCTTCTTAATATAATGAATAAAATACAATTTTTTTAGGTTTTCGGGGAAAAATGAGAACTTTGTTTTCTGAACAGGGTAATGTAAGAAAAAGAGATACATGGCACCTATCCTCTCCAGCCCTCCATCATCCTACCTATAATTGAAGTCAAATGAACCCATGCCATGCGTGTCACTGAACAGCACTACAAAAGATGATAAGGTTTTACAATAGGAAGATCATTAATTAATGACGGCAATTATATCCTGCACGCACCTGGATACTAACGTCGCAGGCATTTAAATGGCTATGATCATGACTTCTGAACGATGAGACAAACCCTCTCTCCCCCTCCAACAGACACACACCGGCCCAAACTCAAGAAATTGAGATGGATGTTGCCATATCTGCAGTTGCAAGTGATCTTTTTAGCCGATTCATCTCCTACGTGATCCGCAGGTCTCCGAACCATGTCTCCCGTGAGCAGCAGGTGGAGAGGTTGCAGCAACTCCTGCTACGACTTCACACGGTTGTTGAGGAGACGGACGGGCGACACATCACCAACTCTGGTATGCTCGACACCGTCAAGTACAAGCATCTCAGTGAGGGTGCCGAAGAGCAGGTGAGCGACCGGTCATCTGCCTTGTATTTGCCTCGAAAACTCGCACCATCTTCGCCTGCTCCTCTCCGCCTGATGCCTCGTCGCTGCGGAACTGGTGGCCACAGGTGAATTTTGGGGACCTAATTCTGGATCCCACCATTCTAGCTACCTAAAGGTGAGTTCGATCTAGTGATGTGGGAATCAAGGATGCCCCCTTATACCAAGACGGTTCACTTTGTTCCGACTTCTGACGAAGAGGTGCCTCTGACATGCGTCATCGCCGATGAGGAAACGCCGAGCGCTATTTGATTAGTTTGGTTTCTGCCTTGATGCACTTTTGTAACACCAATAGTCCAGTTGGGTCTAATTCAAGTGTGGTCTTGTGTTGCTGTAAACAAAGACTGTAAAATAGCTGACTTATCAGTACCATGCGTGTAGAAAGTGAATTCCGGAGACACTGCCTCGTAATGTAAGAAAATATGCCAACGACACAATTCGCATCGCGTTCCTGTTATGGCATAGGATCCCGACGATGCATGTAACAGACGAGTGAATAATACCACGAGTACTGTAGCCCACGTGGTACTGTAGCGACACTACTTGTAGGGATAGAATTTTATGTATACCTTTATATTTAGAATAGTTAGATGCATATCTTCATATTAGGAATAGTTGGATGTATATCTTTATATTAGAAATAGATAGATGCATATTTTTAGTTGATTAGTTGCATTAGATCATGGTAGTTTATATATTATTAGAAGCTAATCTCATTTATATAAAGAGAAGAGTCATACCATTCATAATCAAGCAAGGAACAATCTTCAAGCCCTTCCATGAACCTCCAAATCTTTACTGCATCTGTTGTAATATCTTCTGGAGCATAGCTGGACAGTTGACTGAACCTATTCAGGTACTCAGAAACACTGAGCTTTCCCTACTGCAGCTTGTGAAACTCTCTCTTCTGTACCCCCCCAACAGCATCGGCAGTTGCAGTCCTGGTAGCATCATCAGTACCAGTACCAGCACCAACAGCACTGCTCGTCGCCTATCTCTTGCCCCTAACTGCTCCCGTCACCCATGGCGTAGCATGAGACGTTGCATGGGACCTCGCATTCACAGTAGACGATGAGAGATCTAGCAGAGGCTGTCACCATTCTCGTTCTCCTTCTCGTTGCAGCTTGAGTTCTCCAAACGTCAGCTGCAGTCGCTCCCGCTCCCTAGGGGACCGCTTCACTTGTGGAGGGGACCACCCCGAGAAGGAGTAGTACGTTACTCTAACATAGGTTAGTCGGCAGTGCTTGCTAGGCAATCCTTTAGTTTGCAAGCACTCCTTCTCTACCCCTTTTGTACGCCCCCCATCAGTAGATGATATGCATAGGTAATGTCGTGTAACATCTTTTATAATGAACTAGTCTATGCTCTATGCTTTCATTGCATTGCTTCTTTGGTTTAATTCATTTTTCTCCTATGTCAGTAGAGGCTACATGTAATTCTTGCATGGTTCAATAAAATTTTACAACATCAAGTTCACTGTGCATGGAATCTAAATTTTTTTTTATAATTTCATCAGCTCATTTCCAATATTAAAATGTCCTACAAATAGTTTACGTAAATGAATTTTGCTAATCGTGTTTTGGTGCTAATTTTTTAGCATAATTCATAGTGGATAGAATTATCAAAAAATTATACAATGAAGTAGGTTGTGTCGTGAGCCTTCATACAAAATTTCATAATTTTTGAAGCTCATTTACAATATATAACAACTCCTACAAATATCATAATCTTACGAATTTTTAAGTAACATTCATAATGGATAAAATTATCAAAAAAAAAACTACACAACAAATTACATTATGTTGGAAGGATGTATATAAAATTTAATAATTTTTAAGTTTATTTATTAGATTTAAAAATTTAAAAAATTACTAAATAAAATATTAATTAAACAAGTAATTAAATTAACTTAATTACCTATCGTCTGGCAGCATAGCGGCATAGCCCTGCTGTCTGGTGGCAGGGCGTACTCACTACGTAGTAAATAAAATTGAACTGCGATCTTATCTGGATGCCGCTAGAACTGTATTCCATTTGTCCTAGAGTATGGCAGTTCACGTGTCAGTTGTTCCAACCAATCGCTTTCATATTGACTGCCATGTCATGGTTTCTTATTCCCCAAAAAATGCCCAAACTGTAAGAATTAGTCAAGGTCCTATATTGCTCTAATTAATTGTATCTGCAGAAGTAGGAGAATCAACAATATTTAGAAGAGAAGATGATAAAGTCTTAAAAGAGAGTGACTATTATACATTGGTGTGTATCAAGGTCCAATAGCATGGCTTCTTGTCTACATAAAGCGTGTGAATTACAACAGTAGTCATAGACTATAGAGCTCTTTATTTCTCCATTGCTCGCCTATTCTCCTCTCTCACACACACAAACACAAACACAAAAGCGAAGAAAGGCTTAAGATAGTTAAGATGGAGCTGGTTGTGTCTGCAATTGCAGGTGACCTAGTTAATCGATTCATATCTTTCCTGATCAAGAAGTACAAGAGTCAAGACTACAACCTAGAGGAGAAGACGGCGAGGCTGCAACATCTCCTCCTCAGGGTTCACATGATCAATGTAGAGGTAGGGGCGGCACACCTACCTCTACATTGATAACGTCATGTTTGGCCGTCATGTAGAAAAGCAGCAAATCGTCAATATGTTACTGCGAGATAATCTTCCTCCTTTCGCCCCGACTGTTCTACCAATAATCGGCATTAGTAGAGTCGGTAAGAAAACCCTAGTTGCAAATGTGTGCAACAATGAGAAGGTCCGGTCATACTACTCCTCAATCTTGCACTTGAATGGAGAAAACATTTGGAAAATGGGGAATGAACCTTTCGTGCCAGAGAGGACACTGGTTGTTGTTGAATTTATTTCAGATGTGGATGATGAGAACTGGAAAATGTTTTATTCAGCAGCCACACATCTGGGCAGAGGAAGTAAGATCATAATCATAAGTAGGATCGAGAAGTTATCGAGGTTTGGAACGGTGAAGCCTGTTCGTCTAAATAGCTTGTCGGATGAGGAGTATAGCTACCTCTTCAAGGTTCTCGCATTTGGAAGCACAGACCCAGAGGAGCACCCTCAGTTAGCATCGGTAGCAGAAGAGCTTGCAGCAGCGTTGGGAGGGTCACTCGTCACAGCAAACGTGTTTGCTGATACGCTGAGAAAGAATCAAAATGCTCAATTCTGGCTAAGTATCTTGAAGAAGTACATGAATGTGGTCGACAACAACTTCTCGGTGTTCGCTAAACATCCAAAACATCTTATGGACAGAGATCGTCCCATAGATATAACCAAACTTGCATCATCATCGTCTACTCTTCGCCTCATGCCTCCTCACAGCGAAAGCGATGATTCCAAAAGGAATTTACCCAAGGTGATGTTTGGAGACCTGATAGCTGGCTCTGCTGTTCTACCAAAGGAGGAGTTTGAGTTAGTCGCATGGGAATCGCGGATACCCCCGTACAAAAGGTTTGTTCATGTTGCTACATTTTCTGATGAGGTGAGCATCTCTCAGGATACAGCCTCGCCTAGCAAGAAGCGCCAACGAGTAGATTAGTAAACGAGTTGGTCGTATGTGATTCTATGTTGTTTGTCATTGTAGTAGCTTTCTCTGAGTCACCAGAGAAAGTGAAGGTAATGAGTTGTTGTAATTTTATATACATTAATCAAAGGGAGTAGTTTTCTGTGACCTCATTGCTATTTTTCCTAGATGAATAGATTATGAGCTTTGATGAGTGATGACACTCGGGAATTTGTTAGCTGTGCCAAAAAAAATGTTTTTCTAGCAGGATGAACCCACCATGCATGGAATTTTTGGCACATATAGCACTGTTTTATTCCGTATTTACAAAAATGGCTCTAGGTGACGAGAAATGGCAAAAATGGCACTTATGCCGTCTGGCCACCGGCGGCAGCGCCGTGCATGTGTTCGGCCACCGGACGGCTCCCGGCTTACCACCCTACCACCAGACAGCAAGGGCCTACCGCTGTGCTGCCAAACGGTAGATAATTAAGCCCGCTAATTAGCCGGCTTAACTACCTGCTAAATTGGTATTTTATTTACTAATTATTTGAACTTTTAAATATAGTAAATGAGGTTAAAAATTATCAAATTTTATATACAGTCTCCCAACACAATTTAATTTATTGTGTAATGTTTTGATAATTTTATCCGCTATGAATATTGCTCAAATATTTATATGATTATGATATTTGTTGGTATTGTTACATATAGCAAACGAGTTCTAAAAATTACAAAATTTTATATGTAGCCTTCCGACACAACCAACTTTATTGTGTAATTTTTTTGATAATTTTATCAACTATTAATGATTCTAAAAAAATAGCACTAAAACACGATTAGCAAAATTTATTTATGTAAACTATTTGTAGGACATTTTAATATTGGAAATGAGCTGAAAAATTATAAATTTTTTTAGAATCCACACATAGTGAATTTAATGGTGTAAATTTTTATTGAACCATGCAATGATTACATCTAGCCAATACTGACATAGGAGAAAAATAAACTAAACCAAAGAAGCAATGCAATAAAAGCATAGACCATAGACTAGTTCATTATAAAAGATGTTACATCACATTACCTATAAATATCATCTACTAGGGGGTACAAAAGGGGTAGAGAAGGAGTGCTTGCAAACCAAATGACTGCCTGGCAAGTACTGTCGACTAACCTATGTTACAGTAACTACTCTCTCTTAGGTGGTCCCCTCCACAAGTGGAGGAGTCTCCTGGGGAGAGGGAGCGGTTGCGGCTGACGTTTGGAGAACTCGAGATCGAGCGGGAAGGAGAACGAGAATGGCAACAACCTCTGCTGGATCCCTCATCGTCTACTGCAGGTGGCGGGCGCACGCTCTTATGAGCGGTAAGCCGAGTGCGGGGTCTCGGCTAACGTGTTGGTGCTACACCACAGGCGACGAGAGTGGGCAGGGGCAGGCGATAGGTGGTAGGCACCAGTGCTGGTACTGATACTTGTCATGCTACTAGGACTGTAGCTGCCGATGGTGTTGGTAGGACTGGAGCTACAACTCGCGCAGTTGATGATGGGGTGTAGGTTGCCTCAGACCGGCGACGCTCTAATTCGGTCTCTGCTGCAATTTTCTCTCACTCGGAGAAAGTGAGAGCGGTGTCCAACCCGGCCAATTGAGCTCAGAGGGTGCCCAAATACTGGTAACTAGATGTCGAGGATACCCTCATAATTCAGCTTTTCAAAGCGGCTTTCCTCACGGCTTACGCCCTTCTTCTAAAAGCCCAGGTTTAGGCCTTTTCTCGGTCTCTTATGGATCAAAGCTTCCGTGTCAGGGAGGAAGCGTCGAGTGCGGAGTGCCTTCCTAATCTTACAACATGATGCATCTAATGTGATAGCTGTAGTATATCACATGTGTTAATATGGTTGTGACATATAAGGCCCCGCTCATTTTGGCTTAAAACCAATTCTGCTTTTGACTTCTGCTTTTTTTTCTATTGAGCGACATCTTTTTCATTGTCTGCCTAGTGCATGTCTAGTGCAATATGTCGAAGTTAGTACACTCAATCCGGCTTGTTTTGAGCGTATGAGGTCACAAGAATCCTGCATGAATTCTTCGAAAAATAGTGTAAATCCCCTAGGTTTCCTACAAAACTCCGGCGTTCCAAATGGTTAAAAATTAGTAGATTTCAGTGGGCACGATTAGCAGATTTCATTTCCTTTTTATTATCTAGAGGTAAGCTAGTGCAAGGAAAAAATTACCACCTCTAGCCCTTCAATTCATCCCTCAAAAACTTGTACAATTCTAACATTTCTCCATGGTCAAACTTAGCTGGAATGGAAGGCACATGGGCTGCCGTATGCCGCCCATACGCAAAAGTTGACTTTGATTATCATTAGCGATGAGACAAACTGGCAGTGTATGTAGACTCCACATGTCAATATTCTCTAAGTGTCAAGTCATTCTCATGGAGTCCAATCGTCTAATTTATATGACAATTACTATGATACCACTAAATAATTTTCCGATCTATGATAACAATGGAATCATATCATTTAAATTATTAAATGAGCGATTAATCAATTTGGATGGTAACTACTAAGTACAAGGTTTGTAATAAAATAGCGATGTGAGATAATTTAAAATAAAATAAATAAATATTAAATTGAGAAGGTAAATCTCGCAGAGTGCTCGAAGAGTGTTGCAAATAATGCACAAAAAAATAGAGACAAGAGACACAAATTTTTACGTGAAAAACTCTTGCGAAAAAATACCACGGACGCTCGAAGGCAAATCACTATAATGAGAAGAGATTACAATGGAGAGCTTCTCTTGGCGCTTTCCTCGTTGTGCTTGCCTATAGACTACTGGGGTACATATATAGTGTGAGGGAATAGAGTCTCACATGGAGAGGAAACCGAATCAGAGTTCTACACGGACAAGGTTACGAATTCAGATCACTTTTCAACAATTTTCACCTTAAGCCGAATTCGGATCACTTTTCAACAATGAGAATCTTCACCTTGAGCCGAATTTCCTCCAATAGTCGATGAATGTCATGAACTCCTCTAATAAAATCAGTATGTACACCTTGAGCGACGAAAGTCCAAAAGACTAGTGAGTAATACCAACTAAGTCTGAGTAAAGCTCAAACTTAAATACAGGAACTGACTTTGTCAACATATTAGCTAGATTATCATGAGTACTTATCTTGCAGACTTTAATATCACCATGAGTAATGACACCTCGAATATAGTGATACCTGATATCAATGTGCTTTATTCTCTCATAGAATATTTGATTTTTTGTGAGGCAAATAGCATTCTGACTGTCACAAAATATTGTAGTGCAATATGTACTTCCACAAAGCTCAGTAAATAAACCTCTTAACCAAATACCTTCTTTGCAAGCTTCAGAAATAGCCATATACTCAGCTTCTGTAGTAAACAAGGTAACCGTAGCTTGCAAACTTGTTTTTCAACTTACGGCACACCCTCCAACAGTGAACACATAACTAGTAAGAGTCCTTCTTTTATCCAAATCTCTAGTAAAATCAGAATCTACATTACCAATGAGTCCATCTCTTGTCCTTCCAAACTATAAACAAACATTAGATGTGCCTCGTAGATATCTGAAAATCCATTGAACTGCTTTCCAATACTCTTTTTCAGGATTAGCCATGTATCTACTAACTACACTTAATGATTGAGATAAATCAAGGCGAGAACATACCATGGCATATATAAGTGAACCAACTGCACTCGCATATAGGACTTTAGACATGTACTCCACTTCATCATTAGATTGTGGACATGACGCTGAAGAAAGTCTGAAATATGCAGCTAAGAGAGTACTCATAGGTTTGGCTTCTGAAATATGCAGCTAAGAGAGTACTCACAGGTTTGGCTTCATGCATGTTAAAAGACGAAGAACTTTATCAATATACACTTTTTGACTTAGATATAATTTACCAAGTTGTCTGTCTCTAATAATTTCCATACCAAGAATCTTCTTAGCTACACTGAGATCTTTCATCTTAAATTCATTGCTTAATTGTGCCTTTAACTTTGAAATTTCAGCCTTGTCTTTTGTAGCAATCAATATATCATCAACATATAAGAACAAATAAATAGCTGAACTATTAACAATCTTCAAATAAACACAGCTATCATAATTAGATCTTTTAAAATCCTGAGATATCATAATGGAGTCAAATCTCTTATACTATTGTCTAGGTGACTGTTTCAAACCATAAAAAGATTTCTTCAATTTACAAGCAAAATTCTTCTTTTCTAGAACAGCGAAACCTTCCGATTGCTCCATATAAATGTCTTCTTTTAATTCCCCATATAAGAATGCAATTTTCACGTCCATTTGTTCAAGTTCATAATCATGCATAGTCACAATGTTGAGTAAAGTGCGAATAGAACTATTTTTCACAACAGGGGAAAAGACATTTATGAAATCAATACACTGCTACAGACAGGCCTATCACAGACGGTTCAGAATCGTCATCACAGACGGTTTTTGAACCGTCTGTTTTTATGTGTCGGTGATAATAGGTGGTTATCACAGATGGCTCTCGAGCCGTCTGTGATAACTTACATTACAGACAGTTTTTGCAAACAACCGTCTGTGATAGTCTACTTTCACAGACGATTAAAAACAATCGTCTGTGATATTGTGTGTATCACAGACGGTTGTTGTTTATCACAGACGGTTTTGAACAACGAACCGTCTGTGATAGCAATTGCAACAGCAGTTTTATTTGCCATTTTTTGGCTAGCCTCAGGATATGCTAGCCATGCACTCTGAAAGCAAGCAACAAGATTACAACATATATAGAATCACATACATTGCAGATTAGACAGATCTGACAAATGAATCACATACATTGCAACTCAAAGTTACACAGATAAGTTAATTACAACTCAAAGTGAATTACGAATGTAACAAACGGCCAATAGATCATATACAAATATAGAATGAAAATCGTTACACTGTTCTGACAAATGAATTGTTTGATTAAGCACACAACTGAGTGATTTGTACAATTGCATCCAATATTTCAACATCTAATTATCACCATTACCGGGGTAGAACTCTCCAGCCTTGTTTATACACTGTCCTAGTAAGAGCCCGGAGAGTGTTGCACGAATTTCGATGAGTTGGTCAAGATCATATGTACTTACGTCGAAGTCCACACGCTGTCGCTAGGAGCAATAAGTCATTAATTAGCATGTGTGTGTATATACATATATAATCAAATAATAATAATTATTGCAAGGACATGACAAACCTCAGAATCATTGATCTTACTATCCATGATTTCCTTCATATGGCGACAAACGTAGAATCCATTGCCCTGTAGTTGCTGGTGGCACTTCAAAAATAGCATTACGTACATAGGTATTATCAATTCTAGAGGCATTATAACAAAATGTGATGTAGAATAGTTGTGTTGTAGTGGGTATCGGAAATCACGTGTTGTGTTGCAGCGTGTCACTAGATTTGTCGTGTCTTCCTCCATGGGCAACATAAGCGGCAAACGACCTACGTGATTCAAAAAAGTTAGCCTCGGCCGTTGCAAATGAAGGAAATATTACAATAGAGTTATGTATGGAGGAAATGAGTTTACTTGTTAAGTACTTCTTGCACACGACTGAAGTTGTGGTTGCTCCTAAGTAGGGAATCAAGGTATATTACCTTGCTCCACTTTGGTATAATCACAATCAAAATCCAGTGTTGCCTAGTCATGTACACACCATAGTGATTAATCCTAGGTTCATGCTGCATATAAAGTACAAATAAAACATGTGTGGCAACTAGTGAAGCACTTACCCTTGGTTGAAAAGAAACATGACGTACTCCTTGTCGATGTGAGCAAGCAATCCCTTCATTATGTAATCTTGCACGAAGGATTCATTATCTTTGATAACTGGATCGGAGACCAAGTGAGGGTCGAGGAAACCCACCGGTTGTCGCGATCGCCGGACTTGTTGGATCATGGATCTATACATAAAAAAGAGTAAGGATATTTATCGGTATAACGTGAATGTAGAACTTCATTGTAATCTTAAAGTGTCCAGCAGCGTAGAAGCGAGGCGTCGAGATTGAATAGTAAAAATAAGTCTTCGAATGTCACGACGATATAGCCTGTGTCGTGGAGGAAATGCTGCTCCGTATATTTCAGAGTGAATGCACTCTGCCGGATTGGCTTCATGTTGAACTTCTGCATGTACCTGGTATGCAATGTATTGCAAATCATGCTAAGTCCGGGTAATTGTGACTTAGGGACCAACAACACTCCTAGAGTGAACTTTCATGTCACGGGAGCCTTATTTTTCTTCCCTTGAGTCTTAGAGCCTCGCTTACGAGACAGTCTCGATGGCGTCTTGGCGGGAGCCGATGCAACAGGCTTCTGAACCAGAGCTGGAGGTGGAGCCACCGGAGCCGATGTGACAGGTCCAGGGCGATGTCCCTCTTGGGACACTGGATGTGGAGATCGTGACACGGACAAGTCGAGGGCAATGTCCCTCTTGGGCCACTAAACGAATGTGTGGACAACATCCCCTAATGTCTTAATCTCTTCGTTTGGGGGCTACTCAAGAGGGACGGTCTTAAAAATATCATTAATCATGTCCACCTGGACCTTTGTGTAACCGATCTCTACTTGTACACCATGCACCAGCGTACTTGACAGCAATGGATATGCCATCCCCCGCCCAGCGTCAATGGGAATAGAGCCAACAAGCCTGACTCTGAGGATGCAAGGCATGGGCCCCTACATAACGACACAAGATGAGTTAAGGCATGCACCAGAGAGATCTATGCAGCATTCTAAAGAGGTGCATTACCTGAATGTCATCGATAGGTAAGTGAACGTCGCTATGTTCAGTAATTGGTGTAGACGCGTAGCTACTGCGACGTTGAGGGGGACTGGGTACCGTAGTAGGGGTGGGTTGTGATTGGTTGCGGACTTGTCTCAGTTCTTCCCTCAATGAATCTACATCTCCTCGAAGTGAGGCAGTCTGCTCTTGAAGTGAGGCAGATAGTTGTTCCTGAAGTTAAGCACGAAGCTCCTGTTTTATTTGGTCGTTGCGGTACGCCTTGGATATCTTCCTACTCCTATATGTCTCGGAGTAATATGGAAATCCGTGTTTCCAAGATACGTAAACCCCCAAGCCTCGTATGCGACCTGGGTGCTCCTTGTTTCCCAAGGCCTATGATAGTAAATCTCTCTCCCTGTATTCTTGAAAGGATCCACGAGAAGATTCGGTAGTCAATGATTGTTGCAAGAGGCAATTAATCATGTTATTTTTGAACCTATGAAGTTCAAGAGGTATTAACAACTATGTAGTTTAACATATCTTACCAGGCGTTGGGACACTTCCTCATCTGCGGGGTTTTTGAAAGAGACACCCGAAGATGTGGTTGATAACCTCGCTCTTAACCAGTTTCGAGCACGCTCGTTTGCGATCCCGGCAAATGGTGGGGAGGCCTCTGATCGGAGTGCGACCTCGTCCTATATCCTCCACTGCGGGATTTTACCCGCATACCCAGCGGTGCCGAGTCTGTGAGGGTGAGTGTTTTGTGATTGGATAGCCTTGTGCGCCGCACTTTGTTATTCAAATTCGGTCGTTGTCTTCATCTGCACAAAGGCCTTCCATGTTTCCAGCGACACGAAAGGATACTTCGTGATGGGCGTGAGATCATTGGCCACATACCGCGTCACAAGAGTGCTCTTAAATTTCTTCCATGCTTTTCCCATTGCGAGGAGCGCATGCCGTCGCACGAGTCCCTGTATTTCTGTTGGGATCTCAAACGAATTTGTAACTTTCTCCCATAGCTGATTTTTGTGATCCATTGACAACTCTCTCCAGCTTGCTATGGTGATGGGGACCTGTTCCCTTCCAATTATCCCGCAGGTGCTCCGAAATGATGCCACTGCTTTCTTCGGTTGCAGAGGGACCCCATCCGGAGAGACCACCGTGATGGTCATTTGGCCATCTGGCCTTTTCGATACTCCTCGGCCACGCTTAGTTTTCCCAATCTTGGGAGCGTGAGACCCAGATGACGACGACGAAGACTGTGAGGACGCCATCACTATTCTAAGAAAAAAAATTAACTGCAGTGAGCTATGAGCCTTCCAAATAGACCTTATAGCTAACAAGTGCAGCATATACTAAAAATTTTTGAACGACTGTGTGGACGCAGTGAGGTATGAGCCTAAACAAAGTTCTATGAAGCAACTGACACAAACTAGTGTATCGAGTTCATTGAAACCGATACACTAGAGTGTGTCACTAGCTTCATGCCCTTTGAAGGTCTATGTGGTATATATTTTTGGACGACTGTGTGGACGCAGTGAGGTATGGTCCTAAACAAAGTTCTATGTAGCAAATGACACAAACCAGTGTATCAACTTCATTGAAGCGGATACACTGGAGTGTGTCACTAGCTTCATGCCCTTTGAAGGTCTATGTGGCATGTACTAAAAATTTTTGGACGACTGTGTGGACGCAGTGAGGTGTGGGCCTAAATAAAGTTCTATGAAGTAAATAACACAAACTAGTATATCGAGTTCATTGAAACCGATACACTAGAGTGTGTCACTAGCTTCATGCCCTTTGAAGGTCTATGTGGCATGTACTAAAAATTTTTAGATGACTGTGTGGACGCAGTGAGGTGTGGGCCTAAACAAAGTTCTATGAAGCAAATGACACAAACTAGTGTATCGAGTTCATTGAAACCGATACACTAGAGGTGTCACTAGTTTCATGCCCTTTGAAGGTCTATGTGGCATGTACTAAAAATTTTTAGACGACTGTGTGGACGCAGTGAGGTGTGGGCCTAAACAAAATTCTATGAAGCAAATGACACAAACTAGTGTATCGAGTTCATTGAAACCGATACATTAGAGTGTGTCACTAGCTTTATGCCCTTTGAAGGTCTATGTGGTATGTACTAAAAATTTTTAGACGACTGTGTGGACGCAGTGAGGTGTGGGCCTAAATAAAGTTCTATGAAGCAAATGACATAAATTAGTGTATCGAGTTCATTGAAACCGATACACTAGAGTGTGTTACTAGGTTCATGCCCTTTGAAGGTCTATGTGACATGTACTAAAAATTTTTGGATGACTGTGTGGACACAGTGAGGTGTGGGCCTAAACAAAGTTTATGAAGCAAATGACACAAACTAGTGTATCTAGTTCATTGAACCCGATACACTAGAGTGTGTCACTAGCTTCATGCCCTTTGAAGGTCTATGTGGCATATATTTTTGGATGACTATGTGGACGTAGTGAGGTGTGGTATATCTCTAGCTATAGCTGCTAATAATTCATATATAGTAATATAATTCTAGTATAATTATGTGAGCACAAAGATGACATCAATCGAAATACAAATGTCATAACATGTATGTAATCATATGAATTGAACATACCATTTAAAATATAACACATATCCAATTACAAATAACAAATGAATTTAACATATTCATCAATCTAGCATGTGTAAATTCGGCCAGCATATATATCAATATTACAATGTAGCATATATATACACACACATATCAATATATATACATATCAATATGATAATGTGGGATATATATCAATCTGACAATGTAGCATATATATCAATATATGAAACATGAAACATGAATAACGTATCTTCATTATTCTATATGAAACATGAAATAACTACATGAAACAAATCTAAAACTGTAACAGCCCAATTTTTTTTAAAAAAGAAAATAATAAAAATAAATAAAATAAGTTAGTTTAAAAGAAAAATTAAAGTTATATTGTCGCTTGAATTTTTTAAAATTTTAGTTGACCTGATTTTCAGCTTTAAAGAAAAGAGCCTTTCTGTTAAACAAAAAAAATATTTTTATAAAGAAAAATATCTAAATTTTAGTTGGAAATATTTTTATAAGTTCAAAATAGCCTTAGAAACTTCTATGAATTTTTATAAGATTTTTAGCCTTTATTTGCAATTTATTGTATTATTTAAAGCTAGAAAACGAAAAACATTTTTAAAATTTAAAATAAACCATCCCAGGTGGCTACGTTTTAGACGGTTTTGGATTCGCCTGACCGAGCGCGAAGATATTGAGTTTTTCATGTTTCGGTACCGACGTCGTTCAAACGACGATTGCGTCGCCTCCGGTGAGTTTTCGGCTTAGCTGATATTTTTTCCTAGACTCGCCTCGCCGCATTCTAGGCCGTGCTCACTTTCCTTCTCCATGTACTATTCCCGAAAATTTTTCTTCTCTCCACACCCTATGTTGTTGTCGCCGTACACGTCGTCACTG
The DNA here is from genome assembly GCA_036346265.1 of Melocanna baccifera. Taxonomy (NCBI): domain Eukaryota; kingdom Viridiplantae; phylum Streptophyta; class Magnoliopsida; order Poales; family Poaceae; genus Melocanna; species Melocanna baccifera. The sequence continues at coordinate 16,773,099 of CM070704.1, read as the reverse complement.
TGCTCCGTTTGACGTGCCGTCACTTCCTACATGTGCCTCAGGTCTTTAGCAACCCATTGGCTTCACCTTCTGTGCCTTTCCTTGCCGACGACACGGCCAAAAACAGTGAACAGGGCTGCTGCCCGTTATTATTCACGCAGGAATATTCCTTCGGAATATTCCTGATTTTTCTTTTTCCAGAATTTTCTGATCCGCCAATCTTCCAATCGCTCGTTCTCCTTCGTCCGAACTCCGAATCAAGTGATTCAAGTTTGTAAATTCATCTAAATTCATAATCTATTTTTTAGTATATAATTCATAATTTTTAAATTTTCTCGACCGCCCTTGGTTGAGTTCCTCACCGCCGGAACACCGTCGACTCCACCGCCCGAGTTGCGTCACTGCTTCACCTCGCCGCCGACCACCTTCCAACCACTTGTGGTAATGCACAAGAGCACCAATGCACTCCTCCCAATCCCCTCTCTCTTTTCTTCACCTCACCACCCCTCCGCCAAGCAAACCCCCGCCGGAGTGTCTCTTCCGCCGACGCCGACGCTACCACCGCCAAATCTTCGACAGGACCGCATACACCTCCTTCACCCTTTTCCCGAACCAGAGCATGACCGGAGTACCCCGCTGCCGGTAACCTTCCTCAGGCCCGCGCGAACCTTCGACGCCCCTTCTCCGAGCAAGCCGTCGTCGGAGAGTCTCTGCCGTCGATAATCGTGTCCCGCCTGTGCTACACCCTCACCGCCAGCCAACTCTGTGCAGCCTGAACCTTGCGCCAAGGTAGAACCAGACTCATACTCTTCTCCCTCTTTTGTACATCTCACCGGTCTTCGCCACCGTTGGGTCGCTCGGATCTTGTCACGTGAAGTCGTTCGACTTCTCCCAACCATCCGATTCAAAGACCCCGTTATCCAGAGGCTCTTTAGACTCCGCTGTTTGGAAGCTTCTTAGACTCCGACTTTGACCTTGACCTTTGGAGACTTCGACTCCAGCCTTTGGCCTTCGACCTCGAAGACTTCGACTTCGGCCTTCGATCTTGGAGCCTTCGACTTCGACCTCTGTCTTCGAACCGACCAAGGCTGTTAGACTATTTTAACCTCCGCACCCTTCGACCTCTTTGAACCCCCCGATATCTCTGACCACTCGAAGCCGTCCGACCTCTCCAAGCCATCCGATTCTTTCGACCACTCTGCATAAATCCAATTATTTCGACCACTATATAGTTTCGATCAGGTCTTCGACCGAATCTTCGTCTTCGTCTTCGATCAGGTGGGCACCGGAGTCGGGGGAGGAGGGCGCCGGGCTCGCGGGGGAGGAGGGAGCTAGAGTCGGGGGGGCGCCGGGCTTGGGAGAGGGAGCGGCGTCGGGGAAGGAGGGCACCAGGCTCGGGGGAGCTAGGGAGCGACATCGGGGGAGGAGGGCATCGGAGTCGGGGGAGGGAGCGGCGTCGGGAGGGAGCGACGGCGGGAGGGAGCTACCTTGGGAGCGACCGACGGGGGCGGTGGCGGCATCGGGAGGGAAGGGCGGCGCGAGAGAGCAATAATATACCAGGGGCGCTGGAGATCTAGAGTGCGTGAGTGTGGAATCTGTGCCCTAGCTGCGGGTATTTATAAGAAAAACTATCACAGACGGTTCCGTAAAGGAACCGTCTGTGATAGTTCTATCACAGACGGTTCTATAACTAAACCGTCTGTGATATTATATTATCACAGATGATTCTTACCTTATAACTATCTGTGATAATATAATATCACAGACGGTTGTAAGTTGAGAACCGTCTGTGATAACTATCACAGACGGTACTACGTTCATAACTATCTGTAATAAGCCTTTGCCTGCTGTCTGTAAGCCTTTGCCGGTTGGCTGTTGTAACTACACTACCAGCATTCAATAAGACCTCACAGAGCGTAATGAATATAACTACACCTACCAGCATTCAATTCACCTGTATATATAAATGCAAATTTACAAATAGATCACAGTTCCTGAGTCATTTTACAATTACAATAAGACATATATAGTTACATTTATTACACATAGCTATTTTATTTTAAATAAAGTCCTTCACGATGATCGACACGCATATAGCTTGTTTCATCGCCTTGTTTTTCCTCGAGCCTGATGCCATCTCCGAATGGAGGCAAATCATCAAATTGATTGTACTCTTCCTCATCCATAACATTCTCAACTCCGACAATCCTTCTTTTTCCCTAAAGAACTACATGGCGCTTCTTATTTGCTAGGTCGATTACATAAAATACTTGAACAACTTGCCTCACGAGTACGAATGGTTCGTCTTTGTATCCTACACATTCGATGTCCACGGTAGTGACACCGTACTTATCGACTTTTACACCCCGTGGGAGATGGACTCAACGGCACCGAAATAGAGGAATCTTGAAAGTTACGTAGTCAAGCTCCCAAATCTCCTCTATAAGCCCATAGTACGAGCTTGGGCCAGCGGTACTGATGTGCGCATCATAGGTATCTATCACGGACACCGAGTTACGCCTGATGTGCTCTTTTATCCCGATCATTGTATAAGATGTGTAGCCATTAATGTCATATCCTTGCCATGTCACAATTGTAAATTTTGGCCCTTTTGCCAACCATTATAGTGTTTTACTTGACGACCTCCTAATGAATTGCGCCTTTAACCATTCGTTGAACTGACGGTTGTGTTGTCTCGTGATCCAAACTTCTGACTGGCCTGCATTCTCTTGACATAGTATGTCCTTGTGCTCTTCAATATATGGGGTCACTTCAGTCATGTGTTGTAAAACCGTGAAACGGACTTGAGCATACGTATTTTGATCTATAGTTATTGCTTTCCTTCTGATAGTCCCGATACCCTCTAGCCTTCCCTCGTGACGAGATACAGGTACACCTATCGGATCGACCTGAGCCATGTAGCTGATGCAGAATTCAATGACCTCTTCTGTTGTATAACCTTCAATGATGCTACCCTCCGGTCGAGATCGATTGCGTACATAGGACTTGAGAATTCCCATGTACCTCTCGAAAGGGTACATATGACGTAGAAACACGGGGCCGCATATTTTTATCTCTTTCACAAGGTGGACAATGAGATAGACCATGATATCAAAAAATGATGGAGGAAAATACATCTCTAGATGACATAGAGTTGTCACCACCTCGGTTTGCAGAGCATCTAGTCTATCAGATCAATGACCTTCTAAGCAATTGCGTTAAAAAAATAACATAACCTTATGATTGTCACTCGTATCTTGTTCGGCAAAATACTTCTAATTGCAACAGGTAGCATTTGTGTTATTAGCACATGACAGTCATGGGACTTCATGCCAATTAATTTCAAATGTTCCATAGAAACAAGTTTCTTCGTGCTGGTGGAGTGATTGGATGGAACTTTCGCACCATGTAAGGACTGGCATAGTTTAGTTCTCTCGGACTTAGACAGAGTGTAGCAAACTGGGGGAAGGTATGTCCGGGCTTTATCGGTCTCTATCGGTACTAACTCGGTCCTGATGTTCATAGCGACCAAGTCACGCCTTGCGTTAACACCATCCTTAGTTTTATCAGAAATGTTCAGCAAGAGACCAATCAAACTGTCACATACATTCTTCTCTACATACATGACATCAATGCAATTGCGAACTTCTAAGTGCTCCCAATAAGGCAAGTTTCAAAATATTGATCTTTTTTTCCACATGTTCTTCCTCAATTTATGCCCCTTTCCAAGCACAACGTTTATATCCTTGACCATATCATACACCTCTTTCCCTCTAAAAGGTCTTGGTACTGAGTCATCTTCTTTTTTTCCATCAAATTGTTTCTTCATCTTGCGGTATGGGTGATACTTTGGAAGGAACCTACGGTAACGCATGTACACAGTTTTACGCGAGTTGTTCAACCACACACTCTCCATATAATCTAAGCTGTGCGGACACGCTTTGGCTCTTTTTGTACTCAACGCTGACAGGTTACCAAGGGCCGGAAAATCATTAATGGTGCAGAACAACATAGCACGTAGAGTAAAGTTCTCTCGTTTGTCTGCATCCCATACATGTACCCCTTCGTTCCACAGTATTGCAAGATCTTCTACCAATGGTGCTAGGAACACATCAATATCATTGCCAGGTTGCTTCGGCCCTTGGATAAGTAGTGACATCAAAATATACTTCCACTTCATACACAGCCAAGGAGGAAGGTTGTACATGCATAGAGTCATGGGCCAGGTGCTATGTCGGCTGCTCATGTTACCAAAAGGATTCATTCCATCTGTACTCAACCCAAACCTTATATTTCTCGGTTCCACACCGAAATCTACAAATATCCTATCGATGTTTCTCCATTGGGCAGAATCAGCAACATGTCTTATCATTCCGTCTTTCTTACGCTGCTCCAAGTGCCAACGCATCAATCTTGCATCCTTGCGGTTTGCAAATAAACGCTTCAAATGGGGGATTACAGGAAGATACCACAACACCTTAGCAGGAGGTTCTTGCTTCACCTCGATCCCCTTTCTATCATCAGAGTCATTTTTACGCTTGTATAGGGATGCTTTGCACACCGGACAAACATTTAAGCCAGCATACTCTTTACGGTACAGGATACAATCATTCGGACATGCATGTATTCTTTCTACTTCCATTCCTAATGGACAAAGAATCTTCTTGGCTTGGTAGGTGGTTCTCGGCAATACATTTCCCTTTGGAAGCATGTCCGTTAGGATACCTAACAATGCCGTGAAACTCTTGTCGGACCAACTATTGCTTGCCTTCAATTTCAGTAGTTGTAGAACTGATGATAACCTCGTGTATTGCGGCTTGCATCCTGAGAACAAAAGTTTCTCCGAGTCCTCAATCAAGCCCTTGAATTTACCAAACTCTCTCACTGTAGTTCCCTTCTGCATCACGTAACATCTGATCCAGATTGTCATCATACGATCCATCCGCAACCTCATGATCAAAAGCACAGTCCACAACTGGCATATCGTTGTCCCCCTCGACTATGTCATAACTACCAGCTTCTTGTGTACACTTCTCTTCACTGTGACTGGTCCAACATTTGTACCCTTTTCTGAAACCCCTTCGAATCAAGTGAGCTTCGATCTGCGTTGAGTTGCTAAACATCTTGAGATTATCACAATCAATATATGGACAATACATATATTTTATCCCCTTTTTTAACATATCCAGCTCGGCCGCTCTTCTAAAAACAGACACGCCAATAATGTACTCTTCACTCACACGGTTCTCAATGTGCATCCAGCTTCGATCCATCTATGCTAACTACACAAGTAACAAATGGTTGCCAAAAATGATTATTATCGCTACTACATAGCATATAAGTTATCATCTCTGGTCTTCTATTACAAAAATATGTATGTAAGCATAATTAAAAGTAATTGAGTACTAACCTCTGATTAGATCACTAAGAAGACGGCGATATATTTTCACCCTCGAACTCCCTAAAGCCGGCCGCCTTGTTCCACCGATGCAGCGCAATGAAGACAGATCTGTGTCGACACTGTACGTCCAAGTATTAATAGTGCAATTTATCACGGACGGTTATTAACACGAACCATCTGTGACAACTAATATCAAAGAAGGTTTGTTACATGAACCGTCTATGATAATATAGACATCACAGATGGTTCGTATCAATAACCGTCTGTGATGTCTATATTATCACAGACGGTTCGTGTAACAAACCATCTGTGAACTTTCACAGACGGTTATTAACATGAACCGTCTGTGATGTCTCAATTATCACAGACGGGTCGTGTTAATAATCGTCTGTGATAGTATCACAGCCGGGTGGTAGTATGAACCGTCTGTGATTTACCCGTCCAGTATAGCCTGTTTTGTAGTAGTGATACCTAGAATTTGACTGTATCCTTTAGCAACTAATCTTGCTTTGTACCTAACCTATTCGGTTTGTGAAACGCCTTCCTTTTTCTTGAAGATCCATTTGCAGCGAATATGTTTCTTCTCAATTGGTAACTTGACTAGCTCTCAAGTGCCATTCTTGTCAAAAAATTCTATCTCATCATGCATGGCAGCCATCCATCTTTTTGAATCACTAGAAGAGATTGCTTTTGAATAAGATGAAAATTCTGCAGTACCTTCAATTTTTTCTGCCATATTTAGACAATAAAGCACAAAGTTGGCTTCTTCAATCAATCTCCTAGGAGGCTGAACGTTCCTCCTTTCTCTATTAACTGCAATGGAACATTGTGCTGGTGGTGCAACAATGGGGACTTCTGGAATATTTTTCTTGTTTATTTTTGGTGTAGATCCTGAATCAATAACATACTCCACCTGCATGCTTGATTGCTTCTCAACGGGAATATCAATAGATGGTTTATCATTCAACATAGATGACTCATCAAAAGTAACATCTCTGCTAATAACCACTTTTTTAGTTTCAGATTTCTAGAATTTATATCATTTCACACCAGTTTTATAACCAAGAAAAATGCACTTAACTGCTGTAGATTCTAATTTACCATTGTTGACATGAGCATAAGCAGGACAACCAAATATTCTCAAGTTTAAATAATCTGCTGGAGAGCCAGACCATACCTCAATTGGAGTCTTCTTATCAATAGCCAAATTTGGTGACTAATTAATTAAATAACAAGCAGTGGAAGCGGCTTCAGCCCAATAACTCTTTGATAATCCAGAGTTTGATAACATGTAACGTACATTCTTCATAATGGTTCTGCTCATACGTTCGACCACACCGTTTTGTTGAGGAGTGCCTAGAACGGTGTAATGTCTCACAATGCCTTTTGACTTGCATAGAGTTTCAAATTCTCCTGAACAAAACTCTAAACCATTGTCGGTACGAAGTTTCTTGACATGCTTGCCAGTTTGTCTCTCAATCATAATCTTCCACTTCTTGAATGTGTTGAATACATCCGATTTATGCTTGATTAAGTATACCCAAACTTTTCTATAGTACTCATCAATAATGGTCAATATGTAGCTTACATCTCCAAGTGCTGGAACATGGGATTCTCCGCACAAATCGGAGTGAATATAATCCAATATGCCTTTTGTAGAGTGAGTCGCAGTATTGAACTTCACCTTCTTTTGCTTGTTGAAGACACAATGTTCACAAAACTTCAACTTGTCGATGTTTTTACCATCAAGAAATCATCTTTTGCATAATTCTATCATTCCAACTTCGCTCATATACCCCAGACGCATATGTCAAAGATTAATAGTATTAGAATGAAATGATTTATTTAAGACAACACCAATATTACCTAAAATTGTAGTGCCTTGCAGATGATATAAGTTGGTGACCTTCATATCATCTTTCATCACAGCAAGAGAACTTTTGGTGACTTTCAGAACTCCACCTCCACCGGAATAGTTGTACCTTTTAGCATCAAGAATACTCAATGAGATAAGATTTCTTTTTAAATCCGAAATATGATGAACATCCGACAAAGTTTTGATGGTGTCATCAAACATCTTGATCTGGATAGAACCAATGCCTGCAACCTTGCATGGTGTATTATCACCCATCAACACAGATCCACATGGCGTAGCTTCATAAGTAACGAACCACTCACGGTTCGAACTCATGTGGAAGGTGCAGGCTCAATCAAGAATTCATTCAACGTCGATTTTGCAATTACCAGCAAAGGCAACGAGAACATCTCCATCAGAACCTTCTTTGGTGACAACGGTGGTTCTAGCTTCATCCTCTTGTTGATGCTTCTTGAAATTATTATTCCTCTTCTCCTTGTTCTGCAATTTGCAGCACTCGGATATGTCATGTCCATCCTTCTTGCAATACATGCATGACTTCATGTTTCTAGATTTAGATCTGTCTCTGAATCTGCTTTTGCTTCTACCTCTTGAATTGTCGTATGAACTTTTCTCATATTGCCTACCGCGGACAGACAAACCTTCTGCATGCGTACGTGAACTCCCACCGGGAACCATAAGTTTCATCTTTTCTTTAGTATGCAGAGCTTCATAAGCTTCACTGAGAGTAAGAGTATCTCGACTATATAGAATAGTATATCTAAAAGTAGAGTACGAACTAGGCAGAGAGCATAGCAAAATAAGACCCAAATCTTCTTCATGATATTTTACCTTCATAGACTCGAGGTCAGCAATAACTTCCTTGAAAGTTGTCAGGTGGTTCAGCAATGAGGCTCCTTCAGCCATCTTGTGTGAATAAAGCTTCTACTTCAAATGCACCTTGTTGGTCAGATCTTTGGTCATGCAAATCTGCTCCAACTTCAGCCATAATGCGGCGGCAGATGTCTCTTTCATAACCTCCTGTAAAATATTATTTGATAGATGAAGATGAATTTGAGATAAGGCCTTACGATCTTTACGTTGCTTCTCGTCGATAGACAGTGTGGCTAGCATCTTATCGATCTCGAAAAGAGTATCATCCAAATCAAGATATGATAAAACAGCTCGCATCTTAACTTGCCATAGAGAAAATTTCGTGTCGCGATCCAATAGCGGAAGATCATACTTCAGAGTAGCCATGTGGAAGAAATCTAAATTTTGCTGGTACGAATTTGTGTGTACCTGACAAAATTCTCACAAAAAAACTCCCGATACGATTTTACTGTGCACTTAGCAATTTTGATAAAAAAGAAATCACACCAAGATACCAGATCGGACAGCACTTATCTTTCTTTTGTTAGACCTTGGGTCGCGTGCCGTTCCTTCTCTCTGTTCAACTTAACTTGCTAGCTTTTCTCTAGCGCTGATGCTCTTTGATGTTGCTTCCTCCTGCGCTAGCACTTCTTTTTCCTCTACTACTCATGTTGCACGACAAAGCGCGAGACGAAGATGCACTACACCGACTTGGAGCCAAAACTTGAATTCGGCAACGTTGTTCCCGACGGAGAACTTTTTTCTCAAACTCTAATCTTCTATGCTCTGATACCACTTGTTGCAAATAATGCACAGAAAAAATAGAGACAAGAGACACGAATTTTTATGTGAAAAATCCTTACGAAAAAAAACCACGGGCGCTTAAAGGCAAATCACTATAATGTGGAGAAATTACAATGGAGAGCTTCTCTTGAGGCTTTCCTCGTTGTGCTTGTCTATGTACTATTGGGGTACATATATAGTGTGGGGAAATAGAGTCCCACATAGAGAGGAAACCGAATCAGAGTCTTACATGGAGATAGAGTCCTACATGGAGATGGAATCCTACACGGACACAGTTACAAATTCGAATCACTTTTCAACAAGGAGGTAAAGCTCGCCGATGGCGCCAACGAGAAGGTTGTTGAGGCCAGTAATTAAGAAACTAACACTCAAAACTGACTTCTTGGCTTTGAAATAGCCGTATCTAGAGAAGAGCTTGCAATCTTTGCTCTGGATTTGAAGATGGGATCAAATATACTGCTAGAAAAAAAGAGAAGAAGAAGAGAGGAGAAATATACAATGGCTGGAGAGGTGGCACACCGGCCACCACGCGATAAATCTCAACACCACAAGGGGTGTTTGGTTGGGGGGAGCCATCAGAACCTTTGATAGCTGGCAGCGTGGTGGTGGTTGGTTGGGGGGAGCCATCAGAACGGATCGCGGCCAGTGAGGTCGCCGGTGGCCGGAGCTAGGAGAGTGGGGCCGGATTTGCTCCCTGGAAGCACAAGAACAGGTGATCTACTGTCAGTGGGGAAGTTGCCGTTCTATTACGCTTAGTTGAACATGTAGGAAAATGAAACGCACGACTGAACAACTGATCAAAATTTACCTAAAGTTTGCATTTGAAGAACGACTAGTAGATCCTTCAGTTAGGCGAGAAGGTGAGTTCGATCTACTGTAATCTACGTTGTGTTCATTTTGTTCTAAGTTGTGTTCCACAACACGACGCGTCCACCGTAAAATGTGTAGTATTTTCAGACTAGTGGCAATTTCAACATGGCATGAATATCGGTGGTAATAGCTCTCATTTTTTTTGGCCTTTTGAAGATACGACTTACGTTGGCTGACCATGCAATATTATTGTACCATGTCTGACACTTGTACAGCAAAGAATGGTGGTCACTATATTTGAGTTTAATTTTCAATTTTATTTGTATAGCTACCATTTCCAGGTAAATTTTTATTCCCTCTAGTAAAGTGTATTACACCTTCAAAGTTTCAATGAGAACTTTGTTACAAACAAAACCCTCATGGGACTCCTAAGCTGCTTCCACGGACGACTCAAGGGGCGACCCAACCCGCACCGCCAAAGGCCCTCCTTGCTGGCGTCCCCCTACCAACGGCGACGGCGGTGGGCCCCTCTGTTGTAGCTCCATTCCAGATCTACGTCGAGCGTGGCATCGATTCCAGAGCTACGTCAAATGTGGCATCATGAAGCCTGGCGACCGAAGCACGTCGTGAAGCCCAGAGGCCAGAGGTGACGTGGGGGGAGCCGAAGGTGGCCGGACCTAGCCATCTCCGGGCCGGATGCTTGGCAGCGGCCTTCTCTCTCTTGTGCCCCTCCGCACGTCGCCGCCTCCAACCCCAATGCCATGCATCCAATGGTCGTGGCGTAGATGCGAGTCGTGAAGCCCGGCAGCCGAAGGCGACGCAGGGGCTGACGGGGGCGGCCGGATCTGGCCGTCTATAAGCCGAATGCTTGGCAGGGGCCTTCTCTCTCTTGCCCCCCTCCGCACGTCACCACCTCTAATGCCGCCTTCAATCCCAATGCCATGCAGCCAACTGCTGTGGTGTAGGGGCGCCAGCTTGGGCGACCACTGGCATTGGGGATTCGAGTGGCCGCTGACTTCGGCTCGGGTGTGGAGGTCGTTGGTCGGGTGGCCGTTGGCGTTGGCGTGCACGCGGAAGAAGGCAAGCACCAAAGTTTTCCTGGAGCAGCTGCCTGAATTTCGTTGGAGCAGGCGATGATGCGCCGTGGTAAAAATCACGTTCGGTTCTTGCCGGATCGGGCAACGGCTATGCCTTTGGCATCATTTCCTCGTAGGAGGCATTGCCTTGGGTTACCTGACCCACCCTTTTCGTTTTTCGACGTGTGCGTTGGCCGGTGTTAATTCATCGGTGGTGGTAGTCCGCTCGTCGTCGGGGTCTTGTAAAGGAATACGCGTAGGCTACGGAAGCAAAAAACAAAACTTTTCTACCGCGCACCCAAGAACATCATGCTAAGGAAGGATCATGGATCGTTACCACTTAGACGCGCGCGCGGAAGAAGAATTGAAACCGATCCAATCACCGCGCGTTGAGGTAGTAGTGGAAGTAGCCGATCGTCCCGAACAGATCGTCTCCTCCACGCCGCGCCGATCAACCTTTGCAACGGCGGTGCCTCCACCGTATCCACACGTCCGGGTGGGCGCCGATCGCGAGTGTACTAGCACTCGTGAGCAGCTAGAGTTTGGCTCGGGAGGTGGCGGCTAGGATTTTGCTAGATGTTAATAGGGCGAATCCCCTCTCCCCTCGCCTCCATATATAGACCTCCTCACGTGGGCCTCGTGGACCGAGGCCCAATAGGAGTCTATTCGGATCTCTATCGAATTGAGCCCATATCGAATCATATTCGAATTAGTGTTCCAACCCGTTAAGCGTGCGACCACAGCAGGTTCACGTATACTTGGTCGTGACCGGAAATGCCTTTCGGTTACCATGTTAATAGCGGCCTCTAGTAAGACATATTAACCCCAAAGTATATGTAAAGATCATATCGGTGAACTTGTAATGTTCTCTCATGTACGAATCCCTTTGCCTCACGATATAGATTGAGCTCAAGGCGAGACTGTGTCATCCTCTTAATAGCTCAATCACTCTCTCGATTCCGTGATGGATTATAAACTTGTGATTGACTCCTCAATCACCTTGGCATGGCCATGCACTTTCATAATCCATTACATCGAGGGCCAGAGATATCTCTCCCATAAGGAGGGCAAATTCTATCTTGATCATTCACATCCCACTACATGTTTTATGGCAAATCCGAAGACTACTTTTATGACTACCCGATTCACGGAGTAGTGTTTAGTAGTCCCAAAATAAGGTACTACTCATGTTGGGAACCATGATGATCTCAAGTCTAAGGATTCTACATAAACACTACTTGAGACCAGCGACGACACATGGAATCTCTGCGGTGTCTCATGGCAGATCTATCAACATATGTTCACTAACACATGTCCATATTATTGATTTGGTATCACCATACCATGATCCATGAGACATGATCATCAATCAATACATATCTTGATCTTTGTCTTTGAATCATATTTATTCCTCATATGATATACGATCGGGGATCATTTAGAAATAGCAACATTTTAGTATTTAAGAGTCTCATGAATAAGTCACATACTCATTGATCAATAATGATGATGTCTATTCCAAGGAACAAAGTAATGTATCATAAACATAGTATGTAATATATACAACATCTCCATGTTGCCTCTAGGGCATATCACTATGATCTCCCACTTGCACTAGAGTCAACCATGTAGGTATCTAATACCCATTGCCTAGTGTGAGCCTCATGCTTTGGTGGGAAGCGGCTTTGTCAGCGGATCTGCAATGTTCAAATCCGTTTGTACTTTGCATATCTTCACATCGCCTCTCTCCACTATCTCGCGAATGAGATGAAATCGCCGTAAAATGTGCTTGGACTTACAGTGCGATCTAGGCTCCTTGGCTTGCGCAATGGCCCCACTATTGTCACGATGAGGTCCATTGGGCTGGAGGCACTAGCCATCACACCAAGCTCGAAATAAATTTCTTGATCCAAGCGGCCTCTTTGGCGACTTGAAGCTGCTATGTACTCGACCATTGTAGAATCGACAACCGTCTGCTGCTTGGAACTCTTCCGACTTACCGCACCGCCATTCGAGCGAGAACACAAATCCAGTTGCGATCTAAAATCATCTTTGTCGGTTTGGAAGTTAGCATCGGTGTAACCATTTACAACGAGCTCTTCTTCACCTCCATAGACAAGGAACACATCTTTAGTTCTTCTCAAGTACTTCAAGATGTTCTTTACGACAATCCAGTGACTTTCACTGGATCGGTGGTATCTACTCGTAGCACTTAAAGCATCTGAAACATCGGGCGTGTACAAAGCATGGCATACATAATGGACCCAATAGCGAAGCATATGGAATCGCATTCATTTTATCCGCTCATCGGTGTACTAAGACACGATTCTTGCTAAGATTTATACCATGTGACATAGGTAGAAAACCTTTCTTGGAATCATACATATTGAACCTTTTCAACACCTTGTCAATGTACGTATCTTGGCTTAATCCAATTAGCCTTTTTGATCTATCTCTATAGATCTTGATGCCCAGAATATATCTTTGCCTCTCTAAGTCTTTCATAGAAAACTATTTTTAATGAAGACTTATGATTCGAGCAAAGGAATGTCATTTCCGATCGGTAATATGTCATCCACATATAAGACCGAAATACATTGCGCTCCCACTAGCCTTTTGTAAACACAAGGCTCTTCTTCGTTCTTGATGAAACCAAACCCTTTGATTACTTCATCAAAGCGAATGTTCCAACTCCGAGATGCTGCTTTAATCCATAAATAGATCTTTGGAGCTTGCATATCTTTCCAAGCGATTGCGGATCGACAAAACACGTGGGCTGTGTCATGTACACATCCTCACTCAGATTTCCATTAAGGAAAGCTGTTTTGACATCCATTTGCCATATTTCATAGTCGAAATATGCAGCAATCGCTAGAATGATCGAATAGACTTTAGCATTGCGACGGCGAAAAGTTTCATCATAATCAATACCTTGAATTTGTTTGAAACCTTTGGCCTGTCGCGCTTTATAGATGTGAACATTTCCATCTATGTCTATCTTTTCTTAAAAATCCATTTGCATTCAATGATTTTAACACCATCGGTGGATCAACCAAGTTCCAAACTTGATTCTTGTGCATGGATTCAATTTGGATCTCATGGCTTCAAGCCATTTCTCGAGTCTGGTCCCACCATTGCTTCTTCATAGGTCTTAGGCTCATCGTTGTCTAACAACAATATGTCCCGTTGTTGAGTAGTCAAGAACATGTACCTCTCGGTGCAGCGTGACCTTCGACCTCGTGGTGCTGGTGTGTCCACAAGTTCTTCAACGGTTTGTTCATCTGTTGTGGTTACGTAGGAGCTGAAACGTTATCAGTGTTTCTTGAATTTCTTCAAGTTGCACTGTGCTCCCACTATCCCTTCTTGAGAGAAACTCTTTCTCTAAGAAGACACAATGCTTGGACGACAAACACTTTGCCTTCTCCTCGATTATAAAAGTAATATCCTTTTGTTTCCTTAGGATACCCGATAAAGAAGCATTTATCAGATTTAGGAGTGAGCTTATCATATTGTAAACGTTTTACATAAGCCTCACATCCCCAAATCTTAAGAAAAGACAAGCTAGGGCGTTGTCTGTCCACATCTCATATGGTGCCTTTTCTCTGATTTTGATGGAACCTGTTTAGTGTGAGCGCGGTTTGTTTCAAGAGCGTACCCCAAAAAGACAACGGAAGATCACTTTGGCTCATCATGGGCGTACCATATCTAATAAGGTGCGATTTCTCGTTCGAATACCCCATTCCATTGAGGTGTTCTGGCGAGTCAATTGTGGAACAATTCCACAATCCTTTAGATGATTGCCAAACTCATGGCTCAAATACTCGCCTCCACGATCGGATCGTAGAAACTTGATTGTCTTGCCTAAATGATTTTGCACTTCATTTTGGAATTCCTTGAACTTTTCAAAGGATTCGGACTTATGCTTCATCGGTAGATATACCCATATCTACTACGATCATCGATAAAAGTTATGAAATCTCGAAAACCACCTCATTTATTAAGCTCATTGGTCCACATACATCGGTATGTACGAGTGCCAATAAGTCATTTGCCCGTTCACCTTGACCGTTGAAAGGTGCCTTTGTCATCTTGCCAAGTAAACAAGATTCGCATGTCTCTAATGATTCAAAATCAAATGAGTGCAGAATACCATCTCTATGGAGCTTACGCATGCGTTTCTCATTTATGTGACCTAGCGGCGATGCCAAATAAGCGTGGGATTCAAATCATTCGGACGTTGCCTCTTTGCATTAATGTTATAGACCGGTGACCCTTCAAGAGTAAGCGTATAACACATTCACCAATGGAGTATGACAATAGAACATATCTTTGAAATAAAGAGAACAACCATTGTCCATAGATTTAAAGTCATAACCTTCTGCTTGCAAACATGAAGCAGAAATAATGTTCTTTGAAAGAGATGGAACACAATAACAATTATTCAATTTCAAAACTAATCCTGAAGGTAAAGACAATGGCATGGTGCCAACAGCTACCGCAGCAACTTTTGCTCCATTGCCAACGCGAAGATCCACTTCGCTCCTCCTCAAACTTCTACTTGTTATTAGCCCACAGCGATTTGCAAATGTGAGCAACCGATCCGGTATCAAATACCCAAGAATCGGTTGATGAAGTAGCAAGATTGATCTCTATAACATTTATACAGGTGGAAGTCGTACTTCCTTCTTCTTCTCAAGATCCTCCAAGTACTTTGGGCGGTTCCTTTTCCAATGTCACGATTGCTTACATAGTAACAATCGCATCGGGATGAGCATCGCCCTTCTTGTCTTTCTTGGCCTTAGAACTGCTCGCGATCGCATCGAAGCTTTCTTTCTTTTGACGCGCTTCTCTTGACATAGGGCTTGCCCTTGCCTTTCTGCATCATCATCACATGATTGCTGCTTTTCTTAATGCTTTCCTCGTGATTTTAGCATCCCATGCAACTCGGCCGGGGTTTTGTCAGTTGTTCATGTGAAAGTTCATTATGAATGGCTCAAAGCTCGGGAAGCGGCGGAGAATCACATCGATAGCCAACTCTTGGCTAAGGGAAAACCAAGCTTTTCCGGACTCTCAATGTAGCCAATCATCTTAATCACATGAGGGTGGCGGGATTCCATACGCAAGCTTGCACGCAAATAAGGACTTTGAAGTATTGAACCTCTCACCCTTGCTTGGTTCTCAAACATACCACGTAGCCCCACAATGATATTGTAGGCATCTGTGTTCTCATATTGCTACAAGCTCGAGAGGACATTGTGGCAAGCATGAGACATCTCACATCAAGGCAATCATTCGTTTGCTTCTCATAAGCTCTCCGTGCAGCCACAGTAGCATTATCAGGCAAGTCTTGGGTAAGGAGACTCAAGGACATACTCCTTGTGCTCTTGCTTGAGAACAATTCTCAAGTTGCGATACCAATCCAAAAGTTTGTTCCATTGAGTTTTCTTTCTCAAGAACAGATCGCAAATTAAAAATCTTGGATGCGGCGTTAGTGACATGATCTACAACATAAGAATATGCAAAGTTTAGCACTATGTTTATGTTCATCTTTTATTAAACTATTTAGCAAAAGACTCCCACTATGAGTTTTGCAACAAAAACTCCTCTAAGTTACATAGTGGGTAAAGATCCTCATTTCACTAATTCCTAGTGAGCTTTGGCATCACGGCTAGAAAACTAGTGACATGGGTAAGCAACACCTTGCTAATCACATCCCTATGTGACTCTACTTTGGGTGACATCGGTATGCCTCGGCCCCAATCTATGCCCCAAGGTCCAAAACTATTTTGATAACCTTGTTAAGTAAACCAAATGCTTCCGCATGTAGATGTCTGACATCTACCCCAAATAATGATGATAACCGATGGCACTCTACTTTGGTAGACCTGCCATGCGGTGATCATTATCTTTTAGTGCAACATATGGAAAGGCATTAACACCTAATTTTAAGAGGATTCTATCCTACCAAAGCAACATATCACATATATCATTGCATAAGAATAAGATAGATAACATCATAGATAAACACATTTAAGCGTGAAGTAGTATGGCCCAAAATGGTGATATCCATCTCCAAGTAGGTGTAGACGATCTCTATCCTCCACATCACTCCTTTAGGCCACCATGCTTAAAAGCTTGTAACCTCAAAACTAGGCTACTACCTATAATAGCTAGAAATTGAAGATTACAAAGATAGATTCAAGCATTAAGGTCGACACGCAGGTCATTAAATACAATATATACAGCTAACAATAGCTGAAATAATCATGACACGCAGCCATGAGCAGATGTTACATGCATCACATACATCTCATACATTCAAATAAGCTATAGGGCTATACTATTCACACCATTCCCTGCAAAAACAAGTTAGACGTAGAATCGCATTCTACCTAACGATGTGAACCCACGACGCTATACAAGGGGGGATACACACGGCGGTCCCGCTATGATAATCTTATCGAGCCGATCAAATCAACCCAAATTCGAGCCATTCAAAATGTCTCAATTTTCATTAGATCAATCATATTGATCATCGCGATCGGTATACTTGAGGAGACCACAACACAAGACCTCGATCTGTTGGCTCGATCTCATCGATTGTGCGTGCGATTAGCCTCGATGGTGATTCCGGCCGGTAGGGGCAAGTCGCGCGTACATCAAAGAAGGAGCATGAACTAATCTTTTGGCCTTATGATGCTATCAACTCATACCTATTTCAACCCCTTATGACCGATTGATCTCATCAACCCGTGCTACTGATTTAGGCGTAATAGATCCAATCTACTACTATCGCATATCAACATATGCGCGATCCGGATGCAAACTAAGCAAGATGGCTCGATACCACTAAAGGAATACGCGTGAGGCTACGAGCGAAAAACAAAACTTTTCTACCGCGCACCCAAGAACATCATGCTAAGGAAGGATCATGGATCGTTACCACTTAGACGCAGCGCGTGCGTGAAGAAGAATTGAAACCGATCAATCACGCGCGTCGAGGTAGTAGTGGAAGTAGCCGATCGTCCCGAACAGATCGTCTCCTCCACGCGCCGATCAAGATCGCAACGAGCAGCGCCTCCACCGGTATCCACACGTCCGGGGCTGGGCGCCGATCGCGAGTGTACTAGCACTCGTGAGCGCTAGGGTTTGGCTCGGGAGGTGGCGGCTAGGATTTTGCTAGATGTTAATAGGGACGAATCCCCTCGCCCTCGCCTCCATATATATAGACCTCCTCACGTGGGCCTCGTGGACCGAGGCCCAATAGGAGTCTATTCGGATCTCTATCCGAATTGAGCCCATATCGAATCATATTCGAATTAGTGTTCCAACCCGTTAAGCGTGCGACCACAGCAGGTTCACGTATACTTGGTCGTGACCGGAAGCGCCTTTCCGGTTACCATGTTAATAGCGGCCTCTAGTAAGACATATTAACCCCAAAGTATATGTAAAGATCATATCATTTGAACCTATAATGTTCTCTCATGTACGAATCCCTTTGCCTCACGATATAGATTGAGCTCAAGGCGAGACTGTGTCATCCTCTTAATAGCTCAATCACTCTCTCGATTCCGTGATGGATTATAAACTTGTGATTGACTCCTCAATCACCTTGGCATGGCCATGCACTTTCATAATCCATTACATCGAGGGCCCAGATATCTCTCCCATAAGGAGGGCAAATTCTATCTTGATCATTCACATCCCACTACATGTTTCATGGCAAATCCGAAGACTACTTTTATGACTACCCGATTCACGGAGTAGTGTTTAGTAGTCCCAAAATAAGCTACTACTCATGTTGGGAACCATGATGATCTCAAGTCTAAGGATTCTACATAAACACTACTCGAGACCAGCGATGACACATGGAATCTCTGCGGTGTCTCATGGCAGTCTATCAACATATGTTCACTAACACATGTCCATATTATTGATTTGGTATCACCATACCATGATCCATGAGACATGATCATCAATCAATACATATGCTGATCTTTGTCTTTGAATCATATTTGTTCCTCATATGATATACGATCAGGGATCATTTAGAAATAGCAACATTTTAGTATTTAAGAGTCTCATGAATAAGTCACATACTCATTGATCAATAATGATGATGTCTATTCCAAGGAACAAAGTAATGTATCATAAACATAGTATGTGATATATACAACATCTCCATGTTGCCTCTAGGGCATATCACTAACATCTTGTTAGGCTGATCGGAGTCGTGTTCTTTGTAACCGTTTCTTCTTTGGACCTTTAATTCGGCCTTTCGGCCACCATTATACTACTCTTCTTCTTAACGAATGAAAGTAATTCTTCGCATCTATCCTCTCCAACCCTCCATCATCCTACCTATAATTTATGTCAAATGAACCCATGCCATGCGTGTCACGTAACAGCACTACAAAAGATGATAAGGTTTACAATAGGAAGATCATTAATTAATGTAATATCCTGAACGTCGTTTCGACGTCGGTTTCTAAATTAATCACGGAGTTGCCCGGATTTTTGATAAATCGCGGGAGGTGAAAATAAATTCTTTGGAATAGTCTAAAACAATAAAAAGAGAATTAAAATAATTAATTAAGAGGTTTTGGGTTATCCGGAGGGGTGGGCCAGCCATTTTGGGCCAGACAGCCCAGACGGGGGGCCGTACCCCCTCCCAAACCCTAGCACCCCCTTTATAAACCCCCTCCCTTGGCTCCTCTCCCTTTTTTCCCCACTTGGCCGCCACCCCCATCTCCTCCCTGCGCCTCCACCTCTCCCCCATTGCTGCTGCCCATGGATGCGAAGGAGGAGAGGAAGGAGAAGAAGGAGAGGAAGAGAAGGAGGAGAAGAAGGGAAAGAGAAGAAGTGGAAGAGAGGGGTGATCCCAAATACTTAGGTAATTTTTCCCATCCCAAAACCCTCTGTTTTTACTGTAATTAGGGTTCATAGCACAGGATTTGATGGGGATTAGCAATTATATTCTCCAATTAGAGAGTTCCTGCTGTTTGTCTGTAGATTAATTCGCGCAGTGCGGATATTTGTGCGTTTTAGACCCCTAAGGAGATTTTTACTGAGGGACTCCCCAAAAGGAAAAACGTAGAGGACGATGATACACATCTACTGTATTTTTTTCAGATTTTTTGGCCATATGATATAGACGTACTAGGGTCTGGAATCCCGCTGTCTGTCAGGGGCGCAGACTGGGGCTGTTTGCTGTTCAGAGGGGAATTAGGGGTAGAAGATGATTTTTAAATTTTTGGTCATAATTGAAAAAAAGATAGGGAATTCAGTAATATAGCTTCTATAAAAGAACCAGAATTTTTAGAGTCTTGATCTGTTCTGGGGACGCATTTCAAGTCGGCTGTCCGAACAGAAAGAATAGAGGATGTTCTCTGTTTTGAGCATTTTGTTACACCTTGCTAAGAACAAATTAAAAAATATGTGATCTACATGAAAAATATAGGTATTTAAGTGGGGAATCTAGATATATATCTTTTGCTGTGATGAGTGTTATATTTTTAAAGATAGGAAAATGTTAAGCAGTGCCGCTGCAGTGGGAAGATTGTAGAACCGTTATGCGGGGAAGGTTGTTGCGGCATGTTGGGGCTTAGCAATACCTTTTCTTTGAGAGTCGTGATTGTATTGCTGTTTGTGGTGCTGAGAGATACCTTTTTGGACAAGCGGTTTTGCTTCTGAACGCGCGTGATCTCGTCGCTTCGCCGGTAGAGGCAAGTAAACGTAGCGGATGTGCTACCGTTTAACCCGTTATTCTTACTACTTGCAATATGCATGATTTTCGTAATGTTAAATGATATGCCATGATTACATGCTTTGTAAGTAAGAATGTGGTAGCAAGATATTAATTGCTTGCCATGTTTGGATGAGTTTTGGTAGTATTGTGGTAATTTGCTTAATGAGCTAATTGTGGTTTATATGAAGTAATATGCCATGGATGGATAACTTATAAATGAGATGATATTAGCAATTAACAGTTGAATGTTATGCTTTGAATGACTTGTTCGTAGTCATGAGGTAGTTGCTATATGTGCCAATTGTGGAACAAGTTTATATACTTATGGTGGTTATGTTGATGTTATGCTTTGAATGACTTGCTCGTAGTCATGAGGTAGTTGCTATATGTGCCAATTGTGGAAGAAGTTTATATATTCATGGTGGTTATGTTGATGTTTCTTTGAGGGTATGTTCATGTTAATCATGTTGATATCCCTTCGAGGTTGAAATTTATGTGGTTGACCTTCGTTGTTAAATCCTTGTGGTTTATGATTATCACATCATTCATAACATGTCATGACATTGCATTGTGGATGTCGCCGCTTATAGCCGCGACCGTACCGGTACAGCATCGTGCATTGCCGTAGCACGATGCACACTTTTACCTTGTTGGGTAAAGGTGCAGTGGAGCATAGCACGCATATGCATTGCATTGTGGAAAGATCATTTGCATTCTTATGCAATATATTGTGGTGAAGTCATTTTACAAACAACTACAACTTCATAGTTGTAATGTGGAATTGGCTAATGAGGGCCACTTGTGGTATGAGGAAAGTGGCTGTGGTTGTAGATTGTGGTTCATCCCTTGTGGTATGATAGGGGGTTATGATTGTGGCATGTGATTCATTTCTCTTGTGGTAAGTGGTAATAGCAGTTGTGGATACGAGGAATAATAAAGTTAGTGAGGTAAATCATGTTAATGCTTTATTGTCATTGGTAGTGGTGGTGGTGGATGATATGAAGTAGTTAATCAAGATTCATTTGCTAATGTTTTACTAATGCTGGTAGTAAATATGGTTGAGGCAATAATTGTGGTCATTTGGGAAATGGATATTGATGCTTAATATCATTTTAGTTTAATTAGCTTATTAATGAATATGGATGCACATTGTAGATGTGGAGATGTGAATACTTTCATGATGTTGTATATTTGTTTGTAGTCTGAATAGCCTGTTAAACAGTTTGCTTGCTGAGATTTTTATCTCACCCTTGTTTCCCCCCTACAGGTGATTCTTGAGCATTCATGGGATGGGAAGAGCGGCACCATAATAATGCACTTGGTTCACCAATTCATGCTGTAATAAAGTCGATAGAATTCTAGCCAAATGCCTAACTATCTGTGGATGATTGTTTTAGTTAATAATGATGAACTTGTGATCTACTCTTTGATTAATCTGCTAGAGGTTGTTTCAATTATTGAACTTGTTATCGTTATTTTTATTCTCTTAGTTGATTATGCTTCCGCTTAATGCTTCATGTCTAGAAATTGTTGCCGGAATAAATTATCTTGAAATTTTTGGGCCAGCTGTAGAGTGGTTTAGTGGCATTCCAGGGTAATATGGGTCCTGGGGTGTTACAATTAATTACGGCAATTATATCCTGCACGCACCTGGATACTAACATCTCAGGCATTAAATGGCTATGATCATGACTTGTGAACAATGAGACAAGCCCTCTCTCCCCCTCACACAGACACACACACACACACAAGAAATTGAGATGGATGTCGCCATATCTGCAGTTGCAAGTGATCTTTTTAGCCGATTCATCTCCTACCTGATCTGCAGGTCTCGAAACCGTGTCTCCCGTGAGCAGCAGGCGGAGAGGTTGCAGCAACTTCTGCTAAGGGTTCACACCGTTGTTGAGGAGACGGACGGGCGACACATCACCAACTCCGACATGCTTCTACAGTTGCAGATGCTAGAGAGGGCGATGTATAGAGGCCACCACATGCTCGACACCGTCAAGTACAAGCATCTCGGCGAGGGTGCCGAGGAGCAGGTGAGTGACGAGTCATCTGCCTTGTATTTGCCTCGAAAACGTCTTCGCTTAGTTGCTAGTGTGGCAAACTACGATGCTACCAGTAGGGTGATACAAAGCGCGGTTGATGATCTAGAGGCTGTCGTCGCTAACATGACACAGTTTGTTCTACTTTTGGCCAGATGCGAACCCATATGCCGTAGACCGTATGATACTTATCTTTACACTGACAATTACCCCAACCGTGCTTCCGATCGTCGGTGCACCTCTAGTTGGGAAGGAGACTCTGGTTGCGCATGTGTGCGGCGACGAGAGGGTCCGGTCTCACTTCTCTTCGATCTTGCACCTCAATGGGGAGAACTTTTTGGGAGCGGATTGTGTATGCTACATGCCTAGAAAGACTTACACTACTACAGAAATCATCATCACAAACGGTTCAAAAACGTCATCATAGATGATTTTTTGAATCGTCTGAATTTATAGTCAGTGATAATATGATGTCATCACAGACAGCTTTTGAACCGTCTGTGGTGTAAATATCACATACGATTTTTAACTAAAAACTGTCTGTGATAGCTGATAATCACAGACGGTTTTTAATGAAAAACCGTCTGTGATATATAAATATCACAGACGGATTTTAGTTAAAAACCATCTATAGTATTCTTTTCTACCCCTAAATCTATTTCTCTTTATTGGTTACCATCAGGAAATACCAGCCATACCCTCTGAAACAAACAGATCAACATGTACATATATACATACAATTCATATCTCAATTCATTTCACAAACATAAAACATCCAACGCACATCTCAATTCATTTCACAAACATAAAACATCTATTTTGCAAATCAATTAATTGAAATGAAATAAAATATCCATTAACAAATACACAATTACAAAAGATCAACATTGTATTTGCACTTAGATGGTAACATTGTATTTTTTATTACTCTATCACTCTGGAATCGAGGTCTCACGAAAGGAACAATCCATAATCAACGACTTGTCAGGCTGCACAAGCAATACTTGGATGGTGCAATCACCATCCATGTATTGCTTGTGCAGCCTAACAAGTCGTTGATTATGTATTGTTCCTTTCGTGAGACCTCGATTCCAGAGTGATAGAGCAATAAAAAATCATTCTTTGTTGTGAAACTCTCCATCTGAGTTTATGACTTGAGCCACCAAAAAGTACGCGCACTCTCCTCGAATTTGTGCAAGGTCGGTCTGTTGCAATGCAATTGTCGGGATAGACGCAGTCTGTCGATAGGAATATCAATGTGCGTATATATATAATCTGATAAGTATGAAATAATTATGGAAGATTGACAAACCTTTGAATTGGTGATTTTCGAGGAATCGAGGAGTTGTCTCATATGGTGGTAAACGTAGAATCCACATGTATTGCCCTGCGGCTGCTGGTGGCAATGTAAAAAATAGAATGTGTTAATTCAAGAGGTATTACTACCAACAGTTGCATAGAATTAATTAATGTGTACTAGTAAATACCAAAAAATTTAACATGTTTCAGGCCGTTGGCCCCTTGCGTCGAGAGACCTACCTTTGCAACGTACAGGGCGAATGACCTACGTGATTCAAAAAAGTTAACTTTAGTCATTTGGAAGGAAAGAAAGAGTACAATATAGTTATGTATGGAGAAAATATGGAGAAAATATACTTACTTATTGATTAATTGGCTGATAACTGTGTAGTCAGTTTTATTCTTATTTAGGGAATCAAGGTGTATTGTCTTATTCCATTTTGGTACAATTACTATTAAAATCCAGTGGAACCCCCTAATTGTAGGGCATAAGTACGTATTCCTTATCGCGGTGAGCCAGCAGTACTGCTGTAATGTACCTCTCGATGACGGATGCATCCTTGGTGATGGTATACATGGCGACCAAGTGTGGGTCCAGGAAACCAACCGATGATTTAGATGATCTAGCTGCAGTCAGCATGTGTCTATATATGTACACATAAAAGCAACAAATTATATATGACATTTATCGGTATGACATGAACGGAAACTATGATTGTACACACTTATAGCGTCCAGCATCGAATGAGTGAGGCGTCGAGAGCGTTGAGTGTAAAAAGATTGAATAAATCTTCAAAGGTCACCGCGAAGACACAATCATGAATGTTGTGTTGTAAATGATCCGACTTGAATTTGACAGTGATACCTGAGCGCTGTTCTCCCTGTGGCTTATTGGCCTGTTCTATATACCAAGAGTGTAATCTCTAGCAACTAAGTCTTAAGATTAGGAGACGCTCTTCCGAGACGATCAGTGGCTCACCTAGCACGAATTTGCGGCCAATGATAGGTACAGGATATCATCATCAGTCTTCTTTAATTTGCCCCTGCTGCCTCGACTGTAGGTCGACTATAAGGTAGCACTGGCAGAAGTTGCTGCACCAGGAATAGCTTCCGTGGACATGACACCGATGCAAGTAACGGTGGTGGAGATACGCCTTGTGGAGATGGCACCAGTGCATGTAGCTCTGGTTCGGATTACCCTTGTGGACCTGTCACTGGTGAAGAAGCCTCCAAGCAGATGTCGCTTTTGGGCCACTGGATGAAGGTTCCAATGGCTTGCCCTAGAGTCACAAGCTCGTTGTTGGGGCACTTCGGTAACGGGACGACCTCGAAATTGGCATGCACACCATCCATATTCACTTTTCCAAAGCTTGTCGCTAAAGGTGCACCGTGCACCCTAGTCCCCTGATTGGACAGATATGCCTGGCCCCAAGCAGTGCACAAGGCAACAGAGGCATATCTCACTTGGAGCTTGCACTTCATAGGCTCCTACAAAACGATACAAAATTAGCTACTCCAATAGGCCTATCAACGGATTGAGCATTCTAGAGATAATAATTATTACCAAGATGTCGTTCACAAGAAATCTGGCCTCGCTTTCCGTTGTAGGATTGGATG
The DNA here is from genome assembly GCA_036346265.1 of Melocanna baccifera. Taxonomy (NCBI): domain Eukaryota; kingdom Viridiplantae; phylum Streptophyta; class Magnoliopsida; order Poales; family Poaceae; genus Melocanna; species Melocanna baccifera. The sequence continues at coordinate 16,747,589 of CM070704.1, read as the reverse complement.
CGCAGCTACTTCGACGGTTAGGGGGGGCTGGCTAGAATAGGAGCGACGGCGGCGGCCTGCTGATTTTCTGTAAATCTTCGCATCTCATCTCTGACGTAATCAGCAAGCTCCTCTCTAAGAGATGCCTTGATGTCCTCTCGTAGCTGTGCCTCACGCTCAGGTTTGTTTCTCTTCCTACTCCGATACAATTCGAAGTTATCTGAGAAACTATATTTCCAAGGAACATAAAGCCCAAAGCCTCTCGTACGACCCGAGTGCTCCCTGTTTTCCAATGCCGCGGAGAGTATGTCTTTCTCCCTAGTTGACTAGAATGATCCCTGAAAAGATTCTACACTCAGTGAATTCTGCAAGAGCCCGACATGTCATTTAACTTAATTCCTACGAAGTTGTGGAGTAATTACAAGCTATGTAGTTCGATATCTTACCAGGCGGTGGGACACATCTTGGTCTGCAGAGTTTCAAAAGGAGATGTCCCCCGACGACGTGGTAAATGACCTTGCTCTAATCCAATTTTGAGCGCGCTCATCCGGGATCATGGCAAATGGTGGGGCGGTGTCCCGCAGGATTGCCTGTTCGTCCTCCTTCCTCCACTACGGGATTTTACCCACATACCCAGCTATGCCGAGTCTGTGGATGTGTGTATTTTTTGCCTGAAGGGCCTTGAGCGCCGCACTTGCACTTCTGAAATCTTCAGCCGTCTTTGTCACCTTAAACTCTTCCCATTGTGATTTCAGGAATGGGTACTTATGAAAGGGCGTTAGATCCTTATCGACGTAGTGCTTGACAAGCATGCTCTTAAAGTTCTTCCATGCTTTGCACGCCGCTAGCAAGGCATATCGTTGCATGGAGTCATGGTGTTCTTTTGGGATCTTGAACAATGCAACAAATCTCTGTCAGCAGCTCACATTTCTAAGTCTCACTCACGGTCTTCCAAGAATCGAATGTGATCTCAATTCGTTCTCGTGCAACTATTTCGATCATTCTTTGAAATGCACACGCTGCTCAGCGAGGAAGGAGAGGGGTCCCAGATCCATCGACCTCTGTAATGGTAAATCGGCCCTTAGGCTTTTTCGATAATTATCTTCCTTGGCGTTTTGATTTTAGAGCGGACGCATCCGGCGATGATGTTGAAGAATGCGCGGATGACATGTTGGCCTTCTCATATATGAAAAGTAAGATTTAACATATATTCATAAGTATAAATATTCATAAGTAACATATACAGAAATATATATTCATACAATGCATACTTGAAGCCATCATATACTTGAACATATATTCATACAAGTGTTCTAATAAGCCATCATATACTTGAACATATATTCATATAAGTGTTCTAATAAGCCATCATGATGGGGACAGGGTCCCGACCTTCCAACAGGTTCTGGATAAGTTCGATTTGGTGGAGGCGCGACACAAATCGATCCGGCTTCCGAACAACACGTCCCGAACCCCGCAATCGCAGCACCACATCTCCTCAGGTTATCAACCGTGCGCAGCTGGTTGACCTCGCCAAGAAGGCTAATCCTCGCCTGCAAATCGAAGAACACAAGCAAGAACAAGGAAGAACACAACGCAATTGCAGATGTATTGATTTAGCACTCGAAAATTGGGGTCTCACAAACTGATGAACGGCGAAACTGTTCAAGACAAAATTAATCTAAGCAAAACCCAACCCTAATGGTGGGGGTGGCGGCTGTATATAAAGGAGTGAGGGGCGTGCAAAACCCCTGGATGCGCCCTAATGGGCTCCAACACGATACAAAGCCGAACGGCCCAAAATACGGTGGCGCGGCACCCTGACAGATTCTGAACGTCCACTTGTTTCGATGATTCCCGTTGACTCAGAAGGAATTTTGATATGGGACTAGAGCCATTGGAAAGGTCTCCTTCTTAGCTTTCCATATATATGTGGAACGTCCAAAACGGAGTCCGTATGCGTCCTGGGCGTCTGTTTTACTGCAGGCTAGTCCTGAAGGCCGAGGCAGACGCGAACTCGAGTTGGACTAGGCCTCCGGCTTGACTTGGACGTCCTTGCTGGTCTTCTCCGCCTCCACACCTCTCTCCATGTACTTCATGACCCTCTCCAATGTTCCTAAGCAAGATAACATCATTAGGTAGCAATCTATTCTCAAAACTATAAAAAGGATTGCTTAAGAACGAGCTCACCTCTAGATTTAATTGTCGCATGCGAGCTCGGGTCATTGGACCTTGCATAACGGTTGGAGGATCAGCGGTTGCATCCGAAGGAGTGATGTCCTCATCATCCTCCCCCTCTTGAAGTGGAGTCGTCCTCGACTGAAACTCATCTTCTTCTCCCAAGTATGGCTTCAAATCTGCAATGTTAAAGGTGGGACTAACCCCGAACTCGGGTGGCAACTCAAGTTTATATGCATTATCATTTATTTTCTCAATTATCTTAAAAGGACCAGCAGCTCTAGGCATCAATTTTGACTTTCTTAACTCAGGAAATCTATCCTTTCGCAAGTGCAACCAAACAAAATCACCCGGTTCAAGTTTAACTTCCTTTCTACCTTTACTACCAATAATCCTATATTTTTCATTCATCTTTTCAATGTTTGCCTTAGTAGTCTCATGCATTTTGACAATAAAATCAGCACGCTCCTTAGCATCATTATGAACTCTCTCACTAGTAGGTAAAGGTAAAATATCAATAGGGGCACGGGGATTGAATCCATACACTACCTGAAAAGGACTTACCTTGGTGGTGGAGTGTTCCGCTCGATTATATGCGAACTCAACATGCGGCAAACACTCTTCCCACAGCTTCAAATTGTTCTTCAAAACAGCTCGCAACATGGTAGACAATGTGCGGTTCACCACCTCGGTTTGGCCATCAGTTTGTGGGTGACATGTTGTAGAGAACAACAACTTTGTATCCAACTTGTTCCATAGAGTATGCCAAAAATGACTCAAGAACTTGGCGTCACGATCTGAAACAATAGTAGAAGGCATAACATGCAAACGAACTATCTCTTTGAAAAAGAGGTCAGCAATATGAACGACATCATCGGTTTTATGACATGGTATAAAGTGAGCCATCTTAGAAAAAGGATCCACAACAACAAAAATGCTATCCCTCCCCCTCTTAGTCCTGGGCAATCCTAAAACAAAGTCCATAGAAATATCTACCCACGGAATAGAAGGAACAGGAAGAGGCATATATAAACCATGTGGATTCAAGCGAGACTTAGCTTTTTGACATGTCGTGCAGCGAACCACAAACCGCTCAACATCTCGCCTCATTTTTGGCCAAAAGAAGTGTGCGGCCAGAACGTCCTCCGTCTTCTTAGCACCAAAATGTCCCATCAAACCGCCTCCATGCGCCTCCTGCAACAACAAAAGATGAACGGATCCAACTGGAATGCATAGGCGGTTAGCTCTAAACAAGAACCCATCATTGATCACAAATTTATTCTATGCTTGTCCCTCTTTACAATGCAACAACACATCCTTAAAATCAGCATCAAAAGCATATTGTCCTTTAATGGTTTCAAGACCAAAAATGCGAAAATCAAGTTGAGACAACATGGTATAGCGTCGAGACAAAGCATCAGCAATCACATTATCCTTCCCTTTCTTGTGTTTAATGACATAAGGAAAAGATTCAATAAATTCAACCCACTTAGCATGTCTACGATTCAAATTGGTTTGACTACGAATATGCTTAAGTGATTCATGATCGGAATGAATGACAAATTCTTTAGGCCATAAATAGTGTTGCCACGTCTCTAAAGAACGAACAAGAGCATACAATTCTTTATCATACGTGGAATAATTAAGAGTAGGACCATTCAATTTTTCACTAAAGTAGGCAACATGTTTGCCTTCTTACATCAAAACACCACCAATACAAATTCCGCTAGCATCACATTCCAGCTCAAAAGTCTTACCAAAATCCGGAAGTTGGAGCAATGGTGCGTGTGTAAGCTTGTCCTTCAAAAGATTAAAGGACTCCTCTTGTGATGGCCCCAATGGAACACGACTCCTTCTTTGTCAACTCAATCAACGGTGTCGCAATGGTGCTGAATTCCTTGACGAAGCGGCGATAAAATCCTGCAAGGCCAAGAAAACTCCGCACTTGGGAGACCGTCGTGGGCGTGGGCCAACTCCATATCGCCTCCACCTTGGCTCTATCAACCTCAATTCCCTGTGGAGTCACAACATAGTCAAGAAAAGAGACTCGATCCGTGCAAAAGGTGCACTTCTCAAGGTTACCAAACAAACGTGCATCTCTCAAAGCATTAAAAACAGCACGTAAGTGATTCAAATGTTCATCCATGGACTTGCTATAAATCAAGATATCATCAAAGTAAATGACCACAAATTTGCCAATGAAAGGACGTAAAACCTCGTTCATTAATCTCAAGAAAGTGCTAGGTGCATTAGTTAAACCAAAAGGCATGACTAACCACTCATACAAGCCGAACTTAGTTTTAAAAGCAGTTTTCCATTCATCGCCAAGTTTCATTCTTATTTGGTGGTATCCACTACGCAAGTCAATCTTTGTGAAAATTATAGCACCACACAACTCATCAAGCATGTCGTCTAGCTTAGGAATAGGATGACGATACCTTATAGTAATGTTGTTAATGGCTCTACAATCTACACACATACGCCAAGAACCATCTTTTTTTGGAACCAAAAGAACAGGAACAGCACAAGAACTTGTCGCTGAATCTTCTTAGTCTCTTCGGGATTGGTCCTGTATGCCGCACGGTTTGGCAAACTCGCTCCAGGGATCAAGTCAATCTGGTGCTCAATCCCTCGAATGGGTGGAAGTCCTGGAGGTATCTCATCAGGAAAAACATCTCTAAACTCCTGCAAAGGTTAGTGACAGAGCAGCAAAGTGCAAGGCATATTATCAAGAGAAAATAAAGCATCTTTGCACACAAAAGCATAGCATGTATCATTAACATCATCAATTTCAGCAAGGTCTGATTTTGTGGCAAGCATAACAGAATTTTTTAAATTGATTACTTGCTGTTTTTCAGATTTAACATGTTCCTTTGGATCATTAGCGATGCAGTTGTCTCCCTATCGGCCTCTATAATCTCACTGGGACAAAGGCGTAAAGTAACTTTCTTTCCCTTATGCATAAAAGTGTATTTGTTACTACTACCATGGTGTAAAGCATCATTATCAAATTCCCAAGGTCGACCCAATAAAAGAGAGCATGCTTGCATGAGAACCACATCACAATCAACATGATCAGAATAACCACCAATAGAAAAATAGACTCGGCATGTTTGTGTTACCTTAGCTTTTCCAGAGTCATTTAACCACTGAATATGGTATGGATGTGGATGCGGTCGCGTGGTCAAGCCAAGCTTCTTGACCAAATCGAAACTCACCAAGTTGTTGCAGCTTCCTCCATCAATGATGACACGTGCGCCGATTCTTGATTGCGAAGAAAGTCTGAAACAAATTATGGCGTTGAAGCTTATCGGATTGTTGTACCTGTGCCGAGGACTCGCTGCACAATGATGCTCCGTAGCGTCGCTGTGGGCGCCCACCAAGGACCAAGTCATCATCACCACCGCCATTGTCATCCGAGGCGGCAACAACATCATCATCATCCTCCTCGACATCCGAAGTGCTGATGTAGCCTCCATCTTCGTCGCGATGTATGCCCGTTGGCTAGGCAATTCTTACGACATGACCAAGCCCATGGCAGCGATGGCATCGAATGTCGGAGGAGCGGCCCGTTGAAGCCACGGAAGAAGAGCTCTTGGCTGGACCACGCAAAGGAGTTTTTGTAGAATCGCAAGGCGTGTCGTGGATGGTGGCTTGGTGGCGCTGCTGCAAACTTGGTCGCAGGTGGTGGAGGAGAACGAAAACTTCGAAGAAGACTTGGGCAGTCCCGTCGATGTAGTCGTTCACGGCGTGTAGGAGGGTCGTCCGGTGTTTGCCTTTGCTGATTCCTTGCGTCCCTGTAATTCTTTTTCTGCAAGCATAGCAAGCTGGAACAACTGGTTGACAGTAGTAAATTCTTTATAATCAACAATGTCCTGAATTTCACACCGTAACCCTCTGTAGAAACGACAAATCTTATCCTCCGTTTCCTCAACAACCCCACAACGCACCATACCCTTTTGAAGCTCAGCATAATAGTCCTGAACAGAACTATCACCTTGTTCTAAGCGCTGTAATTTTTTCTCAAATCACGTTTATATGAAGGAGGAACAAAGCGATTACGCATAGCTTCTTTTAATCGCTCCCATGTATCGGGTTGTAAGCGCATGGTACCCGATTCATTCCACGGATAATAGCAAAGTCCTTAAACTCACTAGTAGCTTGTCTAACTCTATGTTGTTCAGAACCAAGTGAGAATTAAACTTACGCTCTACCGTCATCTCCCAATCAAGATATTTTTCAGCATCATAAAGACCGTAAAAGATGGAATGGTAAATTTAACTTTAGCAAAAGGATCATCGTTACCATGGCGGTTCGGTTATTACCTCCCATACCATGTCGGTTTTGCTGAAGACGCCGACGTAGTCGTGCATCTTGTGTCGCCCGCTGAGCAATGTTGCCATCCGCATCAGACATTGTGTCATCGTCATGACGATGGCCGTCATTGACAGGTGGCAGGCGTGTCTCCAATGTGTCCATCCGACCAGTGAGATCGACCATTCGCGCTCCACCCGCTCAATGCCTTCGTGGTGTTCAAGCGGGCAATGGCGGCGACGATGGTGTCCATTCGCGCGCCGAGATCAGTGAATGAAGCATTTTGTTTGTCGAGCGCAGCTTGTAGCTGGCCGCGACTAACACACTCGTTGAAGTCGACCGGTGTCCCGTCCCCTTCGTATCCTGCCATGGTTAGTGGAAACACAGGGAAAACAAAAGATTATCCCTATCAACTACAAAGGAGGACAGTGGAAACCCGCAAAGAAGTGGCTTACCAAGCTCTTACAAGTGTTCTTACCATCGCAAGCGATGGGTGGTACAACCGGGCTGGTTCGTGATACCTCGAGAGTGTGACCCGGCGATTGCAAGGGTCAAAAATTGTGCTGTCCGGAAGTATGTATATGGAGTTTGGAAGGCCAAATATGTGAGTGGAACACAAATCAATAACAGATAGTAATGCTGAATAAATGTCCAAAGCACTGGTCCGAGTTGCTGGCCTAAAAGGTGTCCTATAACAGGTATGATATGATGAACAAGGAATCGACCAGAATAGTAAAGCAAAGACAGCAACAAAGATGGTCAGGCAAAAACAGCACAAAACGAATGAATCTCTGTCACCTAAAACTGTGATCTCTCTTTTTTTTTTCCTTTTTTTTCTTTTTTTTTCTTTTTTTTTAGCCACGGAGAGCACTTTTTGTGTGTTTTTCTCTCTCCTCTCTATTATAAGCAAATTTTTTTATTTTTGCTTCTTTTTTTATTTTTTTCACAAAGCAGAGCACAGAAATAGGAACCACACAAAGTTTCACCTCAATCTGATGTAAGGTGTGGCCTACAGAAAATGATGAATGTGCTGTAAAATTGGTAACGAAAGATCGGAGCTCGAGTACTGCACTTTGCAGGCCGAATTTGGGCAAAATAAATTTGCCGAACCCAACAAAGTGGGGGAGTATCAGATGTAAAATTTAATTTCACCCAATTTCAAAAAAAAATCGCCTGATTTCGAGTCCGTATGCAAAAGTTACGGCCGTTTGAAGTTTGGCTTCCGAGTTATGGTTTCTGTGGAGGTCAAAACGAGATTGGGTGGAGGAAATTGGTGGAAATTGGGGGCGGAAGCTCGGGAAAAGGGTGGGGGATGGTGTTGGGTGATCACGAGACAAAAACAGAGGGTGAGATATGGGTGTAAGCTGTGTGATCACGAGACAAAAACAGAGGGTGGGATATGGGTGGGAAAACAAAAGTCGGCTAGGGTTTGTATGAGAGGTAGCGGAAGCAAGACAACCCGAAACAAAACACGATCTAAACCAGCAACACAACTCGACTAAGGACACAAACTCAACACTACGGACTCTGAAATCAAATTGTGCAAAAGGCTAAAATAGATCTGGGACAGGAAACAACCTATGACTACAATTTTTTTTAGGGCTTTTTCTTGGACTCTAGGATGAAACTGAAAACAACAAAGGTAGGGTAAACTCGAACCTGAAGGAACACCTGAAGCTCTGATTACCACTTGATGGGGACGGGGTCCCGACCTTCCAACAGGTTCTCATACAAGTGTTCTAATAAGCCATCATATACTTGAACATATATTCATATAAGTGTTCTAATAAGCCATCATGATGGGGACGGGGTCCTGACCTTCCAACAGGTTCTGGATAAGTTCGATTTGGTGGAGGCGCGACACAAATCGATCCGGCTTCCGAACAACACGTCCCGAACCCCGCAATCGCAGCACCACGTCTCCTCGGGTTATCAACGTGCGCGGCGGTTGACCTCGCCAAGAAGGCTAATCCTCGCCTGCGAATCGAAGAACACAAGCAAGAACAAGGAAGAACACAACGCAATTGCAGATGTATTGATTTAGCACTCGAAAATTGGGGTCTTACAAACCGATGAACGGCGAAACTGTTCAAGACAGAATTAATCTAAGCAAAACCCAACCCTAATGGTGGGGGTGGCGGCTGTATATAAAGGAGTGAGGGGCGTGCAAAACCCCTGGACGCGCCCTAATGGGCTCCAACACGATACAAAGCCGAACGGCCCAAAATACGGTGGCGCAGCACCCTGATAGATTCTGAACGTCCACTTGTTTCGATGATTCCCGTTGACTCAGAAGGAATTTTGATATGGGACTAGAGCCATTGGAAAGGTCTCCTTCTTAGCTTTCCATATATATGTGGAACGTCCAAAACGGAGTCCGTATGCGTCCTGGGCATCTGTTTTACTGCAGGCTGGTCCTGAAGGCCGAGGCAGACGCGAACTCGAGTTGGACTGGGCCTCCGGCTTGACTTGGACGTCCTTGTTGGTCTTCTCCGCCTCCACACCTCTCTCCATGTACTTCATGACCCTCTCCAATGTTCCTAAGCAAGATAACATCATTAGGTAGCAATCTATTCTCAAAACTATAAAAAAGATCGCTTAAGAACGAGCTCACCTCTAGATTTAATTGTTGCATGCGAGCTCGGGTCATTGGACCTTGCATAACGGTTGGAGGATCAGCGGTTGCATCCGAAGGAGTGATGTCCTCATCACATCATATACATATACTTGAACATATATTCATACAAGTGTTCTAATAAGCCATCATATACATATACTTGGACATATATTCTAAGAAGTCATCATATACAAGTGTTCTAATAAAGCATCATATACTTGAACATATATTCATACAAGTGTTCTAATAAATCAAGTATCAAGTGTTCTAGTAGAAAATGCACAAATGCAAGAAGTGTGGATAACTCGGCCATATATCAGAAGACTTGCAAGGAGAATGTACCTATAGAGGAACGTAGTTAGAGGAGGAGGGTGTCGGGCTCGCGGGGGAGGAGGGCGCCAGAGTCGGGATAGGAGGGTGCTGGGCTCACGGGGGAGGAGGGCGCTGGAGTCCAGGGAGGCGGCGCTGGGCTCGGTGTAACACCCCAGTCAAACAAAGACCTGGAATGCTACCAAACTAGAAGTAAAACAATGTTAACTAATTATGTTATACAAAATTTTGGCAGAGCCTCCTTTGTTTATCTATCCAAAACAGAGATTTCACAATTAGTAACAATTATAATGGACAATCCTCAAGTAACAAATTCAATGCTAAGCAATTAGATTAAAGAGTACTAAACTATTCATGGATATAATACCTAGAGAAAGAGCATGAGTATCATGAATATTCTAAACTCTTATTACAAATAAAATCCAAGGGTAATAATCAAATGATACTTACATAGTCCTTGCGTCCTATATTTAATTCTCTTCCTTTATTTCCATTATAGGTGGAACGTGCAAGTGCAACTAGCTTATTCTTTCCCTTTCCCCAAGCATGCCGATCTCATAATGGTACCTAAAAAAACAACAGCAACAAGAGTGAGTCCAATGACTCAGCAAATATAATAGAAAAATACCAAGAACATTCACAAACATCACTTCACCCATTCATCTATCAACCATATAAATAAGCCATGCTATGCAAGATGATCAACAATCTCTTTATCTCTTTCTGTTTTGCATTTTACCGGTAATGCAAAGTGTGCATCCGTCGAAACACACCCATGCCTGTACCACCTGGTACAGAGACCAATTGCCCATACTCCACAAGTATGGGGACCTTTAGCCCATTATGTCATCAACATGACGGGGACCTCGGCGCTTAGTCATCTCGTGACTAAGATTTCAATAGATCAACATGATGCATATGCGTGAATGTCTCAATAAAATAAATTTTGCATTTACATTATCCATGCACTAGAAATATTCATGAACACTGTAAATTGCAATCACTCATAAACAGCATCAATACATCCTAACCACAACCATGACACATATATATTCATATTATGGATCAAACATCGACGTTCCATACTATCAACTTTCAAACCATCATTACACTTGCCTTAACCGTGAGAAAATGGCGGACGTGCAGAAAATGCCACCTCTGGGATCCGTCCTTCACCTGAATAATAATTATAATAGTTGCTAAGATAACAGTAGCGAACCTTTTCCGAAATAAAAACAATCACGAACTAGTAAATTCGTCTAACTTGGTTCCAATTGCCAAATCCTACAGGTCATCCCGCTCTCCTCTGAGGACAGTCAACTTCAAAAATTCATATCTATTGGTACAGGAGTCCGAATAGGGTTTTCGTAGACTTTGTGGAAAGATAATTAAATTATCTAACTAAATCTAGTTGGTGAGCCTCCTTGATTCTGCCATCTTCTATCCGCACCATCCAATTTTTTAAAACATCAATTTCACATCGGGTCCTCTCGACAGAGCACTAAAAATGCTATAACTTCCAGCCCGAGTGTCGAGATCATGATTTCTTTACCTTCCTGGAAAGCTAAGACAATTATCTACAACTTTCATAATATGGAGATCCTCTGATTCTTCCGTTTTCTAATCACCCAATCCAATCTACCAAAATCGATGAAATCTCGATCCATGAGCAGTCTTACAATAAAAAATCATAACTTCTGCTACAAAGGTCCGATCGACGCGTTCTAGCACTTCATGGAAAGATAAAGATATCCTCTACATCTTCTAGGAGAAGTCCAGATCTGAATCCCCACGAAACTACCCTAAAACGACCGCCTAACCCATTCTGTCCCGGTAGTCGAGAATACCGATAATGCTACAACAATTAAATATACATCTAACCGGGGGAAAAAGGGATTACTCTTGACGAACCACTGAAGAACACTAAGAACACCATGCGATCTCTCTTCCTTTTCCTTTTTCCCCTTCCTCTTCTTCTTCTTCCGGGTCAAAAACACCTCCCAGCGATCAATCTCCTTCCTCCGCTCGACCGGCAGTAAAGGGGATCTTCTTCACCAACAGCAGGGACTTCAATGGAGAATGGGGTGCTGCTGGACAAGGTGGAGGCGCATGGGGGCAGGGGAGGCGGCAGCCACAAGGAGAAAGAGGAGGGGAGTAGGGATGGGGGCTAGGGTTTGGGGGATGGGCGCCTCCCCCCTTTTGGCCGGCCACCACTTGGGCCACAACCCAGGCCTAGGTTGCCAGGATTTTTCAGAAATCCCCCCTCTAAAAATCTTTGTTTAACTCTTTTCTATAAGATCCTTCCCTCCAAATAATCGATTATCTCTCAAATTACTTTTGGTGTATTACACTCGGGGAGGTCGGCGACGGGCCCGGGGGAGGAGAAGGGCGCCGGTGGGCTCGAGGACCGGAGGCGACGATGGGCTCGGGATATCGGCGGAGTTAGGTCATCTTGAGTGCTCTCGATCGGCTGGTTGGTGTAGCTAATAACTCAGTACGCACAAAACCCTAGCTGGCAGCTTATATAAAATGCTTATTACAGACAGTTCTTTACTAGAATCGTCTGTGATATAACTATCATAGACAGTTCTTAACTATAAACCGTCTGTGATATATAAATATTATAGACGGTTCTTAGTTAAGAACCATCATAGACAGTTCTTAGTTAAGAACCGTCTGTGATAGTTATATCACTTACGGTTCTGGTTAAGAACTATCTGTAATAAGCCTTTCCATCCCACGCACTAAAGTTATTAATTACCTACACCAATCAGCATGCATTGTAATAAGACCTCACAGAGTGTATTTCTTTACAACAGCCTAGTGTATTTCTTTACAATAGCCCAATGAACATAGAGATACATTTGTATAACTAATTCTCAAAATTCACCGTTATATATATCGCACATTCATTGTTAAATACATAAATGTAAATTCATATATACATCACATACATGCATTGTTATATACATAAATGCAAATACCCACATATATATTGCATATTCTTATTCCACTTGCTTATTTCATTTAAAAATTAGCCTTTCATGATTATCAATGCATATGTAACTAGTTTCGTTATGTTGTTCGTCGTCGACCCTTATGCCATTTTTAAAAGGTGGTAACTCGTCAAATTGATTGTATTCATTCTTGTCCACTACATTTTCTACTCTGACAATTCTCCTTTTTCTATAAAGAACTACATGGCACTTCTTATTTGCCGAATTGGTTACATAGAAAATTTGAACAACTTGGTTAGCGAGTACGAACGGTTCGTCTTTGTATCCGACATGTTGGAGGTTCACGGTAGTGATACCATACTTGTCAACCTTCACCTGTGGGAGATACACCTAACGACAGCGAAATAAGGGGATCTTGAATACCACGTAGTCGAGCTCCCAAATTCTTCTATGAACCCATAATATGAGTTTCTCAACCCATCAGTACTGAACGCATCTATGCGGACACCGTTGTTCTGGTTAGTGCTCTTTACATCATGAGGTTGTGTATAGCATGTGTACCCATTTATGTCATATTCTTGCCATATCACAACTGTAAACATTGGCCCTTTTGCCAACCATGTCAGCATATCACTTAACGAGCTCCTAGCAATTTGCTACTTCAACCATTGGTTGAACTGACTGTTGTGTTGTCTCATTATCCAAACATCCGGTCGTTCCGAATTCTGTTGCCGAAGCACATTCTTATGCTGGTCGACATAAGGGGCCACTTCAGTCATGTGTTGCAAGACTGTGAAATAGACTTGAATATACACGTCCACATCTGGAGTGATTGCTTTCATTACAATAGTTTCGATACCCTTGAGCCTCCCCTCATGATGAGATTGAGGCACACCTATCGGTTCAATCTGAGCCATATAATCAACACAAAACTCAATGACCTCTTCGCTTGTATAAACCTCTCAAATGGGTACATGCTACATAGGAATACGGGGCCGTGAACAATGAGATAGACCATGATATTGAAAAATGAAGGAAGAAAATACATCTCAAGATGGGTACATAGGACTTGAGAATTCCCATAAACCTCTCAAATGGGTACATGCTACATAGGAATACGGGGCCGTGAACAATGAGATAGACCATGATATTGAAAAATGAAGGAAGAAAATACATCTCAAGATGACATAGAGTCATCACCACCTCGTCCTATAGAGCATCTATTCCTTCGGGATCGATGATCTTCTGAGCAATTGTGTTAAAGAAATAACATAGCCTCATGATTATCTCTCGGACTTTAATCGGCAAAATATTTCTAATTGTAATAGGAAGCATCTGTGTCATCAGCTCATGACAATCATGAGACTTCATGCTATTTAACTTCAAATCTTGTACCGAAACAAATTTCTTTATGTTGCCGGAGAAACCAGACGGAACTTTGACACCATGCAAGCACTGGCACAGTTCTGTTTTCTCGGCCTTGGACAGAGTGCAACACGCAAGGGGGAAGGTACATTCGTCTATTATCTATTTCTGTCAGTGCTAACTCAGGCCTGATGTCTATATCAGCCAAGTTAAGTCATGATTTGACGCCGTCCTTTGTTTTATCATGAATATTCAGTAAGAGATTAATCAAGCTATCACATACATTCTTTTCTACATGCATGACATCGATGTAGTGCCGAACATCTAGGTACTCCCAATAAGATAAGTCCTAAAATATTAATATCTTCTTTCAGATGTTCTTCTCATGAGTCCTCAATTTATGTCCCTTTCTGAGGACAATATCTAAATCCTTAACCATATTATAGACCTCTTTTACGCTAGCTAAACCATCCTCTTTCTCTCTGTCAAATTGTTTCTTCATCTTGCGATATGGGTGAGCTCTCCAAAGGAACTGGCGGTGACGCATGTACACGGTTTTACGTGAATATTTTAGCCACACACTCTCGGTACCATCTAAGCAGCGAGTACAAGCTTTGGCACCTTTTGTACTCTGGCCCGACAGGTTATGGTGCAGAATAATAAGGAGCGCAAAGTGAAATTCTCTCGTTTGTATGCATCCCATACTTGTACCTCTTCATTCCACAGTACTTTTAGATCTTCCACCAACGGTGCTAGGTACACATCAATATCATTCCTAGGTAGTTTTGGCCCTTGGATAAGTATCGACAGCAAAATATACTTTTGCTTCATACACAACCAAGGAGGAAGGTTATAGATGCAGAGAGTCATGGGCCAAGTGCTATGTCGGCTACTTATACTACTAAAAAGATTCATTTCATCTGTACTCAATCCAAACCTTATATTCCTTGGTTCTGCACCAAAATCTGTAAAACTCCTATCGATGTTTCTCCACTGGGCAGAATCAACAAGGTGTCTCAGCATTCTATCCTTCTTGCGCTCTTCTGAGTGCCAACAAAGTAGTTTTGCTTCCTTTGAATTTGCATAAAAACCACTTCAAATAGGGAATTATAGGAAGATACCACGCCACCTTTGCAGAAGGTCCTTTCTTCACCTCTGTTCCCTCGTCGTCATCATCTGATTAATTGTTACGTTTGTATCCGGATGTGTTGCACACCGGACAGACATGCATGTTTGCATACTCTTTACGGTAAAGGATACAGTCGTTCGGACATGTATGTATTCTTTCTACTTTCATTCTCAATGGACAAAGAACCTTCTTGGCTTTATACGTGGTTTTAGGCAACTCATTTCCCTCCAGAAGCATGTCCGCTAAAAAACCTAGCAGCGCTGTGAAACTCTTATCGGATCAACTATTGTTCGCCTTCAATTTCAATAGTTCAAGCACAGCTGACAACTTCGTGTACTTTGACCTGCACCACGTGAATAAAGGTTTATCCGAGTCCTCCATCAAGCCTCGAAATTTAACATACTCTCTCTCATCGTAGTTCTCTTCTACATCATGAAGCATCTGATCTAGATTGTCATTGTCCAGCCTATCCGAATTCAAACCACAATTGACATCATCCGACGGTATATCATTGACTTCGCCATGACTGGTCCAACACGTATACCCCTTTTTGAAACCTCTCCGAATCAAATGCACTTCAATCTACTCTTGAATCTTAAATATCTTTAAATTCTTGCAGTCAGTGCATGGACAATACATATATTCCACCCCCTTATTCAACATATCCTCCTCGACAGCTCTTGTAAAAGCACACACACTATTAATGTACTCTTCACTCACACGGCTTGCAGTATACATCTATCTTCGATCCTTTATTATGCACATATATAACAACTTAGTATTAAAAATTAAATTAATTAATTATTACTATATATATACCACATGCATTGAAGCTAGCTAAATCTAAATTAGCTAGATTTTCAAAGTATATATATAACAGTCACTGAAAATTAGCTAGGTCTAAATATTGATGCAACGAAAAATAAATTTCATTACTAAACATATCTTGGGCAACTAAGAACTTGATGAATCTTCAAAACTCTCCTGCCAAATAAGCCTCCTTTCACCAAATTAAATAGCCTGAAAGCCTTGCCGCTTCCAGCTACAGCACCAGCTAGATCTGGATCGAAATGAAGACAGATGCGGTTCTGAGCGGCGCAATAAATACCTAGTCGGATTAGCATAGACGGTTTTTAACAAAAAATCATATATGGTACTAGAATATCACAGAAGGTTTTTTTATTAAAAACTGTCTGTGATATTTCAGTATCACAGACAGTTCATCGGTAAGAATTGTCTGTGATACTCTTTTTTTCCCACCACAAACACCACAGACGGTCTTCAAATTAAAATCATTTGTGATAGTATACATCACAGACGGTTTCACAAAACTGTCTATGATTTGGCATCTAGTTTTATGCTTTCTGTAGTACTGTTGGTTGTTGTCGAGTTTGTTTCGGATGTGGGGGATGAGGATTGGAACAAGTTCTATTCGTCAGCATCTTGCAATGGTAAAGGGAATATTGTGAGAATTATAAGTAGGCTTGAAAAATTAGCAAGATTTGGAACCGTCAAGCCGATTCGCCTCCACAGCTTGTCGTATGAGCAGTACAGCTACCTCTTCAAGCAGCTAGCAATCGGAAGCGCGAATCCGGAGGACCATCCACATCTAGCGTCAGTAGCAAAAGAATTCCCAACACTGTTTCGGCAAATGCATTTGCCAATGTGTTGAGAAAGAACATGAACGTCAAATTCTGGCTCGACATGCTGAGGAATTGCAGGGCTGTGGTAAAGGAACTAACGTTTCCAGAAGGGAACTGCCACAGGTGAACTTTGGGGACCTAATTCTGGATCCCACCATTCTACCTAAAGGTGAGTTTGATCTAGTGATTCCTTTTATTTGATGGGCGGCGTACAACACCTTCTCATGATAATTGCACTAAGCCAAAATATATATTACATTTGTCTAAAAATGCCGCTAGAGAAACCAAGAAATTATGGCAGATCATGTGTCAGTTGTTTCAACCAATCACTCTCAAGTTTCCTGATAGACCATGTAAGGGGATTTAGATTGATTTTGTGATGATCTATTGTCATTTGTGTGGAGTTGAATTTTGAATTTTGTAAAATTTATAGTTTTTATTTTAGGCCTAGGAGGCGGTCAGACCGCCTCACACCAGCAGTCTGTTGGCCCAGGTGTTTGCCTTGGCTAAAAATTCGTGTTTTGGGAAATTTGATCATAGAGTGATTTGAATTGTGTTGGTCAATATATTTATGTTGATTGATACGTGCTTTAGTTAATGTGAGTCAAGTTGTGAAGAAAGTTTATCTGGAAATGATTTCTTGATTTTTAGATATGCAGGAATACTTGGAGTCAACTATGATTAATGGTGAAGATTGACGCTATACTCATGGAGGTGCTAAGACCCACAACGATCAAGGATATTGGATAAGATGACTGAGCTCAAGCGTAGAACAAGGAAGGTAGAAAATGTTGAAGGGAAAGTTCAAACAATGGATTGCACTATCTAGTTTCATCGGTCCAAATGAGACGTGGTTCGGTGGGACCACATACTAGAAACTACCTTGGATAAAAATCATGGCGCTTGAGCGACCCTTTGGAAAGTGATTTAGGTCAATGAGAAACAAAGATGATCAAGTAGATAAAAGGATAAAGATATAGCGGATTCAGGTTCATGTGTTTTAAAAAGTGTGCATGAGTTTAGTGAGTGAAACCCATGTTATATGGGATTAATGAGTTTTCCCCATGTGTGCTATTGGATAGTATCTATTATGGTTAAATGTGGCCTAGTTACCTTATCTATTTAATGGAGTTGGTATGGAGACTTGCTAATTAACCATCTATCATTCTAGCCAAGTGTTCTTGGGTTATAATTTGAGAAGTGTGAGTGTTATAGTGTACTCTCTTGCCATCTAGGTGGTGTGGTTGTAAAACATTTATTCTCAAGTAATAATAGATCAACTTTGTTTTCACTCATAGAATCTTCTTGATTTGGTTGAATTGTTCTTGTTGATTTTGATCTCTTCTCTCCCCTTCTTGCTCTTGCTATGTGACAAGGACGTATAAGTGATGGAGATGACTCATGGAGATCAATCTTCATTCATCTAGGCATCAGGTCTTACAAGATTTTAAAATTGCCTGTTTTTGCTTAGATTTGACATCATCGTGAGTTTTCTTGATCCAAGAGTTTTTGCTTCGAATCTTTTTTGAGTTCTTGCTTGCTTTGATATGTGAAAATACACTTAGAGCCATATTAACCATCCTTTACTATGAGCAAGTCATATTACAAGTTTTCGATTCTTGCCTAGTTTTAATGCAACCTTGCTAATTCTTGAAAAAAGTCTAAACTTTGACAAAAATTCAAATGATCTTTGGATGAAATAGGTTCATGAGATATCAAGGTGTGTGAAAAATCTCATCTTGTTTGGCCATATATTTTTAGAATTGCATCAAAAATGATTTATATTTAAGCTATTTTTTATCCTACAAATAAGGAATATGCAAATTCGGACTCTGTGTATACCACACTAGTCCAGGATCACACTAGTACACACAGTTAAACATAGATGAAATATCAACCATTTACACGCTAAGATAAAGGAAAAACTCAAATAATAATAATTATCCAAAGTAAGACCTTATGGCCAAGCTTACAATATCACTAGTCTGAAGGGCTCAAAATCTAGCAGCAGAAAGAAATAAAATAAGCGTAGAAGCCATTTGACATGCCCACAGGCAATCAACTAGGGAGTGAAGTCCTAATCTGTGAAGTCGCTAAAGTATCCTCCCTCTGGTACCTCTTGCTGGTATAACTCCTCCTCCTCAACTTAGCAATAGTGGGCATAAAATCGTGAGTATATTGGTACTCAGCATGTCGTTTGTAACAAATGAATGCAGTATAACATGCAAGCCTTACCAATGAAAAGCTGAAAGGTTAATTTGCATAAAGCAGTGCTTTAAAGTAAATACGATAAATTAATTAAAAGCGAACTTTAAGGGAAAACAATAATAAATAAATAAAACAAGGGAATTGAATAAGCCACTTGTGAACCTCCCATCCACATGCTATCCACTAGTGAACTAACCGTTCACTTTCTAACAATAACCTCTTCAAGTTTCATGAAAACTCTACACCTCGTGTGAAATCACCGAGCATTACCCATAACTAGGGACACGACTATTCGAATAGTTTTACACTCTATAGATATTGCACAACTGTACCCATACAATGTGATTAACCTCGATCTAAGAAAATCACAACAAGGCCTTTACAAAGTTCAACCTCAACTCAATCCCGTCCGCTAGGGTTTCGTATCACACCCCCTTGCGCCTCATGGAAATCAGCAACCATGTTCATCACAATGGCGAGATTGAAATTAAAATATCCCAAATTAATCAGCCAGTTCTATCCTATAGTAGATGTGTAGTTTGCACGGTAAAACTCAGATCAATGACGCACAAAGTTAAATCCTTAACATTACTCGGGTGAGACTTCCACATCTCTTGAAGTAAACCCAAACTTCTCCCTTTACTGCACGATCACTCACCCAAGTAAAAACCAGTTTTTGTATAACCAACGCCAATGACACACCAATGTCATGGCATAAATTTTATAATTGTGGCACCAACCACGATTTTATATCTCATTAAATCAAATTAATTATTCACATATGATGATGAGCCCAACGAACTATAAGCAAGGCTAAGCACATAACTCGTACCATCCATGTGACATCTAGTATGTATCACTAAATAATTTTCCCAACCTATGGTGACAAGAACATCATGGTATTCAAATTATCAAGGAGGGATTTATCCAAATCGAGACGGTAACTACTAAGTACAAAAGTTTGTAATAAAATAGCGATGCAAGATAATTTAAAATAAAATAATTAAATAATGTATTGAAAATAAGATTCAACATAATCAAGGGACATCACTTGCCTTGGTTTGGCTCAGCGAGAAACTCAGGATCTTCTGACGACGCTCCTGCTTCTTCTAAGACGGGATCTAACGAGAGAGAAAGCGATCAAATAACAAAATCAAATAAAAATAAAATCAAATAAACTTCAAAAACCTTGAAAATAGAACCAAAAGATAGAGCTCAATTTTAGATAAATTTAGAAAAAAGAACGGGGTCAATCGGAGTTAGGACGGAGAAGAACGGGCTCTCGAAAAATTAAATAGGCTAGAAAATACTAAAAATCGGAAAGGTTACTGTGTTGTGGACTCGGTGCACAGGGAGGCGGGTTCACGGTGGACTCGGCTCATGAAACAGTGTACATAGGGGCGGTGCTGACGTGGCGGCTAGGGCTGACGTGGCATGATCTCGGCCATTTATCCAGATCTGGATCGACGGTGGCGATGGGGAACATGGAACGTCGGATGGCCGACACGTGGCGGCTCATAGCGCGAAGCGTCGTGGCGCGCGGTGCGAGGTAGCACGGGGTCAGGGGACTTTGGTGAGCGGCATGGGGTTGGTGGACTTCAACGATCTGCGCAAGTTAGTGCAGTGCGGTGTTGGTGGACTTTGGCACGGG
Organism: Melocanna baccifera; assembly: GCA_036346265.1. NCBI lineage: Eukaryota > Viridiplantae > Streptophyta > Magnoliopsida > Poales > Poaceae > Melocanna > Melocanna baccifera. Next base: position 16,727,218 of record CM070704.1, on the reverse strand, counting down.
GTCAGGGGACTTTGGCGAGCAGCACGGGGTTGGTGGACTCCGGCGTGCGGTGCGAGGTCGGGGGATGTCGGACCCCGGAGCAACGACTCCTGGATCCTCTGTGTAAGTCGTACTAGTCCAGGATCAAGCTAGTGCACACAGTGGATAACAAAGATTCATATCATGCATAATGACATTTATTCATTAACTAAATATGGGCCTGATGGCTAAAGGTTACATCAATGGTTCATAAACCAAAATTAAATATAAGCAGCGGAAGAAAACCAATAAAGTAGCAGCCCATCCTGTCTGCCCACAGGCGAATAACTGTAAGACGTGGCCAACTCGTCGTTATTCTCACCAAAGTTGATGAAGTCCTTCTCTGAAAATGGTGAATGAAGCAACATGAGTACATAAAGTACTCCACAAGCTATACCAGGAGGTTTAACAGAGTTCATGTATGCATAAGGATTGACAATGGAAGGCATAATAGGTTATTTGTGCGTAAAAGCAGAATTAAGGTAAATACAGTAGATAGATTCAAAAGCTGAATTTGGTACAATAGATAGAAATGATAATTTAACAAAATAATATCGTTAGTGCAGATTCCGACCAAACACTAACCTATTCACAGGTATCCTACCTGGTCCATCTTTTCCAAAAGATCTCATACGGATTCCATCCATCCATATGCTTTTTCATCTCCCATGGATTCTATCTATCCATAGACCTTTCTAGAAATCATTTTAAAAATCAAAGTCTAATCCATGAAAAACTTTACTCAGCTTACCCATGATCGTTGGCACGGCTATCCAGGATAGATTATACACTCTGCAGAGGTTGTACAGCTTTACCCACAAGACATGATCATCCCATATTGCCACCGGATAAACATACTTCCTTTGGTGTGCGACGAGGATATCATGACAAGGCTGTTACAATGTTCCGTAGCCAAAATAGTTACGCCGCCACTAAGGTTTCACCACAACTTGAATACACAAATGTGAGACTTCTCGCGGCCTACGCCACGCTCACATTCAGCCTATAGCGAAACTATGTTTGGAACTTCACAAATTACTTGGCCAGGTCCGTCCCATACCGGACTTGTGGTAGTACGAAGTGACTTCGTAAAATGAATCATAGAAACGGTCCTTAATTGACTTAGGCTCAATCCACATACCCACATACACGACAATTAACCAGGTGTCACCAAAACACGAGACATGCCAGCACACCACCACCTAACCAATAGCTTAAGTCCAAATCATAGTTTCTATTTTCATTTTTAAACCATTTTCATAAACCATACTTGACTCACCGAAGTCAAGAATTCATTTTCAAATCATCATTTTATGTGAAACAATTGGTCCCACCTGAATTATTCTCAGTCAGGCTAAGCAGTTCTATAAAATTTCTAGCCAATACTATTGTACTAGCTAGGTTTTTCATCTAAGGTGACAAGGCATGTAAGTCCGAGATCAAAATTGGCTATAATCAAAGGAGTATGGGCATAACTAAACTTTAAAACATCCGTAAACTATATTTTATTAAAGATACGCATGCATATACAGTAAAATAACATAATTAAATTTGAATTAATAGGGTCAACATAGTCAAGGGTGTAACTTGCCTTGCTTCGAAGTTTGCTGAGGTTCGTTGAAGTTATACTCTCCGGAATAGTCATAGTCTACACGTAAAGAACCAGAAAAACTAAACTCAAATAAAATCCAAATAAAATCCAAAAATTATAAAATACATACTGGGAGATATAATATGTATTTATATGAATTTAGGAATTTGAACAACCAGATTCGGAGTTCGAACGACGGAGAACGAGTCGTCGGAAAATCGGTTGGAAAGGAAATTGTTGGAACAAGCCAACCGAAGGAATAGTCTTCCAAATCTTCTTCTTGGCTGAGTTTCTGGTTTTCTAGAATGCAAAACAAGTGGGGGATGAGGTGAGGAGGTTGGGGTTCAATTTATAGGTGGAGAGGAGCAAGGGGATGGCCAGAATTGAATGCCGGAGTAATGGCCGAAATAAATGAAATGTCGGTTTCAACTTTGCATGCAAGAAACTGAAATTTTAATGGATAAAAACTGAATGGAATTGATGCTTGGCAATGACTAAAGGTGTTATTGTTGCATGCCAATTAATTTGGTAAGAGGGAAAAGATTTTTCTTGCATGCATGCATTGCTCACGGTGGCTTTAGCTGAAAAATAGACTGTTTGCTGGTCAGATGCGTGAAGATGAACAGCGAAGGAGGGAAGAATAAATATTAGGATAAAAGCGAATAGCTAAACACCCGAAAAGGAAAGGACCTATGGCATTGGATGAGGTGAGGACTATTAGCTGAGCGTGCTCAAATAAAAGAAGATTTTGGCTTGGAGAAAGTCTCCTTATTTTATTTTGAATGAGAGAAATGCTAGAATACTATTTGGACTCAAAGAAAAATAGAACAAATATTTTTATGGAGGTTTCAAATTTTTTCAAGCTTTGAATTTGAATTTTTGGATGTGAACTGAAAATTTGAAAAGGAATTGAGGTTAAATATGGACTGGGAATTATAATTTAAAATTTTAAATCTTGGGATTACCAAATAATATTGAAAACAAAAATCAAATAAAATTCAAAAATTCAAAAGGAGTTCATAAATGGATAGTTTATGATTTTAGAAAATTTTAGAAATTTGAACGGGTCAAATCGGAGTTAAAATGAGAAGTTATGGCCTTCTAAAGTTCTAATGAAATAAAAAGAAAAAGAGATATTTTTTGGAATTAATTTTATACTGAAAAACATTTATGACGTCAGCAGGCAATTTTTCTGAATTAATTTTTTAAAGGAAAACCGAGATTATGACATCAGCACCATAATTAAATTTCGACTGAATTATTTTTAAACGTATAATCGGTTTCATTGCGTCAGCATGATGTCAGCCCTGATATTTAAATATTCAAAACTGAGACTGACAGATGGGCCCAGTTTACGGTGGACCAAGTCCATGGACCAGGGTGAAGGTGAGGTGTGCGTGTGGCTGACTGGGTGTGAGGTGGTGCAGGCGTGGCTTGATTTGGGGTGACGTGGCCACCACGTATGCGCCACGTGGCTGCCCCGCATGTTCGAAATGCCGATGTGGCTCGGTCGAATGACGTGGTGACCGGGCACCCACTTGGCTAGGTCGTCGCGCCCGACTGGCTTCTAGCCGACTGCCACGCGGCCACCACACGCGCATGACCGCCGACGTGGCACAGCCGCTGGAGTGAGGAGGTGCGGGACCCGAGGGTCACCGGCGCTCCGACGGGTGGCGACACCGGCCAGGGGTGCTACGAGGTAGAGGGGAGTGCGGTGGGCACGAGGGTACCTTCCTCAGGGGCCGAGGAGGATCAGAGTGTGTCGGCGACGGTGACGAGCGGCGGCGGAGAGAGGTGGTCGGCGGCGAAGCAGCTTCGGTGACAGAAGGGCTCGAAAAGAGGACAGCCGACGCTCGCCAAGGTGCGTGGAAGGCTCTGGTGAGGTCGGTGAGGCACAGGGTGGCCTAGGGCGCACGCTATTGCTCGCCGGAGTCCGATGCGGCCGGCGGAGAAGAAAGGGGTGCAGGGAGGCTTCGAAGCTCAAACACTCGAATTGGGGGCGCGGGATAGGCGGTGTGTCTAGAGGGAGCTCGGGGGTGGGGTTTTGTAGACGGGGCGGTGCCGGAGGAGGGGTAACGGCGGCGGGGTTTAAGGAGGCCGATAATGGCACAAAATTGGCGGGAGTGGGTGATTAAATTGGAGAGAAACGACGGAAATGAATGGAGCGTGAATGGGGAAGCATTCATGGGCATTAATAGCGAGAAATAACGGCCGGGAGGTGGAAGTAGCGGAGTTGGTGGGGGCGGTAATGGCGGCGGTGTCGGCGGCCCGAGGAAGAAGAAGGGGGCGGGGGAGATGACCTGACAAGCAGGCCCCGCTTGCTGTTGAGAGGGAAAAGAGAGAGGGAGGAGGCCAGCGGTTCGGATCGATGACAAGTGGCAAGGGGAGGAAAGCGGGACCGCTAGATCTAGCGTGAACTGGTAAGTGACCGTGAACGGGCGAGATCCAATCCGGCAAAAAGGAATTAGGAATTAGATCGGGCTGTTTACGAGAGGGCGAAGGGTTAAGTGACTGTGGATGGCGAGGATTTGGTACGGCAATGGGGGACAGAGCGGATCAAGCCACGCGTCGGTCGGAGGGAAGAGGGGAGCGGCGAAGCGGTAAGTGAGAGGGGACGGTCGGGATTGCTCGCATGATGGAGATTACATCCGAACCGTTGAATGGGGACGAAGAGGTAAGTGGTCATCGGCGGCTGAGATCGATCGGCGAGGGCGGGATGAACCCGGTGCGCGACACTTGGCGGCTGGAGGGAAGGAGAGGGCGGCCGGACGGGTAAGTTGGCGCGGGCGGCAGGGATTAAATCGGGTAGGGAGAGGGTTAGCCCTATGTGTGATACGTGTCGGGCCGAGAGGGAGGGAAGTCGGGGATGGGGATGGACGGCAGCGATTTGATCCAACGGCGAGATTGAACCCGAGAACGACAAGTGTCGACCTGGGAGGAGTTTGGCATTTAAATTTCTTTTTTTGATTTTACAAAAAAGTAGAATCTCAAAAGAACTCAGAAAAATACCATATAGATTTTAAAAATTACAGAAAAATTCGGAGAACATTGTGGAACCATTTTAGATTTAATAAGAATATTTTAAATCCATTTTAGAGTTTAAATCTTGCAAAACACAAGTTAACTTTTAAAAAAAGAGGATTTTTAATTTCTAGAAATTTCTGAAAATTTTTATAAATTACAGAAAGACTTAGGAAAATGAAATGCACTTATTTTTGACTTTGCAAAATGAAATAATTAAAATTTGGCTTTTATAAATTGCAATTTTTAACTTTTCTCACTTCAAAGCTTGAAAATAAAATCTAGAAAAAAATCCAATTAAACTCCAGAAGATATCAATATTAATTTGAATTAGTTTTATACAGGATTTCAAATACCCTTTATTTGATAATGCATAAAATTTTTTCTTTTAGATTATTTTTCACAACAAAAGCCTCTTTTAAATCAGAAGTTTATGCAATTAAATTTTTACAGACTTAAGCAACCAAAAGCAAATATTTAATTTTTAAATTAAATCAAATAATTTTTTTTGAAATAAACAGTTGGGCTGTTACAGGGGACTCCGGTGTGCGGCGCGAGGTCGGGGGATTCCGGCATGCGGTGTTAGGTCGGTGGACTCTGGTGAGTGGCGCGAGGTCGGTGGACCCCGACGAGCGGCGGAGAGGTTTGGGATGGCGGCGGGACTCATCGGCGAATGGTGGAATGGCGGCGGCGTGTTGCGAAGACAGAGCGGGGACTCAAGATGACGAAGCGCTCGACGAGGAACGACGGCGGCTCAAAGATGTGGAGGGCGAAAGTGTGCGGGGTCTTATATGCACGAGAGTTCGGTGCAAGGACGGCACAGACTCCTCCTCGAACGCGGACGTCGAGGTGGACTCCAACTCGAACACGGCAACACGGGCGATGGAGAGGCTTGGGTTGGAGACGACGATAGAGATTGTGACACGTGGATGATCGGACGGATGTGCGACATGAGGCAGGGGTGGGACCAAACGACTGAGCGGGGGTGTGGCCGGTGAACAGTGATGGGCTAGGCCCATACTGTTCACAAGATTTTCTCTGGTTTTTCTTTTTCTAGAAAACAGCAAATAAATTCAAAAAATTCACCAAAAATTCTAAAAAATCCTTGAGACATAAGGAATCCAAATAAAATATTTTTAGCTTATGTTTATATTTTTAATCAAATTAAATCCTTTTTAATTTCTAAAAATTCAATTTAAGCTTTATTAAATTCCAAAAAATTTCATAAATACATTTTTATTATAAAATCTTTAAGAATAGTTGAAAAATAGGACGTTACAAATCTCTCTCCCTTAAACGGTATCTTGACCCCGAGATCCAGAATCACTAAGAGAATTGGTTTAGAAACTCGGCTTTGAGGTCATCCTCACGCTCCAAGGTAGCTTCCTCCTCTGAATGGTTGCTCCACTAAACTTTGCAAAAACGAACAACCTTGTTCCTGGTCGCATGCTCTGACACTTCCAAAATCCTGGTTAGGTGCTCTTTGTATGACAAATCCTCCTGAAGATCGACGGCCTCAATTGGCACAACCTCCTCTAGCACTTGTAGGTACTTTTTCAATTAGGACACATGGAAAACGTCATGTATCCTACTGAAAGACGCAGGTAGTTTCAACTGATACGCAACTTCTCCCCTACGCTTTAGGATCTTGAACGGTCTAACATATCTCGACGCAAACTTTCCTTTTAACTGAAACCTCTTGACACCTTTGAACTGTGTGATCCTGAGATACACAAAATCATCTGGCTCAAAGCTCAACTCTCGACGTCGAGTATCCACATAGCTCTTCTGCCTGGCCTGGGCAGTCCTTAGTCTCTCTTAAATCAAACAGTCCTTAGTCTCTCTTAAATCAAACGGACCTTTTCCTCAGCTTCCTTTAAGCAATCTAGCCCAAACACCTGACCTTCTCCCATCTCTTTCCAATTGAGAAGGGTCCTGTATTTTCTGCCATATAGTGCTTCAAACGGTGATATTTGCAAACTGGCCTAGTAACTGTTGTTATAAGAGAACTCTACGAAGGGCAAACAACTGTCCCACTTGGCTCCATGATCTAGCACACATGCTCGCAATATGTCCTCAAGAATCTGATTTACTTGCTCGGTCTGTCTGTCTGTGGATAATATACCGTACTGAAATTTAGGTGAGTTCCCATAGCCTCATGGAAACTTCCCCAAAATCGTGAAGTGAACTGCGATCCACGATCTGACACTATTTTCCTTGGCATTCCATGAAGACTCACAATCCTCGACATATACAACTCTGTCAACTTATCACCTACGTAGGTTGTTCTGACTAGAATAAAATGAGCAATCTTGGTCAAACGATCCACAATGACCTAAATCGAATCGTATCCTTCCTTGGTCTTTGGCAATCCTGTAATGAAGTCCATACCAATTTCTTCCCACTTCCACTCGGGAATTTTCAATGGCTGAGGCAAACCTACCAGCCTCTGATGCTCGGCCTTCACCCTCTGACATACAACACAAAGTGCCACATACTCAGCTATTTCATGCTTCATACTTGGCCACCAATACTTGTCCTTGATATCTTGGTATATCTTGGTACTACGAGGGTGAATCTAATACAATGACTCATGAGCCTCTTTTAGTAACAAATCCTCTAGCTCTTTTTATTTGGCACACACAACCGCTGCTTGAACCACAGGGTTCCTCGTTCATCCTTGGTAAATCCTGACTCTTTCCCTTTACTCATTTTGACTCTGATCTGCTGGAATGCCTCATCCTTTGCCTGTGCCTGATGAATCTGACCATCCAAAGTTGGTTGTAACTCCATCGCAGCTAGAAATCTTTCCTCATCCAACTCCAAGCTAAGCTTTTGAAATTCCTCATGCAAAGCTGGCTGACTTTCTTTAACCATCACTGTGTTGCAATAGACTTTTCTACTCAAAGCATCTGTGACTACATTGGTCTTCCCTGGGTGATAATGTATCCCGACATTGTAATCCTTGATTAGCTCTTACCATCTCCTTTGCCTGAGGTTGAGCTCGGCCTAGGTTAAGATGTATTTCAGACTCTTGTGATCCGTGTAAATCTCACATCGACTACCCATTAGATAATGTCGTTAAATCTTTAAAGTATGCATTACGGCTGCTAGCTCCAAATCATGTGTAGAATAATTCTCCTCATGTGATCTTAACAGGTGCGAAGCGTACGCCACCACTCTCTTTTCTTGCATTAACACGCATCCCAAACCTCTACGAGAAGCATCGCAATAAATCTCAAAATCCTTGTTTATATCAGGCAATACTAGCACTAGGGTTGTAGTCAAACTCTTTTTTAGTTTCTGAAAACTCTTCTCGCACTCTAGCGTCCAAGTAAATTTATTTTCCTTTTTGAGCAACTATGTAAGAGGTCTGCTACACTGGAGAATCCTTTAATGAAACGACGATAATATCCAGCCATACCTAGAAAACTCTGACCAGTGTCACTGATGAAGGTGACTTCCAATCCAAAATATCCTTTACTTTTCTGGGGTCAACTGCGACTCCCTCTGCTGACACTACATGGCCTAGGAAGGCGACTTCCTTCATCCAAAACTTGCACTTGCTGAACTTGGCATATAACTGGTTCTCTCTCAATTTTTGCAATACCATCCTCAAGTGTTCCTCATGTTTTTTCTCATTCTTAGAGTAGATCGAAATGTCATTGATGAACACAACAATGAACTTGTCCAAATATTCCATAAAGACCTTATTCATCAAATACATAAAGCAGGCTGGAGCATTAGTCAAACTAAAGGACATCACTGTGAACTTGTATAGACCATAACGAGTCGAGAAAGCTATCTTAAGTATATCCTCCTATCGAATCCTCATCTGATGGTATCCTGATCTCAAGTCAATCTTGGAGAAAACTCCTGCTCCCTTGAGCTGATCAAACAAGTCATCAATTCTAGGCAAAGGGTACTTGTTATTGATGGTGATCTCATTGAGTGCACTGTAATCCACACACATGCGCTGACTACCATCCTTTTTTTTGACAAATAACACTGGTGCTCTCCAAGGAGATGAACTTGACCTGATATATCCTTTGTCCAAAAGCTCATGAATTTGCTTCTTCAATTCCGCTAACTCGTTAGCAGGCATCCGATATGGTTTCTTGGATATCGGAGAGGTACAAGGTGCTAACTCGATCAGAAACTTAACCTCTTGCTCTGGTGGTATGCCAGGACGATCATCAGGAAACACGTCGGGGTACTATCTGACAGTTAGCATGTCCTCTAACTTGATTCTTTTGCTTTGGCAAACCATGACCTCTCCTGGTTGACTCATATTGGCTGTAAAATTTACTTTCCTCCCGTCTGGACTGGTCAAGGTCACTACTCTACTCCCACAATCCAACACTGCCTGATGCTTTTTAAGCCAATCTATACCCAAGATCATATCTAAAGACTGGATATCCAATGTGATCAAGTCTGCACTGAACTTCACTCCTTGAATGGTTATCTTAACTCCTAGACAGCCTAGGTTCGTGCTCAACTCGGAACCTGGGGATTGAATCAAAAGAATAGATCCAAGAACAACCATTTTCAACCATTGATTTAAAGCAAAACTCCAAGAAACAAACAAATGTGAAGCTCCAGAATAAAACAAAACTGTGATAGGGCTTGAGTGAACTAGGAACTTACCGATCCAACTTCTAGCACCGCCTAGGCCTCCTTGGCGATGACATGGTTCAACTGACCTCTCACAACTGGTTGTGCTCTGTGGCCTAGCCGGAGACATGGGGTGCTCCTCGTCCTGCTCCTGAGGCAGGAATCCGATTTGGTGTGGTCCTAGATTGAAGCGAAATAGCGTAGAGGCTTGCCTCTGGGTGCACTTGCTAGTATAGTATCCCGGCTCATGACACTTGAAGCAAGTGACAGACGCCGCGGGGTTGACGCTCCTCTGCTGCTGGCTACCTGATCCGCTCAGATCCGCATCTGTCTTCAATTCGATCCAGATTTAGGCGCCCTCCTCCTTCCCCTGAGCCGGCGCCCTCCTTCTCCCCCGAGCCCGTCACCAACTTCCCTGAGCCCGGTGCCGCCTCCCTAGCGAGCTCAGTGCCCTCCTCCCTCGTGAGCTCGACGCTCTCCTCCCCTGACTCCAGTGCCTCCTTGATCCCCAGCAAGCTGAAGAAATTTGTGATGATGTGAAGAAGATCTTTCTTGTTTCATATAGAATAAATATTGTTGTTCATATAGACTAATTATTGTTTCAAGAATAATTAAGATCTGTTATTCATGTTTCATGTAGATGTTTCATGTTTCTATTATTCATGTAGATGCATGTTTCATGTAGATTTATGATGATCTGTTATTCATGTTTTATGTAGATGTTTCTATTATTTCATATCATTTTTATATTGATATATATATATATATATATATATATATATATATATATATATATATATATATATATATGCTATTGTGCTTAATTTTCATATATGAGAAGACCAACATATTATCCATCCATTCCTGGAACCATAATGGAAAGAGTTTACAGTGATGAAGACGACTGAAAATTTCAAAAGTGCAAGTGTGGCACATAAGGCCCTCTAGGAAAAAAACACACACCCCATAGACTCAGCACAGCTGGGTATGTGGGTAAAATCCCGCAATGGTGGAAGGAGAACGAGCAGGCAATCCTGCGGGTAGGGTAGGTAAAATTCCATAGCTAGGCTCTTGTAGGAAGCGTTGAGTGTAGAATCTTCCTGTGAATCATTCTAGACAAGTAGGGTCAAAAATTTTGTGAACTACTTCGAAAATATCATTATACATGATACCTTTTAAGTGCAAATATAATCGCTATCTTTTTATTGGTATATGTGTCTATCATTCCAGAATCGAGGTCTTGCGAAAGGAACAGATCTATAATCAACAAACTTGTCAGGCCGCACAAGCAATACTTGGATGGACGATTGCCTGTTTATGATGGAAGAAAAGGCATGTTACCTTCTAAGTGCAAATGCAATCACTATCTTATTATTGGTATAGGTATCTATTACTCTGGAATCGAGGTCTCGCAAAAGAAACAGATCCATAATCAACGAACTTATCAAGCCACATAAGTAATACTTGGATAGACGATTGTCTGTTTATGATGAAAGAAAAGGCATGTTACCTTCTAAGTGTAAATGCAATCACTATATATATATATATATTTATTTATTGATATAGGTATCTATCACTCTGGAATCAAGGTCTCGTGAAAGGAATAGATCCATAATTGACAAACTTGTCAGAGTATACATGCAATTCTTGGATTGGGCAATTGGCTGTTTATGATGGAAGACAATGTATGTTTAGGATAAGATTGACCTTAATTGTACATGTGTATTTGTTAATGTATATTTTATTTCATTTTAATTAATTGATTTGCGAAATGAATGTTTTTGTTTCTGAAATGAATTGAGATGTGAATTGAATATATACATGTATATGTTGATTTGCTTGTTTTAGAGGGCATGGCTGTAACATCCCATTTTTATTATTCCAATTATTTAAATACCTTATCTTCATTGGATTTTAGCTCTGAAAATTTTTGTGTTCTTCTCTGGTTTTATTTAAAGATTTATGGTTTTGGGAGTTCACAAAAATATTAATTCCTTGTCTCTATAAAAATTTTCAAAAGATCTACCCCAAATCAGAAAAATTTTATAAAAAGAAAACCCCTCTCGGGCAGGCCGAACCAGCCCACCAGGCCCAACCGGCCCACCCGAGCGCCCTCTCCCTCCTCCTTCCTCCTCCCTCCCCTGCCTCTCTCTGTCGGCAGCCAAAACTGCCTGCGCGCCCCTGGTTTTGCCTCTCCCGCGCGCGCTGAGCGACGCCAACATCACCGCCCGCCTCCTCTTTCCCCTACCTCGGGCTCTAGCCACCCTTCGTGGCGCCTCCCCTGCGGCTCCGTGCGCCTGTTAAGCCGGGCGGGCCCTTCCCAGCCTCTAGCTCTGATGGCCGACGCACTCCGCCGTACCACGGTTGCTGGCGTCGTCGACTTCCAAGCTCCACCACCATCGCATCCAAAGGCCTCGAGCGCCACCAGCATTTGCCGCCCTGCGCCACCCTGTGCTACCCTCCGGCGTAGCTTCATCCTGTGGCAACGCCCTGGTCTCCTCGTACGAGCGCCATCGCCTCCAGCCATAACTCCTCACTGAGCTTTGCTATGGAGGCAGTGAAGCCCGGTGATGCCGACGTACGCCTCCCCCCCCCCCCCCGCACTCTCCCTCTGGCTCGTAGGGCACTCGAAGCGCTGCTGCCCTTCTTCATTGCAAAATGAATGGCGCCAACGCCCTCCACTCCCCTCCTCAGTGCTTTAAATCGAGGCAATTGCCTCCTTGCGGCTCATACGTTACACCCCAGTGTTTTCTTCTCTTCCCCACACGCATTTCTCCCCCCCCCCCTCGAACTCTGTTCCTTTCTGTTTTTCTCGCCGTCAATTGAGGCTCCTGGACCACCAACGTCACCGCCCGGTCTCCTCGGACCTCCGCAAGCCCCGGCGACCCTCTCATTGTATTCCTTAGGCCCCTCTGGCACTTCCCTGAAGTCTAATTGAATTTCGGTGATTTGTAGCTCGCTGGCAGGCCCGACGCCCCCACCTCCGGCCAATTCTTGCCGCCGCTTAACCAGACCTCCCCGACTCAATTCCGCTCAGCTAGAGCCTCAACCCGACCTGCAGAACTCGAAGATGGCACCAATTTGAAGTTCCCACGACCCATCTGTCTTAGCATCGGCCACACTTCCTCCGCCGCCGCCATTGCCGACGCCAGCCCAAGCTGTGCCACCCCGAGCTGAATTGAGCCCCTCGGTGAGCTCCTGGTGGACACTAGACGCTCCCCTTTGCTTTAATTGAAAAATTATCACCGTTTTGGCCGTCGCCCCTTTCTCCCTGCCCCGCCACCGCCATGCTCGCCGCCGGCGCGATTCGGCGCCGCTCGGGTCCTCGCCGCCCCGGTCAGTGCCTCGTCGAGCCGCTACAGACCCCTTTTTGCTGTTAGCAACCGCCGCTCCGGTCCCCGCCGCCGGCGGTCGCGCGCTAATCGCCTCGGCGAAGCCGCGCCCGCTCCGACCGTTTAAATACTAACCCGGGTCATTAACTGCTAAAGATTTCCCTTAATGATGTTTTAGAATGGGTAATCATTCGCTGACCTGTGGGCCCCCCAACGGTTTTAAGAAAATGAGAGGATGACATGTGGACCCCACCGGTTTTAATTAAACAGTTAACCGATTTCTAGAACCTCCTGTCACTGACAAGCGGGCCCCACTGAATAGTACCCGAGCCGCGGGCCCCACTTGTCAGTCACTGTAGAATTATGGATTTTTCGAAATTCATTAACCCGTGGGCCCCACGTGTCATACACTCATCTAATTAAAATCAGAAAATCTAATTTCCAAAATATTAAAACTGCGGGACCCGCATGTCAGTGAGAGTAAATCTCTCTCCCTTTTTAATTTTCGGATTTTCTCGAAAATCCAACTTTGAAGGGCTATAACTTTTTAACCGTAACTCCGATTTGGGTGAAACTTGTTTCTAAAATTTTCTAAATTCATAATCTTGATATTTAGCTAAGTTTGGTCCAGTTTGAAGTTCATTAGAACTATGTTTTTGGTATTTATTGTCTTTTGCCTATTTGCTTTTCCGGTTTTGTCCACGAGTAGATTACGGGGGAAATCCCGATCAAGCATTCGACGCCTCACAAGATCAACCCAATTTACCAGCACAAAATCCAGGCGAGTCAACACTTTGATCATGTTAAATTCCCATGTTTTAAATTAATTATATTGTTTAAAATTATCTAAATTGCATGCAATATTTTATGTACAACAGTTTACCACTTTTATTAGCTATTCACCCAATTTGCTTATTGGCACTATATAGCTAAGACCATTCCTTGAAACTTGTTATTCGTACCATTGTCGCCCTAGCAAATAGTAACAAAAACAATTTCAAGATTAAGCTATAAATTACTAATTGCGAAGCTCGTCCGGTACACTCTCAGGACATTAGAATGTCCTGACATACATTCTCAACAACTAAGTCATTTTGGGCAATCATGGGAGGTACCTGATTGGTAGATTGATTAAAGGATATTTTATGCTTCTCAAAATCCTACAAAATTTCATACCTGTCTGGGCGGATGGTAGGAATGGTTGGTGGATGTATCATTGGACGGTGTACGCCCGTCCGGACAAATTAAGGACTTAATCATGAGATGCCCTCTCCATGCAAAACAGTACAACCACAAGCTGGCAAAGTGTAGGCATGACTAAATAATTTGTACTCGCCAGTAACTGAATGCATTTCGGGGGAAAGCACGATTTTCTTGCTGGACGCAATGCGTCCTGGAGATGTCGTGTCACCAGATAGAGGTGGGCGCAAGAGGGGGTCTAGCTGGCGCCTAAACGGCCTTCCTGTAGATGGAAACCTTAGCGAGTGCATTCTTTTACTAGATACATTGTAAAGGTCATGTGATAACCTGGTTGATCTGCATATCTAAGGAAATGTGCGGAATACAACAATTAGGTTATCTCTTGTGGGTAAAGATGTACAAATTCTGCAGAGTCAAAACAACTATTCGAATAGCCGTGCTCACGGTTAAGAGCGAACATGGGAACATCCTCGAGTTAGTTCTATTTCAAAAACCATTTTTTTGGGCGGGATGAAAACTAAGTAGGGAGATGTACTCTACTTGGTTAGATTTTTCCTAGAGAGATGTACTCTAGAGAATAATTAGGGTGGATGTAACCCAGTATTTCAAAACTTAGCATCGGCAGATGGAGCCATGTAACTGGTGGATGGAACCATCTACACTATATTATTGCACAATTTCAACAGTTCTTGCATTATCACAAATCTGCTAGGTCATAGGATTTTAACTATGTATTTGGGAACCTTGCTTTGCGCAACTAAAATAAACCCTAGCCATTCGTTGACAAGCCAAGCATGCTATATCATTGCATTTTGTGTGTTGGCTTACGGGGCGCAGTTGTAAGTGCTCACTCTCGCTCTCACCCCCCTTTTAGAGCTGGAGCAGCATGGACACTATGAGTATTATGAGGATCAGGATCAAGGAGGTGAAGAAGAGGACCATGGCAACGAGTAGACTTAATCTTAGTAGTCTCTTTTCCCTTGGGCCAGCCGACCATTCTAGATACCAGGTGAATTCCACTTAGTAGCCTCGGCTAAGAGTTGCATTCACCTGGGAAAATCCCCAATCGCTGCCTGTCGGAAAGTGTGCCTTCCGCTTTTGCTGTTCTTCCGCTGTATTTTGGGTTGAAATGAACTCTTTGAATGTAATAAACTATTTGGCCTGACGGTCTACTGTCTGGAGGTACTCCACTTCAGTTATTGTAATATTAAATGACTCGTGTATGAGATGATCCAGCAATGTAACTGTGAAGTATTATCTACTGATCCAGGGAATAATGCAGGTGAATCACAGAGGATTCCGGATTTCCAAATCCGGGTCCGACAGGGCTGGTATCAGAGCATATGACTGTAGGAAGCCTTAGTTAGAATGGCCGCAACTAGGGCCGAAAACCTATTTTAAGCAAACATTTCAGTCTATACAAACTATGTGCACAAAATGCTGTACTTCTCCCTCTTTTTGATTCATTAAAATTTCTTCCTTCATCTAACTCTTGGTTTAAAAATTTGTAGATGGCAAGCCCAGCTGCGACTTCATGGGACCTTCTCTCACATCAAGAGACTAAGGGAGGCTTCGCCGAGTTACTTCATCAGCTGATGCAGTACCTTCGCTATCGTCGCCCGCCGATCTTCCGCGGCCTGTGCACTAGATTCCAGGACAGGGAGACCTGGAAGGTGCACGTTTTTATTTACGCCTGGGATAGGGACAACGAGATGATCCCTGTTGTCACTCCAGATACTTTTCCCCGGAGCCACCTACACGATGCAGTGCAGGATGCTGCCTTCTTCGGGCTAGCACGTCTGATGCACGTACACGGGGACGCCTTGGTCTCATCGCCATTCAGTTTTTTCGCGATGCTACGCATGGGAGGTGTTGAGCCAGAGCCGCTGGGAGAACCGATTGACGACCCCCGCCTTTCACACCAGGTGGATTTGACTGAGGCGCAGGTGCAGTCCTACAGCAGCGCTCTGAGAGAGATCCGAGCACTTCTCACCCTTTTGGCAGACAGCCATCAGAAGATTGACGCCCTGCGGCTTCAGCTGGCCGGTACTGACACCATACTCATCTTCGCTGAGCGAGGGCGAAGGGCTGCAGAGACAGAGCTAGAGAGGCTGTGCTCCATGGTGGATTACACCCCGTCCTCTCCCTCTTACATGCCGTCGTCACTGCACTCAAAGAAGACCAAGACCGACACCGGCCTCGCACCGGCACAAAGACGCGCAGCACTGCACCATCACCAAGCGATCCAATGAGCAGAGCGCAGATTCAGCAAGAGCAAAGCACCAAAGACCGCCTCTTCGATCATTTTATGGCAGGATTTATTGGAATACGCGTAGGCTACGGAAGCAGAAAACAAAACTTTTCTACCGCGCACCCAAGAACATCATGCTAAGGAAGGATCATGGATCATTACCACTTAGACGCGCAGCGCAATGAAGAAGAATTGAAACCGATCCAATCTCGCGCCGAGGTAGTAGTGGAAGTAACCGATCGTCCCAACAGATCGTCTCCTCCACGCACGCCGATCAAGATCGCAACGAGCAGCGCCTCCACCGGTATCCACACGCCCGGGCCGAACGCCGATCGCGAGTGTACTAGCACTCGTGAGCAGCTAGGGTTTGGCTCGGGAGGTGGCGGCTAGGGTTTTGCTAGATGTTAATCGGGACGAATCCTCCGCCCCTCGCCTCCATATATAGACCTCCTCACGTGGGCCTCGTGGACCGAGGCCCAATAGGAGTCTATTCGGATCTCTATCCGAATTGAGCCCATATCCGAATCATATTCGAATTAGTGTTCCAACCCGTTAAGCGTGCGACCACAGAGGTTCACGTATACTTGGTCGTGACCGGAAACGCCTTTCCGCTACCATGTTAATAGCGCCTCTAGTAAGACATATTAACCCCAAAGTATATGTAAAGATCATATCGGCTGAACTCGTAATGTTCTCTCATGTACGAATCCCTTTGCCTCACGATATAGATTGAGCTCAAGGCGAGACTGTGTCATCCTCTTAATAGCTCAATCACTCTCTCGATTCCGTGATGGATTATAAACTCGTGATTGACTCCTCAATCACCTTGGCATGGCCATGCACTTTCATAATCCATTACATCGAGGCCCAGATATCTCTCCCATAAGGAGGGGCAAATTCTATCTTGATCATTCACATCCCACTACATGTTTCATGGCAAACCCAAGACTACTTTTATGACTACCCATTACGGAGTAGTGTTTAGTAGTCCCAAAATAAGCTACTACTCATGTTGGGAACCATGATGATCTCAAGTCCAAGGACTCTACATAAACACTACTTGAGACCAACTGATGACACATGGAATCTCTGCAGTGTCTCATGGCAGGTCTATCCAACATATGTTCACTAACACATGTCCATATTATTGATTTGGTATCACCATACCATGATCCATGAGACATGATCATCAATCAATACATATGCTGATCTTTGTCTTTGAATCATATTTGTTACTCATATGATATACGATCGTGGATCATTTAGAAATAGCAACATCTTAGTATTTAAGAGTCTCATGAATAAGTCACATACTCATTGATCAATAATGATGATGTCTATTCCAAGGAACAAAATAATATATCATAAACATAGTATGTGATATATACAACATCTCCATGTTGCCTCTAGGGCATATCACTAACAGTCTCCCACTTGCACTAGAGTCAACCATGTAGGTATCTAATACCCATTGCCCTAGTGTGAGCCTCATGCTTTGGTGGGAAGCGGCTTTGTCAACGGATCTGCAATGTTCAAATCCGTTTGTACTTTGCATATCTTCACATCGCCTCTCTCCACTATCTCGCGGATGAGATGAAATCGCCGTAAAATATGCTTGGACTTCTGGTGCGATCTAGGATCTTTGGCTTGCGCAATGGCCCCACTATTGTCACAGTAGAGGTCCATTGGGCTGGAGGCACTAGCCATCACACCAAGCTCACAAATAAATTTCTTGATCCAAACAGCCTCTTTGGCGCCTTCGTGGCTGCTATGTACTCGGCTTCATTGTAGAATCAGCAACCGTCTGCTGCTTGGAACTCTTCCAGCTTACCGCACCGCCATTCAGGCAGAACACAAATCCAGATTGCGATCTAAAATCATCTTTGTCAGTTTGGAAGCTAGCATCGGTGTAACCATTTACAACGAGCTCTTCCTCACCTCCATAGACAAGGAACACATCTTTAGTTCTTCTCAAGTACTTCAAGATGTTCTTTACGCAATCCAATGACTTTCACCGATCTCGATCGGTATCTACTCGTAGCACTTAAAGCATACGAAACATCCGACGTGTACAAAGCATGGCATACATAATGGACCCTATAGCCAAGCATATGGAATCGCATTCATTTTATCCCGCTCATCGGTGTACTAGGACACCGATTCTTGCTAAGATTTATACCATGTGACATAGGTAGAAAACCTTTCTTGGAATCATGCATATTGAACCTTTTCAACACCTTGTCAATGTACGATCTTGGCTTAATCCAATTAGCCTTTTGATCTATCTCTATAGATCTTGATGCCTGAATATATGCTGCCTCTCCTAAGTCTTTCATAGAGAAACTATTTTTAATGAAGACTTAACATTCGAGCAAAGGAATGTCATTTCCGATCGAATATGTCATCCACATATAAGACCGTAAATACGAGTGCACTCCCACTAGCCTTTTGTAAACACAAGGCTCTTCTTCGTTCTTGATGAAACCAAACCCTTTGATTACTTCATCAAAACGAATGTTCCAACTCCGAGATGCTCGCTTTAATCCATAAATGGATCTTTGGAGCTTGCATATCTTTCCAATCGATTGCGGATCGACAAAACTCGTGGGTTGTGTCATGTACACATCCTCACTCAGATTTCCATTAAGGAAAGCTGTTTTGACATCCATTTGCCATATTTCATAGTCGAAATATGCAGCAATCGCTAGAATGATCCGAATAGACTTTAGCATTGCGACGGCGAAAAGTTTCATCATAATCAATACCTTGAATTTGTTTGAAACCTTTGGCCACCAATCGCGCTTTATAGATGTGAACATTTCCATCTATGTCTATCTTTTCTTGAAAACCCATTTGCATTCAATGGTTTTAACACCATCAGTGGATCAACCAAGTTCCAAACTTGATTATCGTGCATGGATTCAATTTGGATCTCATGGCTTCAAGCCATTTCTCGTAGTCCGTCCCACCATTGCTTCTTCATAGGTCTTAGGCTCATCGTTGTCTAACAACAATATGTCCCGTTGTTGAGTAGTCAAGAACATGTACCTCTCGTGTGCACGACGTGACCTTTCGACCTACGTGGTCTTTGGTGTGTCCACAACAGTTCTTCAACAGTTTGTTCATCCCGCTGTGGTTCTCAGGAGCTGAAACGTTATCGTGTGTTTCTTGAATTTCTTCAAGTTGCACTGTGCTCCCACTATCCCTTCTTGAGAGAAACTCTTTCTCTAAGAAGACACCATGCCAAGCGACAAACACTTTGCCTTCTCCTCGATTATAAAATTAATATCCTTTTGTTTCCTTAGGATACCCGATAAAGAAGCATTTATCGATTTAGGAGTGAGCTTATCAGATTGTAAACGTTTTACATAAGCCTCACATCCCCAAATCTTAAGAAAAGACAAGCTAGGACGTTGTCCCGTCCACATCTCATATGGTGTCTTTTCTCACGATTTTGATGGAACCTGTTTAGTGTGAATGCGGTCGTTTCAAGAGCGCACTTCAAAAAGACAACGGAAGATCACTTTGGCTCATCATGGAGCGCCATATCTAATAAGGTGCGATTTCTCCGCTCGAGATACCCCATTCCATTGAGGTGTTCTGGCGGAGTCAATTGTGGAACAATTCCACAATCCTTTAGATGATTGCCAAACTCATGGCTCAAATACTCGCCTCCACGATCGATCGTAGAAACTTGATTGTCTTGCCTAAATGATTTTGCACTTCATTTTGGAATTCTTTGAACTTTTCAAAGGATTCGACTTATGCTTCATCGTAGATATACCCATATCTACTAAAGTCATCGATAAAAGTTATGAAGTATCAAAACCACCTCTGGCCGTTAAGCTCATTGGTCCACATACATCGGTATGTACAAGTGCCAATAAGTCATTTGCCCGCTCACCTTGACCGGTGAAAGGTGCCTTTGTCATCTTGCCAAGTAAACAAGATTCGCATGTCTCTAATGATTCAAAATCAAATGAGTGCGAATACCATCTCTATGGAGCTTCGCATGCGTTTCTCATTTATGTGACCTAAGCGGCGATGCCAAATAAACGTGGATTCAAATCATTCTGACGTTGCCTCTTTGCATTAATGTTATAGACCGTGACCCTTCAAGAGTAAGAACGTATAACCCATTCACCAATGGAGTATGACAATAGAACATATCTTTGAAATAAAGAGAACAACCATTGTCCATAGATTTAAAGTCATAACCTTCTCGCTTGCAAACATGAAGCGTAAATAATGTTCTTTGAAAGAGATGGAACACAATAACAATTATTCAATTCCAAAACTAATCTCGAAGGTAAAGACAATGGCATGGTGCCAACAGCTACCGCAGCAACTTTTGCTCCATTGCCAACGCCAAGATCCACTTCGCTCCTCCTCAAACTTCTACTTCTTATTAGCCCCGCAACGATTTGCAAATGTGAGCAACCGATCCGTATCAAATACCCAAGAATCAGTTGATGAAGTAGCAAGATTGATCTCTATAACATTTATACCGGAGTGGAAGTCGTACTTCCTTCTTCTTCTCAAGATCCTCCAAGTACTTTGGGCGTTCCTTTTCCAATGTCCCGATTGCTTACAGAGTAACAATCTGCATCGTGATGAGCATCGCCCTTCTTGTCTTTCTTGGCCTTAGAACCGCTCGCGATCGCATCAGAGCTTTCTTTCTTTTGACCGCGATTCTCTTGACATAGGGCTTGCCCTTGCCTTTCTGCATCATCATCACATGATTGCTGCTTTTCTTAATGCTTTCCTCGCAGATTTTAGCATCCCATGCAACTCACCCAGGTCTTGTCCAGTTGTTCATGTGAAAGTTCATTATGAATGGCTCAAAGCTCGGGAAGCGATCGAGAATCACATCGATAGCCAACTCTTGGCTAAGGGAAAACCAAGCTTTTCCGGACTCTCAATGTAGCCAATCATCTTAATCACATGAGGGTCGACGGATTCCCTTCGCAAGCTCCGCACGCAAATAAGGACTTTGAAGTATTGAACCTCTCAGCCCTTGCTTGGTTCTCAAACATACCACGTAACCCCACAATGATATTGTAGGCATCTGTGTTCTCATATTGCTTCTGAAGCTCAGAGGACATTGTGGCAAGCATGAGACAGCTCACATCAAGGCAATCATTTGTTTGCTTCTCATAAGCTCTCCGTGCAGCCATAGTAGCATTATCAGGCAAGTCTTCGGGGTAAGGAGACTCAAGGACATACTCCTTGCGCTCTTGCTTGAGAACAATTCTCAAGTTGCGATACCAATCCAAAAAGTTTGTTCCATTGAGTTTTTCTTTCTCAAGAACAGATCGCAAATTAAAAGTACTGGATGCGGCGTTAGCTGACATGATCTACAACACAAGAATATGCAAAGTTTAGCACTATGTTTATGTTCATCTTTTATTAAACTATTTAGCAAAAGACTCCCACTATGAGTTTTGCAACAAAACTCCTCTAAGTTACATAGTGGGTAAAGATCCTCATTTCACTAATTCCTAGTGAGCTTTGGCATCACGGCTAGAAAACTAGTGACATGGGTAAGCAACATTTTGCTAATCACATCCCTATGTGACTCTACTTTGGGTGACATTAGTATGCCTCGGCCCCAATCTATGCCCCAAGGTCCAAAACTATTTTGATAACCTTGTTAAGTAAACCAAATGCTTCCGCATGTAGATGTCCGACATCTACCCCAAATGATGATGATAACCGATGGCACTCTACTTTGGTAGACCTACCATGCGGTGATCATTATCTTTTGGTGCAACATATGGAAGGGCATTAACACCTAATTTTAAGAGGGATTCTATCCTACCAAAGCAACATATCACATATATCATTGCATAAGAATAAGATAGATAACATCATAGATAAACACATTTAACTGTGAAGTAGTATGGCCCAAAAATGGTGATATCCATCTCCAAGTAGGTGTAGACGATCTCCATCCTCCACATCACTCCTTTAGGCCACCATGCTTAAAAGCTTGTAACCTCAAAACTAGGCTACTATCTATAATAGCTAGAAATCGAAGATTACAAAGATAGATTCAAGCATTAAGGTCGACACGCAGGTCGTTAAATACAATATATACAGCTAACAATAGCTGAAATAATCATAACACGCAGGCCATGAACGAATGTTACATGCATCACATACATCTCATACATTCAAATAAGCTATAGGGCCATACTATTCACATCATTCTCTGCAAAAACAAGTTAGACGTAGAATCGCATTCTACCTAACGATGTGAACCCAAGACGCTATACAAGGGGGGGATACACACGGCGGTCGGTATGAAAACCTCACAGAATTACATAGATCGCATCTATGAAATCGCTATGAAAATCTTATCGAGCCGATCAAATCAACCCAAATCCGAGCCATTCAAAATGTCTCAATTTTCATTAGATCAATCATATTGATCATCGCGATCGGTATACTTGAGGAGACCACAACACAAGACCTCGATCCGTTGACTCGATCTATCGATTGCGCGCAGCTAGCCCCGATGGTGATTCCACCGGTAGGGGCAAGTCGCGCGTACATCAAAGAAGGAGCACGAACTAATCTTTTTGGCCTTGTGATGCTATCAACTCATACCAATTTCAACCCCTTATGACCGATTGATCTCATCAACCCGTGCTACCTTATTTAGACTGTAATAGATCCAATCTACTACTATCGCATATCAACATATATGCGCTGATCCGGATTGCAAACTAAGCAACCTGGCTCGATACCACTATTGGAATACGCGTAGAGGCTACGGAAGCGTAAAACAAAACTTTTCTACCGCGCACCCAAGAACATCATGCTAAGGAAGGATCATGGATCGTTACCACTTAGACGCCAGCAGCAAATGAAGAAGAATTGGAAACCGATCCAATCTCGCGCCGAGGTAGTAGTGGAAGTAGCCGATCGTCCCGAACAGATCGTCTCCTCCACGCACACCGATCAAGATCGCAACGAGCAGCGCCTCCACCGGTATCCACACGTCTGGGTGAACGCCGATCGCGAGTGTACTAGCACTCGTGAGCAGCTAGGGTTTGGCTCGGGAGGTGGCGGCTAGGGTTTTGCTAGATGTTAATCGGGACGAATCCTCCACCCTCGCCTCCATATATAGACCTCTTCACGTGGGCCTCGTGGACCGAGGCCCAATAGGAGTCTATTCGATCTCTATCCGAATTGAGCCCATATCCGAATCATATTCGAATTAGTGTTCCAACCCGTTAAGCGTGCGACCACAGAGGTTCACGATACTTGGTCGTGACCCGAAACGCCTTTCCGCTACCATGTTAATAGCGGCCTCTAGTAAGACATATTAACCCCAAAGTATATGTAAAGATCATATCGGCTGAACTCGTAATGTTCTCTCATGTACGAATCCCTTTGCCTCACGATATAGATTGAGCTCAAGGCGAGACTGTGTCATCCTCTTAATAGCTCAATCACTCTCTCGATTCCGTGATGGATTATAAACTCGTGATTGACTCCTCAATCACCTTGGCATGGCCATGCACTTTCATAATCCATTACATCGAGGGGCCCAGAGATATCTCTCCCATAAGGAGGGGCAAATTCTATCTTGATCATTCACATCCCACTACATGTTTCATGGCAAACCCGAAGACTACTTTTATGACTACCCGCCACGGAGTAGTGTTTAGTAGTCCCAAAATAAGCTACTACTCATGTTGGGAACCATGATGATCTCAAGTCCAAGGACTCTACATAAACACTACTTGAGACCAACTGATGACACATGGAATCTCTGCAGTGTCTCATGGCAGGTCTATCCAACATATGTTCACTAACACATGTCCATATTATTGATTTGGTATCACCATACCATGATCCATGAGACATGATCATCAATCAATACATATGCTGATCTTTGTCTTTGAATCATATTTGTTCCTCATATGATATACGATCAGGGATCATTTAGAAATAGCAACATCTTAGTATTTAAGAGTCTCATGAATAAGTCACATACTCATTGATCAATAATGATGATGTCTATTCCAAGGAACAAAATAATGTATCATAAACATAGTATGTGATATATACAACATCTCCATGTTGCCTCTAGGGCATATCACTAACAGGATTATCCCCCTACCAGCCCCTACCGAGGGAGGGACAGCACCCTCCACTTCGAGGGGACTTCGCTTGCGTCGGACCGCTCACAAGAGCGTTCGTCCACCCCCAGGCTACACTCTTTCTGACTCAGGAGGACCCAGCAGAGGGTTAGCCGCTCCCGTTCGCCGACCAGCTCCCGCTCCCGCACCGCTAGTCCTTTCCAGCAGGACAGCCGCAGTCGCTCGCAGGGATGCTCTGAGTGTGGAGGCGACCACCCTTAGATAGGGTTGGTGTTAGTCAGTGATTAGTTAGTCAGTCTTTTGTATCCCTTTTGTAGCCAGTTATGGCAGTAGTTGCGATGCCAGGGCTAAGCCCTATATGCTGAATGTAAGACCTCTTTTGTAATATGAACCTGTTAGTTTTAATGCTTTTTATTGCATTGCTTTTCTAAGAATTTTATTGGAGTTCTGTTGTGTTACTAGAGGGCTAGTAAACCCTCTTATATCCTCTCCTCCCTATTCTTGTTTAGATAATATTTTTCCTATGAATGCAGATGCCTCCAAGGGAAGCAAAAATAGCCAGAGGTCGTGGTAAAGGCCATGGCAGAGGCCAAGGCCGTGGCCAAGGATTACCACCACCACCACCCACACCCCCAACAACAATTCAGATCTTAGCTCAGCAGACCCAGATCCAGCATGCTATGCTGACTAGCCAGCATTCAATATCGGACAATAGGAGTTCAAAGTTGGCAGATTTCCTCTGGACCCGACCCCAAACTTTTGCTTTTGCCAATGAACCCTTAGAGGCAGATGATTGGTTAAGGGACACTGAGAGGAAGCTTCGTCTGGCAAGATGTACGGATGAGGACAAAGTAGACTTTGCCTCCCATCAACTCAAAGGCGCTGCCGCCGCTTGGTGGGAAAACTACCTGGAAACCCGCAACCAGGTGGAGTCCTCAGAAGAAGAAGAAGAAGAAGAAGGACAAGAGGAAGTAGAAGAAGTGGCCGAGACCCCGCAGCAGAGACACAGCAATCTGGCCAGCAAGACCAAGATGAGGTTGAAGCAGATGAGGAGGAAACAGACGTAAGTGGCGGTATAGCAAGACGACCCAGAGCCAGTATCTCTTGGGGGGAATTTAAGGCCGTCTTCCGACAAAACTTTGTGCCTACTGGCATCATGAGGCTGAAGAAAATGAGTTCCGCCACTTGAAGCAAGGAAACATGACCATAAGTGAGTACCTCACAAAATTTAACCAGCTTGCTCGTTATGCTCCTAAGGACATTGCAGACAAAGATGAGAAGATTGATCAATTTCTGGAGGGCATGAATGAAGAAATGAGATCCCAGCTGATTCTCCATGATCACCCCACCTTCCATCATCTAGTCAACAAGGCTCTCATTTGTGAGAATGAGAGGAAGCAACTGGAAGCCAATCGCAAGAGGAAGTGGGCTGCACACCGAACTCAGAGTAGCTCCCGCCCTCGAACCTCGTATCAGGACAAGCCACCTTTCAAGCAAGGAACCATTTCAGGTTTTCAAGCCCCAGCGCCATCCTAGCAGTCGAGTGGCAGTACCTCCCGAATGTTTCGCCCGGTCGGGCAAACTACTACGACAAATCTAGCTGCCAATTTGCATTGCTTTAACTGTGGGGCAAAAGGACATTTTGCCAATAAATGTCCAGACCGCCAATCCGCCCCAGCCAGGACTAATGCCAAGACTATTCCAGTCAAAGAATCGTCCACAGCACCTACTAGGGGAGGTCAAGTGTCTCAAGTTTCCAGGACTGCTTCGTCTCATCATCAAGGTCACGTCAACCATGTGACAGCTGAAGGAGCCCAAGATGCATCCAGAGTCCTGATGGGTATGTTTTTAGTCAAATCATTACCTGCTCAAGTTTTGTTTGACTCTGGGGCTTCGCATTCGTTTATCTCAGGGAATTTTGTGGCTAAGGCAAATCTGCCGACTTTTAGGCTAATAAAGTCAGTACTACTTAGTTCCCCAGGGGGATCCCTACTCACTACCTTAGTGTGTCCCAAAGTGGAAATCACCCTAGGAGACTTTGGCTTTTTGGCAAACCTTTTAGTTTTGTCATCTCAGACCCT
This sequence comes from Melocanna baccifera, assembly GCA_036346265.1. Taxonomy (NCBI): domain Eukaryota; kingdom Viridiplantae; phylum Streptophyta; class Magnoliopsida; order Poales; family Poaceae; genus Melocanna; species Melocanna baccifera. The sequence goes on along the minus strand of CM070704.1, from coordinate 16,700,996 downwards.
AGATATCATCCTTGGGATGGATTGGTTAGGCAAGCATCAAGGAATGATAGATTGTGCGAATAGAAGGGTGGTGCTAACTAAAGGACCAGGACAGGAAATTCAGATTCAAGTCAACCATATCCCTTCTAGACCTGGGCTCCATCACCTTGACACGGTGCCTCTGGAAAGCATGGCAGTAGTACAAGAGTATCATGATATTTTTCCAGAAGAATTACCCGGAATGCCCCCAGATAGGGATATCGAGTTTATAATTAACCTAAAGCCGGGGACAGCCCCAATTGCCAAGAGGCCCTACCGAATGCCAGTAGATGAGCTGGAAGAATTAAAAGTTCAGCTTGGGGAGTTGCAAGAGAAGGGGTATATCCGACCCAGTTCATCACCTTGGGGTTCACCTGTACTCTTTGTTAAGAAAAAGGATGGTACAGCTAGATTATGTGTGGATTGTTGTGCTCTTAACGAGGTGACTATCAAAAATAAATATCCCTTGCCAAGGATAGATGATTTATTTGATCAACTCACCGGAGCTACTATATTCTCCAAAATAGACTTAAAGTCCGGGTACCATCAGCTTAAAATCAGAACAGAAGATTTTCCAAAGACAGCTTTCACCACTCGATATGGACTATTTGAGTATACAGTGATGTCTTTTGGGTTAACTAATGCCCCTGCATATTTTATGAATCTCATGAATAAGGTATTCATGAAATATCTGGACAAATTTGTGGTAGTGTTTATTGATGACATCTTAATCTATTCCAAGACACCAGAGGATCATGCCACCCACCTTCGAGCAGTCCTAGAGACCCTCTGGGAACATAGGCTTTATGCAAAGTATAGCAAGTGTGCCTTTTGGTTGCAAGAAATTAATTTCTTAGGACATGTTATCTCCGCGGGAGGAGTAGCAGTTGACCCTTCCAAGGTAGACACTATTCTAGAGTGGAAGCAACCAACCTCGGTTACTGAAGTTCGTAGTTTCCTCGGGTTAGCAGGCTACTACCGGCGCTTCATATCGGATTTCTCCAAGTTATCCAAGCCCATGACCCATCTTCTGAAGAAAGAAAAGAAGTTTGAATGGACAACTGACTGTGAAAGTAGTTTTCAAGAATTAAAAACAAAACTTACCACAGCCCCAGTATTAGTCTTGCCAGATATTCATAAGGAGTTTGAAGTATACTGCGATGCATCCCGCCAAGGTCTAGGATGTGTACTCATGCAGGATGGGAAGGTCGTAGCTTATGCATCCAGACAACTTCGACCTCACGAAGATAATTACCCCACCCATGACTTGGAATTAGCAGCCGTAGTGCACGCCCTGAAGTTATGACGACACTATTTAATGGGAAACCATTGCAACATTTACACAGATCACAAGAGTCTTAAGTATATCTTCACTCAAAATGACCTTAACCTTAGACAGAGGACATGGTTGGAGTTAATTAAGGATTACAACCTAGAAGTTCATTATCATCCTGGTAAAGCTAATGTAGTAGCTGATGCGTTAAGTAGAAGGCCTGGATGTAACCACACCTAGGCACAAGAGATCCCATCGGAGCTATGTAAAGAGATTGCTTCCCTTAATCTGGAGTTTATAGAGCAAGGCATTCTAGCCACCCTAGAGGTGCAACCTACATTAGAAGAGCAAATCAAAGCAGCACAGAAAGGACACCCAGGAACTCGGAAGCTCGAGCTCATGATGAAAAGGGGGAAGGCACCAAAGATGGTGAGAGATTCACAAGGAACTCTATGGTTTGAAAAAAGACTTTTCATTCCTCACCAAAAAGAACTGAAGGAGCTGATATTGAAAGAAGCACATAACTCGTCCTATGCTTTACATCCTGGTAGCACCAAGATGTATCAAGACTTGAAAACATTATATTGGTGGCCGCGTATGAAGCGAGACCTTGCTGAGTATGTAGCTTGTTGTGATACTTGCCAACGTATTAAGGCGGAACACCAGAAACCAACGGGACTACTTCAACCTTTGAAGATACCTCAGTGGAAATGGGAAGAGATAGGAATGGATTTCATAACCGGCCTTCCTCGCACTAAGACAGGATATGATTCGATCTGGGTTATAACGGACAGATTGACAAAGGTGGCCCATTTTATTCTGGTAAAGACTACTTATAAAGGAGATAAGTTAGCAGAGTTATACATGGCCCGCATTGTATGTGCGCATGGGGTACCCAGAAAAATAGTTTCCGATCGAGGTTCTCAATTCACCTCACATTTTTGGAACAGCTTGCACAGTGCCCTTGGGACCCACCTAAGTTTTAGTACTGCTTACCACCCTCAAACGGATGGACAGACGGAAAGGATAAATCAAGTTCTAGAGGACATGCTTCGAGCTTGTGCCCTGGAATCAACTATAGATTGGGAAAAGAGCTTGCCATATGCAGAGTTTTCATATAATAACAGTTACCAGTCAAGTCTTAAAATGTCATCTTTTGAGGCCTTGTATGGGCGAAAGTGTAGGACTCCATTGCACTGGTCGGAAACCGGTGAGGGTCACACCTTTGGACCCGATACCCTAAAACAAGCAGAAGAAAGGGTTAAAGTAATAAGAGACCACCTACAAGCCACCCAGTCTAGACAAAAGAGCTACGCCGATAATCGCCGACGTGAACTCATCTTTCAAGTCGGAGATCATGTTTACCTCAAGGTTTCTCCCCTTCGAGGAGTGCGAAGATTTAAAGTGAAAGGAAAACTAGCACCTCGGTTTATAGGCCCTTTCCCCATCCTTGCTAGATGCGGAGAAGTCGCCTACAAATTGGACCTACCTACAAGCCTGGCAGAAGTACATGATGTTTTTCATGTTTTGCAACTCAAGAAATGCCTCCGAGTTCCGGAAGAGCAAGCCCCTTTGGAAGCTTTGGGAATTCAAAAGGACCTCACTTACCCCGAGTATCCGATCAAGATTTTAGACACCATGGAAAAGCAAACGAGGAGCAAGATTTTTCGTCTTTGCAACGTACAATGGAGTAACCACACCGAAAACGAAGCCACATGGGAACGTGAAGACCAGCTCAAGGCTGACTTTCCTCACCTTTTCTCAACCTAGACAAATCTCGGGGTCGAGATTTTATTTAAGGGGGTAGGGATTTGTAACATCCCATTTTTATTATTCCAATTATTTAAATACCTTATCTTCATTGGATTTTAGCTCCGAAAATTTTTGTGTTCCTCTCTGGTTTTATTTAAAGATTTATTGTTTTGGGAGTTCACAAAAATATTAATTCCTTGTCTCTATAAAAATTTTCAAAAGATCTACCCCAAATCAGAAAAATTTTATAAAAAGAAAACCCCTCTCGGGCAAGCCGAACTAGCCCACCAGGCCCAGCCGGCCCACCCGAGCGCCATCTCCCTCCTCCTTCCTCCTCCCTCCCCTGCCTCTCTCTGTCGGCAGCCAAAACCGCCCGCGCGCCCCTGGTTTTGCCTCTCCCGAACGCGCTGAGCGGCACCAACATCACCGCCCGCCTCCTCTCTCCCCAACCTCGGGCTCTAGCCACCCTTCGTGGCGCCTCCCCTGCGGCTCCGTGCGCCTGTTAAGCCGGGCGGGCCCTCCCCAGCCTCTAGCTCTGATGGCCGACGCACTCCGCCGTACCACGGTTGCTGGCGTCGTCGACTTCCAAGCTCCACCACCGTCGCATCCAAAGGCCTCAAGCGCCACCAGCATTTGCCGCCTTGCGCCACCCTGTGCTAGCCTCCAGCGTAGCTTCGTCCCGTGGCAACGCCCTGGTCTCCTCGTACAAGCGCCATCGCCTCCAGCCATAACTCCTCATTGAGCTTTGCTACGGAGGCAGTGAAGCCCGGTGACGCCGCCGTACGCCTCCCCCCCGGCACTCTCCCTCTAGCTCGTAGGGCTAGTGTCGGACCCCGGAGCAACGACTCCTGGATCCTCTGTGTAAATCGCACTAGTCCAGAATCAAGCTAGTGCACACAGTGGATAACAAAGATTCATATCATGCACAATGACATTTATTCATTAACTAAAAATGGGCTTGATGGCCAAATTTTACATCAATGGTTCATAAACCAAAAATACATATAAACAAATGGAAGAAAACCAATGAAGTAGCAGCCCATCCCGCTCGCCCACAGCGAATGATCGTAAGACGTGGCCTAGTCGTCACCATCCTCACCGAAGTTGTTGACATCATCCTCTGGCAACAGATTTTAGCAAGGTGAGCACATAAAGTACTCCCAAGGTAAGCACATAAAGTACTTACGCAAGTTACACCAGGAGTTTTAACAGAGTGAATGCATGCATAGGGATAACAAAGGAAGGCTTATTAAGTTTATTTGTGTGAAAAACAGTACTGAATTTAAATACAATAACATAAGTGCAAAAGCTGAATTTTATACAGTAGATATAAATAATAAATTAACAAAATAATATCGTTAGTGCAGGCTCCGACCAAACACTAACCTAGTCACAGGTATCCCACCTGGTCCATCTTTTCAAAAGGTTTCACATGGATTCCATCTATCCATATGCTTTTCAAAATCTCTTATGGATTCATTTTGTTAGTGCAGGCTCCGACCAAACACCAAATTATTCACAGGTATTCCACCTGGTCATGGATTCCATCCATCCATCCATAAGCCTTTTTCAGAAACCCTTTTAAAAACCAAAGTCTAATCCATGAAAAACTTTACCCAGCTTGCCCATAACCGTGGGCACGGCTATCCAGGATAGATTATACACTCTGCAGAGGTTGTACAGCTTTACCCACAAGACACGATCATCCCACATTGCCACTAGATTAACACACTTCCTTTGGTGTGCGGCGAGGAGATCATGACAAGGCCGTTACAATGATCCATAGCCAAAACAGTCACGCCGCCACTAAGATTTCACCACAACTCAAATCCACGAGTTGGAGCCCCCTCTTGTGCCATGTGAGACTTCCCACAGCCTACGCCGCGCTCACATTCAGCCTATAGCGAGACTATACTTGGAACTTCACAAATTACTTAGCCAGGTCCGTCCCATACCAGACTTGTGGTAGTACGATGTGGCTTTGCAACAGTAGCTCACAGACCGGTCCTTAACTTGACTTAGGCTCAATCCACATACCCTCTTGTGCCTGACAATCAACCAGGTGTCACCAAACACGAGGCATGCCAGCACCCACCACCTAACCATTAGCCTAGGTCCAAACCAAGTTTTTATATTTTTCTTTGAAACATTCATATTCATTCTTGACTCACCGAAGTCAAGAATAGATTTTAGAAACTTACCATTTTCTAGTGAAATAAATATTCTCACTTAAATCATTATAAGCATGGCTAAGCAATTCTATAAAATTTCTAGTCAATACTATTGTACTAACTAGGTTTTCATCTAAGGTGACAAGGCATAAGTAAGTTCAATATCAAATTTGGCCATACACAAAGGATCTGGATATAACTAGAATTTAAATCGAATTTAAACTATATTTGAATAAAAGTATGCATGCATATACAGTAAAACAACATAAGTAAATTTGAAATATTAGGTTCAACATGGTCAAAAGTGTAACTTGCCTTTCTTTGAAGTTTGCCAAGGTTCGCTGAAGTTATACTCTCCGAAATAGTCGTAGTCTACACGTGAAAAGTAAGAACAAACTAAACTCAAATAAAATCCAAATTTTATAAAATAAATGCCGGGAGATAGAATATGAATTTTGGAATTTGAATTGGTCCAAAAGGAGTTAGGGCGAAGGAGGACGACTTCTGGAAGTTTGAATTCCAAAGAAATGAATAAAAGGAATTATTGAAATTCTTTTCTTTATGAAGGAAAAGTGGTTGGAAGATACAATATTTGTGTATGGTTGAAATCATAATCGAAGGTGTAGTCGAAGCCATCGTCGAAAGCATGGTCGAAGTAGCGGTTGAAGTTGCGGAGGTCAAAGTCGAAAATAGAGACTCCAAGTGCAGGTGCAGTCGAAGTCGAAGATTCGGTCGAAGACCGGGTCGGAATTGTACAGTGGTCGGAAGAATTGGATTTATGCAGAGTGGTCGAAAGAATCGGACGGCTTGGAGAGGTCGGACGGCTTCGAGTGGGCGGTGAGATCGAAGGGTTCAGAGAGGTCGGAGGGTTCAGAGGTTAAAACGGTCCAACAACCATGGTCGGTTCAAAGACGGAGGTCGAAGTCGAAGGCCCCGAGATTGAAGATCGAAGTCTAAGTCTTCGAGGTCGAAGGTCGAATGCTGGAGTTGAAGGCTCCGAGCAGTCGGATGGCGGAGTCTAAAGAGCCTCCGGACATCGGAGTCTTATAAGCCTCCGAATGTTGGGGTCTAAGAATCGGAGGGCTGGGAAAGTCGGACGGCTTCACGTGATAAGATCCGAGCGATCCAACGGCGATGAAGACCGAGGAGGTGTACAAAAGAGGGAGAAGAGTATGAGTCCGGTATTTCCTTTGTGCAAGGTTCGGGCTACACAGAGTTGGCTGGCGGTGAGGGTGTAGCGGAGGTGGGGCACGATTATCGACGGTGGAGACTCTCCGACGACGGCTTGCTTGGAGAAGGGGTGTCGAAGGTTCGCGCGGGCCTGATTAAGGTTACCGGCGGTAGGGTACTCCGGTCATGCTTTGGCTCGGGAAAACGGGTGAAGGAGGTGCGCACGGTCCTGTCGAAGATGTTGGCGGTGGCGGCGTCGGCGTCGGTGGAAGAGACATTCCGGCGGGGGATTGCTTGGCGGAGGGGTGGCGAGGTGAAGAAAAGAGAGAGGGGATTGCGAGAAGTGCATTGGTGCTCTCGTGCAATACCAGAAGTGGTTGGAAGGTGGTCGGTGGCGAGTTGGAGCGATGGCGAAACTCGGGTGGCGGTAGTGTTCCGGCGGTGAGGAGACTCAACCAAGGGCGGTCGAGAAAATTCAAAAATTATGAAATATATACTGAAAACTAGATTATGAATTTAGAAACTTGAATCACCTGATTCGGAGTTCGGACGGACGAGAACGAGTGATTGGAAGATTGTCGAATCAGAAAATTCTAGAAAAAGAAAAATCAGGAAGGAATATTCCCGCGTGAACAGTATCGGACAGCAGCGTTGTTCACTATTTTTGGCCGTGGCGCTGGTGAGAAAAGGCACGGGAGGTGAAGCTAATGGGTTGCTAATGACCCGAGGCACATGTACGAAGTGACGGCACGTCAAACGGAGCACAATGACGATGCAGACAACGACAATGGCATAGGGTGTGGAGAGAAGAATAATTTTTGGGAATAGAACATGGAGAAGCAAGGTGACCATGGCCTAGAACGCGCGAGGCGGTTAGGAAAATATCGGCTGTTTAAACTCACCGAGGCGACGCAATCGTCGTTTGAACGACGTCGGTACCGAAATAGGAAAAACCCAATATCTTCGCGCTCGGTGCGGCGAATCCAAAACCGTCTGAAACGTAACCTCTTGGGATGGTTTGGCACGTTTTGACGCGAACGGATTGTTGAAAGCATTCCCGGACAGGCGGGGACGCGAAGTGCAATTTGCGACCATAGTGAGGTGTCGGGCGCAAAAATTTAGGACAGGTTTTTGGACGAACGGAGGGGAGCACGGCGTAGAACACGTCGAGACCAACTCAACGCCGCAGACGGCTCGGCCAACGGACTAGCGAAACACGGTGGACAAGACTTTATGCGGCTTACAGGCTGACATCGGCGTTCCGGGCAAACAGAGAGGAATTAACATGCGAGACTTGCGGCGAATCGAAGAGGGGAGTGTGGGGATCATGATGCTCACCTTGGTTTTGGTCGGGCATGCACGGTCGGCCGGTGGCGACGCGACGAACGCGACCCGACTTGGCCCACGGTGGCGACGGTGTTCGGCGGTTCCGCGAAGGCGAGGTGAGCACCGCGTAGAACGCGACGAAGCGAAGCCAACGGTGTGGTCAAACGCGGCGGCGCTCCACCGGACGAGGCACAAAAAGCCGAAGAATGACGGTTGGTACACAAAAATAAAACTCCGATTGCAACCAAACGAGAGGGAGTGGGGACTTGAGATTTTCGGGGTTGAGTGAGGATGAGGAGAGGCTCACGGGGCTCCCTTTTATAGGGGTGAAGGTGGACCGAGGAGGGAGATCAACGGGGCATGTCTTTGAATGGCATGGTTTAAATCCCGCGAAAATAGCTCACGAATGAGGGGGAAAACGGTGGGAAATGAAGGAGTTTGATGAGGGAAATTGATTGCAATTTATTTCGTGAGAAACCGTTGAGAAAATTAAGAGTTATGGAAGCTTGAAGAGTCACCCATGGCTGCGTGCGTGCTGTTTCCTGCACGTGAACAGTAACAGGAGGAGGAACAAGAAGGAGAAAGGAAGAGAGAGAAAAGAGAAAAAAAGAAAAAAATTCGGAAAAATTCCAAAAAAATATTTTTAGAATACTTGGAACCTGAAAAGAATAAAAAAATATTTTTGGAATTTTTTTGATGTTTATTTTAATTTTTAAAAATGTTTTCCTTTTTGTAGCTTTAAATAATACAATAAATAACAAATAAAGCTTAAAAATCTTAGAAATATTCATGGAAGTTTCTTAGGCTATTTGGAACTTATAAAAAATTCCAACTCAAATTTTCATATTTTTCTTTATAAAATATTTTTTTATTTAACAGAAAGGCTCTTTTCTTTAAAGCTGAAAATCAGGTCAACTAGAATTTAAAAAAAATTCAAGCCACCAAATAACTTTAATTTTTATTTTAAACTAACTTAATTATTATTTTATTTTTTATGTTTTTTTAAATCACCTTTTCATAACTTTTTTTATGCCGAAAATCAAGTAATTAAATTTAAACAACCAAAAGTAAATATTTTTATTTTAAATTAAAGTAAATTTTTTTTCCTTAATTTTTGAAATAAACAGCTGGGCTGTTACAAACTACCCCCCTTAAAGAGAATCTCGTCCTCGAGATTCGCACAGCTAGCACGGAAATAGGTTTGGATCTTACCCTGCTTGGCTTGAGCTATGATCTGGTTCAGATGTCCCTTCATGAACTTCAATGTCCTTTTGCTTACTGTCTGAAGGGTATTGACAGTCGATGTTTCAGCTTGATGTTTCCAAGAATTACGGAAGAAGAGACTTTAAGACAAAGGAGAAATAGGGGCCGTTTGCACAAACCAACAAAACACTTACTAGGAAAAATCATTATTAAGATAATATCAGTAATGATTCGGCTATCAACAAAAGAGAAAACTTGATAGCTCGTAACATCGTCTAATAGCTGCCTAACAACTTATCCTAAAGGGGTAAGGGTTGCCTTGGTGTCATCCTTCGCGACTCTCTGAGTACAAAGCTTGATCTTTCAAGGCGAAGATTGAAATGATGGCTGAGGCGAAGAACTCTTTACGAGCGGCTTCTTGCTTGGCTCTTTCAAACGAGTAACTGCTTCCTTTAAAGCGCTAGCGAAGACTTCTTTGTCCAGCTTTGCTTGGTGATGAGTACAAAGAAAGCGGTGTCCCATCATCCGATTTCCATGGTCGTCTATTCGGTGTACGTAGATGGCTCGACGTTAGAATTCCAAACGATAGAGTAGTCGATGAAGGCCTATACTCCATTCATCACTCGGTGCATCTTGATGAACATCCATCTATAATAGTTTGAACAAGATGAGAGATAGAAATAAGTTTTTTTTTCAGAAATGACATAAAGATGAGAAAGGATTGAAAGATAAGGGTAAGCAAAGGTTGAGAGGTAAGAGTAAGCAAAGCTTTTTAAAAATATTTTATTATTTAAGTTAAGTCCTTAAAGTTCAACCATTCTATTCTACCTACGGTCACGTCTTAGGGTCAACCTGGCTCTGATACCATCTCTGTCGGACCCCGGAGCAACGACTCCTGGATCCTCTGTGTAAATCGCACTAGTCCAGGATCAAGCTAGTGCACACAGTGGACAACAAAGATATATCATGCACAATGACATTTATTCATTAACTAAATATGGGCCTGATGGCCAAATTTTACATCAATGGTTCATAAACCAAAAATACATATAAACAGCGGAAGAAAACCAATGAAGTAGCAGCCCATCCCGCCGCCCACAAAGCGAATGATCAGAAGACGTGGCCTAGTCGCCACCATCCTCACCGGTTGTTGACATCATCCTCCGCAACAGATTTTAGCAAGGTGAGCACATAAAGTACTCCCAAGGTAAGCACATAAAGTACTTACGCAAGTTACACCAGGAGTTTTAACAGAGTGAATGCATGCATAGGGATAACAAAGGAAGGCTTATTAAGTTTATTTGTGTGAAAAACAGTACTGAATTTAAATACAATAACATAAGTGCAAAAGCTGAATTTTATACAGTAGATATAAATAATAAATTAACAAAATAATATCGTTAGTGCAGGCTCCGACCAAACACTAACCTAGTCACAGGTATCCCACCTGGTCCATCTTTTCAAAAGGTTTCACATGGATTCCATCTATCCATATGCTTTTCAAAATCTCTTATGGATTCACTTTGTTAGTGCAGGCACCGACCAAACACCAACTTATTCACAGGTATTCCACCTGGTCATGGATTCCATCCATCCATCCATAAGCCTTTTTCAGAAACCTTTTTAAAAACCAAAGTCTAATCCATGAAAAACTTTACCCAGCTTGCCCATAACCGTGGGCACGGCTATCCAGGATAGATTATACACTCTGCAGAGGTTGTACAGCTTTACCCACACGACACGATCATCCCACATTGCCACTAGATTAACACACTTCCTTTGGTGTGTGGCGAGGAGATCATGACAAGGCCGTTACAATGATCCATAGCCAAAACAGTCACGCCGCCACTAAGATTTCACCACAACTCGAATCCATGAGTTGGAGCCCCCTCTTGTGCCATGTGAGACTTCCCACAGCCTACGCCGCGCTCACATTCAGCCTATAGCGAGACTATACTTGGAACTTCACAAATTACTTAGCCAGGTCCGTTCCATACCAGACTTGTGGTAGTACGATGTGGCTTTGCAACAGTAGCTCACAGACCGGTCCTTAACTTGACTTAGGCTCAATCCACATACCCTCTTGTGCCTGACAATCAACCAGGTGTCACCAAACACGAGGCATGCCAGCACCCACCACCTAACCATTAGCCTAGGTCCAAACCAAGTTTTTATATTTTTCTTTGAAACATTCATATTCATTCTTGACTCACCGAAGTCAAGAATAGATTTTAGAAACTTACCATTTTCTAGTGAAATAAATATTCTCACTTAAATCATTATAAGCATGGCTAAGCAATTCTATAAAATTTCTAGTCAATACTATTGTACTAATTAGGTTTTCATCTAAGGTGACAAGGCATAAGTAAGTTCAATGTCAAATTTGGCCATACACAAAGGATCTGGATATAACTAGAATTTAAATCGAATTTAAACTATATTTGAATAAAAGTACGCATGCATATACAGTAAAACAACATAAGTAAATTTGAAATATTAGGTTCAACATGGTCAAAGGTGTAACTTGCCTTTCTTTGAAGTTTGCCGAGGTTCGCTGAAGTTATACTCTCCGAAATAGTCGTAGTCTACACGTGAAAAGTAATAACAAACTAAACTCAAATAAAATCCAAATTTTATAAAATAAATGCCCGGAGATAGAATATGAATTTTGGAATTTGAATTGGTCCAAAAGGAGTTAGGGCGAAGGAGGACGACTTCTGGAAGTTTGAATTCCAAAGAAATGAATAAAAGGAATTATTGGAATTCTTTTCTTTATGAAGGAAAAGTGGTTGGAAGATACAATATTTGTGTATGGTTGAAATCATAATCGAAGGTGTAGTCGAAGCCATCGTCGAAAGCATGGTCGAAGTAGCGGTTGAAGTTGCGGAGGTCAAAGTCGAAAATAGAGACTCCAAGTGCAGGTGCAGTCGAAGTCGAAGATTCGGTCGAAGACCGGGTCGGAATTGTACAGTGGTCGGAAGAATTGGATTTATGCAGAGTGGTTGAAAGAATCGGACAGCTTGGAGAGGTCGGACGGCTTCGAGTGGGCGGTGAGATCGAAGGGTTCAGAGAGGTTGGAGGGTTCAGAGGTTAAAACGGACCAACAACCATGGTCGGTTCAAAGACGGAGGTCGAAGTCGAAGGCCCCGAGATTGAAGATCGAAGTCTAAGTCTTCGAGGTCGAAGGTCGAATGCTGGAGTTGAAGGCTCCGAGCAGTCGGAGTCTAAGAAACCTCCGAACGGCGGAGTCTAAAGATCCTCCGGATGGCGGAGTCTAAAGAGCCTCCAGACATCGGAGTCTTATAAGCCTCCGAATGTCGGGGTCTAAGAATCGGAGGGCTGGGAAAGTCGGACGGCTTCACGTGACAAGATCCGAGCGATCCAACGGTGACGAAGACCGAGGAGGTGTACAAAAGAGGGAGAAGAGTATGAGTCCGGTATTTCCTTTGTGCAAGGTTCGGCCACACGAGTTGGTCGGGTGAGGGTGTAACGGAGGTGGGGCACGATTATCGACGGTGGAGACTCTCCGACGACGGCTTGCTCGGATAAGGGGTGTCGAAGGTTCGCGCGGGCCTGATTAAGGTTACCGGCGGTAGGGTACTCCGGTCATGCTTTGGCTCGGGAAAACGGGTGAAGGAGGTGCGCACGGTCCTGTCGAAGATGTTGGCGGTGGCGCGCTCGCGCCGGTGGAAGAGACATTCCGCGGGGATTGCTTAAGCGGAGGGGTGGCGAGGTGAAGAAAAGAAAGAGGGGATTGCGAGAAGTGCATTGGTGCTCTCGCAATACCGTATGGTTGGAAGGTGGTCGGTGGCGAGTTGGAGCGATGGCGAAACTCGGGTGGCGGTAGTGTTCCGGCGGTGAGGAGACTCAACCAAGGGCGGTCGAGAAAATTCAAAAATTATGAAATATATACTGAAAACTAGATTATGAATTTAGATGAATTTAGAAACTTGAATCACCTGATTCGGAGTTCGGACGGACGAGAACGAGCGATTGGAAGATTGTCGAATCAGAAAATTCTAGAAAAAGAAAAATCAGGAAGGAATATTCCCGCGTGAACAGTATCGGACAGCAGCGTTGTTCACTATTTTTGGCCATGGCGCTGGTGAGAAAAGGCACGGGAGATGAAGCTAATGGGTTGCTAATGACCCGAGGCACATGTAGGGAGTGACGGCACGTCAAACGAAGCACAGTGACGATGCGGACAACGACAATGGCATAGGGTGTGGAGAGAAGAATAATTTTTGGGAATAGAACATGGAGAAGCAAGGTGACCATGGCCGAAAACTCGCCGGAGGCGACGCAATCGTCGTTTGAACGACGTCGGTACCGAAATAGGAAAAACCCAATATCTTCGCGCTCGGTGCGGCGAATCCAAAACCGTCTGAAACGTAACCTCTTGGGATGGTTTGGCATGTTTTGACGTGAACGGATTGTTGAAAGCATTCCCGGACAAGCGGGGACGCGAAGTGCAATTTGCGACCATGGAGAGGTGTCGGGCGCAAAAATTTAGGACAGGTTTTTGGACGAACGGAGGGGAGCACGGCGTAGAACACGTCGAGACGAACTCAACGCCACGCACGGCTCGCCAACGAACTAGCGTAAACACGGTGGACAAGACTTTGCGCGCTTACAGTCGACATCGGCGTTCGCAAACGGAGAGTAATTAACATGCGAGACTTGCGGCGAATCGAAGAGGGGAGTGTGGGGATCATGATGCTTACCTTGGTTTTGGTCGGGCATGCACGGTCGGCCGGTGGCGACGCGACGAACGCGGACCCAATTTGGCCCACGGTGGCGACGGTGTTCGGCGGTTCAGCGGCGAGGTGAACACCGCGAGAACGCGACGAGGCGGCCAACGGTGTGGTCAACGCGCGCGCTTCCACCGGACGAGGCACAAAAAGCCGAAGAACGACGGTTTGTACACAAAAATAAAACTCCGATTGCGACCAAACGAGAGGGAGTGGGGACTTGAGATTTTCGGGGTTGAGTGAGGATGAGGAGAGGCTCACGGGGCTCCCTTTTATAGGGGTGGAGGTGGACCAAGGAGGGAGATCAACGGGGCATGTCTTTGAATGGCATGGTTTAAATCCCGCGAAAATAGCTCATGAATGAGGGGGAAAACGGTGGGAAATGAAGGAGTTTGATGAGGGAAATTGATTGCAATTTATTTCGTGAGAAACCGTTGATAAAATTAAGAGTTATGGAAGCTTGAAGAGTCACCCATGGCTACGTGCATGCTGTTTCCTGCGCGTGAACAGTAACGGGAGGAGGAAGAAGAAGGAGAAAGGAAGAGAGAGAAAAGAGAAAAAAAGAAAAAGAAAAAAAAATTCGGAAAAATTCCAAACAAATATTTTTAGAATCCTTGGAACCTGAAAAGAATAAAAAAATATTTTTGGAGTTTTTTTGACGTTTATTTTAATTTTTAAAAATGTTTTCCTTTTTGTAGCTTTAAATAATACAATAAATAACAAATAAAGCTTAAAAATCTTAGAAAAATTCATGGAAGTTTCTTACGCTATTTGGAACTTATAAAAAAATTCCAACTCAAATTTTCATATTTTTCTTTATAAAATATTTTTTATTTAACAGAAATGCTCTTTTCTTTAAAGCTGAAAATCAGGTCAACTAGAATTTTACAAAAAAAAATTCAAACGACCAAATAACTTTAATTTTTATTTTAAACTAACTTAATTATTATTTTATTATTTTATGTTTTTTAAATCACTTTTCATAACTTTTTTTAAGCCGAAAATCAAGCAATTAAATTTAAACAACCAAAAGTAAATATTTTTATTTTAAATTAAAGTAAATTTTTTCCTTAATTTTTGAAATAAACAGCTGGGATGTTACAGCTAGAGCCTCAACCCGACCTGCTGAACTCGAAGATGGCACCAATTTGAAGTTCCCACGACCTATCTGTCTTGGCATTGGCCACCCTTCCTCCGCCGCCGCCATTGCCGACGCCAGCCCAAGCTGTGCCACCCCGAGCTGAATTGAGCCCCTCGGTGAGCTCCTGGTGGACACTAGACTCTCCCCTCCGCTTTAATTGAAAATTTATCACCGTTTTGGCCGTCGCCCCTTTCTCCCTACCCCGCCATCGCCATGCTCGCCGTCGGCGCGACTCGGCGCCCCGGTCAGTGCCGAGCCGAGCCGCTACGGATCCCTTTTTGCTGTTGGCAACCGCCGCTCCGGTCCCCCCCTCGCTGCCGGCGAAGTCGCCGCACCAACCGCCCCTCGGCCGAAGCCGCCGCCCCATTCCGACCGTTTAAATACTAACTCGGGTCATTAACTGCTAAAGATTTCCCTTAATGATGTTTTAGAATGGCTAATCATTCGCTGACCTGTGGGCCCCCCAACGGTTTTAAGAAAATGAGAGGATGACATGTGGACCCCACTAGTTTTAATTAAACAGTTAACCGATTTCTGAAGCCTCCAGTCACTGACAAGCGGGCCCCACTGAATAGTACCCGAGCCGCGAGCCCCACTTGTCGGTCACTGTAGAATTATGGATTTTCCGAAATTCATTAACCCATGGGCCCCACGTGTCATACACTCATCTAATTAAAATCAGAAAATCTAATTTCCAAAATATTAAAACCGCGGGACCCGCATGTCAGTGAGAGTAAATCTCTCTCCCTTTTTAATTTTCGGATTTTCTCGAAAATCCAACTTTGAAGGGCTATAACTTTTTAACCAGAATTCGATTTGGGTGAAACTTGTTTCTAAAATTTTCTAAATTCATAATCTTGATATTTAGCTAAGTTTGGTCCAGTTTGAAGTTCATTTGAACTATGTTTTTGGTATTTATTGTCTTTTGCCTATTTGCTTTTCCGGTTTTGTCCACGAGTAGATTACGAGGGAAATCCCGATCAAGCATTCGACGCCTCACAAGATCAACCCAATTTACCAGCCCAAAATCCAGGCGAGTCAACACTTTGATCATGTTAAATTCCCATGTTTTAAATCAATTATATTGTTTAAAATTATCTAAATTGCATGCAATATTTTATGTACAACAGTTTACCACTTTTATTAGCTATTCACCCAATTTGCTTATTGGCACTATATAGCTAAGACCAATCCTTGAAACTTGTTATTCGTACCATTGTCGCCCTAGCAAATAGTAACAAAAACAATTTCAAGATTAAGCTATAAATTACTAATTGCGAAGCTCGTCCGGTACACTCTCAGGACATTAGAATGTCCTGACATACATTCTCAACAACTAAGTCATTTTGGGCAATCATGGGAGGTACCTGATTGGTAGATTGATTAAAGGATATTTTATGCTTCTCAAAATCCTACAAAATTTCATACCTGTCTGGGCGGATGGTAGGAATGGTTGGTGGATGTATCATTGACGTGTACGCCGTCCGACAAATTAAGGACTTAATCATGAGATGCCCTCTCCATGCAAAACAGTACAACCACAAGCTGGCAAAGTGTAGGCATGACTAAATAATTTGTACTCGCCAGTAACTGAATGCATTTCGGGGGAAAGCACGATATTGTAGGGGTGGCCCCTACATAAACCCAGCTAGCCTGCTGAAAAGGTTGTAAATCATGTAAATGACGTAACTTGTCCTCGATGAAGGGCTCCGGAGTAAGGTTACGATGGTAATGTCGCTCAGTGCTATCGGGAGTACTTATGTATCGTGACTGATCCCTGGGAAAGACAGAAGAGGTCATTTGTTCACCTAACTCTCCACTACCATACTCTCTCTCTGTTTGGTCTGTAGCCACAACAGTTGGCGCCGTCCGTGGGGACGAGGGAAGCAAACCTCGAGACCACAAGAAGAAGGATGGCACCGAAAAAAGTTTCATCATCGGCGGCGAGGAAGAAGGAAGCGGCCGCGGCAAGGCCCCGCGTCAATACCAGAGCTTCGGCATCGGCGGTCGGGGAAGAGAACGACGATGCTCATCGCGCGACCTCCGACGCTATCGACCCCGCAACCACCGACGCCATCGACCCCGCCACCACCGATGCCATCGACCCCACTGCCATGGGCGTGACGATCGGCCCCAACCCACCTGTTGCACCCCAACCCGCCATTGGCACGACGAGTAACCTTGACGACACTGGCCGGGTGCTAGGGAGTGGTAGCCTCGACGGCCGTCGAGGCGCGACCACCACCTCTGCACCTGGCGCGGAAGTGCCAAGTGGCCCCGCCGACGACACGGGCCCCACCATCGGCACCGAACTTCACCGCGCGGACGGGGGGAGCAGCTTGAGAACACAAACAGTGGTCACGACAACCTCGACCGCGCAACCAGGTGCGCCCGTCGCCCCATCTACGCCCGCCACGAAGAATGCCCTACTGGTAGCCCTTAGCACGCTCCAGCGGGAGTTGGCGGATCTCAGGGGGGCCGTGCGGAGCATGCAAGAGGCTCGGAGTCAGCCGTCCCCACCGGTGGTCGCGCCAGAGCCTGGGCCCGAGAGGGCGGACAGCCGCGACGCCCCAACTTCCAGCCGCGCCTCGCTACGACGCGTGGACCCGGAATCCCCGCTATCGTCGGGCCTGCAGCAAGTAGCGTGGCTGAGGATTTCAAATTTCCACCTTACATCGCATAAAGGCGACACGGACTTCGAGAGTTCAGACGGTGTACGAGACCGCCATCGAGGCGGCAGGTGGGGATGACACCACTAAGGCGAAGGGGCTCCCGCTCGCGTTACAGGGAGTGGCGCTCTCATGGTTCTTTACCATAGAGTCGAACTCCATATACGCATGGGAGCAGGTACGCAACCGCCTCTATAACAACTTTCAGGGGAACTACATCGAGCGTGTCGACGCGGATCAACTCTTCGCCATCAAGCAACAACCTTTGGAAAGGCTCCGCGAGTATTTCAAACGCTTCGCGAAGGTCCGCTGCCAAGTCAAAGACGTCAACGAGACAACAATCATCAACGCAGTGGTACAGGGTCTCTGCCCGGGGCCACTGGCCGAATATAACGCACGCAAGCCGATCAAGACAGTGGCGAAGCTCTTCGACAAGATGGAGGAATATGCTTGGGCGGAAGAAGACGCGAAGCGGCGCCAGGACAGCAAAGCTGATGTCAACCCAGTCGGAAGTGTCGCGAAAAGCGTCGACCCATCACAGGCAAGTTCCTCGCGCAGCGCGCGGCGAGTGAGATGTCGGCGACACCTCCCAAGACAAAGATATGCCGCCGACAAGCCCGGGCGACCGCCGACGCCCCGCGAGCCCGCACATCTTTGACGTTGAGGCCGGCTCTGAGGACAACGCCCCTGCTAACCGCAGGACTAGGGCTTGACGAGGTCGGGGGCGAGGCCGAGGCCGGGGTCGCGACGGTTGGGCCCGTGCGGAGTACGGCGACCAACAGCGCCCGTAGTGGTGTGAGGTGCATGGTCAAGGCAATCATGATACCCGCTCCTGCACCACCATCGCAGCACTTCGCCAAAGCATTGCTAGAGACAGGGATCCTGAGACGCGCTCACCCGTTGTAGCGCACGTTCGGCAGCCACCGGACAGCCCCTTGAGGATTTGTGATCAAGAGCCGCAGCCTCAGGAGGGCCTCCGGCGAATACAAGCCCAGGTGTAGCAGCCCCAGGAAAGCCCCCTGCGGATCCATACCCTTGAGGGCGCCCCGCGTAGGGTCATCAACGTCATCTCTAGTGGTTCCTCCTTGGAGTTTACCTCTGAGCGACAGCGCAAAGCCTACGTGCGGAGGCTACACCACGTGACGGCATACCCAACTCAGGCGCCGCCAGATTGGGCGCAGCACGCGATCACCTTCACGCCTGCCGATGCTGAAGGTGTGGAGTTCCCCCATCAGGATCCCCTAGTCATCCAGGTCGCGGTTGCTGGGTGTGATGTCCGACACGTCCTGGTCGATGGGGGCAGCTCTGCGAACGTCTTGTTCGCGCAGGCCTTCGACTAGATGGCGATCCTCGAGTCGCCAGGCCCTCACTTAATCCCGCTGCGTGGCTTCGAGGTCAGCCCCTATTGGCGTTGGGTCAAATATGTTTACAGGTCTCCTTCGGCCAGGATGACAATGTGGCGACCAGGGACATCACTTTTGATGTCGTCGATATCCAGTACCCCTATAACGCCATCTTGGGGCGGCCAACTCTTAACTCCTTCGGGGCAGTACCGCACCATAGCTTCCTATGTGTGAAGCTTCTGGGCCCGCGAGGTGTCATCACCATCTTCGGCGATCAGCACGTGGCTCGGCACCTGGAGCATGGCACCCGAAGCCCAAGCTTGGGAACCCAACATGGTTCTTAGGTCAGGCGCACCCGTACACGCCCTGCGGCAGCCCAAGCACAAGAGGCTTCGCATCTCATCACCACGACAACGAGTCCTGTGGTTAGTTCATAACCTTTTTGTACTTGCTCACCCGCGCAAACGGGAATTTAATAAAGTTCGCCGTTTGCGAGGTTATTTGTGACCCCCCACTACAAATGTGCGGAGGCCCGCCCCCGCACACACTCCACGGAGTATAAATAAGACGCGGATGTTTTCCCTACGCACTCTACCGAGTATAAATAAGACGCGGGATTCCGCGCACACGCTGGTGTTGTCACCACGTGTACTCCCTGGAGTATAAAGACGTGGTTGATGTTCCCACGCACTGCACGGAGAACCACCTCCGCACGCGCACCACATGGAGACTCACCTCCGCACATGCAGGCATAGAGATTCACCCTCGCACGCGCACCACATGGAGACTCACCTCCGCACACGCACTCCACGGAGGTCCGCCTCCGCACGCACTCTACGGAGTATAAATAAGACGTAGCGTCGAGGTCCGCCTCCGCACGCACTCTACGGAGTATAAATAAGACGTGAGCGCCGAGGTCCGCCTCCGCACGCACTTCTACGGAGTATAATAAGACGAGCGCCGAGGTCCGCTCGCACGCACTTCACGGAGTATAAATAAGACGCAGCGGGGACGCCCGCGCGCATTTCACGGAGTATAAATAAGACGTGGATGTTTTTTCTGCGCACTCTACTGAGTATAAACAAGACGCGGATGTCCCGCGCGCGTGATGGCGTAGCCTCCGGAGCCTAAATAAGCCGTGATTGATAGTCTCACGCATTCTCTGAAGTACAAACAAAGACGCGGATGTTTTCCCTGCGCACTCTACTGAGTCTAAACAAGACGCAGATGCTCCGCGCACGCGAGGGCGTACCCTCCGGAATTTAAGTAAGTCATGGTTAATAGTCCCACGCATTCTCCGGAGTACAAACAAAGACGCGGATGTTTTCCCTGCGCATTCTACTGAGTCTAAACAAGACGCGGATGTCCCGCGCACGCGCCAATGTTCTCACCACGCGTACTCTCCGGAGTATAAATAAGACGTGGATGATATTCCCATGCACTTGCCGGAGTCCACGCACAACGCCGCACGGACTCCAGAGGCTCCGCGCGGCCCCAGCAAACAGCACGCGCCGCATAGCAAGCGGCCGCGAGTACTGGAGCGAGGCGCAGGAGCTCAACGTGGGGCCCACGCTTGGCACTTCTGCATGCTGATCAAGCAGGCGGCGTAGGAGCTCGATGGCCAGCGCCTCCGCAGCGGGGCCCACCGGAAGTCGCTCCAGTGAACGCGGGCATCGCCACAATAAGGCACTACAAGACGGAGACTGCCCAGGGCTCCCAAGGGCTCGCCGCCCGAGCCGAGGAGCCGCGCCCGCCGGCAGCGTGACTCTCACAAGACCGCAGCGCCACGGCCCCACCCTCCTCCTCTCCTCACCCCAAGCGCCCAGCAGCTAGGGGAGGAGACGGGGGAGAGAACAGGCTCCTGTACGGGACAGCAGGGCGGGACGAGGCCTCGCCGGCGCGCCATAACAGTCTACTCCTAAAGGTAGGAGCGACCTGGATGAAGTACAAGTGAATTGCCCACCACCCCGCACCAACCGCGGCTCTTCGGCGCGCGGGCGAGGGGTAAACACATCGTGGCGTTGCATCCCCCCGCATGGGCGGGATACCCGACCCCGCGACCGCCTAGGCGGCACCAGCCGCGTTCTGGAGCCCTCCACGCTATTGAGCGAAGTTGGAACAAACTGAGTGTGGGATGCGATGTCTGGAAGGCGACTGCCGCTCCACTCGGCCACCCGCCCCTTTTAAAGAGCCCTGGAGGCAAGACCACGGACAGTACGCTCAACAGTCCCATCGACGCCTCAAGGGCACGTAGTGCGGTAGGGTTGCCCCACTCCACGCATCCCCCTATCTTGCAGGGCCCGAAGCGAGGGACGACGGCCAAGAGACACCTCCCTTGCGGCCGTACAGCACCATGTGTGGACCTCCGTTGATCCTGCCTCAACTGTCCCATTGGCGCTCAAAAACATAGAGAAACAGTGCCACCCGTGAGGCCCTCCATTGACCACCAGGGACAAGATCTACGAGGCTAGGTCCCAGTCCCTCAAGCATACCCTGTCCTGCCCAACGCAGGCGATAGGGGATGGAGCGCTCGCGCATCTACCTCGACTAAGGCGCCAGCTCCGC
Organism: Melocanna baccifera; assembly: GCA_036346265.1. Classification (NCBI taxonomy): domain Eukaryota; kingdom Viridiplantae; phylum Streptophyta; class Magnoliopsida; order Poales; family Poaceae; genus Melocanna; species Melocanna baccifera. The sequence continues at coordinate 16,679,614 of CM070704.1, read as the reverse complement.
TGCCACCACTTCGGAGGGTAGGGGACGGAGCGCTCGCGCGTCTACATCGACTAAGGCGCCAGCTCCGCTGCCACCACTTCGGAGGGTAGGGGACAGAGCGCTCGCGCGTCTACATCGACTAAGGCGCCAGCTCCGCTGCCACCACTTCGCAGGGTAGGGGATGGAGCGCTCACGCGTCTACATCGAATAAGGCGCCAGCTCCGCTGCCACCACTTTGGAGGGTAGGGGACGGAGCGCTCGCGCGTCTACATCGACTAAAGCGCCAGCTCTGCTGCCACCACTTCGGAGGTTAGGGGACGGACCGCTCGCACGTCTACAGCAGCTACACCCCACCTCCACGTCTACCCCAGGCGTATGCCCCAACCAGCAAACCCCACCACGAAGAAGACACAAAGCAGACGCATCCAAAAACAGCAGCAAGGATAAATCTCCCGACTTGTCTACCACACCGCCACTACGTTCTTACAAAACCCGCCGAGCCGGCACTACTCGTCTGGCTTTGCTGGGATGACCTTTCACACCAAAGTCTTGCCCGCCGACGGTCGATTCGCCCAGAAGTCAAGTGAGTCTTCGCCCGCCACCGACGTACGTAGCGGCGCTGAGTTACAACGCCGTAAACCAAGAAGAGTCCCCCACCGAGCACCGCCGAGCAAAATGGCAAGATCGATCAATGAAGCGAAGAAGTTTGCAATTCATTCGCGGCATGGAGTACGTAAGGTTACAACACACACCAAGCGTACAAGAACCCGGGGTCACACCTGCTTTGAGCCGTCGGCCCCGCCATCGTCGCGTCGGGCAACTTCGTCAAGCCACTCGCCAAGGTTCCCCTCACCATACATGTTCTGCCGCAGCTCCACCTTCGCCGTGGCCTCCCCGATGTACTCCCAGATCCGCTCGTGAAAAAATCGAACGGCGGGCCGAACGGCGCGCACGGCGCCAGACATCACCGCGGCTCCAGCAGGCATCTCTAGTTGCGGGTCACCCAACTCATCGACATGACGGCAGCCCCGGTGTTGGAGAAGAGCGCATACCAGGCAAGCAGTCACGTAGGAGCAGTGATTGCGAAAGGACGTCGCAGCCGACTGAGCGAGATCGGCCACTTCCGCAATCCGTCGAAGAGTCCGTGGAAGCTCTTCGGGTCCGAAGGAGCGGGGCGGTACCTCGGCAACAAGATTCTCAAGGGTACCTTCCAAGGCCAGCATAGCCTCCCACGCCATTGCCGAGGCGGCACCCAGTGCCTCATCTCGCTCCCGCAAGGACGCAGCGAGGCGGCCGTTCTCCTCCTCCAGTGCGGTAACCTGCTGGAGCAGCCCGTCGTGCTCCACCACCGCCGCCTGCCGCGTTGATGCCACACGCTCCGCGGCATATGAGACACCTGCCGCGCGTTTCGCTTCCGGAGCGGCATGCGGTCATCCTTAGCGGAATGCGCCTCCTCCGACATGCGAAGGGCCCCTTCGACGGCGCACAGCCGGCCCTCTAAGGCCTCCCGTTCCCGCACATGGGCCGCCTGTAGCGCACAGCTGAGGGCGAAGGTCTACACAATGAAGCAATCAGTATACCTCCCCGAAGGCTATGGGCCGCTCGGGGTCAGGCACTTACCCTCAGTTGAGAGACCTCAAGCACCCTCAAGCAAGTCGCCCGCCGACCGCAGCGCCGCGATCTAAGCTCGCGGCCGCATCATCGACGGCCCCCCGCCATGTCGCTAGCACCTCTGCTCGAGGAACGAAGTCCGCTAGACGACGGGCGGCATCCGCAACAACAACCTCGGTGGCGCCAGATGCCCCTCCCAAGAAGCTGTCTTTGGGCTCCGCAGGCCGCCCGTACTCGGGGAACAATGTTGCTGTAAAGGCATACGACGGTCAGCTCTGCGAATATCTAGCAGGTCACAATCAAGGAAGGTCTACCTTCAATCCCGCCCGAATCCACAAGGACCTCCGCATCCTCACCAACCGGGGGAACTTCGGTGTCGGAACTCAGCTCCACCAAGCCCTCCCCACTGGCAGCCGCAGACTCGATCGGGGCCGCGGGGGCACCGACGCACTCAGTGTCGGAGTCGGAGTCCCACAGGGCTCCGATCCGGCTCGCTACAACAAAACCCCCAGACGAGCGAAGAGGCGATCAGAGCGCGGGTCGCCGCTTTGGGAGTAGGAAGGCGGCCCCGCCTCAGAAACCGCCGTGGGAGGAGGTCCCACGGCCGCGGGCAATGGCTCCGCCCTAGCACCCTCCGCCAACGATGGCTCCGTTCCAACATCGGCTGGTGGCGGTGCAGCACTTGCCCCAACCTCCAAGTCTGCATGACCCGCCGAGCCAGAACCCGTGTCTGCTGGTACCCCCTCCCCCGCGGCGTCACGGCGAGGTGGGCTGGGAGCTAGAACAACGCGTGCGGGCACCCTAATACCCAAGGCTTCACACACACGGTTCAACCACCCCAGACCTACCTCCGCGGTTGCAGCCGCACGCAGGGTGTGCTCCGTGGCTGTGTACGGCCCAAGGAATGCACCCACCGCACGCTCCGTGTCCCCCAAGGAAGTACCTGCGAGGGGCACAGGGGCACACTATCAAAACAACACCCTCGACGAATACCGCACGAAAGCCAACCCCAACACAACTTACGCGGACTGGAGGGACTCGGCAGCGACGACACGGAGGGGCGGACGTTGTCACGCCGAAGCCCCTCAGGAGAAATGCACCACTCCGCAGCAAGCGGCGCCACGCCGTACATGACGAACTCCTCAGCAAGGTCGCGCATGTTGAAGCGGGCGATGATCCCCACAAGCTTCCGTGCTATCCACTCGTCACCAGCATCTAGGGGCACGTCGGGCGTGGCGCTAACCACCACCGGTCACCCCGAGCACTCAAGGCCGCTACCACTCACCACGTGGTGGTAAAACCACCGCCTTGTCCAGTCTGGCCCCCACTCGGCCCGACTTGACTCCATGGGAAATATCTTCTGGCACTGCGGGCACAGCGCGAGATCGACGCTGCCGAAGGCGGGCAGCGCCCCGTCCCCCCGATTCTCCACCGCGCACCGGGCATCATGAAGAAACGCGAACAGTGACGCGGTCAGCCAGCACGCCTCCGTGTGCGCGGCCCAGCTGTACACGGCAAGCCGGGCTATCACATTCGGTGTTACCTGCCCCAGCTCAAGCCCAAAAGCCCGCAGGACGTCCCCGACAAGCTTGGCGGCCAGAATGCGTAACCCAGCCTCCAGGTGGGCGACGAACACGATCGCCTCCGATGTGTTGGGGTGCGGTTCGATCTCATCGCCCGCGGGCAGTCGCACATCCCGGCGATCCGATAGCTTCCCCTCACGAAGAAGGCCACGAATCGTCTCTTCCATCACCAGCGTTGAGCCCAAGATGCGGGAGCACGGCCCCCCTCCTCTCTTCACCGCCGTCCACTGCTCGTCCACAGTCGCAGAGCAGCGCCGAGGGTGTATTTCACTCGAGCGCGGCCCGGCTGAAGACGGCGCTGTTGCCAATCGCCACAAGACGCGCTTCGCCATCGCCATCATTCTTCGGAACTCGGGACGCATAACGGGCAAGGAGGCCAGGAGATTGGGACACGTGATCGGGAGCTAGAAGACAAGGGGATGAGAAGGCAAGTGGCCTAGTGCAAGGGGTACTTAATACCCCTGTGCCCCCCACGCCACTGATAAATATAACTGCTGGGAGACGAACCGCCCACATCCCCACGATCGCCACCGTACCAGCACACCTACCCGTGCGCATCACGCCCGGTCAAGCGGCGGTCGCACCAAGGGCCCCGGCAGGGCACGGCGCGCCAATAGCGCCTCGCCGCGTGTCTACTTGGGAATTTAGGCAACATCACCTCGCGCGCTTCGGGCGGCATCTTCGCCGCGACACGCCTCGCTCGCCCCTGCGCCAACACGCACTCCACGCTGCGCGCGAAGCGAGCGCTTCGCTCAAGCGAGTGTATGCCGATCAACGCAGGGGCCAGCCAGCGCCAAGCACCCAAGGCGTGCCGTGCCAAGCACAACGCAGCGGCCTCCTTCCCCTCAGGCACGCCAGGCGCGATCGCGATCGCCGATTATTGCGCTGAATAGGCCTTCGCTCATCAACACGACAACATTTCACTGCATGTTCATGAACAGAAGAAGGCATATTTTCGAGATCAAAGATCATCTCAGCTGGCTCGGACGAATTTGCGCCCCTCTGGTATGTATTTATGCAAACCTCCCACGCGTCCAGAAGCACAATCGCCGGAAGCCGACACGTCGCCCACGCGTCCAGAAGCGCAATCGCCGGAAGCCGACGCGTCGCCCACGTGTCTAAGCGCCACCCGCACGCGGAGAAGCGCACCCGGAGGAAGCTGATGCGGCACGGCTGCTCACATGCGTGCGGCATCCCCGCGGGATTGCACATACGCGCATGGCTGCACCGGCCGGGTCCCCACCCTCGTAGGCCACATGCAACCCCGCCAAGGGCCCGCCAACCCGCCTTTCGCGAAGCCTTCGTCTCAGCGGAGCGACTCCGACTGCGCCTTCGACACCATCTTCGCCCCCGCGACGCAGCCACGAGTTCACCCCCGGCCCAGGCACTTCAACATGCAGCCGCGCGTCCCCAAGCCACACGTCCGCAAGCCGCGCCACAAAGGTGCCCTTCTGCTCCAGTGGCTCGGGACAACCCCGGCGCTTGCCACACACCGTACCTCTTCACTCTTACTACAACCGTTTTACTATTCTAATGTGTCCCATACCTTTTCCATGGATGCCAGGTTGTAAAGAGCTCCGACGCAGCAGGTCACCTGGTGGAGGTCCGCACCAACCGGCACGAAGCCGGCCGCCAGCAGGGCGCGTGCATCCTTACCACCGCCGACGGACGCCCTAGACGCAACGCCTAGTACTTCCTCATCAGCATGGGGTGCGAGCCTTCCAACCAACTAAAGAACGTACCTTCTTCCTTCCACAAGCATGCATACGAGCACCTTGGCCGACGCCAACCCTGTCGCATGCTTGTGAGAGGAAGAGGTATCTTCTTGAGACAGGCCGTCCCACCAGTCCTCCGGCGCATCGCTAAGACCGCATATATATAGCCACGCTCGGAAGTGCCGCCGGCGGAGGCCCAACCATCGCGAACAACCACACGCCTCCTACCAACGGGAGTTGGACCGACGCGGCTGCTCGGGAGAGGTCTTCGCCTCTACGGTATACATGTCGCGGCCCTCGCCTTCGCAGCGCAGACTCCGTTGCGAGCGCCCGACCTCGACTCCGCTTTGCCCGCAATCACACAACGTCATAGGTCGCAGGGACGGAGGGGGGCAAAGGACTCGGCAACATGGCTTTGGCCTGTGAAGCCCTTCACCATGAGAGGCTCCTGTTGTAGGGGTGGCCCCCACCTAAACCCAGCTAGCCTGCTAAGAAGGTTGTAAATCATGTAAATGACGTAGCTTGTCCACGATGAAGGGCTCCAGATAAGGTTACGATGGTAATGTCGCTCAGTGCTATCGGGAGTACTTATGTATCGTGACTGGTCCCTGGGAAACACAGAAGAGGTCATTTGTTCACCTAACTTTCCACTACCATACTCTCTCTCTCTCTGTTTGGTCTGTAGCCACAACACACAATTTTCTCGCTGGACGCAATGCGTCCTGGAGATGTCGTGTCACCGGATAGAGGTGGGCGCAAGAGGGGGTCTAGCTGGCGCGTAAACGGCCTTCCTGTAGATGGAAACCTTAGCGAGTGCATTCTTTTACTAGATACATTGTAAAGGTCATGTGTCGAGACCCGAATATGCAAATTCGGTCTCTCTGTGTAAACTGCATTAGTCCAGGATCACGCTAGTGCACACAGTCAAACATAGATGTCATCACAGTCATACACACGATAATAATGAAGGAAAACTCGAATATCGATAAAATATCAAAGGTACAACCTTATGGCCACTTACAATATCTCTAGCCTAAGGGCTTAACAAAATAGCAGTGAAAATCCAAAATAAAGCGTAGCAGCCAATCGACAAGCCCACAGGCTATCGAGTGGAGAGCGAAGCCTAATCCGTGAAGTCGTCGTAGTACTCTCCTTCTGGAATCTCCTGCTGATAGTATTCCTCTCCCTCAACTGAGCAACATAGGCGTAAAGCCGTGAGTACATTAGTACTCAACAAGTCGTTTGTAACAATGAATGCAATATAATATGCAAGGCTTACCAAAGGAAGGCTGAAAGGTTATTTGCATAAAGGCATTTCTCGATGAAATATAATAAATAACATGAAAGCGAAAGTTAACTGAAAACAATAATAATGAATAATCAAAGGAGTAAACATGAACCACTTGTGAACACCAATTCACAAGTTAAACATCAAGCGAAGGCTCCGGCGACGTCGGAGGCGGCGGCGGTGGAGCGTCTCCAGCGACGACGCGGGCGCGCGGACGGGCGAGGAGTGGCGGCGGCGAGTTTGGGCAACGGGCACGCGAACCGAGGAGCGTCGGTGGGTTTTAACACGCGAACCGAGGAGCTCGAATCGGTTACGGGCGGCGCGGGCGCGGCACGCGGTTTGGACAGCTCGGATTCGCCCACGTAGGCGCAATCCGACGGCATCGCGCGGCGAGGGAGGGGGCGCTGCTGGTGCTGCCACGTGGCACATCCGACGGCGCGGGGCGGCATGCGGTTAGGGTTAGGGTTTGCGGCGCGGCGCGGGATCGAGCGGCTGAGGGGGCGCGGCTCGGCGCGCGGTGCTTCGCGGGCGGCGCGGATGCGCGCGCGCGCCCGGCGGCGGATCGGGCGCGCGAGAGCGGTGCGCGGAAAGGGGTACGGCGACGGCGGCGGGCGCTGGATGGCTGACGCGTGGCGGGGAGGAGGATCGGGCGGCGGTGGATTTTTCCCTTTTCTTTTTCTTTTCCAGAAATTCAAATAAACTTCTAAAAGCTCTAGAAAATAGCAAATAAATCTCAAAAATTCACCAAAAATACCAGAAAATTCCTTGAGACCTGAAGAATCCAAATAAAATATTTACAGCTTATGTTAATATTTATTGTATTCATATTAAATCTTTGAAAATTCTAAAAATTCATTTGAAGCTTTAATTAAATTCAGAAAATTCTAGAAAATTCATTTTTAAATTCCAGGCTTTAAAAATCTCAGAAAAACAGGATGTTACAAATCTTACCCCCTTAAACAAGATCTCGACCCCGAGATCTGGGCCAACTAAGAGAATAGGTTGCTTTCTCCTCGGAGTGATTGCTCTACTGCACCTTGCAAATATGGACCACTTTATTTCGGGTGACTCGTTCTGACATTTTCAAGACTTTGACTGGATGCTTCTTGTACGACAAGTCCTCCTGCAGGTCAACGGCCTCAACTGGCACAACCTCCTCTGGCACACGCTAGCACACTTCAGCTGGGACACATGGAAGACGTCATGTACCCCACCGAAGGACGCAGGTAGCTCCAACTGAAAGCAACCTCTCCCCTGCATTTCAAAATCCTGAATGGACCAACATATCTCGGTGCAAGCTTCCCTTTTAGCTGAAACCTCTTCACACCCTTGAATGGTGTGATCCTGAGATACACAAAATCATCTGGCTCAAAACTCAGCTCTCGACGTCTGGTATCTGCATAACTTTTCTGTCTGACCTGAGCAGTTTTCAACCTTTCCTGAATCAATCGGACCTTATCCTCAGCTTCTTTCAAACAGTCTGGACCAAAGACCTGTCCTTCCCCTGCCTCTTTCCAATTGAGAGGGGTCCTGCATTTCCTGCCATACAATGCCTCAAACGGTGACATCTGCAAACTAGCCTGATAACTGTTGTTGTACGAGAACTCTGCAAAAGGCAAACAACTGTCCCACTTGGACTCATGATCAAGCACACAGGCTCTCAACATGTCCTCTAAAATCTGATTTACTCGCTCTGTCTGACCATCTGTCTGGGGGTGATAGGCTGTACTGAAGTTCAGGTGAGTTCCCATAGCCTTATGGAAACTTCCCCAAAACTGAGAGGTGAACTGCGATCCATGATCTGACACAATCTTCTTGGGTACATCATGCAAACTGACAATCCTGGACATATATAGCTCGCCAATCTGTCTACCACCGTAGGTCGCCTTAATCGAATGAAATGAGCAACCTTGGTCAATCGATCCACGATGACCCAAATCGAATCATAGCCCTCTTTGGTCTTAGGCAGACCGACTATGAAGTCTATACCAATTTCTTCACACTTCCACTCGGAACTCTCAATGGTCAGAGCAAACCCGCAGTCTCTCGATGCTCGCTTTACTCTCTAACAAACATCACAAAGGGCTACATACTCACGATCTCACGCTCATGCTCGCCACCAATACTTATCCTTAATGTCCCGTACATCTTGGTACTGCTCGATGAATCGAATACAACGACTCATGAGCCTCTTTTAACAACACATCCTTTAGCTCTTGCTTACTGGGCACACACAAACGCTGCTTGAACCACAAGGTTCCCTGGTCATCCACTGAAAATCCTAACTCTTTACCTTCACTTAAGTCCTTTCTGATCCGCTGAAATGCCTCATCATCTGACTGAGCCAGACGTATCTGACCATCCAAGGTAGGCTGCATCTCCATAGCTGCCAAAAATCCTGGCTCAACCAACTCAAGGCTAAGCTTCTGAAATTCCTCATGCAATGCTGGCTGACTCTCTCGAATCATCACTGAATTACAGTATACCTTTCTACTCAAGGCATCTGCAATGACATTGGCTTTTTCAGGATGATAATGTATGCCAACATTATAATCCTTTTATCAGCTCCAACCACCTCCTCTGCTTGAGGTTAAGCTCGGACTGGGTAAAGATGTATTTTAGACTCTTATGATCCGTGTAAACCTCACATTTGTTACCCATCAGATAATGACGCCAAATCTTTAAAGCATGCACTACGGCGGCTAGCTCCAAGTCATGAGTCGGGTAGTTCTCCTCATGCGGTCTCAACTGGCGTGAGGCGTAAACTACCACTCTCTTATCTTGCATCAAGACACAACCCAAACCTTTGCGGGAGGCATCGCAATAAATCTCAAAATCCTTATTGATATCAGACAACACAAGCACTAGGGCTGTGGTCAAACTCTCCTTAAGTTTCTGAAAACTTTTCTCGCAATCTGGCGTCCAAGTGAACTTCTTTTCCTTTTTAAGCAACTACGTGAGGGGTCTGGCTACACTGGAGAATCCCTCAATGAAGCGACGGTAATATCCTGTCATACCCAGAAAACTCCTAACCTGTGTAACTGAAGTGGGTGCCTGCCAATCCAAAACACCACTCACTTTTCCTGGGTCAACTGCGACTCCTTTTGCTGTCAACACATGCTCTAGAAAGGTGACTTTCTTCATCCAAAACTCACATTTACTGAACTTAGCATATAACTGATTATCCCTCAATCTCTGCAATGCTAATCTCAAGTGCTCCTGATGCTCTCTCTCATCCTTGGAATATATCAAAATGTCATCAATGAACACAACGATAAACTTATCCAAATACTCCATGAACACTTTATTCATCAAATACATGAAATATGCTGGGGCATTGGTCAAACAAAATGACATCACTGTAAACTCGTATAGACCATAACGAGTCGAGAAGGCTGTCTTGGGTATGTCCTCTTTGCGTATCCTCATCTGATGATATCCTGACCTCAAATCAATCTTGGAAAACACTCCTGCTCCCTTAAGCTGATCAAATAAGTCATCAATCCTAGGCAGAGGGTACTTATTCTTGATGGTGACCTCATTAAGTGCTCTGTAGTCCACACACATGCGCTGACTACCATCCTTCTTCTTGCCGAACAACACTGGCGCTCCCCACGGAGATAAACTCGGTCTGATGTAACCCTTATCCAAAAGCTCCTGAATTTGCTTCTTTAACTCTACTAAATCATTGGCTGGCATCCGATAGGGTCTCTTGGAAATCAGAGCGGTACCTGACACAAGCTCAATCAGAAACTCAACCTCTCTCTCTGGTGGCATACCTGGAAGATCATCTAGAAACATGTCGGGGTACTCCCTGACAACTGGTACATACTCCAACTAGATCACCTTGCTCTGGCAAACCATGACTGGCTCTGACTGACACTCGCTAGCTGCGAATCGCACCTTAACCCCATCTGAATTGGTTAAGGTCATCGCTCTCGTCCTACGCCTAACATCGCCGCCGCTTCAAGCCAATCCATTCCTAGGATTACATCTAGGGACTGCATATCCAACAAAATCAGGTCGGCCCTGAACTCAACTCCCTGAATGGTTATCCTAACTCCGGGACAACCTAGGTTGGATCTCAACTCGGAACCGGGATTGGATTAAAAGAACAGATCCAAGAGCAACAGCCAATTGTTGCTTTAAAGCAAAACTCGAGAAACAAACGAATGCGAAGCTCCGTAATCAAATAAAACTCGTGGCAGAATCGAATGTACTAGGAACGCATCGATCACAACGCTCCGTGCTGCTCGGCATCTTCTCGCGTGACGTGGTTCACTCGACCTCTCACCACCGGCGCCCCGCCGCCTGCCCGATGCCGGGTGCTCTCGCCCCGCTCCCGGGTAGGAGTACGCCGGGTGTGGCTCTCAAGTCGGGCGAATCGCGCCGGGGCTCGCTCGAGGGCACTTGCTAGCATAGTGTCCCACCTCATGACACTTGAAGCAAGTGACGATGCCGCCGAAGTTACGCTGCTCGCCGCTGACCATCGAAACTACCGTGACGCCGCCCCGATCAAACCGACATGGCGCCCGAGCCGGGTCCCAAAGCCGACGATCGCCGCCGGCCGTGGCACTCGTGCAGCCGGTAGGAACCAAAACGAGGCCTCGGGACTGGTGCGATCGTGACCCTCGCCGATCAACCTCCTCTTGCGACTCCTCGAGCTCGCGGTGACTCTCCTCAATGAGAATGGCCTTATCCACCAACCGCTGAAAATCGGTATAGTCGCTGCCTCACGACTTGCACCTTCAAAGCTGGGTTCAAGCCTTTCTTGAACCTCTTCTAGCGAGCTGCATCCGATGCTACATCCTCTAGCGCAGAAGAGCCAACCGAGTGAATTTATTGAGATATTCACTCACCGATGTGTTCCTCTCGCTGGAATTCCTAACTCATCTTTCTTCATCTCAACCACTCCATCCATGACATGGGCAAGATGGAAGGCTTTGGCTAACTCCTTCCAAGTGATGTTGTTCGTTCTCATGGGCGCAAGAGTTCTCCCACCATTCTCGCCGCTGGGTCCTCAAGCCGATGTGCCGCATATAACACCTTCTCTCTATCGCAGACCGAGCCAAGTTCAGCTTTCTTCTCAATCGAACGGACCCAATCGCCGCCTCCAAAGGCTCGACTTAACCGAGAAAATAGGCGGTCTCGCCTCATGAACTCGCATAGCCGGACTGCCGACGAGGTGCCGTGGTGGTACTGCTCTCGTGCTTTGCCGCCGCATCATAGTCCGCATACTCGCATCATGGTCTCGCATCATCCGAGTCCGCCACCAAAACCGATCGAGGGCGTGATCCGGTAGGTGGCACCGCCGCGCAAAGATCGCTTCTGGTCCGTGTTCGCCTGACATGCCGAGGAGTTCTCGTATCAACCATCTTGCTCAAAAGAAAACAATCTGCGATCGACCAAAGGTAAAAGACGAGAGGGAAAAGCATACATAAGAGGTAAATGCGTCTAAGGGGGTTTTGTTTAATGGAAACCTAACTAAACAAACACTTAGCCAAAAAGGCTAACAAAGAAACTAAACAAAAATAAACTCCATTAAAAGATTGACATGATCGCAATATAATGCTTTTAAGGCAATATTTGCAGCTCACATCACACACAACTGCAAATAAAATCCAATGTGTCTACTCGCACTATCTACTCAAGGCTCCCACTGGTCCCGACAAATAGGTACACGCTATCGCCCTCTAAATCATTGTAGACAACCCACGAAAGGCGGATCGGCGCGATCGCTTCTCGATCGGGCTGGGGTGAATCGACCGAGATAGGCTCGACGATCTCCGGTGATACGACGCCTCGCCCGGCTCGGCGGTGTAGGCGACGGTAGAGGTATCGCGATCGCGGTCGGGCTCCTCCTGCATCGCCCGTAGTCTAGGGGTGACTCCGTCGCTCCTTGAACTTCCTGACGAGTCTGGCCATGTTGATCTTGTATAGCTTGCAAAGGCGACGGATGGCTTTGTGCGTAACTCCTTGTGCTGACATCTCTCCACTGGCACCGGCATTCTTGAAGCTATGGTGTATAACTTGCTTGCCGACTCGGGTGGTGAAGTATAGCCTGGAGATGCTCCCGATGCGTTGACCCTTATGCTTCTCATCCTTGGTGAGGTAGACGGGCAATCTCTTCAATCCGAGGCTCCACAACAGAACACGTAGAAGTGATTTCCATCCTCCTGTCGGGCTGTAAGAAACTTGGGACATCTAATGCAATTATAAAGGAAAGATCAGTTTATAACTTTATGAAAACAAATTTTGCAAGAGTTGGGGCGAGAGACAAGAAGCCTTAAGAATGAGGTAAGAAGATAGAGATATTACTAAATATCAAGTTTAGTTGGTTTGATTTAGAAAATAAATTTTTGGGCTACGACCAATCTAACTAGGGCTTCGTCCTACAGTCAACCTGGCTCTGATACCATCTCTGTCGAGACCCGAATATGCAAATTCGGTCTCTCTGTGTAAACTGCACTAGTCCAGGATCACGCTAGTGCACACAGTCAAACATAGATGTCATCACAGTCATACACATGATAATAATGAAGGAAAACTCAAATATTGATAAAATATCAAAGGTACGACCTTATGGCCAAGCTTACAATATCTCTAGCCAGAAGGGCTTAACAAAATAGCAGCGAAAATCCAAAATAAAGTGTAGCAGCCAATCGACAAGCCCACAGGCTATCGAGTGGAGAGCGAAGCCTAATCCGTGAAGTCGTCGTAGTACTCTCCTTCTGGAACCTCCTGCTGATAGTATTCCTCTCCCTCAACTGAGCAACATAGGCGTAAAGCCGTGAGTACATTGGTACTCAGCAAGTCGTTTGTAACAATGAATGCAATATAATATGCAAGGCTTACCAAAGGAAGGCTGAAAGGTTATTTGCATAAAGGCATTTCTCGATGAAATATAATAAATAACATGAAAGCGAAAGTTAACTGAAAACAATAATAATGAATAATCAAAGGAGTAAACATGAACCACTTGTAAACACTAATTCACAAGTTAAACCAACAGTGAACTACCTGTCCACTCCCAACATAATCCACCAAGTTATAAGTGAAACACTAGCCCTCGTGTGAAATCACCGAGCATTGTCCATGACCGAGGACGCGGCTATTCGAATAGTTTTGCACTCTGTAGAGGTTGCACAACTGTACCCACACGATGTGATTAGCCTCGATCTTAGGAACTCACAACAAGACCTTTACAATGCTCTACCTCAACACAATCCTGCCCACTAGGGTTTCGCATCACACCCCCCCCCCCTTGCGCCACATGAAAATCAGCAACCATGTCCATCACAATGGCAGAATTGAATCGAAATATTACAAATTAATCAGCCAGGTCCATCCCATAATAGACATGTGGTTTGCACGATTAAGCTCAGATCAATGGCGCACAAAGTTAAGTCCTTAACATTACCCGGGCGAGGCTACCACATCCCCGAAGTGCAACTGCACCTCCCCCTTTACTGCACGATCACTCGCCCGAATGCAAAACCAATTTGTATAACCAAGCCAACGTCACACCAATGACGTGGCACAAATTTTAATACACGTGGCACCAACAACAGTTTCATATGTCATTAAGTCAAATTAATAATTAACATGTGCTGATGAGATCAATCGTAAATATAAGCCAGCTAAGCAGTCTAATCGTACCAACCCATGTGACAAATAATCTAGCATCACTAGTAAATTTCCCAACCTATGGTGACAATGGCATCATGGCATTCCAAAATATCAAGGAGGGATAACTCAAACGGGACGATAACTACCAGTTACAACGGTTGAATAAAAATAGCGATGCAATGTAATTTAAAAGAAAATAAATAAATAGTAGATTGCAAACTGGGTTCAACATGATCAAAGGACACGACTTGCCTTGGTTATGCTCAGCGGGGTACTCCTGGTCTTCGGGCGTGAAACCTGCTCCTCCGGAATCCGAATCTAACGAGAGAGAAAACGACCGAAAACAAAGAAACACATAAAATGATAAGCAAATGAACTCCAAAATTCACAAAACCAGAACCAATAGCTAGAGCTCGATTTTAGATGAATTTAGAAAAAAGAACGGGGTCAATCGGAGCTAGGACGGAGGAGAACGGGCTCTCGGAAAATTTAATCTAAAGAAAATCGGGATAATTCAAAAAAGTTACTGTGCTGTGAACCCGGTCCACGAAATCACCGGTCTACCGTGGACTCGGTCCACGAAACAGTGCGCATGGGGGGCGGCGGGTTGACGCGGCACTAGGGCTGACGTGGCAGCAGCATATGCTGCCACGTGGCACGGGGGGTGACGTGGCGCTGACGTGGCACTGGGGGCGGTTTCGGCTGACGTGGCATGTCCACGTGGCATGCTACGTCAGCTAGGGCTGACGTGGCTCGGCTGACGCGGCGCGGCGTGCGCGGGCGACGGGGATCCGACGGCGGGGGTGCGGACACGCGGCCAGATCTGAGCCCTCGGCTCAGATCTGAGCGGGCGGCGGAGATACGGCGGCGCGGGGGCGGGACGTCGCAGATCGCCGACGCGTGGCGCGTCGCGCGTCGCGCGGGCGCGAGCGGGAGCGGAGGCAATGGCGACGCGTGGCCGATGCGGAGAGCGGATCGACGACGCGTGGCCGGTGCGCTGCGCGGGGTGCGCGGGTGGGCGGCGCGGCAACCGAGGCGAGGCGCGGCAAGGCGACGCGTCGCGAGGCGACTTCGCAACGGAGGCTCACCACGGGCGAACGGCGACGAGGGCGGGGCTCCGGCGACGCGAAGGCTCCGGCGACGTCGGAGGCGGCGGCGGGGCAACGCGGACGGCGGCGGAGCGTCTCCAGCGGTGAGTGGGCGCGCGGACGGGCGAGGAGCGGCGGCGGCGAGTTCAGGCGACAGGCACGCGAACCGAGGAGCGTCGGCGGGTTTTAACACGCGAACCAAGGAGGTCGAATCGGTTACGGGTGGCGTGGGCGCGGCACGCGGTTTGGACAGCTCGGATTCGCCCACGTAGGCGCAATCCGATGGCATCGTGCGGCGAGGGAGGGGGCGCTGCTGGTGCCGCCACGTGGCACATCCGACGGCGCGGGGCGGCACGCGGTTAGGGTTAGGGTTTGCGGCGTGGCGCGGGAGACGGACAGCGGGGATGCGCGGCGCGGGATCGAGCGGCTGAGGGGGCGCGGGGCTCGGGCGCGCGGGTGCTTCCGCGTGGCAGCGCGGATGCACGACGCGCGTCTGTCGAGACCCGAATATGCAAATTCGGTCTCTCTGTGTAAACCGCACTAGTCCAGATCACGCTAGTGCACACAACAAACATAGATGTCATCACGATCATACACACGACAATAATAAGGGAAAACTAGAATATCGATAAAATATCAAAGGTACGACCTTATGGCCAAGCTTACAATATCTCTAGCCTAAGGGCTTAACAAAATAGCAGCGAAATCCAAAATAAAGCGTAGCGACTAATCGACAAGCCACAAAGCTATCGAGTGGAGAACGGCCTAATCCGTGAAGTCGCCGTAGTACTCCCTTCCGCACCTCCCGCCGATAGTACTCCTCTCCTCAATCGAGCAACATAGGCGCAAAGCCGTGAGTACATTGGTACTCGAGAAGTCGCTTGTAACAATAAATGCAATATAATATGCAAGGCTTACCAAGGAAGGCTGAAAGGTTAATTTGCATAAAGGCATTTATTGATGAAATATAGTAAATAACTTGAAAGCGAAAGTTAATAAAAACAGAATAATAGATAATCAAAGGGATAAACATGAACCACTTGTGAACACCAATTCACAAGTTTAAACCAACAAAGGAACTACCCGCTCACTCCCAACATAAACCACCAAGTTATAAATGAAACACTAACCCTCGTGTGAAATCCCCGAGCACCGCCCATGACCGAGGACGCGGCTATTCGAATAGTTTTACACTCGCAGAGGTTGCACAACTGCACCCACACGATGTGATTAGCCTAGGCCTAAGGAAATCACAACAAGGCCTTTACAATGCTCTACCTCAACACAATCCTCGCCCGCTAGGTTTCATCACACCCCTTGCGCCACATGGAAATCAAGAACCATGTCCATCACAATGGCGTAATCGAATTGAAATATTACAAATTAATCAGCCAGGTCCATCCCATAATAGACATGTGGTTTGCACGATTAAGCTCGATCAATGGCGCACAAAGTTAAGTCCTTAACATTACCCGGCGAGACTACCACATCCCCAAAGTACAACTGCATTTCCCTTTATCGCACGATCACTCGCCCGAGTGCAAAACCAATTTGTATAACCAAGCCAACGCCACACCAATGCCGTGGCACAAATTTTAATACACGTGGCATCAACCACGCCCATATATCATTAAGTCAAATTGATAATTTAATATGTGCGATGATACCAAACGTAAATATAAACTGGCTAAGCAATCTAATCGTACCAACCCATGTGATAAATAAACTAGCATCACTAATAAATTTCCCAACCTATGGTGACAAAGGCATCATGGCATTTCAAAGTGTCAAAGAGGTGTAATTGCAATTGGGACAATAACTACCTGTGCAACGGTTTGAATAAAAATAGCAATGCAACGTAATTTGAAACAAAATAATTAAATAATAGTTTGTAAAATTGGGTTCAACATGATCAAGGGACACGACTTGCCTTCGTTATGCTCAGCGGGGTACTCCTGGTCTTCTGGCGCGAAACCTGCTCCTCCGGAATCCGAATCTAACGAGAGAGAAAGCGACCGAAACAAAGAAACACATAAAATGACAAGCAAAGAACTCAAAAATTCACAAAACAGAACCAACAGCTAGAGCTTGATTTTAGATGAATTTAGAAAAAGAACGGGTCAATCGGAGCTAGGACGGAGGAGAACGGCTCCTGAAAATTAATTCAAACTTAATTCGGGAAAATTGAAAAAGGTTATCAGGCCGTGAACCCGGTGCACCAAATTCGAGTTCACCGTGGACCCGGTCCACGAATAAAGCACGGGGCGCGGGTCGACGCGGCGGGACGCTACGACGTGGCAAAGGCATATGCTGCCACGTGGCGCGTGCTGACGTGGCAGCTGACGTGGCTGCCACGTGGCTCGGGGAGGACGGCTAGGGCTGACGTGGCGCTGACGTGGCATGCCACGTAAGATGCCACGTCAGCTAGGGCTGACGTGGCCCGGCTGACGCGGCGCGGCGCGACGCGATGGCGGGGATCCGACGGCCGAGGGTTGGCCACGCGGCGCGATCGCGGCCGTGGATCCAGATCTGGATCTGCGGTCGGGATCGGGCGGCGGTGTCGGTGGGGTGCGCGGATGGCCGACGCGTGGCGGCTCGACGCGCGGCGCCGCCGCCGCGGGCGGCGCGGATGGAGCGGCGCGGGCGGCGGCGGCGATGCGCGACGCTGGCGGCGCGGCGGCGCGAGGCGCGCGCGCGCGCGCGCGCGCGCGGGTGCGCGCGCGCGGCGCGCGGCTCGGGACCGAGGGGCGGAGCGGGTGCGGCGAGGGCGACGAGCGGCGACGCGGCGACGGCGAGGGAGGGGCGGCGGCTCACCGCGACGCTTCGCAACGGCGACGAGCTCGAGCACGGGCGGGTGCGGGCGGCGGCAGCGCGACGGCGGAGCGGCTCCGGCGACGCGCGCGAGGGCGGCGGCGCAGGGCGGCGCGACGAGCTCGGGCGACGGCACGCGAACCGAGGGATGAACGCGGTTTTAACACGCGAACCGAGGAAATCCCGATCGTTACGGCTCGGGCGGGCGGATTAGGTTAGACGGCTAGGATTGGGCCACGCGCGAGATCGGACGGCTGAAAAGGTTAGGTTAGGTTCGCGCGCGCGGGCGAACGGCTGGGATCGCGCGCGCGCGACGGGCGCCGAGGCGAGGCGGGCGGGGCGGGCGTGCCGCCGCCGCCGGCGCAGCGATGCGCGACGCGTGGCGCGGCGATCGGGCGGCGGGCGAGCGGTGCGCGCGAAAAGGTACGGCGGCATGGCGCTGGCGCGGATGGTTGACGCGTGGCGAGAGAGGGAGATCGGGCGGGGAAATATTCCTTTTCTTTTCTTTTTCCGAAATTCAAATAAACTTCTAAAAGCTCTAGAAAATAGCAAATAAATCCGGAAAATTCACCAAAAATACCAGAAAATTCCTTGTGACACAAGGAACTCAAATAAAATATTTTCCACTTATGTTAATGTTTATTTTAATCACATTAAATCGTTTAAAACTTTGAAAATTCATTTGAAGCTTCAATTAATTTCAGAAAATTCCAGAAAATTCATTTTTGAAATCCAGGCTTTAAAAATCTCAGAAAAACAGGATGTTACAAACCTTACCCCCTTAAACGAGATCTCGACCCGAGATCCGCCAACTAAGAGAATAGGTTCGAACTCGCTCGAGATCCTCCTCGCGCTCCCAGGTGGCTTCCTCCTCAGAATGGTTGCTCCACTGAACTTTGCAAAAACGGACCGCTTTATTCCGGGTGACTCGCTCTGACACTTCCAAGATTTTGACTGGGTGCTCTTTGTATGACAGATCCTCCTGCAGGTCAACGGCCTCAACTGGCACAACCTCCTCTGGTACGCGCAGGCACTTCTTCAGTTGGGACACATGAAAGACGTCATGTACCCCACTGAAGGACGCAGGTAGCTCCAACTGATAAGCAACCTCTCCCCTGCGTTTCAGGATCCTGAACGGACCCACATATCTTGGTGCAAGCTTCCTTTAGCTGAAATCTCTTCACACCTTTGAATGGTGTGATCCTCAGATACACAAAATCATCCGCTCAAAACTCGGCTCGACGCCCTGTATCTCGCATAGCTTTTCTGTCTGCCTCGGGCGCTTTTCAACCTTTCCTGAATCAAGCGGACCTTATCCTCAGCTTCTTTCAAACAATCTGGGCCAAAAATCTGACCTTCCCCCGTCTCTTTCCAATTGAGAGGGGTCTCGCATTTCTGCCATACAATGCCTCAAACGGTGACATCTCGCAAACCGCCTCGATAATCTGTTGTTGTATGAGAACTCGCAAAGGTAAACAATCGTCCCACTTAGACCCATGATCAAGCACACAAAGCTCTCAACATGTCCTCCGTAACTGATTAACTCGCCTCTGTCGACCATCCGTCTGGGGTGATATGTCAGATTGAATTCGGTGAGTTCCCATAGCCTTATGGAAACTACCCCAAAACCGCGAGGTGAATCGCGATCCACGATCCGACACAATCTTCTTGGGCACACCATGCAAATCGACTATCTGGACATATATAGCTCGCCAATCTGTCACCACCGTAAGTCGCCTTAATCGGAATGAAATGAGCAACCTTGGTCAAACGGTCCACAATGACCCAAATCGAATCATGTCCCTCTTTGGTTTTAGGCAAACCGACTATAAAGTCCATACCAATTTCTTCCCACTTCCACTCAGGGACTTTTAATGGTTGTAGCAAACCTGCAGGTCTCTGGTGCTCTGCCTTTACTCTCTGACAAACATCACAAAGGGCTACATACTCAGCAATCTCACGCTTCATGTTTGGCCACCAATACTTATCCTTAATGTCTTGGTACATCTTGGTACTGCCTGGATGAATCGAAAATAGTGACTCATGAGCCTCTTTTAATAACACATCCTTTAGTTCTTGCTTGTTGGGCACACACAAACGCTGCTTGAACCACAAGGTTCCCTGGTCATCCACTGAAAATCCTGACTCTTTACCTTCACTCAAATTCTTTCTGATCCGCTGAAATGCCTCATCATCTGACTGAGCCTGGCGAATCTGACCATCCAAAGTAGGCTGCATCTCCATAGCTGCCAAAAATCCTGGCTCAACCAACTCAAGGTTAAGCTTCTGAAATTCCTCATGCAAAGCTGGCTGACTCTCTCGAACCATCACTGAATTGCAGTATACCTTTCTGCTCAAGGCATCTGCAACCACATTAGCTTTCCCGTGATGATAATGTATGCCCACATTATAATCCTTTATCAGCTCTAACCACCTTCTCTCGCTCGAGGTTAAGCTCGGACTGGGTAAAGATGTATTTCAGACTTTATGATCCGTAAACCTCACATCTGTTACCCATCAGGTAATGACGCCAAATCTTTAAAGCATGCACTACGGCTGCCAACTCTAAATCATGGGTAGGGTAGTTCTCCTCATGCGGTCTCAACTGGCGTGAGGCATAGGCTACCACTCTCTTGTCTTGCATCAAGACACAACCCAAACCTTTGCGCGAGGCATCGCAAAATATCTCAAAATCCTTGTTAATATCGTGCAACACAAGCACCGGGCTGTGGTCAAACTCTCCTTAAGTTTCAAAACTCTTCTCGCACTCTGGCGCCCAAGTGAATTTCTTTTCCTTTTGAGCAATCGCGTGAGGGTCCGCCACACCGAAAATCCTCAATAAAGCGACGGTAGTATCCTGCCATACCCAGAAAACTCCTGACCTGGGTAACTGAAGTGGGTGACTGCCAATCCAAAACATCACTTACTTTCCCTGGGTCAACTGCGACTCCTTCTGCTGTCAACACATGCCCTAGAAAGGCGACTTTCTTCATCCAAAACTCACATTTGCTGAACTTTGCATACAACTGATTATCTCTCAATTTCTGCAATGCTAATCTCAAGTGCTCCTGATGTTCCTCCTCATCCTTGGAGTATATCAAAATGTCGTCAATGAACACAACGACAAACTTGTCCAAATATTCCATAAACACCTTATTCATCAAATACATGAAATATGCTGGAGCATTAGTCAAACCAAATGACATCACTGTGAACTCGTATAGACCATAACGAGTCGAGAAGGCTGTCTTGGGTATGTCCTCCTTACGTATCCTCATCTGATGATATCCTGATCTCAAATCAATCTTGAGAACACTCCTGCTCCTTAAGCTGGTCAAACAGTCATCAATCCCGGCGGAGGGTACTTATTTTTGATAGTGACCTCATTAAGTGCTCAGTAATCCACACACATGCGCCGACTACCATCCTTCTTCTTGACGAACAACACTCGTGCTCCCCACGGGATGAACTCGATCGATGTAACCCTTATCCAACAGCTCCCGAATTTGCTTCTTCAACTCGCTAAATCATTGGCCGGCATCCGTAGGGTCTCTTGGAAATCGGAGCGTACCGCACAAGCTCAATCGAAACTCAACCTCCTCTCTCGTGGCATACCCGAAGATCATTCGAAATACGCCGGGTACTCTCGACAACCGTACACCCTCCAACCGGATTACCTTACTCGCAAATCATGACTCTCGCCGGCACTCATCGCCGCGAATCGCACCTTAACTCCATCTCAATTGGTTAAGGTCATCGCTCTCTCCTACGCCTAACACTTTGCGCCGCTTCGGTTAATCCATTCCCAAGATTACATCTAGGGATCGCATATCCAACAAAATCAGTCGGCCTGAACTCAACTCCTGAATGGTTATCCTAACTCTGGACAACCTAGGTTGGACCTCAACTCGATCCGGGATTGGATTAAAAGAATGATCCAAGAGCAACAGTTTTCAATTGTTGCTTTAAAGCAAAACTCCGAGAAACAAACGAATGCGAAGCTCCAGAATCAAATAAAACGGTGGCAGGAACTGAATGTACGAAACGCATCGATCACAACGCTCGCGCTGCTCGGCATCCTCTCGCGTGACGTGGTTCACTGACCTCTCACCACCGTCGCCCCGCCGCCTGTCCCGGCCGGGGTGCTCTCGCCCCGCTCCCCGGTAGGGGTACGACCGGTGTGGCTCCCAAGTCAAAGCGAATCGTGTCGGGCTCGCCTCGAGGGCACTTGCTAGCATAGTGTCCCACTTCATGACACTTGAAGCAAGTGATGGACGCTGCTGGATTATTACTCTTCTGCTGCTGCTGCTGTCCACTGGAACCACTAGACGCCGCCCCGATCAAATCGCGTGGGTCCGAGCCGGGTCCAAATCACGAAGGCTGCTGCTGCTGCTGCTGCTTCTTCTTCTTCTTTGTGGCGCTCGTGCAGGCTGATAGGTACCAAAACGAGGCCTCTGAGACTGGTGAGACTGTGATCCTCGCTGATCAACCTCCTCTTGCGAGACTCCTCGAGCTCGCGCGACTCTCCTCGATAAGTATGGCCTTATCCACCAACCGCTGAAATCGGCATAGTCGCTTGCCGACTTGCACCTTCAAAGCTGGGTTCAAGCCTTTCTTGAACCTCTTCTCGCGAGCATGCACCGCCGCCACATCCTCTGCGCGCAGAAGCGAGCCAAGCGAGTGAATTTGTTGAGATATTCACTCACCGATGTGTTCCTCTGCTGGAACTCCCAAATTCATCCTTCTTCATCTCAACCACTCCCTCCATGACATGAGCGGTGTGGAAAGCCTTGGCGAATTCCTTCCAGGTGATGTTATGCTGGTCCTCATGGGCGGCACAGTAGTTCTCCCACCACTCTGCTGCTGGTCCCTCAAGCTGATGTGCTGCATACAGCACCTTCTCCTGCTGGTGCCGAGCCAAGTTCAGTTTCTTCTCCACTGAACGGACCCAGTCGTCGGCCTCCAAAGGCTCTGATGAACTGGAGAAAACAGGCGGTCTTGTCCTCATAAACTCTGCGTAGCTGGTCTGCTGACGATGTGCTGGCGGTGGTATCGCTCTCGTGCTGCTGCCGATCATAGTCCGCATACCTCGCATCATGGTCTCGCATCATCTCGTATGCGGCCATCAAGAATCGGGCCGAGGGCGGGGTCCAAGACAGTGGCACCGCCGCGCGCACTGTTCTCTCGGTCCCGTTCCCCAGTTTGCGGCCGAGGAGTTCTCGTATCAACCATCTTGCTCAAAAGAAAACAATCTGGATCACCAAAGGCGAAAGACGAGAGGAAAAGCATAGATAAGAGGTAAATGCGTCTAAGGGGTTTTGCTTAATGGAAACCTAACTAAACAAACACTTAGCCGTAAGGCTAACGAGAAATCAACAAAATAGACTCCAATAAAAGATTTGACATGATCGCAATATAATGCTTTTAGGGCAATATTTGCAGCTCACATCACACTCAATCGCAAATAAAATCCAACGTGTCTACTCGCACTATCTACTCAAGGCTCCCACTGGTCCCGACAAATAGGGTACATCGCTATCGTCCTCGAATCGCCAGACAACCCACGAGTTGCGGATCGGCGCGATCGCTCTCGATCGGGCGCTGGAGTGAACCGACCGAGGTAGGCGCGACGATCTCCGGTGATACGACGCTCTCCTCCGGACTCGGCGGTGTAGGCGACGGTAGAGGTACAGCGCGATCGCGGCGGGCTCCTCCCTGCATCGCTCGTAATCTCGGGGTGGCTCCGCATCGCTCCTTGAACTTCCTGACGAGTCCGCCATGTTGATCTTGTATAGCTTGCAAAGTCGACGGATGGCTTTGTGCGCAACTCCTGTCCGACATCTCCCACCGCACCGTGTTCTTGAAATCGTGATGTAGCACCGCTGCCGACTCGGGTGGTGAAGTATAGCCCGAGATGCTCCCGATCGCGCTGACCTTTTGCTTCTCATCCTTAGTGAGGTAGACGGGCAGTCTCTTAAATCCGAGGCACCGCAACAAAACGCGTAGAAGTGACCTCCATCCTCCTGTCGGGCTGTAAGAAGCTTGGGACATCTAATGCATTTATAAGGGAAAGATCAGTTTATAACTTTAGGAAAACAAATTTTGCAAGAGTTGGGGCGAGAGACAAGAATCCTTAAGAATGAGGTAAGAAGATAGAGATATTACTAAATATCAAGTTTAGTTGGTTTCATTTAGAAAATAAATTTTTGGGCTACGACCAATTTAACTTAGGGCTTCGTCCTACAGTCGATATGGCTCTGATACCATCTCTGTCGAGACCCGAATATGCAAATTCGGTCTCTCTGTGTAAACTGCACTAGTCCAGGATCACGCTAGTGCACACAGTCAAACATAGATGTCATCACAGTCATACACACGACAATAATAAGGGAAAACTAGAATATCGATAAAATATCAAAGGTACGACCTTATGGCCAAGCTTACAATATCTCTAGCCGGAAGGGCTTAACAAAATAGCAATGAAATCCAAAATAAAGCGTAGCGACCAATCGACAAGCCACAAAGCTATCGAGTGGAGAACGAAGCCTAATCCGTGAAGTCGTCGTAGTACTCCTTTCCGCACCTCCTGCCGATAGTACTCCTCTCCTCAATCGAGCAACATAGGCGCAAAGCCGTGAGTACATTGGTACTCAGCAAGTCGTTTGTAACAATAAATGCAATATAATATGCAAGGCTTACCAAGGAAGGCTGAAAGGTTAATTTGCATAAAGGCATTTATTGATGAAATATAGTAAATAACTTGAAAGCGAAAGTTAATAAAACAAGAATAATAGATAATCAAAGGGATAAACATGAACCACTTGTGAACACCAATTCACAAGTTTAAACCAACAGTGAACTACCTGTTCACTCCCAACATAAACCACCAAGTTATAAATGAAACACTAACCCTCGTGTGAAATCCCCGAGCACTGTCCATGACCGAGGACGCGCTATTCGAATAGTTTTACACTCTGCAGAGGTTGCACAATCTGTACCCACACGATGTGATTAGCCTAGGCCTAAGGAAATCACAACAAGGCCTTTACAATGCTCTACCTCAACACAATCCCGCCCGCTAGGGTTTCGCATCACACCCCCTTGCGCCACATGGAAATCAAGAACCATGTCCATCACAATGGCGTAATCGAATTGAAATATTACAAATTAATCAGCCAGTCCATCCCATAATAGACATGTGGTTTGCACGATTAAGCTCGAGATCAATGGCGCACAAAGTTAAGTCCTTAACATTACCCGGCGAGACTACCACATCCCCAAAGTACAACTGCATTTCCCCTTTCTCGCACGATCACTCGCCCGAGTGCAAAACCAGGTTGTATAACCAAGCCAACGTCACACCAATGCCGTGGCACAAATTTTAATACACGTGGCATCAACCACAGTTCCATATATCATTAAGTCAAATTGATAATTTAATATGTGCGATGATACCAAACGTAAATATAAACTGGCTAAGCAATCTAATCGTACCAACCCATGTGATAAATAAACTAGCATCACTAATAAATTTCCCAACCTATGGTGACAAAGGCATCATGGCATTTCAAAGTGTCAAAGAGGTGTAATTGCAATTGGGACAATAACTACCTGTGCAACGGTTTGAATAAAAATAGCAATGCAACGTAATTTGAAACAAAATAATTAAATAATAGTTTGTAAAATTGGGTTCAACATGATCAAGGGACACGACTTGCCTTCGTTATGCTCAGCGGGGTACTCCTGGTCTTCTGGCGCGAAACCTGCTCCTCCGGAATCCGAATCTAACGAGAGAGAAAGCGACCGGAAACAAAGAAACACATAAAATGACAAGCAAAAGAACTCAAAAATTCACAAAAACAGAACCAACAGCTAGAGCTTGATTTTAGATGAATTTAGAAAAAAGAACGGGGTCAATCGGAGCTAGGACGGAGGAGAACGGGCTCCCGGAAAATTAATTCAAACTTAATTCGGGAAAATTGAAAAAGGTTACTGTGCTGTGAACCCGGTGCACCAAATTCCGAGTTCACCGTGGACCCGGTCCACGTAACAGTGCACGGGGCGCGGGTCGACGCGGCGGGGGCGCTACCGACGTGGCGGCGGATATGCTGCCACGTGGCGCGTGCTGACGTGGCAGCTGACGTGGCTGCCACGTGGCTCGGGGAGGACGGCTAGGGCTGACGTGGCGCTGACGTGGCATGCCACGTAAGATGCCACGTCAGCTAGGGCTGACGTGGCCCGGCTGACGCGGCGCGGCGCGACGCGATGGCGGGGATCCGACGGCCGAGGGTTGGCCACGCGGCGCGATCGCGGCCGTGGATCCAGATCTGGATCTGCGGTCGGGATCGGGCGGCGGTGTCGGTGGGGTGCGCGGATGGCCGACGCGTGGCGGCTCGGCACGCGCGCGCCGCCGCGCGGACGGCGCGATGGAGCGGCGCGGGCGGCGGCGACGATGCGCGGCGCGTGGCGGCGTCGCGGCGCGCGGCGCGCGCGCGCGCGGCGGCCTTGCGGTGTGCGCGCGCGCGCGCTCGGGACCGAGGGGCGGAGCGGGTGCGGCGAGGGCGACGAGCGGCGACGCGGCGACGGCGAGGGAGGCGGCGAGGCTCACCGGCGACGTCTTCGCAACGGCGACGCTCTCGAGCACGGACGGTGCACGGCGGCGGCAGCGCGACGGCGGAGCGGCTCCGGCGACGCGCGCGCGAGGGCGGCGGCGGGGCGGCGGCGACGAGCTCGGGCGACGGGCACGCGAACCGAGGGATGAACGCGGGTTTTAACACGCGAACCGAGGAAATCCCGATCGGTTACGGCTCGGGCCGGACGCGGATTAGGTTAGACGGCTAGGATTGGGCCACGCGGCGAGATCGGACGGCCGAAAAGGTTAGGTTAGGGTTCGCGCGCGCGGGCGAACGGCCGGGATCGCGCGCGCGCGACGGCGCCGAGGCGAGGCGGGGCGCGCGTGGTGCCGCCGCGCCAGCCATGATGCGCCGACGCGTGGCGCGAAGAGATCGAGCGGCGGCGCGAGCGGTGCGCGAGAAAAGGTACGATGGCGCGCGGCGGCGGATGGTTGACGCGTGGCGGAGAGAGAGATCGGGCGGGGGAAATATTCCTTTTCTTTTCTTTTTCCAGAAATTCAAATAAACTTCTAAAAGCTCTAGAAAATAGCAAATAAATCCGAAAATTCACCAAAAATACTGAAAATTCCTTGTGACACAAGGAACTCAAATAAAATATTTTCCACTTATGTTAATGTTTATTTTAATCACATTAAATCGTTTAAAACTTTGAAAATTCATTTGAAGCTTCAATTAATTTCAGAAAATTCCAGAAAATTCATTTTTGAAATCCAGGCTTTAAAAATCTCAGAAAAACAGGATGTTACAGCGTCCGTGTGGCGGGATCGGGCGGCGCGGAGAGCGGGTGCGCAGGAAAGGGGTACGGTGGCGGCGGCGAGCGCTGGATGGGTGACGCGTGGCGGGGAGGAGGATCGGGCGGCGGTGGATTTTCCCCTTTTCTTTTTCTTTTCCAGAAATTCAAATAAACTTCTAAAAGCTCTAGAAAATAGCAAATAAATCCCAAAAATACCAAAAAATTCCTTGAGACCTGAAGAATCCAAATAAAATATTTCCAGCTTATGTTAATATTTATTTTATTCATATTAAATCTTTGAAAATTCTAAAAATTCATTTGAAGCTTCAACTAAATTCAAAAAATTTTAGAAAATTCATTTTTAAATTCCAAGCTTTAAAAATCTCAGAAAAACAGGATGTTACATCATGTGATAACCTGGTTGATCTGCATATCTAAGGAAATATGCGGAATACAACAATTAGGTTATCTCTTGTGGGTAAAGATGTACAAACTCTACAGAGTCAAAACAACTATTCGAATAGCCGTGCTCACGGTTAAGAGCGAACATGGGAACATCCTCGAGTTAGTTCTATTTCAAAAACCATTTTTTTTTGGGCGGGATGAAAACTAAGTAGGGAGATGTACTCTGCTTGGTTAGATTTTTCCTGGAGAGATGTACTCCAGAGAATAATTAGGGTGGATGTAACCCAGTATTTCGAAACTTAGCATCGGCAGATGGAGCCATGTAACTGGTGGATGGAACCATCTACACTATATTATTGCACAATTTCAACAAGTTCTTGCATTATCACAAATCTGCGAGGTCATAGGATTTTAACTATGTATTTGGGAACCTTGCTTTGCGCAACTAAAATAAACCCCAGCCATTCGTTGACAAGTCAAGCATGCTATATCATTGCATTCTGTGTGTTGGCTTGCGGGGCACAGTTGCAAGTGCTCACTCTCGCTCTCACCCCCCTTTTAGAGCTGGAGCAGCATGGACACTATGAGTATTATGAGGATCAGGATCAAGGAGGTGAAGAAGAGGACCATGGCGACGAGTAGACTTAATCTTAGTAGTCTCTTTTCCCTTGGGCCAGCCGACCATTCTAGATACCAGGTGAATTCCACTTAGTAGCCTCGGCTAAGAGTTGCATTCACCTAGGAAAATCCCCAGTCGCTGCCTGTCGGAAAGTGTGCCTTCCGCTTTTGCTGTTCTTCCGCTGTATTTTGGGTTGAAATGAACTCTTTGAATGTAATAAACTATTTGGCCTGACGGTCTACTGTCTGGAGGTACTCCACTCCAGTTATTGTAATATTAAATGACTCGTGTATGAGATGATTCAGCAATGTAACTATGAAGCATTATCTACTGATCCAACGAATAATGCAGGTGAATCACAGAGGATTTCGGATTTCCAAATCCGGGTCCAACAATGGCTAACATTTCCTGAGGCTAGCCAATAAACAAAAATAGATTTAGGAGAATAAAATAATATCATAAACAGTTTTTAACAAAAATCATCTGTGATAGACGGTTTTTGCTAAAAGCCATCTGTGATAGCTGACGGTTCATAGTTAAAACCATCTGTGATACTTAATTATCACAGATGATTTTTAAGAAAAACTGTTTATGATAAGCAACTATCACAAACGGTTTTTAGTTAAAAACCATTTGTGATCTTGAAAGCTATCTGTGATGATCTCGTATCATTACTAACTCATCAATTCAGACGGCTCACGCAACCCTCTGTGATGACATTTTCTAAGTGTCTATAATAATGTTTTGTGTATTAGTGATGTTTCCTTCTTGGTGGCACAGTAAGAGACAAAGTGGGACCCATCTTACATGTGGGGCATGAACTGCAGCCCACAAATACTCCTCGTCACCTCGTGTATGTGCTAGCTGCACAAAAATAGTGGGAATCTTCTTTTTAGTTTTTAAAAACTGTTTTTTAATTTTTCTATAGTACTTATATTTTCAATGGTATATTTTTAAAAAAACATTCATGGACTTCCGTGGCTCTACTTATTCCAAGTAACCCAGAGGAATGTGGTGGAGGTGGCACTAAGGGGGTGATCGTTTTAGCTGAAATTTCACTGTAGTTGGCTTTTTTTACTGTAGCTGATTTGGTTTTTTCGGCATAATTAAATTTAAAAAATGTAAAAATAGAAAAAATTTGTTAGCCCATCATGGACAATGCAAAGGAACACAGAAAAAAAAGAAAAATGTAAAAAAGCCTAAAAAATCTAAAAAAAATTCAAAAGATGAATTACTGAATAGTGAAAAAAAGCTGAAGTTAGAAGCTGAAACTGAAAAAAGCCTGAAACGAGCGGGGCCTAAGTCTCACAAAAAAACAAATATTAGTTCCGTACTCACTACGAAGTAAATAAAATTGAACTGTGATCTTATCTGGATGCCGCCAGAAAAATCTGTATTCCATTTGTCCTAGAGTATGGTAGTTCATGTGCCAGTCGTTCCAACCATAAGATGTAGGACCGAATATGGCAACAGAGGAGGGTGAATGGTGCCAACTCTGATTTTTCCTCTAGTATTCAAGATTCTATACTCAAGCACCTACAGAGGTGTAGAACATAGAATCTTCACCCAAAAATCACTCCAATTGGTCTAAATCAACAAAACTTGGAATCAAACCCTTCCCGGCGGTCTGACCGGCGTTCAAGAGGCAGTCTGACCGCTCTGGGCGGTCTGACCGGCCTTATAACGGCAGTCTGACCGCTGCTACAGTAAAATCAAGTGATGAATAGTGTTTTCAGCCCGATTTCAAATATGAAAACTGAGAGAACTTTTGAACTATAGATCTAAATGATATGAAATTTTGTATGGATGTTCTCTAGATTATTGTGAATCTATTCCAACAAACGATCATGAAAAATATGTCTAAAGTTGAGACCTTTTTCAGTTTGTTGGAAGGTTGCGCCAAAACCGAGTCAAAACCCCAATTTGAGAATCCAACTTGCTCGTGAGTATATGACGGCCAAGATGGCTCCAGATGTGTTCTCACATGTCACAGCAAGCTAGACCAAGAGCAAACAACAATCAAAAACCCTCAAAACGAGAAATCACACAAGGAGGTCAAAAACATGCAAAATCGGGTTTCTTAATAAACTTGCTATAGAAGTGCCTAGATGATATGAGATATATTTTCACAGGTTATCTCCATATCTTTTACGTCCTTAGCACAGCAAGATCAAGAAAAATGGAAGAGAGATCAACCCAACCAAGACAAGAGCAAATCAATCCACATAGAGAAGATTCATCGAGATGATCAAGATTGATGTATTGCTTACTTGTTTTTGGTTCTACAGCCACTCCACCTTGGTGGACAAAGAGCACACAATGCACTCAAACTCTCTAACCCTAACCCTAGACTTGAGAGCACATGAGAGATGGATTGGATGGTCAACACAAGTCTCCATCCCAATCCTTTATATAGGAGGCTCAACCAGCCATTCCTTGCCCTAATAGATATAATCCACTTAGCACAATGGGGGAAACCCGTTAACCTCAACCACACGGGTTTTAACTCACACAAATCACTTATGCACGCTTTTCAAAGCGTATAAGCCTAAATCCGTTAAGTCTTTTCCGCTTGATCCAACTTGATCAAACTAGCATCCACTTGACCTAAACCGTTCTCCAAACGCCCCGCATGCGCCGCGGTTTTGATCCAAGGTGGATTCCGGTATTTTTGCCAATCTTACCAAAATGCCCTTTCTTGACCGGATCTTTATCTTTCATTGCAAGTAATCACCATGCTTACCACGTGTAGGTTCACCATTGGCTTGCCACGCGCCGGCAAGTCTCATCCGCTCCGGTTCCACCGGACCACGCCTCACTTGGACCGACCAAGCCATATGGTGCAAACCCGCCGTTCGAACTCGCCTTCAACATTTTCAGTCTTTCTTGTGACATACTTGAGCTCACCATCTCTCCCGACATTCTTGACCGTTCTGGGCCTCGGCTCCTCCCTGAGCGTAACCCCGATCCTCGCCGTCAACCATGGCGACTCCAAGCCTCTCTGCACATCCAAAGACAAAGAAATTATTTTCGGGCACAAGTTCTTCACAATTTAACCCACATTAGTCAAAACATGCTTCATGCAATCTTAATGCAGAGATCCAGATCCCCTCACTCAATCCATGACTCAAAACACAGAATTCTCAATTTCTACCAGAACAATCCTTCCAGATAGCGATCTTTGCAAAATCAAATAACCACTCCGTAAATATTACAATAGTTTATCACAACATTAAATATGACCTTCTCACATGATTCTTCATGAGAAAATTCGACGAAGGTCCAAAACAAAAATAGCCAAGTGTTGGACGGCGATCACTTGGAATGAGACATCGTACAGGAGGATGTATTGGATGGAGCAAAAGTCAAAGTTAAATTAGATGGCTTTGAACCCGCTGTCCCTCTCCGGCATTAACCACCTCTACCTCTTCAAGAAGCCGCTCCACCACACATTGACTGTGCTCGTGGCGATGCATCCTCCTCTGCTTTGGCTCCCACAGGCACGGGAGTAAAAGTCCACGCTGAGGATGTCAAGCTTTGGATTAAATTACAAATTAATTACTAGTACTGGTACTAGTCTAGTAGTCCTAATAGGATGATTTTTAGGCACCCATGAGTGACATATGCATGACCCCCTCTTCCTTAAGGCGCTAGTCCCACCTGACCTCTGTGGGTTCATCTCTGGGTAGACATGCAAGGCATCGTCTTCACTGGAGCTAGAGCGGGAGATGTCATCGGTGCACAAATATTGAGGCAAATCTAACCATAAGAAAATTCGACAAAGGTCCAAAACAAAAATAGCAAGTGTTGCCTCGCAAATACATAAAAAAAAAACATTCATGGACTTCCGTGGCTCTACTTCCAGGTAACCCAGAAGAATGTGGTGGAGGTGGCGCTAAGTCTCACAAAAAAAAAAAACAAGTATTAGTACCGTACTCACTACGTAGTACTCTAGTCAGTACTCTAGTACTCTAGTCAGTCTTTAAATAAAAGAATTGGAATTGTAATCTTATTTAAATTTACCGGCCACTCTTTCATTGACTGCAATAGCTGGCTTCTTGTCTACATAAAGCGTGTGAATTACAACAGTAGTCTTAGACTGTAGAGCTCTTTCTCCATTTCTCGCCTATTCTCCTCTCTCACACAAGCACCAAGGGACAAACACAAAAGC
This sequence comes from Melocanna baccifera, assembly GCA_036346265.1. Classification (NCBI taxonomy): domain Eukaryota; kingdom Viridiplantae; phylum Streptophyta; class Magnoliopsida; order Poales; family Poaceae; genus Melocanna; species Melocanna baccifera. The sequence continues at coordinate 16,647,349 of CM070704.1, read as the reverse complement.
GAAGAAAGGCTTAAGATAGTTAAGATGGAGCTGGTTGTGTCTGCAATTGCAGGTGACCTAGTTAATCGATTCATATCTTTCCTGATCAACAAGTACAAGAGTCAAGACTACAATCCAGAGGAGAAGATGGCGAGGCTGCAACATCTCCTCCTCAGGGTTCACATGATCGTCGAGGAGGCCGAGGGGCGGTACATCACCAACTCCAAGATGCTGCTGCAGCTCGAGAAGCTTGTGGAGGCCATGTACCAAGGATACCATGCCCTGGACACCATCAAGTATAGGACCCTTTGCAGCTCAGATGTTGAAGAGGAGGTTAGCAGCTCCAATACTTTGTCAATTACCAGTTCTATTAATCGTCCTCGCGCTGCACGGAGTGCTGCCAGAAGTCAAGAGCTTGAAAGTACATTGGATAATTTAGAAACCATCGTTTCAAACATGACAGAGTTTGTGTTTCTTCTGGGCGGATGCGAACGCTTGTTTCGCAGCCCCTATGACACCTACCTCTACATTGATAACGTCATGTTTGGCCGTCATGTAGAAAAGCAGCAAATCGTCAATATGTTACTGCAAGATAATCTTCCTCCTTTGGCCCCGACTGTTCTACCAATAATCGGCGTTAGCAGAGTCGGTAAGAAAACCCTAGTTGCAAATGTGTGCAACAATGAGAAAGTCCGGTCGTACTTCTCTTCAATCTTGCACTTGAATGGAGAAAACATTTGGAAAATGGGGAATGAACCTTTCATGCCAGAGAGGACACTGGTTGTTATTGAATTTACTTCAGATGTGGATGATGAGAATTGGAAAAAGTTTTATTCAGCAGCCACACATCTGGGCAGAGGAAGTAAGATCATAATCATAAGTAGGATCGAGAAGTTATCGAGGTTTGGAACGGTGAAGCCTATTCGTTTAAATAGCTTGTCGGATGAGGAGTATAGCTACCTCTTTAAGGTTCTCGCATTTGGAAGCACAAACCCAGAGGAGCACCCTCAGTTAGCATCGGTAGCAAAGGAGCTTGCAGCAAAGTTGGGAGGGTCACTCATCACAGTAAACGTGTTTGCTGATATGCTGAGAAAGAATCAAAATGCTCAATTCTGGCTCAGTGTCTTGAAGAAGTTCATGAATGTGGTCGACAACAACTTCTCGGTGTTTGGTAAACATCCAAAACATCTTATGGACAGAGATCATCCTATAGATATAACCAAACTTGCATCATCATCGTCATCTACTCTTCGCCTCATGCCTCCTCACAGGGAAAGCGATGATTCCAAAAGAAATTTACCCAAGGTGACGCTTGGAGACCTGATAGCTGGCTCTGCTGTTCTACCAAAGGAGGAGTTTGAGGTAGTCTTATGGGAATCGCGGATACCCCCATATAGAAGGTTTGTTAGTGTTGCTACATTTTCTGATGAGGTGAGCATCTCTCAGGATACAGCCTCGCCTAGCAAGAAGCGCCAACGAGTAGAATAGTAAACATGATAGCATGCATGTATGTGGTTCTATGTTGTTTACCATTGAGCAATGTAGTCAAAGAAAGTAGATTTCTATGAGTCACCAGAGAAAGTGAAGGTAATGAGTTGTTGTAATTTTATATACATTAATCAAAGGGAGTAGTTTTCTGTGACCTCATTGCGAAATTTATATGCATTAATCAAACGAGCTCCAAAAATAACGAAATTCTATATGCAGTCTTCTGACACAACCTACTTTATTGTGTAATTTTTTGACAATTTTATCCACTATGAATGATGCTCAAAAATTAGCAATAAAACACGATTAGCAAAATTTATTTACGTAAACTATTTGTAGGACATTTACGTAAACACGGCCCTTCTTCATCGCCGTCGGCCAACGCAACCTCATTGCTGTTTTTCCTATATGAATAGATTATGAGCTTTGATGAGTGATGACACTCGGGAATTTGTTAGATGTGCCAAAAAAACTGTTTTTCTAGAAGGATGAACCCACCATGCATGGAATTTTTGGCATATATAGCACTGTTTTATTCCGTATTTAAAAATTGGCTCTAGGCGACGAGAAATAGCACTTATGCCATCTGGCCACCGGACGTCAGCACCGTGCATGTGTCCAGCCACCGGGCAGCTCCCGGCTTGCCACTCTACCACCAGACAGCAAGGGCCTGCCCCCTGCTGCTAGACAGTAGATAATTAAGCCCGCTAATTAGCCAGCTTAATTACCTGCTGAATTGGTATTTTTATTTACTATTTATTTGAATTTTTAAATATAGCAAACAAGTTAAAAATTATCAAATTTTATATACAGTCTCCCAACATAATGTAATTTATTGTGTAATTTGTTTGATATTTTTGTCCGCTATAAATATTGCTCAAAAATTTGAATGATTATGATATTTGTAGGTATTGTTACATATAGCAAATGAGCTCCAAAAATTACGAAATTTTATATGCAGCGTTCCGACATAACCTACTTTGTTTTGTAATTTTTTTGACAATTTTATCAGCTATGAATGATGCTAAAAAAATTAGCACAAAACACGATTAGCAAAATTTATTTACATAAACTATTTGTAGAACATTTTAATATTGGAAATAAGCTGAAAAATTATAAATTTTTTAGAATCCATACAAAGTGAACTTGATGGTGTAAATTTATTTTGAACCATGCAAGGATTACATCTAGCCACTACTGATATAGGAGAAAAATGAACTAAACCAAAGAAGCAATGCAATAAAATCATAGAGCATAGACTAGTTCATTATAAAAGATGTTACATGACATTACCTATACATAGCATCTACTGAGGGAGTATAAAAGGGGTAGAGAAGGAGTGCTTGCAAACCAAAGGACTACCTGGCAAGCACTGCTGACTAACCTATGTTACAGTAACTACTCTCTTTCAGGGTGGTCCCCTCCACAAGTGGAGTAGTCTCCTAGGGAGTGGGAGCAGTTGCGGCTGACGTTTGGAGAACTCGAGATCGAGTGGGAAGGAGAACAAGAATGGCAACAACCTCTGTTGGATCCCCCGTCGTCTGCTACAGGTGGTGGGCGCACGCTCTTACGAGCGGTAAGCAGGGTACGGGGTCCCAGGTAACGTGTCGGTGCTACCACTACTAGTTTTCAGGTCTAGGACAACGGAGCGAAATCGTTGCGACAGGGCCAAAATAGATGCAATATGTACCTATTGCAACACATCACTTCCGTTGGCAAGCGTGGCTAGTACTTGTGTGCTTAAAAGATTGTGCAACGGATTGTGATTTCGTTGCAATACCTATTGCTATTGCCATGCAATGTGTTGTGGCAATTGTTTGTTGTTGTAACGAGTGATGTCGTGGCGATATAGGCTATTGCCACGGCTGACTCCGTGGCAATAGCTTCTTTTGCCACGAAGTTTGGTCGTGGCAATAGCTTCTTTTGCCACGAAGTTTGGTCGTGGCAATAGTATCATTTGCCACGAAAATATTACGTGGTAATAAGTTCTATTGCTACGCCAATGGTTCGTGGCAATAAACCCTATTGCCACGGAGAGCATTTCGTTGCAACAGGTTTAATTGCCACGGGAGCTGTTTCGTTGCAATATGGTTTATTGCCACGGAAGGCATTTCATTGCCATAAAGTTATTGCGACGAAATATATTTTGTAGCAAATAGATCCTATAGCAACGAACATTGTTCATGGCATATAATGGAATAGCAACATAGTAGCGGCGTTGCAACAGCCTATCACAACGAAATACCAATTTTGCATACAGGTTTATCGCAACGGTAAAATTTGCGGTAGCATATTGAGCATATGATATTTTATTATAATTTGTTGTTGCAAATTAATAATCAAATTAGGAACACGGCTGGATCAAAAACACATATATTAATTCAACACATAATATTTTAAAAGTGCCACCACTCATGCAGGAATTACATATCAATCTCTAAACTTAAACTACAAAGTTTGTTACTAATAACAAAAGTACTATCACTTCCATTCCATTTGTCCTTGCTTCTTTGCCATGTTGAATTTCCGACTGACGACGCCACGACTCTGTTTGCTCGATCAAATTATTTCATCCCGATAGAACATAAACAATAAAGAGGACCTTAATGTGAGTATTGTCCAAAGAAGACATACTTAAGTATATCATAGTGCAAGTTTAGAGATACGAGTTACAACTGAAAATAGCAATCCTGAGTTCTCTAGTTCAGTTGCGCAGCAAAGTATTTAGTAAGTGATTCCAGCAGAATTATTTAATTTCATTTCATTTACCGATATATAGTAGCCCTACTTCACCAGGCATAATTTTCTAGTAGTTTAGAACAGTATGCTATATTTGACATAAGAACAATGATAGATGAAGATTAATCACATTTTCATTTCATACCTGCTGGTCCCTCCTTTTCTTCGAACGAGTTGTAGCAGTATTCTTCAATTGTTTTGGAGGAATAAAGTTCGATGAACCATTATTAACAGCGACATTTTGGAAGAGTCTTCGGTTAAGATTAGAAGCTCGAGTGATGCGAATAGGTGGCCGATGTTTGTTTCCTTTCAGCAACTCCATTTGCAATCAGCACAGACTGCCTAAGTAACCACGTTTACAATAGCAAGAACAATGAAAAATAGAACTATTTCTGGTACATACCAATTTCCTGATAGCAATTCCTCGCCTGTTTCCAATTTTTCAATATATTGCATGTCCTTCTGACAGGCCCTAGAAGCTGCATTTTTGTCGAGATGTACTTTCTGCATTAATAAAATTATGAACTCAATGAAAGTGCCCAACAAATCAATAACACAGTACTTCATTATGTTTTATTATTAAGAGAAGATGTGAAACATCTAAAAACATTACATGGTCTATATTATATAATATTAATTCAAACTGAAACGTCTCCATTATATCAAGGCCCAGAAAAATCTCTCCATGAAATAGTTAGCTTATTAGCTTATGATTTAATCATTTAGTTTTGTTCTTGTAACATTTTTTATCACTTTGTATGAAGCTTCTATAAAAAAAGTATTGAATTGAAAAAACAATACTTTCCAGTGATAGGCAGATATAGATGGCAGGTGGAATGTCCAAGACAATACTCAGCATCTGCTGAAAAATGACCAGGTCACAAAATAGGAACTTCTAACTTGTTCCTAGTTCATGAAGCTACATAGAACCCAGACAGATACCTGCATTGCTACTTGACTTGGGAAAGGAAAAAGAGATTTGTTAATCTGAAGATGTTTCAACAATATCATTTTATCGTTATGCTGCCATGTGGAATGCTTAAATCCATTCTCTTATAAAATGACTATCGGATCTAAAAAGCATATAAAATGGCAATGTAATGCTCAGTATGTATCGTGAAATGGTTAGGTTATTTGCTAGTACAACAGCCAGTGTGAGCAAATAAGTAAATGTGGAAAAAGGAGAGAATAAAAAGGCATGGGAAAGAACAAGCAACTGCAAATGAAGACAGACAGAGTAGCTTCCAAAACTTTGATCAAATCAACAATTTTGCTGCCTTGAATACATCAACCATTAATATGTAGGCAATGGAACCATCATCCGGTACCACCGCACGAAAGATCGATTTATCAATGAGAAAGAAGAATCATAGCATTAATATCATCAGGGAAATTATTGTTTTATTAAAATACCATATGTAGTAGAATTAAATCATGGGAAACATGTTCAACCATAGGTACCTCTTGATTATTCTTCTCTCTTTTCGGCAAAACCTTTGCACCATTAGCTGGATAGTGGCCATTGGAGCTACTAGACATCTGCAGAATAAGCTAAGGCTAAGAACTATGGACATAAATGCCGTAGCTTAACTAAAATGACATGTAGTACCCTACGATATCAAGCACGGAGAGCAAATTTTTTACTACAACACCATATCAAAACTAGTGGCTGGCAACCAAATATCATAGACAATAATCATTACCACGGCAAACAAAAGCAAAGAAAGCGAAGATTGGAATTCTACCTAAAGCATATGTAAAAAATATTAAGTGTACCTACAAATAGGTTCAGTTACACTAATGGACACAATACACCAGTCAATGGCCCTTTGTCATAATAAAAGATGTTGCTCGTGAAGTGACCAGAACAAGTCGAAACAAACTACCACTAAGTGCAAATTTGTCCATCTGTTTATTTAAAGCCAACCAGGGAAGCACATGGCAATCCATTTGAGAATCGAGCCAAACTCACCTTTCAGGTTCACGAACACGTCGTCTACACCAACTGACATGTTTGCATGCATGAGATATTATGCAAATCCATTTGCTAGAAACTGGCAGTACGTAGTGGAGATAGCTAGAAACTTGTTGACTAGTACTCAGACAATACCAGTGGGCACCATGAAGTTTCTAGCAATACATATGCTAGTTATGTTTGGATAACTTCCGTACTAAGTCGGCTGTGATACGTCTGGGGATAACTCAAGATGCATGTCGGCAAAGAGTTAGCAGGTTTCTACTAGAAGTTTATTGAACTTTAGCTGTCCTTGTAGTGAGAAGAATTAACTAGAAGTGTGCAAGTCATAAGAAAGCTAATGCTAAGCTCTGCAACCAACTGTGTGTATGTGTTTGTGTCATAAGAAAGCCGGTGTTTTTCCTTCTGTTAGGTTTGCGAACAGGGAACCAATGTCTGCAACAGGATGTATAATACTAATTTGTCATGTTGAGGCTTGTCAAAATTATACTAGCATAAATGATTAATTGACATAATTTGATGATGAGGCTTCATACCTGGGGAGGGAAGCATCATCCGTGCCGTCTTCTTCAGCGCCAGAAGTTCGAGGTGGAACCCATCGGTCGGCCCTCGTGATGGCGAAATCCCCGTCGGTGGCGTTGGCGGCGGCCGAACTAGTGATCGGCGTCGTCGATGGAGTCATCGCCATCGTCTTGTCGACCTAGGCGGCGGTGGGGGAGGCGACGGAGGCCGAGGCGGTGGCGCGAAGGCGGGGGAGGCGGAGGGAGACGGGAGGCGGCGGAGGCGGAGGGAGACGGGAGGCGGGAGGCCGGGAGGTGGGGGCGAGGCGCGGCGGAGAGGTGGGGATGAGGCGGCGGGCGGCGTGGGAGGGGTCCCGTGGGAGTGGGCGCCGGCGGAGTGGGGGAGGCGGCGGAGGCCGGGAGGTGGGGACGAGGCGGCGGAGGCCGGGGAGGTGGGGACGAGGCAGCGGCGGGGAGGTGGGGATGAGGCGGCGGAGCGGCGTGGGAGGGGTCCGTGGGAGCGGGCGCCGGCGGAGTGGGGAGGCGGCGGAGGCCGGGAGGTGGGGATGAGGCGGCGGGGGGAGGTGGGGATGAGGCGGCGGGGCGGCGTGGGAGGGGGTCCTGTGGGAGCGGGCGCCGGGCGGAGTGGGGGAGGCGGCGTGGGAGGGGGTCCCGTGGGAGGCGGCGCGGCATCTGGCGGCGGAAGAAAATAAATTTTGTATATCCCGCGAGAGGCTGCGATGGTTTTGGACGGGGGCCGAGAAATTTGGGCGGGATGTGCGTGACGTGGGGAAGTTATTAGGTAGGGAAATTTTTTATGATTTTTAAGGATATAATTGCCACAAATTCTACAAGAAATATCTATATGTGCATGTGCGTTCCTGCTCTGATTTTGTTAGGTAGATATATATGAGGCTATGGGGCCGATCAGTTCAGCTTCCCGTCGTGGCGTTGGGCGATTAAAACACTGTACCTGCTACAGTAAAATTATTTTTTTTCGTTTTTTTATAAATTTACTTACACTTTTTTTTCGTTTTTTGTTTTCGGTTTTTTTTAATTTTTTTACATTTAATTATACTCAATAAACCAACTCAGCTACAGTGTTTTTTCAGCCAGCTACAGTGTTTTTTCAGCAAAAGCCAAAAACCATCGCTATTCCGATCACCCCCTATATAAAAACCACTTTGCACCCAGTTGACGCCTTGAGCTTACATTTTGATTTGGTCCTGTTTTAGATTTGCTGTAGAAGCTTGTCATTATTTGATATGCATATTAGTTGTGAATGGCTCTATTGAATGTTTTTTCTGTTTCAAATATTGGGATTTGGGAGGTTCTAAAATATAAGCATTGAGAGTGGTAGCCACTAGCCATAAAAATATTTTCTTTCACATATACAAAATGATCATGGAAACTTCAATGATCATCATTGGCTTATTCTAACAATTAGAGGCCTCAGTATAGTTGAACAAGTCAGCAGTGAAACAAGACGCTCACCATTGGCTAGATTTTCATTGGCTATTGCCCACTTCTCTCTGCATTCATCACCAGCCTTTTCAAAGCACATTGAGGCCATTCCAAATTACTTCTCATTGAATAGCTGCAACATAAAAGAAAGCTTTAGCTAACAATGGAAGTTGAAACATGTAGAGTAATACTGAAAGCAGTCAAGCACTTTGGGCACCATAATATTATGTGAAGGCATGTACCACTCACCAAAAAGCAAAAACACTATGTATACTAGAATGTATGACCTCTATAACTTTGTTTACTATCCGAAATGTGCAACAATTAGAAGGCACTAACCTTGATACCTTGTAGCCTCCATTTCCTTGGTATTCTTTCTTCGAAACCACTCCACTATCTGCACTGACGGACTTATTTTCTGAGGTAGCATTCTTTTTGCTTGAAACATCAGACAAGCATGCATTAGGGTTGGTGAATTGTGCCGTCGATGGTAAGTGGTTTTCCACCTGATCATGCTTGCCAGTGATGGTATTATTTTCAGATCCTTCTAATTTTAGTAATAACTTTTGTAGCTAAGCAAGTTGACTCCACATTAAATTACTTCTGTAGCTAAGCAAGTTGACTCCACATTAAATTACTTCTGTAGCTAAGCAAGTTGACTCCACCCCGCGCCGCCGCATCGCCTCCTCCTCCCCACCCACCTCCTCCGCGCGTCGCCTCCTCTCCTCGCTCTCCTGACTCGCTCCCAGTCGGCCACCGGTCCCCTACTCCCTCATCGCCGCGTCAGTCGCTGCCGGCTCACATCCCTTGAAGGTAAGCACGAACTTGTCGCCCCTCCTCTTGCCCTCTCTCCCCCTTTGGATGATGTGAAACTTTAGAAGAATTGACATGAACTCACAAATCTTCTACATTAAATTTCACGTAGAAAATGTGGAGTATTACGGCAATCCTATGGTAAGGCTAATTCCTTGTCAAAATTATGTGCAGTTCCATAGTTTCTAACAGCTGTTTTAGTAATGGACTGTGGTTATAGTCAACACTTGCTTTGTTTGCATGGCATTATTTCAGAATAGCTCCTCTGCCCTCCTTATCTCCTATTTATTTTATAGAATCTATATTTATTGCGTAATCTCTATTTGTCAAAAACAGCTACATAATCTCATGAGTCATGACTAGACAGGTAGTGGAATTTTAGTTGTGAACATCTACTCTCAGCTTGTAATCCATTTTAACCCTTGTTTGGCCAAGCTCGCTCTTGTTCTAACTTTAGTAGAAATGGGACCATGCAGCCTTGTCATGATCCTTCATATGGTGATGCTAGGAAGATCAAGGAATAATCATTTGTTAGTTCTTATTAAATACATTTTTAATAGAGTGACAGAAATCGTATTAAAAGCACACTGATCCTGTACTGCTTTCGTCATTTTATGTCGCATGTTCGTGCAGGATGTGGCTGTTAAAGTTTTCTCTAAGCAGGAATATTCGGATGAAGTGATGCAGACCTTCTGACAAGAGGTAGATTTCCATCTCCTGCCATACGTATGATTCATTAGTCATTGTTAGTTTTGAAAAATATATTATTTTATACTTCTGCAGGCAAGGGGCATGAATTATCTTCACCATTCCAGCCCACCTATCATTCATCGAGATTTAAAATCGTCAAATCTGTTGGTTGATAAGAACTGGACATGTTAATTAAGATGTATTGACAACTAAAGGTAATTAAGATTTAGGGTTCTTTCAATGATGCAGTGCAAGGGTAATCTTACGTACATTTGCAACTCCACATGTTAATACCTTCCATTCTAGCCAACTTATTTGAATTGTTTATAGACGCACTTAGTTTCTGCTGAAAAATGTTGGAAGAACAAATGCTTAAGAATCTTCTCTTTCTATGCAGGGGCCAAGTCTTTTTGAACCTATTCATGGCTCTGCCCCTGACATTGCTGGCATGTTGAGATGACTTCTAATTTTAAAACAATCCACTTAAGACACTTAATTGGCTTTTAATATGTAACTTTGTTTGAAATTCTGCTTCCTCTTACTATTTACTGGATGCAGGACAAGGCAAATCCGTTAGCTACAATTCTTAGTGTTTGCGATGCTACTGCATTATGGCCTTGGAGAAGAAAATGCTGCAAAGAGAATTGAAGTCAGAGTTACTAAACGTTGAACAATGGGTTACGAACTAGGGATATAGATTCTCTAGGAACAGTAAGATTAATTTGTTATGGAACCATTGTCAACAAATACAGTGTTTGCATTTAATAAAAAATTTTAGCGCCTACTAGCTACTTTGTATGTTTCTGTCAAACAAAAAATAAAATGCTTATTGGCTTCATATTGTGTCTACTTGAAGACTGTAGAGTCGTAGAAGACAGTTGCTGCTGTGAAGTGATAGCCCTTGGTACTTACGGTATAACCCTGCGATTTGGGATGGCCGAAAGCATACCCGGATTTGAACCTGCCAAAAATCAACATGGCCCCCAGAGTGTGTGGTTTTATTTGCTGGCCCTTGTTTCGTTTAGGAACTCAGCGGATGAGTTACCTCTTTTTCCCGTTTGTTGCTTAATGAACAGTTTTCCTATTGACATATATCCCTACTAATAATATTTGATGCAAAGTTATGAGTTTCCGTTGCAACGCACGGATATCTTCATATTTATTATTCAGTTTGAGATCATATTTGATAGTATGCATCACTTTTATTTGGTTTTCTATTGCAATGTATGGGCACCTTACTAGTATAATTATAAATGACAGTGGGGTACAATAGTTCGGTGGTAAACGCCTTGGCTTCCGAGCTAGGAGGTTGCAGGTTCGATTTCTCCACACCCTATGGTTTTTGTTTTTATTTTTTTTATTCTAATTTTTTATCCCTTCCTGTTTTGTCAAGTGAGACCTTCTCAACTGCGTTTTAGTTGTCACTTTTCAATTTTTTTTATCTCCTCTAGAAATTAATAACTATACATAATATAATTTCTCCACACCAATTCGGCCCTTGTGTTGAGCAGTTAGGCCCACGAAAACAAAGCGTTGCAATAACAGATTATTGCCACGAACAATTATCATATATTGCAATAAATTTATTTCGTGGCAATACAAACTCATTTCATACGCATTGTATAGGAACCTTTTGCAACGCAATTGATGACTATGACAACGCAATAAAATTGTGGCAATATTATCACCCACTCGCAACGAACTTCTATAAGGTGGCAATACCTCCTAACTATTGCCACGAATATCAATATTATCACAACGCAAGACAACCGTGGCAACAAAGTCATACTACTCGCAACCATTTTTTAAATAGTGGCGATAAAGTCACCTTATTACAACGAATTCAATAACTATCGCAACACAATATTTTAGATGCAATACTGTGCACATATCGCCACGATTTTGGCAAAACGTTGCAATAGCACATACCTATTGCAACTAATTTAGTATCGTTGCGATGCGTTTCGTGGCTAAAGGGTTGGAATCTAGTAGTGTACGCCACAGGCGATGAGAGTGGGCAGAGGCAGGAGATGGGCAGTAGGCACCAGTGTTGCTGGTGCTGGTACTGGTGATGCTACTAGGATTGCAGCTGCTGATGGTGTTGGTAGGACTGGAGCTATGACTCGCACGGTTGACGATGGGGTGTAGGTTGCCTCAGACCGATGACACTCCAATTCAATCCCTGCTGCAATTTGCTCTCACTTAGAGAAAGTGAGAACGGTGTCCAACCTGGCCAACTGAGCTCGGAGGGTGCCCAAATGCTGGTAACTAGATGTCATCAGCATCGAAGCTACCCTATCACGTGGAGGGCACGGGAGTACGAGTCCACCACACACTGAGTAAGCCGGACCTGATGGGAGAGTCTCAGGTCATCCACTGGGACCTCCATGGGGTTAGGGTAGGAGTTTCCGAACCCCATGATAGGGAAGAAGCAGTAAAGGGACTGCAACAACTCACTCATGTGCGGTAGGCATAGTTGAGCCAATGCAACCAGAGCCGCATCCTGCATGGCATGTGTACGGATTCTAAAAAAATTTTATAATTTTTTTAGCTCATTTCCAATATTAAAATGTCCTACAGATAGTTTACGTAAATGAATTTTGCTAATCATGTTTTGGCACTAATTTTTGAGCATCATTCATAGTGGATAAATTGTTAAAAAATTACACAATAAAGTACGTTCTATCGGAAGGCCTCATATAAAATTTCACAATTTTTGGAGCTTCTTTGCTATACATAACAATTCCTACAAACATCATAATCATATAATTTTTTGAGTTACATTCATAGCAGATAAAATTGTGAAAAAATTATACAATGAATTACATTATGTTGGGAGACTGTATATAAAATTTGATAATTATTTAACTCATTTGCTATATTTAAAAATTTAAATAATTAGTAAATAAAATACTAGCAGGGCGGTAGGCCCCTGCCGTCTGGTGGCAGGGCGGCAGGTCGGGAGCCCCACGGTGGCCGAACGGCAGGGGCACGTGTCACATGCACAGCGCTGTCGCCCGGTGGCTGGATGGCATAAGTGGCAGTTCTCGTCGCCTAGAGCCATTTTTGTAAATACAGAATAAAACAGCGCTATATGTGCCAAAAATTCTTTTATTTGTATCCACATGTTTGTACACTTCTGAAAATGTTTTCTTCGCAGACTACTTTCGAGAAAAATATATATATTGGTTTTGAAAAAAAAATAAAACGAATAGTACAGTAGATGTAACGCATCAATGCAAACGGCTATACAGAGGACCATTTGCAGCTCAAGGGTTGAAGAGGAGGTCAGTAGCTCCAATACCTTGTCAATTTCCAGTTCTATTAATCGTTTTCGTGCCGCACGGAGCACTGCCCGTAGTCATGAGCTTGAAAGTGCATTAGATAATTAAGAAACCATTGTTTCTAATATGACGGTTTGTTTTTCTTCTTGACGGATGTGGACGCATGTTTCGAAACCCCTATGACACGAAGATCAGGGCGAGAAAATTTTTGCCGCGCGGAACGTGGAACGGGAAATTCACCTAAGATTTTTGACGAGACCTAAGACGATGAGAACATGGAACAAGGTGCACCGTCGCTGATTTTTTTTTTTTTATCATATCAGATCTATTTTTGTTTGCTGAATCATCGTATGTATTTATGATTAAAGTGCTTTTTTGACATCTCTTAAATCTTAGGACAAAAATTGTATATATCAGTCTACGGGATTAGTCTCTAATCCTATCTTTATTTATATTCTAGAGTCTAAAAGGATTCTTATCTAATTTGAACAAATAAGGGACCTGAAACCATTAAGAAACCATTGTTGCTGTAGCTTTATGATGCGTGAGCCGGGAAATTCACACGAGACGAGACACGAAGACTTTTTTGCCGCGCGCGAAATTCACACGAAGATGCACACTTTGACAATAATATGAATCAATAATAAATTAAGGAAACCTGAGCGATGACGAACTCCATGAAAATACCCTAAATATTCTAAATATTGCAAACTCCGTAAAAATTATTCTATAAGTTTACCAAAAATTCTCAAAATTTACCAGAGAGAGGGTAGATCATATTCTATATCTATGAAAAATGTAAACATCAAACTCAGAATTGTTTGTACCATAGCCATCCCTATGCTTAAATGGTGTACGATTCTTTAGGTTATTGTCCAGAAAGTTGTTCTCTATTTGCAAATCAGCAATTGCACGTCCTTTCTGTACCAAGATGATGAGCTATTGGGATTTCTTGACCAGAGCTAATTAACCAACCAAAGATAACAAACAAACGGCACATCAGTAATATATGATTGAATTACAAAGACATGTGTGTAACCTGTACTGTGATAATTTCAGATTGGTACTCACTGTAGTGGAACAACATACTAGAAACAAAACTTCTAATTTGGAATATATTTCAATTCACCGGCCACCAGAGAAACCAACTCGCAGGTGTTTCAATCCATCTCTTTCATTGACTGCAATAGCTGGCTTCTTATCTACATAAAGCGTGTGAATTACAACAGTAGTAGACTATAGAGCTCTTTCACACACACAAGCACCAAGGGATAAACACAAAAGCGAAGAAAGGCTTAAGATAGTTAAGATGGAGCTGCTTGTGTCTGCAATAGCAGGTGACCTAGTTAATCGCTTCATATCTTTCCTGATCAAGAAGTACAGGAGTCAAGACTACAATCCAGAGGAGAAGATGGCGAGGCTGCAACATCTCCTCCTCAGGGTTCACATGATCGTCGAGGAGGCCGAGGGGCGGTACATCACCAACTCCAAGATGCTACTGCAGCTCAAGAAGCTTGTGGAGGCCATGTACCAAGGATACCATGCCCTAGACACCATCAAGTATAGGACTCTTTGCAGCAGCAGCAGCTCAAATGTTGAAGAGGAGGTTAGCAGCTCCAATACTTTGTCAATTACCAATTCTATTAATCGTTCTCGAGCTGCACGGAGTGCTGCCAGAAGTCAAGAGCTTGAAAGCACATTGGATAATTTAGAAACCATCGTTTCAAACATGACAGAGTTTGTGTTTCTTCTGGGCGGATGCGAACGCATGTTTCGCAGCCCCTATGACACCTACCTCTACGTTGATAACGTCATGTTTGGCCGTCATGTAGAAAAGCAGCAAATCGTCAATATGTTACTGCAAGATAATCTTCCTCCTTTCGCCCCGACTGTTCTACCAATAATCGGCATTACTAGAGTCGGTAAGAAAACTCTAGTTGCAAATGTGTGCAACAATGAGAAAGTCCGGTCATACTTCTCCTCAATCTTGCACTTGAATGGAGAAAACATTTGGAACATGGGGAATGAACCTTTCATGCCAGAGAGGACGCTGGTTGTTATTGAATTTACTTCAGATGTTGATGATGAGAATTGGAAAAAGTTTTATTCAGCAGCCACACATCTGGGCACAGGAAGTAAGATCATAATCATAAGTAGGATCGACAAGTTATCGAGGTTTGGAACGGTGAAGCCTATCCGTCTAAATAGCTTGTCGGATGAGGAGTATAGCTACCTCTTCAAGGTTCTCGCATTTGGAAGCACAAACCCAGAGGAGCACCCTCAGTTAGCATCGGTAGCAAAAGAGCTTGCAGCAGTGTTGGGAGGGAACCTCATCACAGCAAACGTGTTTGCTGATATGCTGAGAAAGAATCAAAATGCTCAATTCTGGCTCAGTATCTTGAAGAAGTAGAGGAATATGGTGGACAACAACTTCTCGGTGTTCGGTAAACATCCAAAACATCTTATGGACCAAGATCGTCCTATAGATATAACCAAACTTGCATCATCATCATCTACTCTGCGCCTCATGCCTCCTCACAGCGAAAGCGATGATTCCAAAAGGAATTTACCCAAGGTGATGTTTGGAGACCTGATAGCTGGCTCTGCTGTTCTACCGAAGGAGGAGTTTGAGTTAGTCGCATGGGAATCGCGGATACCCCCATATAAAAGGTTTGTTAATGTTGCTACATTTTCTGATGAGGTGAGCATCTCTCAGGATACAGCCTCGCCTAGCAAGAAGCGCCAACGAGTAGATTAGTAAACATGCATGACAGCATGTATGTGATTCTATGTTGTTTGTCATGGCGCAATGTAGTCAGAAAGTAGCTTTCTATGAGTCACCAGAGAAAGTGAAGGTAATGAGTTCTTGTAATTTTATATACATTAATTAAAGGGAGTAGTTTTCTGTGACCTCATTGTTATTTTTCCTAGATGAATAGATTATGAGCTTTGATGAGTGATGACACTCGGGAATTTGTTAGCTGTGCCAAAAAAATTGTTTTCCTAGCAGGATGAACCCACCATGCATGGAATGTTTGGCACATATAGCACTATTTTATTCCGAAATTACAAAAATAGCTCTAGGCGACGAGAAATGGCAGAAATGACACTTATGCCGTCTAGCCACCGGACGGCAGAGCTGTGCATGTGCTCGGCCACCAGGCA
The DNA here is from genome assembly GCA_036346265.1 of Melocanna baccifera. Taxonomy (NCBI): domain Eukaryota; kingdom Viridiplantae; phylum Streptophyta; class Magnoliopsida; order Poales; family Poaceae; genus Melocanna; species Melocanna baccifera. Next base: position 16,631,252 of record CM070704.1, on the reverse strand, counting down.
GTTCCCGGCTTGCCGCCCTACCACCAGACGGCAAGGGCCTTCCACCGTGCTGCCAGATGGTAGATAATTAAGACCGCTAATTAGCTGGCTTAATTACCTGCTGACTTGGTATTTTTATTTACTAATTATTTAAAATTTTAAATATAGTAAATGAGCTTAAAATTATCAAATTTTATATACAGCCTCCCAAAATAATGTAATTCATTGTGCAATTTTTTGATAATTTTAACCACTATAAATATTGCTCACAAATTTATACAATTATGATATTTATAGGTATTGTTATATATAGCAAACGTGCTCCAAAAATTACAACATTTTATATACAGCCTTCTGACGTAACCTACTTTATTGTGTAATTTTTTGATAATTTTATCCACTATGAATGATGCTCAAAAATTAGCAGTAAAACACGATTAGCAAAATTTATTTACGTAAACTATTTGTAGGATATTTTAATATTAGAAATGAGCTGAAAAATTATAAATTTTTTAGAATCCATACACAATGAACTTAATGATGTAAATTTTTATTGAACCACGTAAGGATTACATCTAACCACTACTGACATAGGAGAAAAATGAACTAAACCAAAGAAGCAATGCAATAAAAGCATAGAGCATAGACTAGTTCATTACAAAAGATGTTACATGACATTACCTATACATATCATCTACTAAAAGGGGGTACAAAAGGGGTAGAGAGGAGCGCTTGCAAACCAAAGGACTATTTAGCAAGCACTGCCGACTAACCTATCATACAATAACTACTCTTTCTCGGGGTGGTCCCCTCCATAAGTGGAATAGTCTCTTGGGGAGCGGGAGTGGTTGCCGCTGACATTTGGAGAACTTGAAATCGAGCGGGAAGAAGAATGAGAATGGCAACAACCTCTGCTGGATCCCCCGTCATCTGCTGCGGGTGGTGGGTGCACGCTCTTACAAGCGGTAAGCCGGGTGTGGGGTCCCAGGTAACGTGTTAGTGCTACGCCACAGGCGACGAGAGTGGGCAGGGGCAGGAGACAGGTGGCGTGCACCAGTGCTATTTCTCATCGCCTAGAGCCATTTTTTGTAAATACGAAATAAAACAGTGTTATATGTGTCAAAAATTCTTTCGTTTGTATCCACACGTTTGTATGCTTCTGAAAATGTTTTCTTCCCAGACTACTTTCGAGAAAAAAATATATTGGTTTTGAAAAAAAAATAAAACGAATAGTACAGTAGATGTAACAAATTAATGCAAACGGGCTATACAGAGGACCATTTGCTGTTCAAGGGTTGAAGAGGAGGCCAGTAGCTCCAATACCTAATCAATTACCAATTCTATTAATCGTTTTCGTGCGGCACGGAGCACTGCCAGTAGTCATTAGCTTGAAAGTGCATTAGGTAATTAAGAAACCATTGTTTCTAATATGACGGTTTGTTTTTCTTCTTGACGGATGTGGACGCATGTTTCTTTTTGACTACGATTTATGATTTTTAATTAAAATTTTTGAATTTTAGCTGTTTACGACAGATATTACGGAAAAAGATACTCATTTACGATTTTGGATGGTACAGATGTTGAGATTTTAACGTGTACTATTAACTTGTAGATTCTATTTTAAAAATTACTCCGTTTGAAAGTTAGATACTATAGCAAAAGTTAAAAACCGTTTTGAAAAATTAAAAAGAACAGACCCACAAACCTCTACATTGGTAACTGCATGTTACTGTAGCAATTAATGAATTTGAAGACGTGGCCGGCCGCTGTGATGCAAAGCAGACAGAATTAACGGCGTCGCTTTCTCTGCATGACGTCGCTGGTGTCACACGCCAATCAAGAAAAGACGATGCGTGAGCCGGGAAATTCACACGAGACGACACAGAAGACTTTTTTGCCGCGCGCGAGACCTAAGACGCTGAGAACGTGGAACATCATAGTTGTAACTAAAGCTGTAATTAAATCATCATAGTGTTTTTCTGATATCTCTTAAATCTTTGCATAAAAATTGTATCTATCAGTCTACGGGATTAGTCACTCATCCTATCTTTATTTATATTTTAGGGTTTAAAGGGATTCTTATTCAATTCTAACAAATAAGGGATCCAAAACTGTTATGTAACACGGGTTTTACAACTTTTATTATACAACTCAATTTTGGTCACTCCAAAATTGTCACGTGTCGTAGCCTCTAAACCGCACCTCCGTAGATCCAACACGCATGATCCATTTTTGATCTCCATATGCCCCAACTCAAGTACGACCATCTCCTCCAGTATTTTTGACTCTCTGGACTATGACTTTGCACTAAATCATCTCCCGGTCCTCGCCGCAGACCACGATCGCTTCCGAGTTACCCTACATATGCAAAAATCAAAGTAACATCTTTTCCTAGTATAAGTTTTTTCCAACTTTACCGACTTAAGTCTACACACACCATACGTCTCAAATAACATCAATAAGCAATATTATCAATTATTCATTATTATAAATATTCTAAACCTAGCCATATGGTCTAACAACAACAATGAAAATGTCCTGTCACACTTCTCTTCAACATTGCACTTAAATGGAGAAAACATTTGGAAAATGGAACTTGAAACTTTCGCTCTAGGGAGGACTTTGGTTATAGTAGAATTTGCATCACATACGCCTTCCATTCTTTTTTACTTGACTTTCTACAATCCATACTATCAAACTTTCTAAAGTTTGATCACCAATAGATTTAAAATTATCTAGATTGGTTATACAATAAGAATTGGCAAAAAATTTTATTCATCGGGCACAAATATTGTAACCACTCGACTTAACAAAAACCCAAAATATCATGCACAACTACAAATGCTACCAATTTAAACCATTATATACATATTATCAATAGCTAGACATCAAGAATAGTTTCGCAATATAATCATGAAAATAGAAACTTTAGCAAAAAAAAAGATATCAGTACTTGACATTAAGATGTACAAATTGACAATAATATGAATTAATAATAAATCTAATCAAAGAGAATTGACAAATAGCGACAATATAAGATCATTAAGTGTTAAAGAAAATCGTTATTCATCTAAGGATTACATGCAGAGTAAGATTTATTTCTAACGATGAATAAGTGATCACTAAGTGCAAGAAAGAATTATAAAGTGTAATATCAACTTGTGCTATATCCCGCCCATGCATGTCGTTATCAATGAACACTTAAAAATAACAACAAAGTAGGGGTGAGTTAAGACTCAGCAAGTACACAATACAATGATAAACGAGGTAAACATGTATTAACTATTCATGTCCATTCACCATTACCTCAATTTTACATATTCATTCTCATCCTGTTCCATCCATATATACATACACACACACACACACACACATATCATTACCTCATTTTTCTTTTCACAAATACAATGCACATATCTTCACCTCTGTTGCTTATACCAGTATAATTGAGTGTTCACTCGTCGATGAATTACTCTTGTTCTGTTCTTTTTCATATAGGGTCTCAACTCTACTCTGGTAAAGTGTCTACTTAAGTAGATTTTTTCCCACTCCCGTGAAGTGCCTACCAAAGTAGATCTTTTTCTAACTTCCGTGGATCTCTCACACAAAGTAGGCTATAGAGGGACACACAAGTTACTTCTTTACAACATGAATGCTCAACATGAAATATAATGATTATATCTTTCATTAGTTAATTATCAGCATAGTTCAATTGACATCATCATCATTTTAACTATAAACATCATCATCATTATTCTACCATAAGTATCATCATTATTCTATTATAAACATGTGAGTATTATAAGAACAAGTTTAACCATGTGAATCATCATGGCAAGAATTTATTTAAATATAGTAACAAGTTCAAACATTCGAATATTATTCTACCATGTATTTGCCTTTTCTAGTTGCAAGTAACGGGTTGATTTGAAGATGACAACAAAGTCGACGCAACTCCTCCAATAATAAACACCAATCCTAATAACAAGCCACAGATATACAATAACAATAATTCAACAACATCGCACCTATACAACTACTATTTCCGCATTACTTCCCTTTTACTGTGATAGTCACCCTTTGCTATTTTGGTACTAAAAATAGCATAACTTTCAACTCTCAACCCAAAAATGGCAAACCACACCAGTTTTGAAATATAGAAAAAAATTCTCTATAATTTCTTAGTTGGCCACAATTCCTGATTATATCATTTAACACATTGTTTTTATGCCAGAAGACAGTTCTCTCATCTTACTGGACAACAGGATTAATAATTTCATACCTATTAAATTACACATTCAAATACAATAAATCATAGCATTTTCAGAATCTACAGAAAGTTAGCTACCCCTTTCTAGTTATGCCAAAAATTCAATTATGCAAACTAGCAAGTCAATTTAATAATTTCCTATGACTGTGTCCAGGAACAACTAGTTTTTGGATAGAGGGATTCCCAAAATCATAACTTCTATTCTACTCAACTAAAATTCATGCTCTTAGACTCTGTAGAATCCTTAGATAATTATCTACACTTTTCATGTAAAGAAAAAAATCCTGATTAATCTATTTAGTAATTTTAATCTACAGTTTACCATAATGCTACCAAATAACAATAAATCTCCAGACAGCGGAACTTGCGAAAATCATAACTGTTAATCTAACCCATCAATTGATATGGTCAAGCACTCTATATAAAGTTAACGAAATTACCCACAACTATCTAGTAGGTGATATTTTCATATTAATCCCAAACAGTGCCCGAAATAGCAAATGAAGATTTGCTCTGGAAAACAACTTCTCTTCTAAAATTTAAAAATATCCTATTTTCACATTTCTCCTTTCCTCTAATTACGAATAGTCCTTAGAGGGCTATTTTCAGAATATTACACGTCATAATCATAACTAGGATTGAGAAGCTATCAAGAGACTAGATAAGTAACATGATCGCAACCTCAATGGTGTATGTGGTGCCATGTCATTTCTGTTGGCAATGTAGTCAATCAAAGTATCTTTCTATCAGTCATCACAGGAAGTCAAGGCAATGAGCTCTTGTAATTTTGTATCCTTCAATGAAAGGAAACAGTTTTCTTTGACCTGGCTCACACTGGCCTTTGTTAGCTGTTTAACGAAGAGTGCTTTCTAACTTTTGAAGTTGTTTCCAGAACAGCTTACTCCAAAAAGAATTACAGCAATGTAACACACCATTGGCAAACAGCTATACAGAGTAAAAATGATGTGATAAATGCAGGTGAAAGCGGGTGTGGTTTTATCCAAACTACACAATCGTCAACGTATTCTGATAAAATAAATTTTGTATTCTGATAATATAAACCCTGGAAATAATGCTTTCCAACCCAAACATATCTCTCAATCCGACAAAATTATGCACTTGGCATTCAAAAGGATGCTGAAACACAATTGTAGTTACAGACTGATTCATAATTGTTATTACGCATAAAACATGATTTCAGATATGGTTATTAAGGCGTCGCTTAGGCCGACGCTTAAGCGTCGCCTAAGCGGTAAGGCGGCCGGGGGGGCAAGGCGTCGCCCCCGCCTTGCCGTCCGTGCCCAAGGCGGCCTGGGGGGCGGAGGCGGCGGCAGCGCAGGACCGGATCCGACGCGGGGAGGCCGGATCTGGCGTCGTCCGGGTGGAAGCGGCGGCGGCGGCGACGTCGTCCGGGTGGAGGCGGCGGCGGCGCAGGACCGGATCCGGCGCGTGGAGGTCGGATCCGGCGTCGTCTGGGTGGAGGCGGCGGCGCAGACCAGATCCGACGCGGGGAGGCCGGATCTGGGCTGGGGCGGCGGCCGAGCCGGGGTGGAGGCGGCGGCAGCCGATCCGGGGTGGAGGCAGCGGCCGAGCCAGGGTGGAGGAGGCAGCGGCCGATCCGGAGGGGAGGCGGCACTCGGAGAGGAGGCGGCACTCGGGGGGAGGAGGCGACCGGCGGCGCTCAGGGAGATCGCCCGAGTGACGATCAATCGATCGATCTGGGGTGGTGCCAGCTCGAGGAGATCGCCCGAGTGACGATCGAACGGTCGATCTGGGGTGGGGGGTTATAAAGGATTGGATATTTTAAAATTTAATCCTCAAAGTTTTATAAAATTACAATTAGGTCTTTTTTTTAAAGAAATTTTCTGATTTAGACTTCCAAACTTCCATTTTCTTCGCCTTAAGATGCGTATAAGGCGTCGTCTCGCCTCGCGCCTTACCGCTTAAAAGTTGTGAGGAGGTGGGTCGCCTCGCCTCGCCTTACCGCCTTAATAACTATGATTTCAGATAACACCACACCACAACACATCGCCTTAAAATGTTTCTATTGATTTTATATAACGTGTGTTATCTAAATTACAATCACACAATTCAACCGAGATGAACAATCAAAAGGTGGCACCTTGACAACAAGCACATGTTGCAAGCAAGACTGCAAGACAGGTAACAAAAACTGGGATTCAAAAGCCCAGGCAGCATGTGAGCACATGGATCATATATTGATGTCTGTTCGGCTTGTTCTACCACTGCTTGCATCAGGAATTGCCAATGAGGAGAACCTATGATATCTGTAGTTCTCTGAGGAAGAAGACATTGGCTGCTGCGGGTAGAGAGTGGGAGGTGGAGTTAGGTTCCGCTGCGCAGGCAATGGACCAACCCCATTGTATTTGTAGCTCTGGCTGCCGTAGCTGCTCAAGGTTAAGAAATAAATGCGTCAATAATATGCTGCTAAGGTAACTAATAATGAAATGATTGCTCTTGTTTCCCTGATATTTCCAGTTGGCATCAAGAATTTCACATGAACTACAAAGAGGATGTGCAATCTATCAAGTGTGCATGCATGATGTCAGCAACACAGAGGGAGATTCACCTTCTCGTTTGGAACAGGTCATCATCATTCACAGTTTCTACAGGAAGAATTGTATCATCTCTGGGATTGAGCGACCATGGGCTAGGAGCAGGAAGTTCATTCGAAAAATACCTTCTCCTTATCAACTGAAAGATACACCTCAACAGCATTAACAAATAATAATGCATAACAAGAATTGTTAATCAACAGAACAACTATTCTTTAGCACAAACCATGCGGAAGAACTTCACCAAGGCTTCTTTGTCATATCTTGCCTCTTTGGCAACTGTATTCATAGGTCAACATGTCATTCCAAAAGTCCTAAAATCCTCAACGCGTATACACAGAGAAAACAATCGAGTAAACATTATCATCCACTAGTCAAACTGCCTATGGACCACCATGTTATAATTGAGTCAAAGAGTAAGACATCGAATAGCAAGCAATGCAAGATGGCATGTACGGCATGTTAATACAAATGCTTTACCGTGAACAGACCAGAATTGCCAGGGAAACTCTCAGCGAGTGGAAGTTCTTCGCTGGATGGAAGTAGACCTTGCTTCTCAACCCATTGACGAGCAACATCAACAAGATTTCCACTGCTAACTCTTCTACCATCTCTTTGAGCAATGTCCACTTTGTTACCAATCACTAGGTAAGGAACTGGAAGGCCTCCTGGACCACCAGACCCAAGGGGAGCTGAAAAGGTCCCAGATTCAGCAACCTCCACTGCCCATTTGTTCAGATTTGTCTTTGTCTTCCTCTGAGAGAGGTCATAAACAAATATGACACCTGATGAATAATTTTGGAAAAGGTGAATACAGGATCTGTAATATCTACTTGCTAACCAAGACATGAACTACATATCCAAGATTATTCAGACACAATAGAACAGAAGCACCGATTTTTTTCAATTTAAGAATGTGAAAAAAGAAGAAAAACACATTTAATTATGTTTATATGTAATTATGTACAAAATCTTCTAGCTGAGAAGATGACTAAAATGGAAAAACAGAGCATGAATTAACTAAGTCACAGTATTTCAAGAAGCTGTGCGAATCATGAATTAAACAACTTGCATATTACAATTCTAGAGGCCATTAGTATTTGAAATGATCAGATGGATAATCTGCCATATGTTAAGGGTAGTAGTGCACTATGTGTATGTTAAGGGTATTTGACTATTTGTGGTATTGTAGTGGTAGTCTAGGGTTGTGTCTCTTGTACTCTATACATATACCCTTTGGGCACTTGCAACACCCAACTGAGTTTTGTCTTCCTCAAAAGTTAACACCATACAGATTACAAAACAAGACTAGTGGGGAGAAAAAGACCTAAAATTTTAAAGAAGGCACATACCGTTAATTTGTGAATAAAAAAGTGAACGACACTCTTTGTAGCGCTCATGTCCCGAAACATCCCAAAGCTCAACAAAGAAGTTCCTTTCAGCATCACCCTTGATGCTGTTAGACGAACTCCCTGGACTTCCATAAGTAATATGCTGAAATGATGAGTGAAACTTTGTGTGAGAACATATTTCGAAAATACAAACTAGGCAAGTAATACACCCATTACTTACTGTAACATCAACTGTGCATCCAATAGTTTGGGCTGGTCGAACAATTGCTGAACCTTTTAAAATGAGATGCACAAATGAAGATTTCCCCACACCTGGAAAAAAAATGAGAAAATAATAATCTCCCATGCAATTGAATAATAGCAGGTAAACTAACACATTATCTAAGCATCTCTACAAGTTGCTCCAAGATGTAAATCCTAAAATTTATTGGTCATTTCAACTAATACCTATCCACAATTCTATCAAATCTAGTAGTCCGCAACATCCAAGATCAGAGGACAATTGAAAATCCATTAATAGGGTACAGAAACATATGAGATGTGCTTCAATGCTCTCCCAAAATTTGAAAAGCACATTTTAAAGGTAAATTGAGGGCTTCATATGCAACCACGTACTACTCTACTACTAACCGTACTACTTTAAGAATTGTGCAATCTATTTTTTTGGTAGAGCATATGACTACTCAACAGGTTCTGATGCATAATTTGATGATAAGGGATGAAGCAGGATTTTTTTCCAGACAATAAACAAGAAGTATATATAGTTCGTAAACTCTTGTAGACAACTCATATTTTGGTGCAGCATGTTATTAGCAGGAGGATGAGCAAGCAGAACCATTATCGACAATTTCAAATAATTGGACTGATGTGTACGACAAGTTGAATAAATTGCTTGGGTCGCAAAGTTGAGATTCAAGCATATGAAAGAATATCTCCCAAATGGATCTTTTGACATGAACTTTTTTTGAAACGAAGAAAAGACTGAAACAATAAAAGTGGTATAATGGTTGAAGAAACAGACAAACAGTTATAATGGGTATGGCATAAATTCTTAGAAAAGAAAAACACAATCTAATCAAAATCAGAAGCCTTCTGAGACATTGAGAAACTGAGGTGCTGTACTCACAGGAAGGTTAATAATTTAAAAAGGGAGTGGCTGCACTCCACAAACGCAGACCTTAACTTATCGTCTGCACACTATCCAAGCTGTCTTAAAAGGAGATCCTGATAATTCATGACACAAATCCAATTCATTGCCCACAAAACTTTTTCCTAGCCCATATGTGGTATGTGAATTCTGCTGGTAAAGAAATCACATGCATATATGATTCACGATCTCAGGTTACAAACATATAGGCAAATAATATGTGCAGTTCGACAATACGGCATCACACCATCTACCTTTTTGAGTATTGCATTTTAATCCAAAGACTGAAGACAGCTTATATATTTGGTGAAATTCCATACGATGTTTACAAGTTGAGCTCGTAACTAAACCGGACTGCGCCACTTTTCAGCGTACAAGGGAAAGGAAATAAGGAAAGATCAAATGCATAAGTCAAATTCTAACCGAGAAAAGGCGATGTAATTTATCCATACTTATTAACATTTACAGGGATGATTATCATATCTTGAATTTGCAGGTGAATATATGGAGAAGGAACCTGATGGACAACACATATTTAGGCGGCCCAGATCAAAACAGAAGCTAGTTAACTGAGTCCCCAAACATAGAGTGCCAATTCTTGATTGATCATTTGGTTGGCTATCATATTTAGCTCCACCCGAGTCTCCTACGAAGCAACGACAAAACAGTGTTTTCCCCCCATTGGGAGGTGAAGCATGCGTTTTGCTTGTCAAATCTTCCCAAACCTATTGCTAACTATCAATACTAATCAGAACTCGTTTGTAACTAATGCCACAATCTGGCGCACACCCTAGTCAAGAAGAAAGGCGCAATATTCCGGACTAACCCCTCGTCAACCTCACTGAATCCGGGACAGGACTGGCTGACCTGAGTCGCCGACGACGAGGACGCGCACCTGGCCGCAGGGTGGCCCGCCGTTGAGATCCCGGCCGCTCCCGCTCGCGCCACCGTCCCTCCAAAACCTCATCTCCCCCTCCGCCCCCTCCCCACCCTAACCAAACAGCAACAGCAACCGCAGCGGCGACGGCTAGATCGCCGGATCCGCCCGCAGCCCTAGCGGCATCCGGAGGGAGGGAAGGATCCGGGGGGTAGGAGGGCTCGGAATCTTGGAGGGAAGAGAGATTCTTGGGCTGATGGGATCTGCGATCATGCGGCTGGTGAGTGTGAGTTGGTCGGGCGGCGGCCTCCTCCTTCCTTGCTGCTGGCTGTTCTTGGCTTGTTTTCGCTCCTCGCAGTCGTAGCGAATTTTGGACATAACTAGATGCATTTGCGTGACGGCACGCCACGCAAGCTATTTTGTGTAAAAGATTATTTATTTATGTGAAAGTAGTTTTAAGTTTGTTTGTTCTGCGGTGATTGATATAAGTACTATTCTGTGTAAAAAAAGTGAAAACGCAATCAACAAAACAGTGAATCACACAAACTACTATAGGCACTACAGAAGCAAACACACAAACAAATATACAAAATACGGAAGTATGTAAACAGTACTGTAGCCTAATCGAAAGAGGACATAGATAGTATCTAAAGCCATGTGTGAATCTAGGCACGGACGATATTTGAGGACACCTAATTCAAGGAAAGATTTATATCCTATTCTAAGTTGTAACAAAAGCATGTATGAATCCAAGTAGCATTTACGAAAACGCAATCAACAAAACATTGAGCTATAGAAACTACTAAAGGTGGTATAGAAACAAGCACGCAAGCAAATGTACCATATGAAATTGTTTAAACAGTACTGTAGGAAACCTATTATGTAGGTGAGAAAAAAAGGCTATATTTGAGAAAACAGTAATAACAATGACAATAAAAGAACAACAAAATACAAATGGTAAAGATAAACGAAAGTACCTTATAAATGGAAGACGGTAAGAGCAAATCAAGTTGAGTAAGATTAAGACCTACCGTGTAGGGCACTAGCACTTGGAAAAAGGTGGTGATCCAAACAAATTCTGAGACACACTGCTCTGTGGAAATGTATGGTGTCTAAATTGACCGCTACTGCAGTGCAAAACGTAGTGGGCAAATCATTACAGGATCTCCACAGGGGCAGTAACATTCCATAATTGAAGAATTGACAGATGGTAATAAGATGCAAAACTGATTTCCTCCCCCCACAAAGTATACTGGCCTTGGATTGGATGGCCATAGGAAAACTCATCGAATAAAACGAGCTTGAAGATAACCCCCTGAAGCGATTGCTGTCGCACAACTGTCTGGTTCATTTATCTCGTTCACCGGCAAAAAGGAATTGACACCTTCCTTTTGAGACAGCTGGGATAGACGATAGATCCTACGACAGGATGCATTTAGTTAACAGGTGTTGTTTAGACTCTGAAATTTAAAAGATAGTGAAAGTCGGCATCACTGACTGACCACATCTAGATAGGTATTCAATCAATCGCCTGTCAAGATCGAAGTGCTGGTAGAGAAGTTTCTGCAAAAAATATATAAGCATGATATTAACCATCCCTGGCAAAAGCAATACCACAAAGCTGGATCACATTATCAGTAGTCGATACAGCCAAGTTTCACACCAAGGCCGTTGAGGAAGACAGAATAGTTGACTGAAGTTTCAGGAGTTCTATCATTGGCGGCTTCAATACTTTTCACTTGTGATTTATGGGAACCAAGCAACTTCAGTCGCCTTGTCAAACAGTAATAAATGGGAAGATGATCTATTCAATGAAATTCAACCGAGAGAATGTAACTTTTTGGAAAGAAACAAACTAAGAATATTCTGAACACAACCTAGTAAAGGGTCCACAGGCTATATAAGACTGAAATGCAGGCACTTCAAACCAAGTAGAAAAGAACATAGCTGACACAGGAGCAAAACATAAACTAAGAATTTACCCCACATGGATATCCCAAACTTTGCGGCAGTATTTGGGAAATGCCCAAGAACAATTCTTCCACAAGAAATGTTCTTGTTGGAGTATCTGCCTTAATAGAATGGGAGCATCCAGTACATGAAAAGTATGAGATATATTGTGTTCAGGACAAAAGGAACGTACTTCATTAGATTGCTAAACTAATTACAGATACTGACTGGGAAAGCACAAGCACCTTAATCAGCAAATGTGAGACCCGGAGTAGAAACTTCCAGACCCCCTGTGTATTACTGTACTAGTCCCAGAGATCAATGCTAGTACACACAGTTCAAACAGAAAAGATGATATATTGCCAACAACGCTTTATTACAATAGTAACTGAAGTTTTACAAAGGCCATTGCCTTACTAAGGTTCACGAACCTCAAGCAAAAATAAACACAATGGAAGCAAAGATAACTTGATCGACCCATCAATCGCCACGTGCAATTGATGGGAAGCGAATCCTAGGCATCCGGAATAATCCACCGCATCCACATTCGGCGCAGAAGTCATACTCTCCAGCTTGATCTTCTCCACTCTCTGCTTTTATATTTATAGAGCAACAGGTGAGTACAAAAATGTACTCCGCAAGTCTTGGAAAAAATGCATAGATGTAAGGTTTCACAAAGGAAGGCTATATGGTTTATTTGCAAAAATCAGCATTTTATCTCAAATCTACATAATTACTTTAAAAGCCATTTTGTAAACAACATGTTTTCAATAATCGAAATTGGATAAGTACTTTAGTGAAGGTTAAACTACCAACACTAATACCTCGGGCCATCACTGCCAATTTTCAAAACCTCAGGTTACATCCCCTGATCTGAACATCACGAGAGTTATACTACTCCCGAGTTTTTCTCCAACTCATTTTGTTTTGAAATCAAAACCAAAACTTCTACCATGTGAATGCATTCTTTGCCCGCCCTTAACCGTGGGCACGGCTATTCGAATAGTTTTAACTCTGCAGAGGTTGTACACTTTACCCACAAGAGATTAATTATCTTAATAGTCAACACGCTTCCTTTGGCATGAGACCCAGATAAATTATCACAAAGCCTTTCGCCTACTCCAGTATAGTTTAAATACCACCCGCTAAGGTTTCACCACAACTTGAATCCACAAGTTGGAGCCCCCTCTTGCGCCATATGAGTACAGTAAACCCTGTCCCTCACTATGAGTAACCAGTACACCCTGGCACTCAATACACCACTGGTGATATCTAAACTACACTATTATAGGGTAGTTAGCTAGGTCGTACCCATATAGACTTGTGGTTGTACTGTTTTGCTCAGTTTGGACAAACACAAGCGTCGGTCCTTAATCGACCAGGGTGGCTCATTCACAAACCCAACAATTCTCGTGCTAATCGCACTCACCAAACCTTCCATCCACCCTTGTCAACTTTTCCCTTTTATTTTCAAATTAACAGTGGTAACATCCATTACCACTTTTCAAACAAAATATTTAACAATGGTAACATCCATTACCAATGTTCAAACAGAATTTTTAACAATGGTAAAATCCATTACCAATGTTCAAACAAATCATTCATCAAAACATTTGATAAACATGCTGCTCATTTGAGTATTATTACATTCATTTGCTACGCTAAGCATTTGCTAGTATTTAAACATTCAACAATTGTAGCACTAACTCATTATTGAGTCAAAAGGGATATCCTAAGTTGACAATGGTACAAGGTACACAATTTTCAATGGAAGGTATAACAAATTGGGTCTTTAACTAAGTTTTCTAAATTAAATTATCACTTGATATAACATAAGCATGCATTAATTTAAAAATAACTACCTACTCATTTTATAAATCATTGGAGCAAGTTGATCAAAGGAAACTTGCAAAACATAGGAGCAAAATGGTCAAAGGAGACTTGCCTTCCTGTGTCTGGTTGAAATCTTCCACAACTTGCTCTTGAGGTTGCTCGGACAAATCGGTCTCTACACGTAAATCGAGAATTCCAAATAAATAAAATAAAATAAAAATTCAAAAATTGAAAATAAATATACCAAATGAAAGATTGAAATTTTAGATGAATTTAGAAATTTGAATGGACCAATTTGGAGCTAAAATGAGAAAGATATGACCATTTGAAAATCTCAGATTTGAATAAATCCAGAAATTCGGAAATCTCTGACATGTGGGGTCCACTGATCAGAAATTTCATTTAAAATGAGTCTCTGACATATGGGACCCACTGGACTCGGGACCCACTTGTCGCTGACTAGCGCAGAGGGTGGTCGACGGTGGGGCCTACACTCGGCGTGGAATAAACGGAGAAAACTCAACCTCGCCACGGAGCGGGCTCGAACGCGCGCCGAGGGAGTGGGAGGGGGAGGAGAGCGGCGCTAGCCAAGTGAGCGGGGAGGCACTGCCTACCCTTAATGGGTAGGTAATCCTCTTGAGGATTATCTGCGGGGAGGCCGGCGAAGCAACGTGGCACACACGTGGCTGACGCGTGGTCGCCGCGTGGTCGCCACGCCATCGCTTTTTGCCGACGTGGCGCGCGACGCCGCAAGGTGGCGGGAGGCGCTCGGGTGGCGCCGACGTGGCGCCGATCCGCCGCCACGCCGCTGCCACCTCACCCGACGGTGCGGGTGGCGGCGGTGGTGGCGCGACGGGGACCGAGGGTCGCCGAGTTCGTGATCGGCGGCGCCACCAAGGGTACCAAATGAAGAGAAGGATGCGGGAATGCATCGGTACCTTGCGCGAGGCCGAGGTGACCGGAGGAAGAATCGGCGAGAAGGGGCGGCGGTCGGAGAGGAACCTCACGGCGGCGGAGGTGATCCATGCGCAGCAGCTTCGGGAAGGGGTCGCGGAAATCGCCTTGGCACCAAAGAACGTCGGGAAGGCTCGGCGAGGAATGAGGTAGCCCGGCGGCGGAATTGCTCGCCGGAGTATTTGAAGCCGCGGGAAGAAATCGGGCGTAGGGAGGGCTCGCGCTCGGGTGATTCGTTTGAGAGGTGAGGATGGGCGGCGGCGTAGAGGGACCTCGGGTGCGGGTTTTATAGGCGGGAGGGGGTGTAACATCGCGCGAAGTCCGCGGAGTGCAACGGTCGGGAAGATTAACGCGAAGGTGATAACGGCGCAATTAGGAGTGATTATGCCTCGGAGGTGCGGGAGGCGTTAATTTGAATGCGCAATGGTGTGGGAAATAAATCGGCAAGAAACCGCTTTCAAAGCTTCGGTTTTCTAATCAATGGCGGCGGCAGCGGTGATCGCGCGAGGAAGAAGGAAGACAATCGGGGGCGGAGGACTGACGGTGAGGGCCCGCGCGTCGGTGAGAGAAGAAAAAGAGAAGGAAATCGGCGACGGTTGGATTAGTGACGTGTGGCATAAGGAAGAGATCGGGCGCCGGTTCACGCGCGAAGGGTAAGTGAAAGGAACGATCGGATTCAATCCGACAACACGAGTTAGATCCGAGCCGATGGGGTGTACTAAGTGGCAGCGGCGGCCGCGATTTAATACGGCAATCATGAACGGTCAAGATGACGACACGCGTCAGGAACGACGGCTTTAACAGGTGGGACCCGCTGGCAGTGAGTCCACCTAGACCGGTCTATGACAGGTGGGGCCCACTTGTCAGCGCAAATCGAAAAAGAAACTCAACCTCGCGCGAGCGGGCTCGAACGCAGCCGAGGAGCGGGGAGGAAAGAGAGCGGCGGTAACGGCCGGGCGGGAGGATCAACCTACCCTATAAGGATGATTAATCCTTTTGAGTGTTAGTCATTTGGGTTTGCCGGCCGCAGTGCCGTCGGATGCGCGACACTTGGCGCCGCGAGAGAGAGGAAGGCGGGATGAGGCGAGACGGCGGGATGAGCTCGGGCCGGGAGGAAGGGCTCGGATGCTTGACAAGTGTCACCCAGGAGATTTGATATTTAAATCTTTTATATATATTTCAGAAATCATTAGAGACTTTAAAATACTCGAAAAATACCAAATAAATTCCAAAAATTCCAGAAAAATTCACATAACTCACGATAATGTTTTAAACATATGAAAAATATTTCCAACTTATTTGGATATTAAATTTTCTTTTCAATGAAACTTTAACTTGAGAAAATTCCAAAAATTAGAAATTATTAATTTAAAACTATTTCTTCAAAATAAAAGCAAAAATTGGGATGTTACAAACCTACCCCCTTAGAAGGAATCTCACCCGAGATTCGGATGAACTGAGAAATAGATTAGGAAACTCGTCAAGATCCTCTTCTCGTTCCCAGGTTGCTTCGGACTCTGGACGGTTGCTCCATTGCACTTTACAGAATTTGATAGTCTTGTTTCTTGTGCAGCGCTCTGCCTCTTCCAAAATCTTGACAGGAAATTCTGAATATGTCAAGTCCTCTTTTAAATCAACATCCTCAAAAGGTATCAACTCCTCTGGTACTCTCAAACACTTTTTCAACTGTGATACATGAAATACATCATGTACACCTGACAACTGAGGTGGAAGTTCTAGCTGATAAGCGACTTCACCTCTTCTTGCTATAACTAGAAATGGCCCAATATACCTTGGGGCAAGCTTACCACTGACTTTGAATCGGCGCATTCCTTTCATAGGTGACACTTTCAGATACACATAATCGCCTGGCGTAAATTCCAACATTCTTCGACGATTATCAGCATAACTCTTTTGTCTGGTCTGTGCTGTTTTCAATCGTTCTCGGATTAAACGAACTTGATCTTCTGCTAACTTTAAGATATCCGGTCCGAATACTTGACTCTCTCCGGTCTCTGACCAATATAACGGTGTTCTACATTTTCTGCCATACAAAGCTTCAAACGGGGACATCTTGAGACTAGACTGATAACTATTATTATATGAAAATTCCGCATAGGGCAAACTTTTATCCCAACTGGCTTTATTGGCTAAAGCACATGCTCTCAGCATATCTTCCAATATCTGATTTACCCGTTCTGTCTGACCATCTGTTTGAGGATGATAAGCAGTACTGAAATTTAAATTGGTGCCCAAAACTTCATGAAGCTTCTGCCAAAATCTTGAGGTAAATTGTGTTCCTCTATCTGACACTATCCTCTTTGGAACTCCATGCAAACACACAATTTTTGACATATAAAGCTCTGCCAATCTATCTCCCGAATATGTAGTCTTCACTGGTATAAAATGAGCGACTTTTGTTAAACGGTCAACTATAACCCAAATTGAGTCATAACCTAACTTGGTTCTTGGTAGTCCTGTTATGAAATCCATTCCAATTTCCTCCCATTTCCATTCAGGTATATGTAGAGGTTGCAAAAGACCAGCAGGTCTTTGATGCTCTGCTTTAACTCTTTGACATATGTCACACAAGGCTACATATTCTGCAATTTCCCTTTTCATACTGTTCCACCAGTAACTTTCCTTTAAATCCTGATACATTTTTGTACTTCCAGGATGAATTGAATATCCTGATTCATGAGCTTCTTTTAAGATTAAATCTTTTATTTCCTTTTTCTCGGGTACTAGTATTCTCTTTCCAAACCAAAGAATTCCTTCTTCATCTTCTGAGAATCCAGGCGCTTTACCTTTCTTCATATTCTCTTTTATCTCTTTAACATATTTATCCTCTCATTGGTCGCCTTGATCCGATCTTCCAAGGTAGAGTGAACCTTCAATGTAGACAGAATACCTTCGTTAACTATTTCCAAATTTAATCGTTGGAATTCCTCATGGAGGGTTAACTGCTTATCTGGAATTGACAGATTATTCATATGACTCTTTCGACTCAAAGCGTCGGCTACCACATTAGCTTTTCCTGGATGATAGTGTATTCCCACATCATAATCCTTTATCAATTCGAGCCATCTTCTTTGTCTCATATTAAGATCAGGCTGGGTGAATATATACTTTAAACTTTTATGATCTGTATATATTTCACACCGACATCGATTAAATAATGCCTCCATAACTTCAGAGCATGCACAACAGCAGCTAGTTCTAAATCATGAGTGGGATAATTTTCTTCATGCGGTCTTAACTGCCTCGATGCGTAAGCTACCACCCTTCCTTCTTACATTAATACACAACCAAGACCTTGTTTTGAAGCATCACAAAATATCTCAAAATCTTTTCGAATATCGGGTAACCTCAGAACCGGTGCTGAAGTTAACCTTTTCTTTAACTCTTGAAAACTATCCTCACAGGATTTACTCCATTCAAATTTCTTCTCCTTCTTTAACAGCTGGGTTAAAGGTCTGGCAATCTTGGAAAAACCTTCAATAAATCGACGATAATAACCGGCTAATCCCAGAAAACTTCGGATCTCGGTTACTGTCTTGGGTGGAGTCCAATTTAATACATCCTTAACTTTTCCAGGATCTACAGATACTCCTTCTGCTGAGATCACATGTCCCAGAAACTCAATTTCCTTTAACCAAAATGCACATTTGCTAAATTTAGCATATAACTGATGTTCACGGAGTCTTTGCAACACTATCCTTAGATGACCTTCATGTTCTTTGTTATTCTTTGAATAGATAAGAATGTCATCTATGAAAACAACAACAAACTTATCTAAATAATCCATAAAGACTTTATTCATCAAGTTCATGAAATATGCCGGTGCATTTGTCAGACCAAAAGACATCACCGTATACTCATATAATCCATATCTTGTGGCGAAGGCTGTCTTTGGTATATCTTCATGTCTAATCTTCAACTGATGATATCCTGACCGAAGATCAATCTTGGAAAAGACACTTGATCCTATGAGTTGGTCAAACAAATCATCAATCCGAGGTAAGGGATACTTATTCTTTATAGTGACTTCGTTTAAAGCTCGATAATCAACGCACATCCGTTGACTACCATCCTTCTTCTTTACTAGAAGCACCGGGCTCCCAAGGCGAAGAACTTGGTCCGATGAATCCTTTCTCATACAATTCTTGGATCGCCTCTTGACTTCGCTAAATCATCGGTGACATCCGATAGGGTCTTTTGATATTGAGCTGTGCGGGCACCGGGTTTATAACAAATTCAACTTCTCGATCAGGTGGTAATCCTGGCAAATCTTCAGGAAAAACATCTGGGTACTCGCGAACTATCGACACATCTTCCACTCTTTTTCCTTTTAGGTTGGTTAACATATCGTTTTTCTTTGAGTGCATAATCGCCTCATGTCTTATCCGAATTCCATCGAATTGGTAAGGATAATGGCACGATTGGCACAATCTATCTGTCCTTTATACTTGATCAACCAATCCATACCAAGTATTATATCTATGCCATCGGAGTCTATTATAATAAGGTTCGCTAGGAACTTTACTCCTCTTATAATTATGGTTGCACTAGGGCTAACCAAATTAGTCCTCAATTCTTTTCGAGGATTGACTATCATAAGGTCCTTTAGCAAACAAATTTTCCAATTATTCTTTTCAACAAAAGCCTTTGTTACGAAAGAATGTGTAGCTCCAGAATCAAATAATATAATTGCTGGTACTGAGTTTACTAGAAACTTACCCAGAACTACATCCGTGCATCTTCCACCTCTGCGGTAACATGGTTGATACGCCCTCGATTAATGTTTTGTGGAGTCTTGGGAGTTTGAGGGCTTCCACGCCTTGACCATTGGTTGGAGCTCTTGCTGGTGTAGGGTCAAGATTGAAACGAACCGGGTTACCGCTGACGCTTTACGTGGGCGATTCTTGGCATAGTGTCCCATATTCTTGCAATTGTAGCATTGCACTCCTGCAGCTACATTTCTGTTTTGCTGCAGTTGGGCTGCATTTCCAGTTCTAGGAGCTTGAGGTAAGGGACGAGGTGCAGCAATCGGTACCCTTGTATGATTATGAACTGGGGGTCGGTTGTACTGTGGTGGCGTGAATCGTGAACTGCTCGCAGACTGCTGAGCTTGGAACTTCCTCTTCCGGGAGTCGAAGAGTTGGCGTTGAGCATCTTCTTGCAATAAAGCTTTATTCACTAGATGCTGAAAGGTAGGGTAGTCATTGGAGACTAATTGAACCTTGAGGTTGGGGTCTATCCCTCCCATAAACCTCCAAATCTTTGCAGCATCAGTCGCCACATCTTCTGGGGCATATCTAGATAGCTGAATGAATTTGCTTAAATAAGCGGAAACGCTCAGGTTTCCCTGCTGTAGATGATGGAACTCCTTCCTCTTCATTTCCATAATACTCATAGGAATATGAGCATTACGGAAGGCTTCCAAAAATTCTGCCCAACCAATGTTCTGGAGCATCCTGGTGTGCAGCGCAGTAATTGTCCCACCAGTTGGCAGCAACTCCTTGGAGTTGATGAGCAGCATATATAACCTTCTCATGTTCAGCACATTGAGCTAAATTCAGCTTCCTTTCCACTTCCTTAATCCAATCATCCGCCTCCAACGGATCGGCAGATCCTGCGAATGTCGGGGGTCGGGTCCTCATGAATTCCCCGAGCTTAGACTGCGGTGGGTGAATAGGTACTTGCTGAGCTTGATTGACTTGATTTTGGGCCAAAGCCTGAAGAAGTTGTAGTTGCATGGCCATCATCTGTTCCATGTTGGGAGCGTGGGCTGGCGGAGGTGGAATTGGGACCTCATTGTTGTTGGGCGCTGGGTTGTTGTTGATGTTGCTTCTCGTGTTCACCATCTGAAGCTCCATCAAGAAAAGTACAGAAAAGAGGGAAAAGCATAGATGAGAGACGGGGCGATTTTTCATCCCAAAACCACACACAAGATTAACACAACAGAATGAGAAAACTCAACTTTTGAAATTCAAATTAACTTTTGAAATGGCTGTACCACAAATGCACAAGGCTCGGTACAATCCATTTTATTACATCATATCATTATAAAAGCGTTCTAGTATCGATAAACAAGCAAGAAAAGGGTAGTCTATCTAACATCTAATTGTCCTCAACAATGATACGCTCCTCTGCTCCTCCTCGATCCTCCTCGAGTCCGACGAGTGACTCGCCCACAATCACGGCAGTTGTTCGTGAACGCGACCGTGATCGGCTCGCCTGAAAGTAGGTGATCCGAACGGAATGCTTTGGCGTCCTCGGTTGATCCGTCGATGTCGAGGTCGTAGCGGATCGGGCGTCGCACACTCTTCCTTGCCGTGAGCCTAGTGCGAGGTCCCGAGAGTCGACCGAGCAGCAACAGAGCCGGTGGAGTCGGTGTAGTGGTGGCAGCTCAAGACGCTCCACCTGCCTCCTCGGCTGGCTGTCCTCGCCGCATGGCGTCGGCGTGGGCGGTCGACTCTGCAATACCGTGTGCTCGGAGAGTGTCGGAGTGGTCGTAACTCGACGCCGAAGCATCCGAAGAAGTCCTATCTCTGCTGAGCTCGCGTAAGTCGCGGTCGATGCTTGGGTGAATCGCACTGATGAGACAGCGTGGGTCGCCGACCACGATCCGAAAGCCGGGATGGGTCCGCCCCGCTCGTAGTCGGAAAGAAGCGTAAAGGCGATCGTCAGAACTCTCCTTGTGCCTCTGCACAACTCGCTATCGCCATCTTGGCTGCATCTTGGATAGCGTCTGTACAGGGTCCGAGGGTGCTCAATACTGCAGTAGACGGGGTCAAGCTGCCCATCTGGAGCATAGATGAATACTTCCATGGTCCATGAATCCATAGTCATCACTCTAGTGTTCCGCCCTCTGAAAATAGGCTGTTGATTATATTTCGGATGCTGCATTAATCGTCGAGAAGAGTCGCAAAGCTCCTCACTCTCGCCATGAGAATGGTGATCCCACGGGGCTGAAGACAACGAAGAACCTGCCATCTATAAGTTTGAGAATAAGGAGAGATTAGTAAAGATTTTTTTTTAAATAATGAGAGTAGGACCAGAATAAGATACTAAGTAAGAAAAGAGTAGAAGCAAAAGAAACTTATATTTTTGTACATAAATTTTTATTAAATATAAATCCTTAAAGCTTCCCAAAACCTAGGGCTCGTCCTACTACCAAGATGGCTCGATACCATACGTGAGACCCGGAGTAGAAACTTCCGCACTTCTGTATTCTTGTACTAGTCCCGAGATCAATGCTAGTACACACGCTCAAACAGAAAAGATGATATATTGCCAACAACGCTTTATTACAATAGTAACTGAAGTTTTACAAAGGCCATTGCCTTACTAAGGTTCACAGAACCTCAAGCAAAAATAAACACAGCGGAAGCAAAAGATAACTTGATCGACCCATCAATCTGCCACAGGCAATTGACTGGGGAAGCGAATCCTAGGCATCCGGGAATAATCCACCGCATCCACATTCGGCGCAGAAGTCATACTCTCCAGCTTGATCTTCTCCACTCTCTGCTTTTATATTTATAGAGCAACAGGTGAGTACAAAAATGTACTCCGCAAGTCTTGGGAAAAATGCATAGATGTAAGGTTTCACAAAGGAAGGCTATATGGTTTATTTGCAAAAATCAGCATTTTATCTCAAATCTACATAATTACTTTAAAAGCCATTTTGTAAACAACATGTTTTCAATAATCGAAATTGGATAAGTACTTTAGTGAAGGTTAAACTACCAACACTAATACCTCGGGCCATCACTGCCAATTTTCAAAACCTCAGGTTACATCCCCTGATCTGAACATCACGAGAGTTATACTACTCCCGAGTTTTTCTCCAACTCATTTTGTTTTGAAATCAAAACCAAAACTTCTACCATGTGAATGCATTCTTTGCCGCCCTTAACTGTGGGCACGGCTATTCGAATAGTTTTAACTCGCAGAGGTTGTACACTTTACCCACAAGAGATTAATTATCTTAATAGTCAACACGCTTCCTTTGGCATGAGACCCGGATAAATTATCACAAAGCCTTTCGCCTACTCCAAAGATAGTTTAAATACCACCCGCTAAGGTTTCACCACAACTTGAATCCACAAGTTGGAGCCCCTCTTGCGCCATATGAGTACAAGAAACCCCGTCCCTCACTATGAGTAACCAAGACACCACGGCACTCAATACACCACGGTGATATCTAAACTACACTATTATAGGGTAGTTAGCTAGGTCGCACCCATATAGACTTGTGGTTGTACTGTTTTGCTCAGTTTGGACAAACACAAGC
This sequence comes from Melocanna baccifera, assembly GCA_036346265.1. Taxonomy (NCBI): domain Eukaryota; kingdom Viridiplantae; phylum Streptophyta; class Magnoliopsida; order Poales; family Poaceae; genus Melocanna; species Melocanna baccifera. The sequence continues at coordinate 16,608,012 of CM070704.1, read as the reverse complement.
GCCGGTCCTTAATCGACTGTGGTGGCTCATTCACAAACCCAACAATTCTCGTGCTAACTGCACCAGCCAAACCTTCCATCCACCCTTGTCAACTTTTCCCTTTTATTTTCAAATTAACAGTGGTAACATCCATTACCACTTTTCAAACAAAATATTTAACAATGGTAACATCCATTACCAATGTTCAAACAGAATTTTTAACAATGGTAAAATCCATTACCAATGTTCAAACAAATCATTCATCAAAACATTTGATAAACATGCTGCTCATTTGAGTATTATTACATTCATTTGCTACGCTAAGCATTTGCTAGTATTTAAACATTCAACAATTGTAGCACTAACTCATTATTGAGTCAAAAGGGATATCCTAAGTTGACAATGGTACAAGGTACACAATTTTCAATGGAAGGTATAACAAATTGGGTCTTTAACTAAGTTTTCTAAATTAAATTATCACTTGATATAACATAAGCATGCATTAATTTAAAAATAACTACCTACTCATTTTATAAATCATTGGAGCAAGTTGATCAAAGGAAACTTGCAAAACATAGGAGCAAAATGGTCAAAGGAGACTTGCCTTCCTGTGTCTGGTTGAAATCTTCCACAACTTGCTCTTGAGGTTGCTCGGACAAATCGGTCTCTACACGTAAATCGAGAATTCCAAATAAATAAAATAAAATAAAAATTCAAAAATTGAAAATAAATATACCAAATGAAAGATTGAAATTTTAGATGAATTTAGAAATTTGAATGGACCAATTTGGAGCTAAAATGAGAAAGATATGACCATTTGAAAATCTCGATTTGAATAAATCCAGAAATTCGGAAATCTCGACATGTGGGGTCCATCGATCAGAAATTTCATTTAAAATGAGTCTCGACATATGGGACCCATGGACTCGGGACCCACTTGTCGCTGACTAGCGCAGAGGGGTGGTCGGCGGCGGGTGGGGCCTACCGTCGCGTGGAATAAAGCGGAGAAAACTCAACCTCGGCCACACGGAGCGGGCTCGAGCAGCCGAGGAGTGGGAGGGGGAGGAGAGCGGCGCTAGCCAAGTGAGCGGGAGGCACCGCCTACCCTTAATGGGTAGGTAATCCTCTTGAGGATTATCTGCGGGAGGCCGGCGTGGCAACGTGGCACACACGTGGTCGACGCGTGGTCGCCGCGTGGTCGCCACGCCACCGCTTTGCCGACGTGGCGCGCACGCGCAAGGTGGCGGGAGGCGCCGGGTGGCGCCGACGTGGCGCCGACCGCCGCCACGCTGCTGCCACCTCACCCGGACGGTGACGGGTCGCGGCGGTGGTGGCGCCACGGGGACCGAGGGTCGCCGAGTTCGTGATCGGCGCGCGACCAAGGGTACCAAATGAAGAGAAGGATGCAGGAATGCATCGGTACCTTGCGCGAGGCCGAGGGTGACCGGAGGGAAGAATCGCGCGAAGGGGCGGCGGTCGGAGAGGAACCTCACGGCGGCGGAGGTGATCCATGGCGCGCAGCTTCGGGAAGGGGTCGCCGAAATCGCCTTGGCACCAAAGAACGCCGGGAAGGCGTCGGCGAGGAATGAGGTAGCCCGGCGGCCGGAATTGCTCGCCGGAGTATTTGAAGCCGCGGGAAGAAATCGGGCGAGGAGGGCTCGCGCTCGGGTGATTCGTTTGAGAGGTGAGGGATGGGCGGCAGCGGCAGAGGGACCTCGGGGTGCGGGTTTTATAGGCCGGGGAGGGGTGTAACAGTCGCGCGAAGTCCGCCGGAGTGCAACGGTCGGGGAAGATTAACGCGAAGGTGATAACGGCCGCAATTAGGAGTGATTATGCCTCAGAGGGGTGCGGGGAGGCGTTAATTTGAATGCGCAATGGTGTGGGGAAATAAATCGGCAAGAAACCGAAGCTTTCAAAGCTTCGGTTTTCTAATCAATGGCGGCGGCAGCGGCGGTGATCGCGCGAGGAAGAAGGAAGACAATCGGGGACGGAGGACCTGACAGGCGGGGCCCGCGCGTCAGTGAGAGAAGAAAAAGAGAAGGAAATCAGGCGACGGTTGGATTAGTGACGTGTGGCATAAGGAAGAGATCGGGGCCGCTGGTTCACGGGCGAAGGGGTAAGTGAAAGGGAACGATCGAGATTCAATCCGACAACACAGGTTAGATCTGAGCCGATGGGGTGTACTAAGTGGCAACGGGCGGCTGCGATTTAATACGGCAATCATGAACGGTCAAGATGACGACACGCGTCGGGAACGACGGCTTTAACAGGTGGGACCCGGCGCGCGAGTCCACCTGCACGGTCTATGACAGTGGGGCCCACTTGTCGCGCAAATCGAAAAAGAAACTCAACCTCGCGCGCGAGCGGGCTCGAACGCGCCGAGGAGCGGGGAGGAAAGAGAGCGCGGCGGTAACTGGGCCAAGCGGGAGGATCAACCTACCCTATAAGGATGATTAATCCTTTTGAGTGTTAGTCGCTGGGTTTGCCGGGCTGCCGTCGGATGCGCGACACTTGGCGCCGCGAGAGAGAGGGAAGGCGGGATGAGGCGTAGACGGCGGGGATGAGCTCGGGCCGGGGAGGAAGGGCTCGGATGCTTGACAAGTGTCAGCCCGAGGGAGATTTGATATTTAAATCTTTTATATATATTTCAGAAATCATTAGGAGACTTTAAAATACTCAGAAAAATACCAAATAAATTCCAAAAATTCCAGAAAAATTCACATAACTCACTGATAATGTTTTAAACATATGAAAAATATTTCCAACTTATTTGGATATTAAATTTTCTTTTCAACAGAAACTTTAACTTCAGAAAATTCCAGAAAATTAGAAATTATTAATTTAAAACTATTTCTTCAAAATAAAAGCAAAAATTGGGATGTTACAGCAAAAGAGTGTGTTTGAGAAGCAATGTACTATAAGGTGGGATGAGGCTGCAAAGAAAAAATGGCATGAACATCTTACGCTTACATCTCTTATGCTCACAGCTATGTCTCAAACTCTCAGCACAGTGTATAATGTATATTGCTAATCGTAATAGATTATAGATTACTTGTAAAATGTCAAAATAATGATATAAAGAGGCAATTTTGTAAATTTACCGGCCCCCTTCGCAGCCGCCGACTGGATGAAGCTAAGCCCGACGAAGACGCCATTGCTGCTGCTGGAGTTGGCACTGGTGGCGTAGACCCGCGTCTCGTTCCACCACGGTTTAGAGCCATGCACTACTCCCACCAAGAAACCAAGAACCAAGGCAAGAACCCAAGAACCCATGGTTTGTGGGAGAAGGGGTCGGCGACGGCGGCGAGGCATGGCAAGAAATCAGCGCGAGAGACCTCGTAGGGATGGGAGGGCGGGGCAGGCGCGTCGGACAGAGGAGTTGCACAATCCTTGACGTAGTAGTCGCTCGCCGTAGGTTTCCGCCTCTCTGCTTTCGCCGTGGTCGCCTCCCGGGGGTGGTGGCGGCGGCGGCGGCCGTGGTCTTCCGCCGTAGTGGCACTCTTCTTGGAGGAAGAGGAGAACGTAGGGGCGCTGTGGGGGCGGGACGGCCATGGATCTGGCCGGATCCGGGTCGAGGAAGCCGGGGGCGGCGCCAGGGGAGAGCGGGAGAGGAAGGGCGCCGGTGGGGGACTCCACTTTCGCCGTGGTCGCCTCCTGGGGGTGGCAGCGGCGGCTGTGGTCTTCCGCCGCAGCAGCACTCTTCTTGGAGGAAGAGGAGAACGTAGGGGCGCTGTGGGGGCGGGACGGCCATGGATCTGGCCGGATTCGGCCAGATCCGGGTCGAGGAAGCCGGGGGCGGCGCCAGGGGAGACCGGGAGAGGAGGGGCACCGGCGGGGGAGAGGAGATGCGCCGGGAGGAGGGGCGAAGGGGGCGCCGAATGGGGGAGGGAGAAGGGGCGCCGGAGGGGGGAGGAGGAGGGGCGCGGCTTGGTAACGAGGAAGCGAGCCGCGGCTCGCTAACCACGGAAGGAAGAAGCCGCGGCTTGCTACGAGCGCATACACGCGGCAGGCGGAGCGCAGGCGAGCGCGAGTGCACGCGTCGGGCGCACGGGGAGCGGGGGCGACGTGGCGTGGTCGCTGGCCAGGAATCCCTCCGACTTTGTAGAGGGGAGTACTAGTGTTGCATGGCGACGAAATTCCAAACTAGCATCCTGCGTAAAATATTTTTGTTTCTAACCCCTATTTCGATCGCATATTTCTGCCATGGCCGACACATAGCAGTCGTGCGGTACGCATCGCACGATCGGTGCTACGATTGAGTCGTGCGGTCCGGTATCGCGACGATCGCATTGTAGCACCGGTCGTGCGGTCCGGTACCGCACTTTTCTACTGTGCTATGCGTTCTGCCGACCGGTCGACTGCACGTCCATCCCGCCGAAAGCAGCAGCGCGCGCTGGCCCACCCGCTCACGCACGCGTCACTGCAGTATATTTGCATGGCATGGCCCCCTCTCATTCCCATTTCAACACACACGCTTAAAAGCTCAAACAATAGCGCGAGGGAGGGAGAAGAAGCTCATCTGGCTCATTTGTAGTTGGAGTTCAGCTAGAGTGAGGGAGGCAGTGAAGGGAAGTGAGTGAAAACACGTAGTTTCAAGTTGTTTTTGTTTAGAATCAGGGGATTTAGCAAGTACAAAAGTTGTAGATCGCCTGGTGAGCTTCAAAAAAGAGGTAAGTCTTGTGCCCGTGCAATTTATTTTTATGTATGTCATTAGTCCATAATTAAACAAACCGTCTTTTGTTAAGTTGTTTTCGTTTGGAATCAGAGGATTTGGTAAGTACAAAAGTTGTAGATCGCCTTGTGAGCTTCAAGAAGAAGTAAGTCTTGTGCCCGTGCAACTATATTTTTATGTATGTCATTAGTCCATAATTAAGCAAACTGTATTTTGTTAATGTTATTTTATGTCAATCTTTGATACGCTATATATTTGTAACAAATCTTCTATATGTTACGCATGATGTATTGTTTAGTGCATGTAATGTTGTGCTTTGTTTTTAGTGAACATATGTATTGAGTCCTCATATTTTTTGTGAACATACGCGATGTTAGGCATGATGTATTTTTTCATATGTAATGTAGTTTCATTTTGTGGAAAAATATGAACTTGTAAATGTGTAGACGTTGAGAAAGTACATATTTATATTAGACCATTTGTAGGTGATAACAATAGTGGCAGGATTAGAAATATACAATTAGTACGCTTAGGGAAGTAGTAGATACAATGCGGTAGGTGGTAAAAATAAATTTGGTACAGTAAAATTAAAATACAATAACAGTAATACAATGTATAGTACAATTAAATAAATTCTATATTAAGTAAAAGTTAGAAAAGAAATGTACAAAAATTAGTAATTGGTTTTTTGCATTAATTGAGAAAAACATGCAATAAAAATTAAAATATAGATTGAGAACTAAAAATATTACTAATTGATATTGTAGGTTATAGAAAGAGGTACAAAATTAACATGTAAATCTTAAAGTACGGTAGTGGGTGTTTGATGGTACGATTATTGCATGTTGTGTACTAAGATGGTTGATTATGTACTTATGTTAGGTACGGCATGGCTGAGATTCAAGACTTATTCATATTCTACGGCAGTGGTCTCGTACATGACGGGCCATATGGGGTGGACCTGTCAAATTGTCACCGGACCATGATCCGGGCACCCGGTCTGAACGCCATGAGCTTGTCTGAGCTACGGAGGTGTGTCCGTTCGACGTTCGATCGGTACACCGCAAGAAAGAAGTTACGATCGAGGCATTCTATGCCTCAACGGTGGGTGATGCAGGGGAAAGCATGTGACAACTTCTGAAGGTGACCAATGATGCATCATGGGCCAACTACATGGAGGTCGTGTGCAACCCTGATGTTGAGATATATGCCAAGCCAGTGGTGTATGTGGAGTTCGTGGAGAGGACAGAATCATCCGGCATGGTTGGTTCTGATGCCGCTGGTGGAGATGTAGTGCCTAGGTTCTTCTCCGGCGGTCATGAAGATGCTTCTGCGGGAGAACATGTGGGCGAGGAAGTGGGTGATGAAGACCTCAGGAGGCATGCGGACAATTTCCAGGCCAACGAAGGTGTGGGGGAGAGATGGTGGGCTGCCTGTATTGACTGTCATGAGTACCATACGGACCAGGTGGAAGAAGTGGGGAGCGAGGAGGACGAGAATGTGGAAATAGGCAGTTCCAGAGAGGACGACGATGGTGAAGGTGAAGGTACAATTGGAGGGGTGGTAGGTGGTGTTGTGACCACCGACGTTGCGTACGTGTCGTCCAGACTGGACGACAACGCAGCGGCATCCCTAGTTCTGTCACAGGCGAAGGAGGCAGAATGGGGGTTCAGCGAGGCCACACTCATTTTGGGACAGTGCTTCCGTAATAAAAGTGCTGCCCAGCAGGCTATTGCTAGATACGCTGTGAACATTAGTTGGACGTATCGAGTGCACAGGTTAAACCCGGACACGTACATTGTGAAGTGTGTCAACGGGTCCTGTCCTGGCAAAATTCGTGCACAGCGGTTCAAGGGCGCTGGCACGGGGTTCCGGATAACGGTGCTACATGATCACAGTTGCGAGCTTGTGGGGCCAATACATAAGCACAACAACATGACATCATCGTATGTTGCGGAGCTAGTGAGCCACCTCATCGTGGCAGATGTGTCCATTTTTCCAAAGGTTCTAATGGCAGAGGTAGCGAATATGGTGGGATTTGAAATCAGCTACAAGAAGGTATGGCGGGCGAAACGAAAGGTGTTGCACCGTATATTTGGGACTTACGAGGAGGCGTATGACCTGGTCCCAAGAATGCTGCAGCAAATTACAGAATCAAACCCAGGCACGTACATTAATAGGCAGGAGAGAGTTCATCCTACGGAGGGCCCGAATTATTTTATTCTTGATAGAGTGTTCTGGGCCTTCCATCAGACGATAGAAGGGTTCAGGTGGTGCTATTCAGTGCTAACGATGGACGGGACGCTCCTACCCGGCAAGTACAAGGGTACTATCCTCACCGCAGTTGCAGCTGACGCAAATGACCAGTTACTCCCAGTGGCATTTGTGATTGTGGAAAATGAGAATACGGAGAGCTAGTTTTGGTTCCTTGCCAATGTGAAGCAGGCTATAGTGCAACATCGCCCCGAAGTGTGTGTCATCTCGGACCGCAATACAGGCTTGCTGTCTGCATTGCGAACAATGCAGAATGGGACGCAGCCCCCCTTCCAGTGGAATGATCTGAAAAACCATTAGTGCATGAGGCATCTTGCAGCGAACTTCCACAGAAGGTTCCGTAGCAAGGACCTAATGAAGATGTTCAAGAAGCTATGTATGCAGAACTAGAAGTGAAAGTTCGAGGCCTTGTGGAGGCAGCTCGATCAGGAGACTAGCAAGTATGTCCAGACAGAAGCTGGATCCGTGGAGGGAGGCTCCACAAGAGTTGGGGTATTCACACAATGGGTTCAATCCAATGCACCTAACCTGAAGATGTGGTCTTTGTTACACGACACCGGGGGGGCAAGGTATGGAATCATGACTACCAACATGTCCGAGGTTTACAATAGTGTCTTGAAGGGCGTCAGATCCTTACCGATCACGGCAATCGTGGACAAGAGTTGGAACCGTACTGTCGGGTACTTTGTGAATAGAGCCATGATGGCAAAGAAGCACCTGGACGAAAACAAACAATACTCTGAGGTAATACAGGCTTATATGGACAAGAAGATAGAGAAGGGTCGTTCTCACATTGCTCAAACCATGGATGGCTTAAGGAAGAAGTTCGAGGTCCGCCTCAGGCAGAAGTACGTCATGGGTTACATTAGAGGGGATCGCAAGTAGGTATGCACGATTGATGAGAAAGCATCATGCACCTGCAACAAACCCCAGCTTCTGCACAAGCTATGCTCGCATGTGTACGCGGCCTGCGCGGTATAGCAGCAGGCGTCGACGCAGTACATCTCAAAGTACTACGACATGCAGCACTTGTATGCAACCTGGAGTGCAGAGTTCCATTCCTACGGGGTAGACATGCACTACAGGGAATTATGACCAGGGGAGGTAAAGTGGGTGCCCAATGATGCACTGAAGCATGTCGGTCGTGGAAGACGACAAAGTTGTCACATTCGCAATGACAAGGATGATAGCCAGCGTGGCGATCGAGTTCGGCGCCCGAAGTGTAGGCTATGCAAGACGATTGGGCACTCCCTCAGCCAGTGCCCAAACAGGCCATCATCAAGTAACGCTCCGTAGTAGCAAGCACAATATTTTGCTGTACTCATTATTGCTTCCATGTGTTTTGTAGGTTGCGATGCAGTCTGCCATATGTTGGCGAGGTCACTTCCATTATTGAGGAGTTGTACACTTTGTTGTTACATCCCGTATGTTTCCCTGTCGTTACATTTGTTGTTAATTATGTTGTCATTTGTTGCACATTTTTATTACCAATCTAGACTAACTTGTGTTCCTTCTTTGGCAGGAGATGGCGTACGAGTTGCTAGACCCCCGTTGGGATGAGCGGCACCGATGCCGATCGTGGTCCTCGGGAGACGGGCCTCCGAGCTTCATCCTTAGGAGCCCCCGAGAGCACTGGCTTCTCGACCACCGGTACATCCCACTACTACGATACACCGGGCTGCTGCCCATTGCCCGCATGTTGGATTTACCGCATGCGTTCCAGTTTGATGCGGCGTTGCTGTCGGCTCTCGTTGATCGTTGGAGGCCGGAGACTCACACCTTCCACTTCCGGTGGGGCGAGATGACGGTTACTCTGCAGGACGTGGTGATGCTTACAGGTCTACCCATTCGTGGTGCTGCTGTAGTGCCACCCCTAAAGGTAGCAGATTGGAAGGTCCGTCTGGGTCACCGGTTCGGTCGTCCGCTCCCGAACAACGTAGTCGGTGTGCCACATGGATGGCTTCGTCAGTTCATGACCTGTCCTGGACAAGCAAATAAGGACACAGTGCGGACGCACTTCGTTGCATACCTACTATTTCTGTTCGGGTGGGTCTTGTTCCCTACAACCACTGGAGACTCCGTGCAGCCTACCTACATACACCTAGTAGAGTCGTTGGCAGATGGCTGGCCTGCTAAGGTGCCACAATATAGCTGGGGATCAGCAGTTCTTAGTGCCACATACCGAGGCTTGTGCGATGCCTTGCAGCGTACTACGGCCAGCGAGCTGGTCCTAGCCGTCTGCTACATTCTTCTTCAGTTGTGGTTGTGGGAACACTTTCCCGTTAGCAGACCTTACTTCGATCCTGTTGTGCACCCTTATGAGTTCAGCCCGCAGTTCTACGGCCTTGATGATGGCGATGACCCCGTTGATGGGCCCATAATGGGTACGCGTTGGACACATGGTCAGTTATGGTGGGCCAAGGAGAGATCGAGACGTGTGTACTCAGAGTTCCACAACAAGTTTGAGACTCTCCACGACGTCGACATAGTCTGGTGGCCATGGACTCCACAGTTCATTATGGACACGGCCCCCCATGGATTATCATCTCAGTACGGGATGGATCACACGTACTGGTTGATGACCTGTCACTTGGTGTACTTGCAGTGCGTCGAGCCATACAACCCACAGCGAGTCATGAGGCAGTTCGGCCTGTACCAGCATATCCCACCCCTGGCAGGGCGAGCGAACGAAGACTGGACAGTCATACAGTGGCCGTGGACAGACATGTGGCGTGACCAGGTAGACACGATGGTTGTGGAGGAGACACAGGCGTATGACCTCAACACGTATACTACATACCTTCAGTGGTACCTTCAACGCACCTGCAGTAGGCTTACTGGGGCGCCGCCACAGCGTCCAGTTGAGGTCACACACGAGGCCGCTGTATAGGCAGGTCTAAACCGTTATCTAGTGGCACGGCACGACGAGACGGTATGAGATTGCTATGTAATTAACCTGTGCAGGATTACGTTTTAACTCATTCTTTGTTTCACTGCAGTTGGAGCGGTTACATCGTATCCACGACGAGTCTGCTCAGGCACTGAACCGTGGGAGGGAAAATTCAAGTGATCGCTGGATCACTTCAATGCACAACATCTATGTAGACGCCAGGTTTGCGATACGAACCCTCAGTTGTGGTCACCACAGAGACGATGCTATTGTACGACGCGGTCACGGAGTACGTCAAACACCACCACCATCAGCACGGCCATCGTCGTCATGTCCATCGTAGTCCAGCAGTCGGCCCAGCTTCGATCGCTCGTCCTCCACGCGCTTCGCACCATCGGTTGGACAATTGTCAACTTTTTATTCGTCCACTCGATTGTCATTTATCTCTAACCACATCTTCTTCTCGCAGCATTTGCGACAGAATAGCATGTTGCTACAGCCATCGTCGTCACGTCCATCGCAGTCCAGCAGTCAGCCCAGCTTCGTTCGCTCGTCCTCCACGCGCTTCGGACCGTCGGTTGGACAATTGCTAACTATTTGTTCATCCACTTGATTGCCATTTATGTCTAACCACATCTTCTTCTCGCAGCATTTGCGATAGGATAGCTCGTTGCTACAGCCATCGTCATCACGGAGGGCGATGAAGGAGCCAGCGTGCTCTCCAGGCCGACGGTCTCTCACTCCAGAGAGCGACCCTGACTCGGCGCACCAACCGGAGGTGGCGTTACCCCCGTTCACCCCTGGCGTGCAGTCCAGCATACAAGATCGGGACAGGTGGCATGGGCAGACCTATCAAGGCTACACAGCGCAGGTGTCCATGCGCGATTTTCCTACGACATCGTCATTTCGAGAGCCGCATACCCCAGTACGCACTAACGTAGTAAGCTAAACACGTCTATTTCAAAGCTATCTCATCGCATTGTCAAAAAAATTACAGTTTTACACGGAGCAATAGGGCCACCAAATTCACGGTGGGTCATCCACATTCCAGACTACCTAGGTAAATACCTTGTGGTATTACTATTCATTACTAACATTGCTGTCCATAGTCTAATTCAGCTGTACCATGTTAGCAGGACATAGACACATCATCGACCGAATGGCTGACCAACATATTCGCCCATCCAACGCAAGTCCCCACGGAGTCATACGCAGGACCACATCGGTCGCCGGCCTCGCAGTATGACCTTCGCGATACACCGCACTCGCCTCCCAGGTTCACCTTCTCGGAGGATCACATGCGGCGTCGGAGGAGGCGACGAGAAGATTCGTAATGAGTTTTTGTAATTGAGATGTTGTAACGTCGCATGGTTTCCTGCAATCATTTATGCAATTATTGTGTTTGTACTATCATGCGCTTGTAAAATTATTTTAACTACAATTAAGGCATCATTGTAATATGACAATTACGGACGCAAGTGGACACTGTAGCTTTTAGCATGCATTACATATACATACATTAACTCTCCAGCAGGAGAAGACACGATAACAACAAACACAAGGTACAACATAGCATAAAACATTAGCAACATAGACGAGAACAATCTACAGCTCTACATATTCACGATAACAATGAACACAACACAAGAAAGAAAATAGCACACAATATTACATTTATCTTCCACTCCAGTCTACCGAAACGATGCCGCATCTCGGCGAGGTCGCTACCCCCCACGACAACTCTCTCATGCCGAACAGTGTCCGTCCTAGTGCTCATTTCATCCTCCCACACCCAGAATCGGCAACCGCCGAGGGCTTCCTGCGTTTCATGAGAAGAAGATTTTAAAACATACCTACATGATTTGAACGAACCCAAAACAATCGTACTCGCCACGTGAAAGGGAAATTTGTAGTAGTGCCGCCTAGGATTCGCAGCCGTGTGTGAGGTCTTACGTCTAACAACCGTGTTGCATTGTGGGCAAATCACTAAGGGTGCAAACGGATCGGATTCGGTCGGATATTGCATAAACCGTATCCTAACCCACATTTTTTTCCCGGATTCGGAGTCGGATACGGTATGACCGGATACGAATACGAATTCGGAATATTCGGAGTTTCAAATACGGTACCGTCGGAACGGATATATAACGGATTCGATTCGGAAACGGATAATACAGGCGGATAATAATACGGATGATTGGCAAAGCTGAAGCAAGTACCGTTCTAAAAGTACACTACATAAAACATGAATAAAAACAATTCAACAACATATATAGAAGATGACATGATAGAAATAATAACGACTGAAGCTTATACTCTAGTAAAATCATACAAGCCACAATAGGAACATAAAAGTTCATACGAGATTACGAGTACGAAGTACCATACATAACATAAGTTTATCTTGCCATAATAGAAACACAAAATAACAATAGTATAGGCTTATAGCCTCAAGCAGACAACAACTGAACGCTGAAAGTGCCTTCACACTCTATGGCTCGTCATCACTCGCTATTTCTTCTTCCTACAATTCGCCAATTAATATGTCAAACTAAGTTAGAAGCAACTTTATAACGAAAAAGATGAAAAATATTTACAAAAACAAGAGTGCAATACCTGAATCAACATATTAGTAACAAGTGTCTCAACAACCTCTAGATCAGCAGTGATAGATGCAATCTTATTCTTAGAATCTGAAAAATGTAATGAAAGGTACATTAGAAAAAAACACAAATTTATTCAAACTAAAAGATAACAAACTATTAAAATTATCACCTTTTCTAGATGCAGCTATCCAATCTTTGGTACAGATCAATGCTTCTACCATCTCAGGCTCGAGGCGACTACGAAATGGATCAATGACCCGCCACCAAAGATCGAAAGCGATTCTCAAGCAATCATGACACTTGAATGGCCAACACATCACGAGCAACTTTTGAGAGAATAGGATATTCATATTCCTGGTTCTTCCACCACGATAAAATATCAAATTTATGATTGCTAGATTTTGAAAGCTTTAGTGGTTGTTCTGCCATGTATTTTTCCAAGTCATTTGGCTCATCTTGACCAGTGCCATCTTGAGTGTCATATAAGAAGTTATGCAATTCCTCATTTTTATTGTCCATAAAGAGATCTTCTGGTTCTTCACTAGGAGCAGATATAGTACTACTCTTTGGAACAGTAGATGCAACAGAAACATATGCTTCATACATTTGCTTCACAACATTCATGAATTTTTCAAGTTCAACTTTAGACAATAGCTCACCATAAAACTTCTTCATGTAATATTCCACTATTCTTTTCTTGAACCTAGGATCGAGAAAGCTTGCCACAGCTAGAGCAATATTGGACTTCTTCCAGTACTTTTCAAACTTAACACTCATAGATTGTGCCATCTCTTTAATTGTGGTATCAGTGCTAGCACACCATTCAGATATCAACATCTTAATATCACAAAAACTTTGGTAAAACAAATTTGCAGTTGGATATAAAGTACCGAGAATAGCTCGGTAACATCATAGAATTTCTTCAAGCATTTGCAAAGTGTTAGAGCTTTATCCCATTCATAATCTGGAAGGAGCAATATTCTCATATCTGCGGCGTTCCAAGCACAAAAGCCTCAAAAAGCACTCCTATAATACAGGCATCCTCAACATGGTATAGGTGGAATTCCACCTTGTAGCAACATCCATTGAGAGACCCATTGTTGTTTTTAACCCACATTCTATTGCACACTTCTGGAATTCCTCCCACTGCAATGGAGAGCCTTTGACTGCTAATATAAATGATCTAATGTTCTGAATTGTAGATGCAATTTCTTGCAAGCCATCTCTAGCAACGAGATTCGAATATGATTGGCACATCTCACATGGAAAAATAAACCATCACACACTAGTGGACTATGATTTCGAGCTCAATGACATCTTTAACACATACTTCATTTGCAGATGCATTGTCCAAAGATAAAGAAAATATTTTCTTTTCAATATACCATCTCATGACACAATTAGTAAATTCTTCTGATAATTTAGCACCGTATGTCGTCCTTTCACATGCATGAATTTGATAATTCTTTTCGAATTTGCCAATCATCATCAATCCAATGCACAGTGACACACATATATCCTTTATTCTGATTTGATGTCCACATGTCCATAGTTGTGCTAAAGCGACACTCAACGGTTTTAAAATACTCATACAATCTCTTCTTTTCTTCTAAAAAGAGGTCCATTAGCTCTTTCCTAACAAAGCAAAGCGGCTCTTGATTGGAAAATTAGGCGTAGGGATTTGATGAAGTCAACAAAATATTCATGCTCAACAATATTGAAAGGGTACTCATGCATAATTATCGCCAAATAAAATTTTCTCAAGCTAGCTTCTTGATCATACCTATACGGTTCAATAACAGTAATATTGTCTTTACGATTTTTTTCTACTTTGAGCTGCTGTTGGCCTGGACGGAGGTTATGTTTTTTCTTCAAATGATTCCAAAAGCATGTTGTGCCATTGGTGGTCTCACATCTTGCACTGTACTTGCAATGGTTGCATTGTGCCCAATGTTGAACAACCTTTTTCCCATCCTCTTCAACAGTCTTTGTACTCCTAGTGTACTCATCCCAAACAACTGATGTACTCTTCTTTTGCCTCTTTGCACTAGGCTCAACATCCTCATGTTGTACTACATTCTCTTGCGTGCCACTTCCAATGGACTGACATTCAGTTGGCGCTTCACGAGATGCAACTACACCCACACTATCACTTACACTTGCACTTACAGATGCCATCACAATTCACAGCTGCAATATGAACTAACAATATGAACTAACATTCTAACAATATGAACAATGTGATAACAATATGAACAAACAATATGAACAATGTGATAACAATATGAACTAACAATATGAACAATGTGATAACAATATGAACAAATAATATGAACAATGTGATAACAATGTGAACTAACAATATGAACAATGTGATAACAATATGAACTAACAATATGAACAATGTGATACCTGTCATTTTGTAATTCAGTGGATTTTATAGTTCTCTAGACATTTCTTCTGTAAGAATATCTAAAATATAGTTATTTCTGTCTGTAGCAAACTGCTACAAATCTGAGCATCTAAAGAGACCAGAGAACTGGGCACTAGGTAATATATCTTTTAAGCTCTTGTGAACCTTTAGCTATGATCATATTCATCAGTTTCTTGGGGGAATTTGTGTGCATGCTGTTTACATAGTTTAAGTTCAAATTCTGAAGTTTCCCATTATGCTATGCAATTGTGCAAACTTATTTGTTGGCATGTTGATCTCGGAAGAAATGCATATTGCTTTACTGGTTACAAAATACAAATCCAGCTATATCATTAGATCAGACTATCCGAGTAAGTGAGTAACATCAGTTTCTACTTTCTACATGTTTGAGTTTACTCTTGCAATGCTGTTCTACTACCTTTGGCAGCAGGTGGCGAGTGACGAAACCCTGGAGTTGCTTCGCGGCGCTTCTTGCCGCCTCCAATTCGTGATGATCCCTTGGCCCTTGCACGATCTAACTGACGAACGAGACCCAAAGTCAAAACACGGTTGCTTCCGCACGCATCAAACTATCGGTAAAGCTAAGCAAATCTGCAAAATCTCACCTTCCGGAACTCCCTGGACTGCGCGGAATCGAAGATCGGCCACACCTTATCGAAGTCCTGCGCAGCAGCGAATCAAAATCAAATCCATCTCAACAAACCCCTAAAAAACCCAAATAAAAACGGGGAAATGAGGAGAAGAGTTGGGAGGGTTTGAGCGAGCGCGCGTGCCTAGTGACGGGGCAGAGCGGGGGGCGGCCGGGAGGAGTGACGGGGCGGCAGATCTACAGCGGGGAGGAGTGACCGGGGGGCGGAGGCACCGAGGCAGGCCAGGGGCAGCGGCAGACCGGGGGGCGGCCGAGAGGAGGGGCGTGAGGAGGAGCGGCGGCAGAGCGGGGGCCTGCGGCAGAGCGGGCGGCGGCGCGGGGGGCGCCGGCCAGGAGGAGGAACCGAGGAGCGAGAGCCTGGAAGCGGCGGCTCAGTTGGGTACTGGGGTGGGGGGTGAGTCACGGGTGGGCGTGGGGGGTGAGTCACGGGTGGGCGTGGCGTGGGGGACTGGGCGAGTGGTGATGGGCCGGCTTCCGGCTGGGCGGGCGGCCCGCCTGTCCCTGTGACTCTGACTCGTGCAATGCGGATAAAAGATTCGGATACTAATTCGGTTTTCGTTCGGTTAGTATCCGAATAACCGAATACCGATACTATTTGGTCGGATAGCAGTTAAACCGAATTCGCTACCGAATCCGAATACAAAAAACCGAATCCGAATCCGAATCCGACCGGATATTTAACCGGTTTACCAAATTCGCTACCAATCGGATTCGGTACCGGATCGGTCGGGAAAAACCCGACCCGTTTGCACCCTTACAAATCACCGTGGGTGCCGACGAAGAGGTGTTGAGATGACTCATTTCGGTGTCTGAGGGAGTGAGCACGAAAGAAAGCTACACAGATTGGGAACAACTAATTCAGAAGGTGAGGGAGAGCAATGCAGGGGACTAGGTGAGGAATGCTGCCCTCTTATAGGCTCGGTGGGGGGGGCCTCACTCACAGAAGCCACAGAATAAGAAAGCGTCACGTATTGACAACACGAAAGAGGTCAGCTTTGCGCAATGAAATGAAAAAAGCGAACAGCTTTGCACAGTGACATGATAAAAGAGGTCAGTTCTGCCCACAGACATGACAAAAGAAGTCAGCTTTGGGCACTGACATGACAAAAGAGGGCAGCTGTATGCAGTGACAAGATAAAAGAGGATATCTTTGTGCAACGATAAGACGACGAACACAACAAATAAAATATGACACATTACTAACTTAATCACTCTCTCTACTCCATATCGTCGAAAACGTGCATAATGATACAAGGTACAACCGTACACCTCGTTGCCTACATGCCAAACGAGCCTCGTGGCACCCACATGGAGTATTGCTGAGAGGGACGCCTCGGACGTGGCTGGCCGTCGTTGTAGTGGCACGCACATATGCAGCTAGGGTTCGCGCAGCAACATCTGGGATCATACGAGCTTCCTATGTTCACGACCTCCTCGTTGCCCCTCTCGTGTTGCATCTGTTGGTGGAGGTCGTTGTTCTCCTCGTTGAAAGTCTCGATTCGCTCCTCCAACTCAAATATTCATTCCCATAATGTATTCACGTAGTTGGCAACATATAGTTGATGAGGAGGGTCGATTCAGTGTGAGAAGTCGTATTTCGCCATGGATCCATAAGTAGTAACAAAAATTGTACTATTAGCAATTTCTACCCCAGAGTGTGGGCATCGGAAGAAACGTCGCCCGCCATCGACTGGGCCATCCAAGACCTGCACGACCGCGTCCTCATTGTGTCTTGCATTTTCGCCATGTGGGTTGAGCACGCCGGATTGATATCATGCGGTAGTGTGGACCGAAGTTCTCTCTCCTTTCCAAGGGAAGTTCTTTCTTCGGTGACCCATATCCGACTGGCCCCTCGACTTCCGATATGGTATGTTTCTGCACGACGGAGAAGGTACTTCTTCATTCGATTTAAAGAGTTCTCTACGTAGGGGCCAGGGGACCAATAAAACAACACTGCTGACACGTGTTCACGAGGGTAGGGTAGTCACGGGGGGGCCTCGAGCGCACGCACATGGAAAAGGGCATATGCCCAAGGAGATGTCGTCATATCATTTCATGGCTTGGTCATTTTTTTTACGCGTGCCCACCGAAGCGGGTCAGGGCCACCCACTGCAAAGACTAGACAGGGCCAGCTTTGCGCATCGACAAGACCAAAGACTGCGAAGACAGGACTGCACAGCTTTCTGCACTGAGGGGAAAGAGAGATCACCTTTACGTAGCGAGTAGACAGTGACATGACAAGACTGGGCACATTCGTGCAGTGAGGGGGACGAGTGGCCTGATTTACGCAGCGACAAGACGAGACGGGCCAGCTTTGCGCAGTGACAGGACAAGACTGTGCAGCTTTACGCAGTGAGGGCAAAGAATTGCCTGCTTTACGCAGCAACAAGACGAGTCGAGCTGGCTTTGCGCAGTGATAGCACAAGACTGACCAGCTTTGCGCAGCGAGGGGGACGAGTAACCAGCTTTGCGTAGTGACTTTACGTGGGGAGGAGAAAGAGTGGCCTGCTTTACACATCGACAAGACGAGAGGGCCAGCTTTGCGCAGTGACAGCACAAGACTGGGCAGCTTTGCGCAGTGACAACCAAGGCAGGACGAGACGAGATGAGGGGGCCAATCCTACACAGTTTCATTAATTCCCAGGGCAGCTTTTCACGGCTCGACATTAACCGCACCATACCAACCCCTGAGCGTACATAAGGAGGTGCAAGGGATTGGAGATAAGGCACTACAGAATCCAAACCCCACACTTTCAAGATGGACAAGAGGCAGAAGGCACAGTGAGAGAAGATGCAGAAGCAATGGGAGGAGACTCGCGACATAGCAAGAGCTGCGATGGCCCGCGACGAACGGGTGAGGGTGCTGCGGCGCGGGCCTAAGAAGCGGTGCGTGCAAGGAGGACAGCTCCCCGAGAAGATATCCCGCGTCGCACCGACCCTCTCCCGGCGGTTCCAACGACGCGTTCGCCACAAGACCCGCCAGAGGGGGAGATGCCTCCCCTCTGTTGGTGTCAAGATCCATGTAAGTTCTTCAAGTCAAAGCAGCGGCTTAGCCTAGGTATGCGCTACTGGGGTTGCGCAAACTACTCCAACGACTATCCCGACCGATGTTGGGACACGAGCACCTATCGGCAGCCAGTAAGAACCACTTACAGTGTGTTCCTCTCCACTACTTCTCTTTTCAAGTACGCACTAACATTTCTTGTGTATTCGCAGTCCCCAAAAACGCTGTGCGGGTATCGCAAGTGGATCGACTTAGAAATCCACCCACACGACCAGTGGACTCTCGACTTCCAACAATGGGATGAAAGAACTGCATCGGAGATTCGCGAGGCGGAGCACCGGAACGACGAGCAGGCCGAACGTATACGTCAGGAGATGCAAGCTCATCTCCAGGCGTGCACGCGTAGGGAGCGCGAAGATCGTGAAAGGGAGTGCGAAAGGAAGAGGGAGCTAGCGGCCAAGGCAAAAGAGGCAGCCGAGGAGTTCGATGCAGAAGTCG
The DNA here is from genome assembly GCA_036346265.1 of Melocanna baccifera. Lineage (NCBI taxonomy): Eukaryota > Viridiplantae > Streptophyta > Magnoliopsida > Poales > Poaceae > Melocanna > Melocanna baccifera. Next base: position 16,589,006 of record CM070704.1, on the reverse strand, counting down.
TGAGGAAGGGAAAATGGCCCTGGTCCACGCAGTAGGTGGGGGCTGTTCCGCGCTGGTCCGGTGAATGGCCTCGGTTATTAGGTGTGTGTGTTCGGGTTTGTTTTCGTCCGCATAACAACGCGCACATGTATCGTAGGAGTGTGTCGGTTTGTTTTCTATCGTGCAACTTTGTGTGCTATGTTATTTTCATGTTTACCTTTGCATTCAATTCTTTATGTCCTCAATATCGCTTACCTTCTTATTTACTAGCCGTTTTTACGCTAATCGTATGTTCATCTTCTTATTGCAATCTTCTTCGGAATCTCTTTCAGCAGTACAAATGGTAAGTTCAGACGGATTAAATAATATGACATATGAGGACTTAAATATCCAAATCTACAAAAAAACTAAATAAAAGGATTTAAATATGTACTTCTCTCATTTTGATAAATTGCTAAAATTTCAAAACTTTGCGTAGTTTTAAGTAGATTTGTGATTTTTATATATTTTAATGTGCTCATAATCTGAGGTAGTCATAATTATGACTTTTCATCCTCAGATATTGGTCTATATGAATAAATTTTCTAAAAATTATTGGACTCTTGTAAGTCAGTTTTTCAGCTAGCTTTTGAAGCTCAATTGGAATGCACAAACTTTCATATAGTTTTGAGCACTTTTATGATTTTCATATCTTTTAATGCGCTCATAATCTGAGGTAGTCATAATGATGACTTTTCATCCTCACATATTGGTCCATATGGACAAATTTTCTTAGAATTATTGGACTCTTCTATGTCAGTTTTTAAGCTAGATTTTGAAGCTCAATTGGAATGCACAAACTTTCACATAGTTTTGAGCACTTTTCTGATTTTCATATATTTTAATGTGCTCATAATCTGAGGTAGTCATAATTATGACTTTTCATCCTCAGATATTGGTCTATATGAATAAATTTTCTCAGAATTATTGGACTCTTTTAAGTCACTTTTTCAGCTAACTTTTTGTAAGACCCCGGAGCAACAACTGCAGAATCTTCTGTGTATTACTGCACTAGTCCCAGATCAAAGCTAGTGCACACAGTTAAACAGTGATGATACATAACCAACAACGCTTTATTACAATAATAGAGAGTACAGACCTCGAAGTCTTTTATTACAAATGAGGTTTTAAGACCTCACACCAAACAGAAATTACAGCGGAAGCAAAAGAAACTTCAGCAAGACCCATCAATACGCCACAGGCAATTGACTGGGGAAACGCAACCGAGAAATCTGGAAAGCCTCCGTCGAATCCATCCACGAAGTAGTCGTAATCCGCCTCTTGAGCTTCGACCTCCTCTGAGAGTTATTTTAAAGTGTAGTATGTGAGTACATAAAGTACTCCGCAAGTCTTGGAAAAGATGCAGAAGATGCAGGGCTTAACAAAGGAAGGTTATATGGTTCTTTTGCATAAAGCAGCATTTTATTTCAAATACCATTATGTAATTTTGAAAGCATCAATTTAACAAAATAGTTACAATACTGAAACTAGATACAAATTTCTAGTGAAGGTTCCAACCACCATCACTAGTAAACAGGCTCTAACCACCAAGGTTTAAAATTACGGGTTCCATTCACCCTCACTGGCTCCATCCGCCAGGACACACACTCCCGAGAGTTCCAACCACTCCCGAGTTCCCAAAACTTTTGTTTTAAAATCAAAACCAAAGGTCTACCATGTGAATGCATTCCTTGCCCGCCCTTGACCGTGGGCACGACTATTCGAATAGTTTTATTACTCTGCAGAGTGTGTACAACTTTACCCACAAGAGACAAATTATCTTAATAGTCAACATGCTTCCTTTGGCATGAGACCCAGATAAAATATCACAAAGCCTTAACCTCACTATAGTCTAGCTAGATACCACCCGCTGAGGTTTCACCGCTGAAGGGTTAAATTCACCACAGTCAGAAGCCCCCTCTTGCGCCATGTGAGTACAGTAAATCCCTGTCCCTCACTGTGAGTAAACCAGTAAATCCCTGGCACCCATTTTCCAATGGTGGCACCTAAACTAAACTATTGTAACTTATTCAGCTAGGTCGTACCCATTTAAACTTGTGGTTGTACGAAAATGCTCAGTTTGGACAAACACAAGAGTCCGTCCTTAAGTGACTAGGGTGGAACATACACAATTCAAGATCTCGTGCTTACCGCACCAATCCAAACCAACCATCCACCCTGGTCAAAATTTTATTTTAAATTTGTATTTTATTTTTGAAATAATAGCGGCAACTTCTATTGCCACTAATTAAACAAATCGTTAAATCCAAATCATTCATCAATAGATTTTTCCCATATATGTATTTTTAGAATGAACAGCTAGACTAAGCATTTTATATCAGTCTAAATTCATCAAAAAGTAGTATTAACTCATTTATGAGCCAAAGGGTATCCTATGTTGACAAAGATACACGACAAACAATTCCAAAGGAGGGCATAACAAATTTTTGGGTATTTATCTAAATCTTCTAAAATTAAAATTAACATTTTATACAACATAGCCATGCAATTAAATTTTAAATTAAGCATGAAATCATTTGCAAAACTTAGGAACAAAATGGTCAAGCAGACTTGCCTTCTTGCACGTTGTATGATCCCTCTTGCTGCGGATTGGAGAAATCTTCGGCAACGTCGGGTTCTACGCGCGAAACGACAAACACAAGAAAAAGAATAAATACAAATAAAATCATAAAAATATAAAATATATATCTGGAGAAAGGTTATGATTTTAGATGAATTTGGAAATTTATTTCACTGGATTCGGAGTTTGAATGAGGGAGAACGAGCATTTGGAAGTTTATCACAAAAAATTGAAAAGTGCACTTTTGTGCTTCAGCGCTTGGCTTGATATGCTACAGTGAACAGCATATTTGCCTGCGCGCGCTCGGCCATGAGACTCACCGGCAAGGGGAAAAACAAGGAAACTAGCCAAGGCAGATGGGTTGGCGGCTCACCAGGGAGTAGCTGACCAGCGGTGGTGCGGCGGCCGACGACTTCAGAGGCGACTGACGGTTGCGAAAAGCTTGACGACGCTCAGGAAATCAACTCGTGTTGCGACAGTGTGCTGGAGGTTTGGAAGAATGGTGCAGGTTTGGAAGAGTGGTAGGAGATCACGATGGTCATATTTATAGGCTTGGAGAGAGAGGAAACGAATTGAAACAGCTTAATAAAGAAAGTTTCGATTTTAAAGTTGAAGAGTTTAGAAACTGAAAAATGGATGAATAAAAGGCAATAAAGACATTAATGGGATGTGAAAATGGAAGTTTGACTGCAGCGATTAATGCGCGGAATTGCAAGGATCGCAGTGCTTCAAACGGAATTGAATTCGGACGCTTGAGTGGAAAGTTATGGAGGAAAGAAGGAAGGAATATTTTTTTCTGTTTTCTGTTGGAACCTAAAGCGCTGCGTCCAGAGCTTGAAGATGTACAGTGCTCGGTTACTGTAGCATGAACAGTAACCGAGAGGAGAGAGAAAGAAAGAAAAGTGAGAAAAGAATAAGAAAAACAAAAGAATAGGCCAAGAAAAAATTAGATTGGACCCAGAAAAATAAAATGGACATTTTTCTGGAGATTTGGAGTTTTGAATATTTGAATTCAAATATTCGGATTTGGAATTTCAAATTTTGAATTCAAATTTTGGAATTCCAGGTGAGAATTGGAATTGGAATTTGAATTTTAGAATCGGAATTGGAATCTGGAACTTCATATTTTCTCCAGTACTACAAAAATAATCCAAATAAGATCCAATTTTTTTTAAATAATTAATTTAAATTAAATTTTAAAGAAGCGAATTTTTGGGATGTTACAAATCTACCCCCCTTAGAAAGAATCTCGTCCCCGAGATTTGGACGGACTGGGAAAAAGAAAGGAGAGGGAAACTTGGCTCTTAGATCTTATTTGGAACCAAACTGGGATTAGGCTGGTACCAAATAAACAAGAAGCTTACCAAGCTTGGTCCCCTCCGAAGCATCGTTCACGGTGATGTGGTTAACTCGTCCTCTCCCTTGCGATTGCGGGGTCCTCGGAGTTTTTCCTGGAGTCTGAGATACTCCTCGTCCTTGCCCTGTAGCTGGAGCTCGCTCTAGTGTAGTCCCCAAATTGAAAGGTATTGGAGTGATAGCTTGAGGTTTCTGTGGGCATTTGCTAGCATAATGCCCCATCTCGTGACACCGGAAACATTGCACTCCTGCAGATGATGTGTTGCATTTCTGAGGTCGAACTCCGGTATAGATGTGGGGTTCTTACATCACTGAACGGGGTGCTGATCTTGGAGTTCTTAGTGCATCTGCTACTGTTGGAGCTTGGTTGAACAAGGGTGGATTAATTCGGGGTCTTGAACTACTTGCATTATACTGCGTCTGAAAAGCCATCTTTCTCTTACGAGATTTCTGTAGTTGACATTGAGCATCTTCCTGAACAAGAGCTTTGTTGACCAAATGCTGAAAAGTAGGATAATCATTGGACACTAATTGCACCTTGAGATTGGGTTTCAAACCTACCATAAACCTCCAAATTTTTGCAGCATCAGATGCTACATCCTCTGGTGCATACCTTGATAGTTGAATGAACTTACTCAAGTACGCAGAAACGCTAAGGTTTCCCTGCTGCAGTTGGTGAAATTCTTTCCTTTTCATTTCCATGATACTCAAAGGTATGTGAGTGGTTCGAAAAGCTTCCACAAATTCTGCCCAAACAATATTCTGAGCATCTTGGTGTGCAGCGCAAAAGTTTTCTCCACGTCCCACCCCTGGTCGGTGCCTGCCTATACGACCCCACTTGGCCTTCCTCAGCGTGGGTGTTGGTGCCCCGATAGGGTGAGACACTCAAGAGGCCTACTGACCCGTGCTCACAAGGCTTTGGGGGTCGACTCTACATGTGCGTGCATGGCTACTAGGGCACCGCTGGGCTGTAACCCGGAAAGAACATCGATGGGTGTGGGATGAGGTGCTCCCCTGACCTCCCCTGGGTCGTCCGCGAAGAAGTGGGACACATCCACCAGGCGGTCCTTGTGCAGGGATGTTGGATCCCAGAAACAACAACTCCAAAACCATTTGTGTAAATCACACTATCTCAGGAAAAAGTTAGTGCACATAGGGTGAACAAGGATACAGATCATGCATACCAACCAAACTTTATTATAAAATAAGTGTACGGGCCTTATAGCCACGTTTACAAATAAAATGGCTCATGGCCTAATAAAAAGATAAATCAGCGGAAGATAAATAATAAAGAAGCAGCACATTCTGCCTACCCACAGGTGAATGACTATAAAGACGTGGCCTATTAGTCGCAGTCATCACCGTAGTCGATGAAGTCATCTTCTAGCAATAGTAATTAAGTAAGGTAAGCATATAAAATACTCCACAAGTTACACCAGGAGGTTTAATAGAGCTAGCACATGCATAAGGTTTAGTACATACATAAGGACTAACAATGGAAGGCATAATATGGTTAATTGTGTAAAAAGGAGTAATCAAGCAAATACCATAAAAATATGTGCAAAAACTAAATTTAATACAATATGCAAAAAATATTTTAAATAAAATAATATCGTTAGTGCAGACACCAACCTCACATTAACCTATCCACGGGCAACTCACTAGGACCATCTGTCCAAACGGATTTCGCATTTGTCCGCAAATCAACTTTTATAAAACCAAAGTCTAATATGTGAAAAACTATATTTAGCATGTCCATGACCATGAACACGGCTATCTAGGAAAGTTTGTTACTTTGTAGAGGTATATTACAACTTTACCCACAAGACATGCCCTCTTGTTTTGCCACGTGATTAGCACATTGTCTTAGGTGTGCGGCTGAGAGTTCATAACAAGGCTGTTACAAGATTTTATTGCCAAATTAGTTATGCTGCCATTAAGATTTCACCACAACTTGAATCCACAAGTAGAACCCCCTTTTGTGCCATGTGAAACTTCTCGCGGTCTGCGCCATGCTCACATTCAGCCTATAACAAAACTAGATTTGGAACTTCACAAATTACTTGGTCAGGCATGTCCCATGCTAGACTTATGGTAGTACGGTGTAACTTTATAGTAATAGCTCATAGACCGGTTCTTAATTTGACTTAGACTCAAACCACATGCCCTTTGTGCCTGACAATCAACATTGTGTTACCGAATAACAACGCATGCCAGCACCAAACACCTAACCATTAGCCTAGGTCCAAACCAAGTTTTATGTTTTATTTTGAAACATTGCATATACCTTCTTAACTCACCGAAATCAAGAATATATTTTTAGAAATTATCATTTTATGTGAAACAAATCTTGCCACCTAAATTATTCTAATCATGGCTAAGCAATTCTATAAAATTTCTAGTTAATACTAATGTACTAACAAGGTTTTCATCTAAGGTGACAATACATGATTATTCAAGATCAAATTTGCCTATACACAAAGGAATTGGGTATAACTAGAATTTAAATCAAATTTAAACTAGAATTAAATAAAAGTATACATACATAATAATTTAAAAACAACATAAATAAAGGAATGGATCCAATCCGAGTTAAGAATGGGGAAATACGGGCTTCCGGAAGTTTAATACTAAACAAAAAAGGAAAAGGCTGATTTCTAGAATTAATTTTGTACTAAAAAAATCAGATTATGACATCAGAATCTGATTTTTGTTTTTTAGTCGAATTATTTTTAAAGGAAAAGGGGTTTACGATGTCATGTTGACGTTGGCCCTGGGTTGACCTGGGACTAACTATGGTCAAAATATATATTCCCTATGCGAGAATGAGGAGGCATTAAGCCATTATGGTCAAAATATGTAGTCTTAGCTTCTAGATTACGTGGTTGTTCTAGTTCTAGCACTTCCCCAATTCTAGATCCAATCCGAAGGATCTAACAAGGGGGAGAGCTGGATGGAGAGGTCGATGGAGTTTGCGCAGAGGTGGGAGGGGTGGCAGTGGTGGTGAGGCATGCGGTGTGGAGGGGAGGGGAGGGAGAAGGAGGGCACAGTGGTGGAGGCGACACTATTTTGGGAAGGGGCTGCAGTGGAGGCGAGGCACATGGCATGGAGGGAAAGGAAGGGAGAAGGGCCGCCATGGCTGGGTGGGTGGGTGGGAAGAAGGGAGCGAGAGGTTGCAGATGTGCTAGCCGCAGGGTGGGATCCGAGAGGTGTGGCAGTTTGTGTGCAGCGGTTGCGTGAGGAGGGAGAGCATGTGCACTGCGTGAAGAGAGCTTGTGTGTGGTGGTTGCACAAAGAGAGTTTGTGCGTGTGTCCTACGTGAAGAGGACGAAGGACGATGGAAAAACTCATATGCTAGTGAGATCTTTGCACCTCGAGGGGGTTGAAGCTCCCACCATTCAACTTGCCTAGACGACCTATGGCATGAACACTTCTCTAGCGAACTATTGCACCATCAACGATGGGCTTTTTTTTAATTGCATATGTACTATCCCTAGGTTTCTAATTTATTGAACCTCAAATTATAGACTCAGCTATAGGCATGATGGACATAAAAGAGGGAGGGAATTGACAGTATACCCTATCTTTTGTTGACACTTAACAATAGAGGCTAAGTTCTTGCTAATTGATTATTTGTACAATAGAGGCTAAGTTCTTGGTAATTGATTATTTGTCTTATCTTTTCTAACCCCTTGATCATTTGCCCTTTTGAACAATGTTGCCCATATCTTCATCCTTCATCTTCTTTTCTTCTTTTCTTCCTTCTTCGGCCATGACCAACCTGGATAGATGATCGTAGTATATGTAGATGATTTGAATATGATCAGAACTTTAGATGGTATAAAGGAAGCGAGCTCTTACCTAGAATCAGAGTTTGAAATGAAAGATTTAGGTAAAACTAAATATTGCTTAGGCCTACAGCTCAAGCATGTCCCGAAAGAAATATTAGTACATCAATCGATCTATACTCAAAAGGTGTTGAAAAGATTTAGCTTTGGAAAAACATACCCTTCAAAAGTACCAATGATCGAAAAATCTTTACAGCAAGACGAGGACCCGTACAAACCTAGAGAAGAGGGAGAGGAAGTCTTGGGACCAGAATTCCTATACTTAAGTGCAGTAGGAGCACTTATGTATTTAGTAAATTGTACTAGACCAGATATAGTATTTGCCGTAAATCTATTAGCTAGGTATAGTGCATAACCTACTAAAAGACATTAGTAGGAAATAAAGGACATCTTTCGATACTTCCAAGAAAGCAAAGACCTTGGACTGTTCTACAGAAAGAACCAAGATCTGAATATGACTGGCTATGCAGATGCCGGGTACTTATCAAACCCGCATATTGCCAAATCACAAATAGACTATATATTTCTATGTGGTGGAACTGCCATTTTATGGAAATCGTCTAAGTAAAGTTTTATATCGACTTCGACAAACCACTCGAAAATCATAACATTATATGAAGCGCACAAGAATGTGCTTAGCTTCGATGAATGGTTCACCATATCCAGCAGTCATATGGACCGGACATCGTATAAGCTCTCACAATTATCTATAAAGATAATGCATCTTGTATTGCATAAATACAAACAGGTTACGTGAAGAGTCATCTCACGAATAATATCAATCCCAAGTTCTTATATACTCATGAATTGCAAAAGATAAACAAAATTAAGGTACTGCATACTAAGTCGTGTGAAAATCTTACAGATTTATTCATTAAATCATTTTCAATATCTAACTTTGAAAGGTGTATATGTGAAATTGGAATGATGAGACTTAGAGAAGTGCAGAACTCAGAAGAAGACTCTTTTCGAGCTCACTATTAAAACTTGATCATAAAGATTGGGTGTCTAAAGAATTCATCGTATCCAAAAATTTCATCCCGCAGATGAAATAAAAGTGAGTGGATTGTACTCTTTTTTTTCCTTGACGAGTTTTCTTGAATTTTCTCGATCAAGGTTTTTAATGAGATAATTCGTGCAACACAACATAATATGTGTCATGTAATCTTTTTCTAAATTTTTTCACTAGGTTTTTATGGAGTTTTAATGAGGAATGAATGTGTTGAATAAGTACCTAAGAAGGAGTGTTAGGAAACCTAGATCTGGGTCATAAGTCTGGTCCATTGGTGAGCACTCTCAACTTAGTCTATAAATAGATAGTCATATTATTGTAACTTGTATGTGAATAGGAAAAGTAATAAAGAAAGAAGTTTCTCTCTTATCTTTTTGTATTTAATTTATTGTTTGAAATATTCTATATTTTATCTATTTCTTTTCTTTACTACTTTAAAAGAAGGAGTTGGTGGTTGATGAGTCTTCCCTCACTTCCTCTTAACCATTCGATCTAATTATAAGATACAATCCGAACCATCCCCACCCCCCAACGCCCCCACCGCCTCGACCCGACTCCCCCGCCGCCCCGATCCGCCTTCCCTCGCACTCCCCGCCGCCGCCTCCCCGCTCTCCCCGCGCCTCCTCCCCACCTGCGTCGCCGCCGCCTCCTCCTCCTCCCACCTTCCAAGCGCCGCCTCGCTCTCCCGCCGCCCGATCCGCCTCCTCCTCCCCACCCCGTGTCGCCGCCTCCCCCCCCCCACGCCGCCGCCTCCTCCTCCCCACCCCGCGCCGCCGCCTCCTCCCCACCCCGCAGCCGCCTCCTCCTCCTCCCCACCCCGCGCCGCCTCCTCCTCCTCCCCACCCAAAGACGCCTCCTCCTCCTCCCCAACCTCCACTCCGCCGCCGCCGTCCTCGCTGCCTTCGCGCCCGAGACGGCGCGCGTGCTTGGCCATCGCGGATCTGTACAACCTCCCGAAACCCTAATCGTGTCTCGTCCGCCTCTTCCTCCGAGAGAGAGAGTAAAACCCTAGATGCTGCTGCTAGGCTTAGTTCGGGGGCGATGAAGATCCAGTGCAACGCGTGTGGCGCGACAGAGGCATGGGTGCTGTGCTACACCGATGAGGTCGTGCTCTTCACCGCCTATGACGAGGAGGTGCACGCCGCGAACAAGCTCATTGGGAAGCACCAGTACAGGCCGCTCCTCTCCAAGGATGGATATATTGTTTGTATTAAAAGAGGTTTGCCTTCCTTACAATTCTACATATATTCTCCTACAAAATGCAAATTGTTATAGAGATAGTTATACTTGTGCAACAATACATGTTAAATTTTGTTCAAATTGTTGGGGAGCGAAGAATTATAAGACAACCATTGATACTCTGTAATACACCATGGCCAATTTTAAGGTACTAAGAATGGGATTTGATATCGATAGCATCAATGTTATGTCCCCTAAGTACAAAGGTGGATAGTTTGTGTAGGATATTATAAAGGGTGGGGCATGAGTATATGTGTTTTTTGGTAAGAGTGTAAGTGATGGTGGATGTTGTGGAGGTATACTCTAGCAAATTCTCTTAACTTATTCTCTGTAACTAATTAAAATTCTACATTGTCTGTTATCTTTGGTGTAGCTAAAATGGAATTAAGAAAAGGTGGCCACTTTCTGATATCGCTTTTGCTTAATGTTTTGTTTTCTTTTAGTTTGCTTGCATGGCAAATTAACTTGAAGGTCTTGGACAAAGTCTTACAAATGTAACTTTTTCCAAATTAGCTAACATTTTGGTTGTTACCGATGTCATAGTTGTGGCATCGTACTCATCAGATCATTTATCAATGTATCTCCTTTGATTTTTGCAATCCACGCCTATTTCACGCTTGTGTACCGCTTCTTGCCCTGTTTAGTAGGATGGATTTCCGAGTCTGGTGAGCTACGTACTGTGCTAAGATCACACAATTTAATCGTAACAACGCACATATGCTTCATTGTTGAAACAATGTTTTCATATAAGATGTTAAAAGTTTGAAAACAATTTGCTCACAATAAAGCAATTGTGTTTTTAATATATCCAAAGATCTTTTTTTCTCTTGCTTTCTTTGTGTGGTTTGACATGATATTTTGACTCAACAAGCCTTCAGAGAGTCAGCAAATCAAACAAGTTCACCATCTTTTCTGTAAGCACTAATCACAGTCAAGGTTAGTACTTGTATGATTTTTCATGAATTATTTCCCTCCATGATATCCATTCCTTTTGTGGAGTTCAGAAAGCATTGTATAGAGCATATACCTTAAGGTACTTTCAAGGTTAGCTCGGTACTTTCCATTCCATGGTTTTTTTTGTTTCTGTAAACTATGGTAAACTTCTTCAACTCTGTTTTATACCAAGTGGAATATAGTATTCACTTTATCAAAAAAGAAATGTTTCATTTGTTGTCAATATGAATTTGGCTATAACACATTTGTTATATCCGAGTATTTAATTTGAATTTTACATTCTGTATACAGAGAGAACTACATTGGTTTGTTCTTGGGGTTTGTAAGAACACACAAGTATTGTTTATTTCGGATCCGTTGCAACGCACGGGCACTTTGCTAGTTTGTAGGAAAGAAATGAATAAACTGAACTCGCACGGTTCTCGATGAGTTCTACTACGAGGAAACAAACGACGGTTCCAGATTGCCCAGTTGCAACCCACGGCCATTTGACTTGATGAGAAAAGAACGAGTCGGGCGCGTGCACTCCTCTTTTACCCCCAACACCCGGCGACCCAGCAAATAAATGGCATCGTAGCCACGGGCCTTGGCGAAGGTCTTCGGGCTCCCCTCGCCGCCTCGCGCCCTCCTCACCATTTGTTCCTCTTCACCGGCGACCTCACCACCAGCAAGCCAGGCAGGCCTCCTCCTTCCACCCAAGTCTCTCGCCTCCAGACCAGAGGCGTCGCCCTCCTCCTCCTTCTCCCCACCTCCAGTGGTGCTGGACTGGCGTTTAGTGGAGATCCATTCGGACTTGTCTTCTCTTTCTGGTAAGGATCCTAGCGTTTCTTCAATAGATTTGATTGTGAATTTGTTCGCCTTCTTCTTGGGGATCATTTCTTTGCTGTGAACCCAAATCTTTCTTTCTCTCCATTCAGTTCGCTGCGGATTTGTCTGCAGTTGATTTTTTTTCAAGGATCTTGGGGGTTCGACTGAATCCCCCATGCCCCAAGTTAAGGCCAAGGTGTCAGCGGTGGCGGCGACCTCAGCGGGGACGTCGGCGGTGGCGGCGGCGCCGCCGCCGCCCAGGAGGTGGGAGGGGGTGGACCCGGCGCTGGAGAGGATGGTGCTGCGGGCGTGCCTGGACCAGGCCCCCGAACGACGCCGCGTCCGCGAAGCCTTCAAGGACGTGCAGCTCAGCATTGACCACTGCCTCTTCATGGTCCGTATGTGCCCCCCTTTCATTTCCTGCCTTACAATCGAAGAATCGAGATAGTATGTTGTCCTAATGGGGTCAGGAAGGTGTTGATGGTATCAGGACAATCTTGATGTGGCCAGATTTTGACCTGAAAACCCTTTAGGCACATGTGTTTAGGGAGGACATGCCTGAGGATGACCTAGAGCTTGGAGCTTTGTACTATCAGAATGGTCCAAACTTGGGTCAGTGTTCTGCCCACACAAAGCTTTGTGATTGGTCCAGGTCACCGCGGAGATGGCCATATGCCAGCAGCCATTTTGGGGATTAATTACAATAGGTGTTGTATTAGTTGATTAGGATGGTCCAGACGTACTACTGATTTGTGCACTCTATAAGGTGTAAAGGCTAGTTTGGGATTATGGGTTAAAAATACTTTAGTCTGCTGCTTTTGGTTTACACCTCCGGGAAGGTGGAGCCTGAATCTAGGGCCTTGAATAAAGCTAGATCATTCTTGAGGTGCTTGAGAGTATTTGCAGCACGTATGAGAGAGCAAACTATTGCACATGCACAGCAACATTTAGAGAAATGAAAAATTGGCACCATAGTGCTGAAGTACCAACACTTTAGTAAAGTAGCACCAAAAGTTCAAACCCTTGTAAAGTGCCAGTCCAAGCATTAACTTTTTTAACATTATGAGCAAACAATTAATACTTTTTCTATTCCTTAGTTTCATATGAGCTAACTATGCTTTTTGATGTTATGTCATGCCTTGGATGATTTCTCTTACTTGCATTTCTTCTATGACACAGGGACAATATAGTGGCATCGGAACAAAGGAGGTGCTATTTCTTGGTCTAGCCATTGTTTTATACAATTTCTTCATAATAAGTAGATCGCTGCACGTAACTTCTGCAATACATACATTTCTGTTACAGTGTGTAAGACTCTGAGGCATATAGAGTTTGTCCATCTTCTTCGCAGTAGTGTGTGCTCTAAGTAAAGACAGAGATTCGAGAGATCCCACTCTACGTAGTCCAGCAGGCATAGTAATCAATGGGATTCTTTTGTTTTGAGAAAATGAGCACTATTCAGAAATATCGATGTAAGGTAGGATAATTCCAGTATACATACATATATATATATATATATATATATATATATATATATATATATATATATATTAAAAAATTACTATAAGCTAGTTTGCTGGTTTGCAATGGTGATGTACATTAGGTATATCAGATATCCATTAGTTCCTCCGTTTATTCAATAAAAGAATTTTTGCTGTGAGGGATGAGACCGTACCAGTACCTATGCTTAAACAGAAGTTGACTACCATATAGATCATTCTTTGCTGGTTTGTGAGACACTCTTAAGATGGCATGCCAAAAATGTTAATTTGCTCAATGATACTCCTAACTCCTAAGCCATGATGACATACCATTTGATCCATTGCTCTTCGGAAGTTTATGCCAACTTGTTGATTATATGTCCTTCATCGTTGCAATGTGACATGTTTTTCACTTTGACAGTCATATGAGGTGAACTCCAGGGGTGTGGAGATTTTCTCAAAATGTTGGTTTCCAGAGGATCATCGCATGAAAGCAATTGTTTGTCTCTGCCATGGTTATGGAGACACCTGTACCTTTTTCCTTGATGGTACCTTTTGCCCTGTGATGCTAGTAATGTTGTGTTTGTTCTAATGCTTCGTTTTCGTTAAATTTTTAAAGTTTGTTTCTCTTTCAGGGATTGCTAAGAAGATTGCTTCAGCTGGATATGGAGTATTTGCATTGGACTATCCTGGTTTTGGTCTTTCAGAAGGACTTCATGGATATATTCCAAGTTTTGATACTCTTGTTGACAGTGTAGCTGAGCATTTTGCTAAGGTCAAAGGTATGCTATCATTACATTATTGATTATTGCCACCTTGCTGGTTTCTCATGCTGTCTCCTTTTCTGTGCAAGTTTTTGGGAAACAGTTGGGAAGTGTCACTGTATTTTTTCTTACCTCAAAAATATGTTTTTTTTGTTAAAATTGATGTTGATGAAGTTCATATGTCAAATTTACTTGGAATTTTTTTCACTAAGTTGAGTAACTTGATCTTCTGCTCAAGTTAACATGCCGAAATGTTTGCTAGCCACCTTACCTTTTAATTTGAGAGTTCTTACAAATTAACAAAAAGTACATGTTGTGTTAATGTGTGATCTTTTAGGTTTTGGTATTGGAAATTGTTGCGTTGTGTAGTTTTGCAAAGTGTGGCTAAAGAGTTGCTTTATCTCGTTTTATTCTCTTCCCAATTATGAAAAAGGACATATACTAGAGTTGCTTTATCTCGTTTTATTCTCTTCCCAATTATGAAAAAGGACATATACTATCTTCAGTCTCTGAAATACTTGTCATTTTTAGCTCCATGCACATAGAACAAAAAAAAGAATTAATGCTTTAGTTTTAACGTAGTTCACTCTTATTAATTGTGTGCCCACAGCTCCACTACCAATGAGCAATTAGTATGGGCATTTGGTGGAAAATATTGTCTTGAAAAAACTAAAAAGGCAAGTATTTGCAAACCAAAACTATCTAAAACATGTATTTTGGACTGGAGGGAGTACCATTCTTCGGAGGGGCACTACCGATGTGGCACTGTTTATGACAAAAATTTGAGATTTATGACAAAGAAAATTGAGATTGATTGCTAATGTTTTCGTATAAGAGTTAAATCAATTACGTGCAACTGTGGAATCACTGCATAGAATGGAATTGCTTTTGGTAGTGGCAAATAGGAGGCAGTTGCATGGGATAAGTTTGGTGATAAATGGTTTCAGTTTGAATTAAATATATGCATGCTGTATACAACCTCCGCATTGTCAAACTGAAGAAAGGTTGACAAACTGATAAAAGTGAATCTTCTTTGATATAAAGATTAAATTGGTCTATCAAGTGTTTCCATTCTCTATATCATAAATTAAATTATATTATATTTTCAAGAAATTTCCTTTTATTATTTTGAATTGGATTTATATCTGGCCATACATTCTCTATTCCTTGTTTTCCATTTTTTCTGTAAGACAATACTTGTAATCTGAATATTACTCATTTCACTTTAAAAGTGCAATTTATATGTTGGCAGGACAATCTGAACATAGAGGTCTTCCAAGCTTTCTGTTTGGTCAATCTATGGGTGGGGCAGTTGCATTAAAGGTTCACTTTAAGCAACCAAATGAATGGAATGGTGCAATACTAGTTGCACCCATGTGCAAGGTAGTTTTATCTATGTAGGACCGTAACTATATCAGTTATGTCTGACAATTTATTCACAAACTCATTTCTTTACAGATAGCAGATGATGTGGTTCCGCCTTGGCCTGTTCAGCAAGTTCTAATTTTTTTGGCTAGACTTCATCCAAAAGGGAAGCTTGTTCCACAGAAAGATTTAGCTGAGTTGGCATTCAAAGAGAAGAAAAAACGAGAGCAGGTCAATATCTGTCATATTGACTTCTCTGTAACTGATATTTGTATTCTCTTATTTAATTATTATTGTTTCTTCTTTAGTTTCATTTCAACTGATTTGCACATTTTTTACAACAGTTGTATCCAGAATTTTTTTTTGGAAGAAAATAATGGGAAGATCCATTTAATATTGCTTCATGCCCCACTCCCAGAAGAAAGGGCATTCTCATCTGTTTTCAATAAGCAGTACAATAAATAACTTATGGCATACAGATAATCTTACTTTCTTATTTCTGCTTCCACTTTTGGGTAAATTTATCCTAAAGTACATATGAAATTGTACTTCAAAAGCAGGAGCTGGTAGGTTTGTCACTTGTAGAATAATTTTGTGGTTGAACGAGAGCTTAGTTTTATCATTGAGATTTTCCTTATTCAATTATAGCTAGTATTGGCTTATGCTTTGTGAAAAGAATGCCATTGTTAATTCTCTACTCAATGCAGTGTTCTTACAATGTGATTGCCTACAAGGATAAACCACGTCTCCGAACAGCTGTTGAGATGCTGAGAACCACACAAGAGATAGAGAGTCGTCTAGAAGAAGTATGTGGCTTATTTTTGCTTTGCTGTAGTTGGTTCTGTTTACATGTCGTTCATGCTATGTAGGTTTCATAGAGTTGCTTATAACATTACGCATTTTGACATCAATAGAAGTTATAGATTCTTTGGTTCAAACATTTGGCATGCATGAATTTGCATTTATTCTTTCAATACGTCATTCATGGGCAGCATGACTAATACGCGCACATGGCATCTGTGAGGTGCCTTACACTTAAATGTCTCCTCATGGCTAAGAAGAATTGAGCCAATTCTCTCCAATGAGAAGTTTTGAACTGTGGCCTGGATTGAGATTTTTTGAGCTGGAGGAACTGAGAAACTTCGTTGAATTTTTGATGAGCAACACCACATGATCCACTGGGTCATAAGGGTTAAGGAACCTAGTTCTTGTTTGATTACTACCAAGCTTGTGGTACTGATTGCCTGAAATATGCCTTGGCCATTACTTGGATAAACTGTGAAATCAAACTGATCGGGACCTCATATCCTGCTTCTGGCAGGCAGAGATTTTCTAATTTAATGTTCCTGTTTTTCGATCCAAACTCGCCAGATCATGTTCCTCCATGAAGGACATAATGCTATTCCTCATTTGATAGGTGGCATTTTTTTTCTTTTGAGGCTGATAGCAATCGGTGCATATTTAAATGCATCCTACAGAATCATGCACTGTTTCAACAATGCTTTTTTTATGCTTCGAATTTAATTCCTAATTTGATAGTTTAAGTTTTTTATGAGCTGATCGTTTGTCATTATGCTTTGTCGTAGTAGGTGTAAAATTCATGCTTTTAGCATAAAAATCTGAAAGTAGACAGGTTTAATCAGATAGGCGTATGACAATGGTTGATAAAAAACTTTTGTCCTCGCTAGACACTATTTAAGAAACTGTGCTGTTTTTGAAAGACAATTTTTAACGAGTTGTATTACGCTAGCGTTGTGGATGGTATATTTTTTCTGTTCTGTGTCTCAGTTATTTGATGATTGAAGCCTGCTTCATCTTTCCCATTTAGGTTTCTCTGCCCGTTATCATTTTGCATGGTGAGGCTGATTTGGTCACTGACCCAGCCGTGAGTAAAGCACTCTATGAGAAGGCAAAGAGCTCAGACAAGACGCTGCGCCTTTATAAAGATGCATACCATGCTATCTTGGAAGGCGAACCGGACGAGGCAATCTTTCAAGTTCTCGATGATATAATCACTTGGCTTGATCAGCATTCTGAAAAGGAAGCATCGTCGTCATAAATTGCAGAGCGCTATTCACCAGCGTTGGGTAAATTTCTTTGCCATTGTTGTATCTCTTGTTGTCGGGGATCCTAGATCCAGCATGGTCGGGAACTCCATTTTGGCACCAGCCTGTATTCCTTCTTACTGATTGCGAATGTCTCTCTCATCTGAGCGATGTACATAAGTGATCAATGTGTATTTATTTATACGATGTACATAAGTGATCAATGTGTATTTATCTATCACAATTTACTTAAGAAAAGTTTGGAGATAAAAACACATTTTTTATATTCCATTCAACTTATTTTTAATATATTCCGATCTCTTTTTCGTTATATGTTTTGAGTACAAGACTTAACGTTTTGTCAATTTGAGTGAAGGATAACGGTAAAAAATGGTAAGACAAATAGGGGTGGGAAATGAGTATGAATTCGATATGATATGAATACGGTAGAGATTTTTTTATTCGATTAACAATTTTAATTTTATTTGTATTTGTATTTATATAAAAAAATATAGATATAAATATGATAGTTTTAACCATCTGAAATGTTATTTTATCCAGATTAATTATATCTATATTTATATTTGACGAAGCAATATATATATTTTATTATAATATAACTAATTAGTTAGATAAGTTTTTTTAATTCAATATGAATCGTGTGTTCTTTAGATAAAGTAAATTACATCAACTGTCTCAATTTTGGAAATCGAAAAAAGAAATACTTACCATGGGCACATCATTTACATTGAAGAAGTTGAATTTGAAGAAGTTGAAGTCAAACTGTACGAAAATAAAATGTCATTAATATATTTATATTATATAAGTAATAATGATATCTGCATCTGATCAAATTGACTAGATATTATAATATTTGATCCGTATTTATATTTAGGAATATTTGAATTTATATCTGTTTACAAAATATAAATACAATAAAAACACTATTTAATTTGTTTCCACCCCGAAAACAAAGAAATGTATTTTAGGTTTTTACAGGCTACAATGAATTTGACGGGGAGCTTGAGTAAAATGCCACATTTTTTTGGGTAACACCCTGGCGCAATTTGCCATATGTTGTGCTAGGCTAAAATGGTGGTTAGGACTTTGCTCATTTCGGCTTATAGTTTCTAGTTTACTATTCCTTAATTTTATTTTTTTCTAGTTTTTTTGGGCTTTTTGTGTTTTTCTTTTTTCCGTATTCCTTTGCATTGTTTGTGATGGACTAATATATTTTTTTATTTTAATTTTTTTAATTTAATTATATCAAAAAGTTACCAGTAGCTACGGTACAAAATAAACCAATTATAGTAAAAAAAAGTCATAAATCATAAAAAAAAATCAAGTTGAGCACCCCTAATCTAGTCTAGCTTTATTAGTTGGTACCCATGCGTTAGTTGCGAGCGAAATTAAGAAAACCAAATATGTAGTATTGTGATGAATGTTAGTGCTCTGTCGCGCTAACAATATTTGCGAAATAAATCGACGAAGAACAAACAATGAGTTCATTAAGGCCCTGCATACTTGGAATCCACACTAAGCCCCAAAAAAATGTGGCAGAGTGTGGCTTGCCACATATTTTGTGGTGGACAAATTGTTCACTATGGAAAATTCGACAAAATAATGCGTGTAGGACGGGCGGTACAAATGCTAGCCACAATTATTGTTAAGAACGTGTTCTAAGCTACAATCATGGTTAGGACACTCACAATACAGAAATTATGTAATAATATCTATAATTTACTATCTCACATAGACAGAAGACTGAAATAATTTTTTCAATACATAATATCTAGCAAATACCTCACTCAAATAATTTCTTTCATCTAATCTCACCCCTCTCTCTCCTTTTTACCTATCTCTGTCATCTAGCTTTTTTGGTCTTCTCAAATATGCAATGTCTTGTATAAGATATCACTATTGTCTCTCTCTTCCTTAATTACTCTTCCATATTATTCTTTTGCTTATATGGTATGTTATAGACACTACTTACATCTCCATTAGAAGTGCCCATATGAACCAAACTCTAGCCACATTTAGCCAAATTTGCACCAGGCACGCGTGACAAATTTGCACCAGGCCTTACGTTGAGGACCTTGAGGTGGGAAACATCTAGGCAGTCTGGGCCAATGTACTTGGCTAGCTGCTTCTACAAGAACCCTTAAATTATGTCGAATTGTTTTCTGCCAAGTTATGATGTATTCGAGATCATGGTAAGTTGATAGGCGAGGCAAGGCGTCTGATTGCGCAGATCTGCCGAGACATTTTGCTTTGCAGCAAGTGCTTTTCTCTACATTGAATCGTTGAACAACCTGTTCGACATCCATTTCATTTCCTACAGAATCGGCAAAGCTACCACATGCAACTAGTAGCTCTCACTTCTGTCTGGTGAAATTGAAACTGAAAATTTATCGGCAAAGCTACCACATGCAACTAGTAGCTCTCACTTCTATCCGGTGAAATTAAAACTGAAAATTTGGAAAGACATATTTGGAACCAAAAAAATCCATCAGATTCGGATACAAGTTTGGGCACACTTAGTTGGTCATGCATTAGACCATAGAGACAGATTCATCCTCCACAATGGAGTTTAAGCTACATGCCCCTAAAGAACAGGAGAATAAAATGACAGGTGTCTGGCAGTTGGAACAACTAGCATCTGAACTCTTAACTGAAAATCAGCTTCACACCCTAACCTCCAAAACTGAATCATTTCAGCAAACGTTACATAAAAATAACATTAGAAAGAATATAAACAGCAATGGAAAAACCATTTGTAGTTTCATACCAGCATGCCTTCGACTTGTTTCGTTTAACTGTAATCAAGTTCTTGTGGTAAATGGCAGTTCCTCGAAATTAAAGATATGATACAAAGCTTACAAAATGAGATAGAATTTAAGAATGTCTGGACCTATATTTGGGATAATGGATTTGTCAGTTCAAACGAGCCTGTTTGATCTTGATAGGTCATATTCACTTGCCTAAGGTTTTCTACTGGACATAAAAGAGCTCCTGCATGCCGAAGCTTAAATTTTTTGCATGGTTATCAGTTATTGCTGCATGATCAATCATACAATTGTAATATTGTTAGACCTGAATTTTACCAATCTAGAATCTTCTGTGATTACATCGCACTATTCCCTGGATCAGTAGATAGTGCTCACAGATACATCACTGAATCATCTCGTACATCATATAAATCATACTATATATTAATATTACATATCAGAATTAAAATATTCCACATCGGATATAGTTTACATTAATATCCACCAGACCAAATATTTACATTACAAAAGCAGTAGCAGAAGTAGTGAACAAAAGACAAGTTCATAAATTACCACAGGCAAGCAACTGGAGGTAAATGTATACAACAGACATTATCCTGGCTAGGATATATATGTGTACACAATCTCCTTTTAGCTTACTTGACCCGGGACTAGGACCACTAGGAATTGCCCTAATTTCCTCCATCTTCATCTCCATCGTTTCTAGGAGCATCATCGTAAGCGTAGTGATTTGGTTCTCCTATTTCTAAGTGAATTGAGTGGGCGAGTTGGGACCCAGAATTGCCTTCTCACCAATGGCATCCTAACAAAGCGGAGACCTACACATTCGCCCATATAGGATTTCAAACGGTGCAGCATGAATGTTGACATGATAGTTATTATTGTAGGCAAACTCTATTAGTGCCAAGTGATCCTGACAACTCCCCTTCCATTACAAGACACAAGACCTAAGCATGTTCTCTAGTGTCTAGATAATGCACTCAGACTACCCATCTATCTGAGGGTAAAAGCATGCTAAACTATTGGGGGAGGGTCCCTGCATTACCTCAGGCCCATGACCACCCTAGAGCGATGGCACTCGTGGAAGGACCCCGGGCCAACCCTGAGCGAAGTACGCAAGGTTGACCCTACGAGGACCCTGGGCCAACCCCGAGCAAAGTACACGAGACTGACCCTAGGAGGACTCCAGGCCAACCCCAGACGAAGTACGCAAGACCGACCCTAGGAGGACCCTAGGCCAACGGGCGAAGTACGTAAGACTGACCCTAGAAGGAACCCAGGCCAACCTCGGGCGAACCCCAAGCGAAGTACATAAGGCCGACCCTAGGAGGATTTAACATGCTATTTTTCAAAGATTTATTTGCAGTTTTTAAAAATACAAATTTACTATTTAGAATTTTCTAAAATTAATTCAAGCTTTAAAATGAATTTTTATTAATTAAAAAGGATTTAATATGTCTAAAATAAATATTAATATTTGCAGAAAGTATTTTATTTGGATTCCTTGTGTCTCAAGAAATTTTCTAAAATTTTCTTAGATTTTTCTGGATTTATTTGCTATTTTCTTGAGCTCAAATGATTTTATCTGAATTTTTGAAAATATAAAACCCTAAAACCAATTGGGCCGAGCCCATCACTGTTCATCCGGCCCAGCCCGTACCCCTTCTCGCCTTGCCACACGTCGATAATCAGCTGCCACCACCTGCATCCGAGCCGTCCGCTCTGCCCGCCTCCGCTGTCGTCCGATCGCCACATGTCGGCCATCGTGACCCCTCGTCACTGTGCAACTGCACCGTCTGCCATCGAGCGCTCGATCTGTCGTCTGCCATGCATCACCCATCCAACCGTCTTAGCACTGTTCTTTATCTCCGGAGCGGACTCGGCCATCGTCCGTATTCGATTTGGTCCCGGTGTTCATGCCTAAGTTGGACTCCTCTGTCGTCGTCTCCGAGCTAGACACCTCAGTGTCTGTGCCTTTATAAACACGCCGCCCCTCGTGTTTCGCACACCACCGTTGAGCTTTGCGCTGTCGCCCTTGTCGAGTTTGTCGTTCGTGCCACGCGCAGTTGCCTCCACCGTCGCCGCTAAGTGAGTTGTCATCTTCCACATCATCGACCACTGCCTGTTGGCTTCTTCGCCGCCGTCTCCGTCGAGCGTCATTAGCCACAGCTCGTCACATCATCATAAGTCCCTACAGACCAAACGTCGTTCATCGTCTAGCTCCTGCCGCCGTGTTGCCCGACCGCTCCTCGGTCCGCGTGGTTGCCGCCGTTCACGCAACTATTCGCCCAACAAAGAGCCGCCTCGATCCGCGTAACGCTAATGTTAGCAGGCTGACATCACCCAGAACCCATGCTCGTATGTCAGTTCAGATTCTCCATAGACCTAATCCTTGTGAGCCGCGCCACCGTCAAGCAGGACCCACTTGTCTGTAAGTACTGTTCTGTGAACCTACGAGCCAACCGTGCCAAGTTAGCTGCCACGTAAATTGACACATCAACCCTAATCCTATGTAGCTGTCACATGTTGTCCACATGTATGCCACATTAGCTAGCCGAGCCTACCCAGGTGCCATGTCAGCTGCCATATGTCACGCCATGTCACCCACCACCTTAGCCCTAGTGCCATGTGTCACCACCACGTCAGCCCTAGCTACGTTGTCAGCCAACCCACCACATGCACACTGTTCCATGAGCCAGGTTCACCGTAAACTAACTATTTCATGCATCGAGGCCACAACACAGTAGAATTTCTGAATTTTTAGTATTTTCTTTAGGATCAATTTTTTAAGAGCATGTTCTCCTCTGTCCTAGCTCCGATTGACTAGATTCTTTGTCCTAAATTCATCTAAAATTGAGCTCTACTTTTTTGTTCTAGTTTTGAAGTTTTTGAAGTTCATTTAAATTTTTTATTTTATTTTTGCTTTATTTTTGTTTTCTCTCTCGTTAGATCGTGTATTCGAAGAAGCTAAAGCAAGATTTGAAGATCAAGAGCAATTAACTAAGTAAGGCCAAAGCTAGTCGTCTCCTTTGATAATGTTGAACCTAGTTTTTAAATCTATTTATTTATTATTTTATTTTAAATTATCATACATTGCTATTGTATTACAAACTCTTGTATTTGGTAGTTATTGTCCAATTTGAATAATCCCTCACATGATAATTTGAATGCTATGTTAGCATTGTCATCATAGGATGAAAAATTATTTAGTAATGTAATACTAGCTGTGACAAGGGTTGTACTTTTATTATGCTTGGTCATGCTTATAGTCGTGTTGGGTTCGTCACCACATGTGGTTAATTAATTAATTTGACTTATGAGATATTAAATCATGGCTATAGCTGTAGTTGTAAAATTTGTGTGCCATGATATTGGTGTTGGTTATATAAAATTGATTTTCACTTGGGCGTGTGATCGTGCAGTAAAGGGGAGTGTGGATTTCACTTCGAGGGATGTGGATGTCTTACCTAGGTAATATCTAAGGACTTAACATTGTGCGCCACTGATTTGAGCCTTACCGTGCAACCACATGTCTAGTATGGGATAGATCTTGCTGATTAATTTATGATATTTCAATTTTAATTTGGTCAATGTGATGAATATGGTTGCTGATTTTCATGAGGCGCAAGAGGGGGCTCTCCGACTAGGTAGTAGCCTACTCGACCGTGAAAACTTAGCAGGTGAAATTAAGTTGAGGTTGAGCATTGTAAAATCTTTGTTGTGATTTTCTCTAACATGGAGATAATCACATCGTGTGGATAAAGTTGTGCAACCTTTGCATAGTATAAAATTATTTGAATAGTTGTGTCCCCGGTTATGGACAACGTCGGTGATTTCACACGAAAGGTAGATGTTTCATAAAATTTGGTTGGGTGAACTTTGAGAAGTGAATAGTTAGTTCACTAGTTTATTCAATTTAGTTCCTTTGGTTATTAATTTATTATTATTTTTTTAAAGTTTGCTTTCAATCTATTTATCATATTTACCTTCAATTACTATTTTCTGCAAAATAACCTTTCGGCTATCAATTGGTAAGCCTTGCATACTATATTGTATTTTTATTACAAATGATTTGCTGTGTACTAATGTATTAATAGCTTTATGCCTACTATTGCTTAGTTGAAGAAGAAGAACCATATTAGCAGGAGGTACCTGAAAGAGAATACCTTGATGACTTCGCGGATTAGGATTTCGCTCCCTGGTCGATTGCCTATGGATATTTCAAATGGCTACTACCTTTATTTTTATTTTCTGCTGCTAGTTTCTTAAGCCCTTTAGGTTATTATTTATAAGTTTGGCCATAAGGTTGTATGCGGATAACTTATGATATTTCAATCTTTTTTCTTTATTAATCATGTTTATAATCGATATTTTATCTATGATCACACTGTGTGCACTAGCGTGATCCTGGAGTAGTGTGGTATATACAAAGTGTCTGAATTTGCAGATTCGGGTCTCAACAGAGGACCCTTGGCCAACCCCAGCGAAGTATGCAAGACCGACCTTAGGAGGACTCCGGGCCACCCCCAGGTGAAGTACGCAAGGCCGATCCTAGAAGAACCCCAGGCCAACCCCGAGCAAACAACGTAAGACCAACCCTCGGAGGACCTTGGGCCAACCCTAGGTAAAGTACGCGAGACCGACCCTAAAGAGACCCTGGGACCAACCTCGAGCCAACCCTAGGGCCCCGGATGTGGCGGGGCCCACACGAAGCAAATGACTGAAATACCTCCGAAAGCACGCCAAACCGTAAGGGCAAAGTTGTAACTACATTGTCCTCCCCCTCTTCCCCTATAAATAGGACCCCTTGTAATGGGAGAGAGGAGGCTATTTTCGTAACCCTAGAACACTCATAGTGAATACACTTGTGGTTATGTACTTCTCCTTGAGTCCCTTCGCACCCGTGGCGGTCTTCATATCTGTCGAGACCCGAATATGCAAATTCGGACTCTCTGTGTAAACTGCACTAGTCCAGAATCACGCTAGTGCACACAGTCAAATATAGATATAATCATAACCATACACACGATAAAATAAAGAACGAAGGACTTTAAAACTAGTAGAGAAAATAAAACACGCTAGTGCACGCTAGTGTCGGAAGGGCTTTAAAATTAGCAGCGAAAATCTAAAATAAAGCGTAACGGCCAATCGACAAGCCCACAGGCTATCGAGTGGAGAACGAAGCCTAATCCGTGAAATCATCGAAGTACTCTCCTTCTGGAACCTCCTACTGATAATACTCCTCGTCCTCAACTGAGCAACATAGGCGTAAAGCCGTGAGTACATTGGTACTCAGTAAGTCGTTTGTAATAATGAATGCAATATAGTATGCAAGGCTTACCAAAGGAAGGCTGAAAGGTTAATTTGCATAAAAGACATTTCACAATAATTATGCTAAATAGGTTGAAAGCGAAAATTAAACGAAAACGGTAATAATAAATAATCAAAGGAATGAAATTAAGCCACTGTGAACATCTCTTTCACAAACTGAACCGACAGTGAACTACCTGTTCACTTCCAACATAAACCACCAAGTTTAAAAGACAACACTAACCCTTGTGTGAAATCACCGAGCAATGTCCATGACTGAGGACGCGGCTATTCGAATAGTTTTACACTCTGCAGAGATTGCACAACTGTACCCACGCGATGTGATTAGCCTCAATATCAGAAAATCACAACAAGGCCTTTACAAAGTTCAATCCCAACCTAATCCTGCCCGCTAGGGTTTCGCATCATACCCTCCTTGCGTCACATGGAAATCAGCAACCATATTCATCTCAGTGGCAAGATTAAGTTGAAACCTCCCAAATTAGTCAGTCAAGTCTATCCCATACTAGACATATGGTTTGCACGATAAAGCTCAGATCAATGGCGCACAAAGTTAAGTCCTTAATTCTACCTGGGCGAGGCTACCACATCCCTCGAAGTGAACCTGCACTTCCTCCTTTACTGCACGATCACTCGCCCGAGTGCAAACTAAGTTTGTATAACCAAGCCAATGACACACAAATGTCATGGCACAAATTTTTAATAGACGTGGCACCAACCACAGTTCCATATATTATTAAGTCAAATTAATAATTCACATACGATGATAAACCCGATTGTAAATTAAGTATGGCTAAGCAATTCTATCGTACCAACCCATGTGACAGTTAGCATAACATCACTAATTCAATTTCCAACCTAAGGTGACAATGGCATCATAGCAAAGCAAATTATCAAGGCGGGGAATCATACAATTTGGGATAATAACTACCAGTACAAGGGTTTGTATTGAAATAGCAATGCAATGTAATTTAAAGCAAAATAAATAAATAATAGATTGCAAACTAGGTTCAACATGATCAAAGGACATGACTTGCCTTGGTTATGCTCAACGAGATACTCTTGGTCTTTGGGCGTAGATCCTGCTCCTCCGGAATCCGAATCTAACGAGAGAGAAAACGACCAAAACAAGAAAACACATAAAATGATAAGCAAATGAACTCGAAAAATCATGAAACTAGAAACAAAAGCTAGAGCTCGATTTTAGACGAATTTAGAAAAAAGAACGGGGTCAATCGGAGCTAGGACGGAAAAGAACGGGCTATCGAAAAAAATAACCTAAAGAAAAATATAGAAAATCAGAAAAGTCACTGTGCTGTGAACCCGGTCCACGAAAGAACTGGTCTACAGTGAACCCGGTGCACGGAATAGTATGCTAGGGCTGACGTGGCAAGAGCTGGTGCTGACACGTGTCACGATGACGTGGCGGATGATGTGGCGACACGTGGCACCAGGGGGCGGGATCGGCTGATGTGGCGCTGACGTGGCATGGCCACGTGGTATGCCACGTAGGCTAGGGCTGACGTGGCTTCCTTGTGGCAGGGTTGACGTGGCTCGGTTGGGTGCGGCGGCGGCGCTCGGGATCAGACGGCGAGGATGCGAGTACGTGGCGAGATATGGATCGTCGATCCAGATCTGAGGCGATGGCGGGGATCGAGCGGTCGAACCGTCAGATTGGCGACGCGTGGCGGGCGCGGCGTGCGAAGCGTCGTGGTGCGGTGCGATGCGGGCGCGCGTACCAAGGCACGGGCGCGTCCGGCGTAGGTGCGGTGCGGGGACCGAGGGGCGGAGAGGGGCGACGCGACCGGGCGAGGGCGACGGGTGAAGTCCGGTGAGGTGCGGGTGCGGGGCTTCAGCGGTCGAGAACGAAGGGAGGCGACGGTTGGCTTACCGGCGGCGGGGTTCAGGGCGGCGTGCTCTCCGGCGAGACGGGAAGGACATGGGGCAACGTTCACCGGCGGGAGGAGGGTGCGGTCGGCTCACGGCGGCGAGGATGGGTTCCGATGCTGGCGACGGAGGCGACGGCGGCGAGAGGATGCACGGGAGATGGCGGGGCACGATGGAGACGACGAGGGCGGCGGCGACCACAGGAACCGAGGGCGACGGGACGGCGCTAGGGTTGGAGGCGGCGGCGGGGCGCAAGAACCAAGGGTGGCAACGGTTTATATGGCACGCACGCCGAGGAGTCATCTTTGGAGACGGGCGAGTGGCGCATCGGACGGCTAGGAGCGGGTGGAGCGTGGGCGGATGCGAGCACTAGGGCTAGCGGCTGGGTGCGCAACGCAGACGGCGCGGATGTCGCCATGTGGCACAAGGGTGGATCGGGCGGCGGGCGCGGTGGTGCGGCAGCGGGCCGAGGGAGGGGAGGTGGGCCGGGAGGCGTGCGCGACGCGGTATGGTTGGGAGCCGACGCGTGGCCGCGAGAGACGCCCTGGGGCGGTGGGCCAAGTGAATGGGCCGAGGGAGGGGTTTTTGGATTTTCCCGAATTTCCTTTTTAAATAAATCTAGATAAAATCGAAAGGCTCCAGAAAAATAGCAAATAAATCCCAGAAATTCACCAAAAATACCAGAAAATTCCTTGAGACTTGAGGAATCCAAATAAAATATTTTCAACTTATGTTAATATTTATTTTAATCAGATTAAATCATTTTAAATTCTAAAAATTCATTTGAAGCTTGATTAATTCCCAGAAAATCTAGAAAATTTATTTTTAAATTTCAGGCTTTAAAAATTATAGAAAAACAGTATGTTACAATATCCGCCTAGGGGTGCTTATAAGTTTAATGTCTAGACTTATACTGGAGATAGTTGGCGCTATCCATAGGGATTTGAGCGAGAAGACATGTCACTTTGGGAGATGAACGCATGGAAGGTCGCTGGGCGAGTCCGCGTGTAGGTGCTTCAGACCAACCCCAGGCTCTGTTCGCGTGGAGATGCCCCAAACCTCGCCCCTACGACCCTCACTCTTTCGTCCCAGACCATCCCAGAGGCCTTGTCTCTCACTACCCTGAACCGCCCAGGACACTCCGCCTTAGGTCTCCTAGCCCCTGGCCACCCCAGGCCCCAAGGCGAGTTCGTGCACCCCCCGAAGGTGCATGTCCCTTCATGGGAATGCTTTGAGTCCCGAGTGTCATCAGTGTGGCACGGACCAGGTCCGTCGGTGGCATGAATTTCAAGCACCGATGCTACCCACGGGTCACCTAGGTTACTATTTATGGCCACTATTTTGTGGATTGAATGCGTAATGCGTTATGAACCAAGCACCGTAATGTGTTATGAACCAAGCACCCATGTGGACCGGGAGGGCTAGATGGACCTAGCCCACGGTGGACCGCCCCAGCCTATACAAATGCCTCTATGGTGGACTCACCCAACTGGCACCTTCCACCTTCTAGCCTCTCTAGGAGAACTCAAGCACCCTTCGATAGCTTAGTTTGAGCCTCCTCTGGTAGCCCGCTCGAGCGCCCCTCACGGGCGAACCCAAGGTCCCCTAGGTCTGCCCAGACCCCCCACTTTGGCACCCTAGGCCTCCTGGTGGTTGCTTTGCTTCGGTCGGCCTCGGGGCATCACGCACCTCGTTGCATCCCGCCCCATCGTGGCTCAACTCTGATAGCCCGTAGCTCCGAGTCCTGGCCTCCACATGTTGTCTTTGTTCCGTGGTCTCGGCCTCTGGATCGAGGCTCCAAGTGTCCTAGACCTGATTTGGAGTAGTTCCAAGGCGTCCCAGACTTCCTTGGACACAGCACGATCCCGAGGCCCGGCCCCCTCAGGCACAGCCCCTAGGCGTCCCGAGCCCCCTCCGATGGGGCAGCTTTGAGGCATCCTGGGCCTCCCCTGATGGTGCAATTCAAAGGAGTCCTGGACTCCCCCAAGGCCAAGCCCTCCCTTGTTCGGGTGCCCCTGGGGCCAAGTCCCCCTTCGCTCGGAATTACGGTCGAAGAGAAGCTCACGGGGGGACCCAGAGGTCGATGGTGTGGGGAACCCTAGGTGGAGACGATTGGGGGGTCCTATGAGGACCCGAGGGCGTGGTGTCCTAGAGCGGGCATCTGAACGGTTGTCAAAATGGCCCAAGACTCGAGGCAGCCCAAAGCGGTGAAGTGATCCTAGAGGATCGGGACCCTTAAGCCGAAGCGACCCCAGGCGATCTGGAGCCCTAGGTGGCCCAGGGGAGTGGCAGATAGAGACTTGGTGTGCTTGGGGGAGCGTCGGTGTGGAGCCCGAGGGGGCCAAGGGAGCGATGGATCAGAGCCCCAGGGTGGCCCTGGGGAGCGGCAGTGTGGGACCCCCAAGGGGTTGGGTGAGTGGCGATGTGGTGACCCAGGGAGAGAGATCGCCCGGATGACATGTCCCCGAGGTCAAGGCGCCAGGGGAGCGCCTAAGGGCGGGGGAGCCAAACCGACCGGGGGGAGCTCGGAATGGAGATCCAGGAGTGGAGAGATTCAGAATGGGAGAGAAAGGGAGAAGTGGGAAGGGGGTATTTATAGACCTAGGATGGTCCATGGCGGACCGAGTCCACTTAGAGTTCCCGGGGAGGTGTGATACACCCTGGATCGGGACTACTCGATTGCCTCCCAAAGACGATAGTAGCGCGAGGTTGCCTCATATTACACGTGGCCCCTAAGGCTAGGACACACCGAGACAGGGCCGATCCCCACTCATGGACCGCACTGCATGATCGGGCAACGTCTTCTCATAGGCCTTCTCCGTAGTCAAACCGTGCTCATTCCCACACGTCCTCCTCGACGAGCCAGATGGCCTCAGCGTGGTTCACTTTAGTCTCGATGGCTTTGGCCTGGACTAAACTTCACTATGCCTCAATGGCGTCTCCTCAACTAGGGGCTCCCCCTAGTTCGATGGACTTACCACGGTGAGCTCTAACACGCCTCGATGGCCTAGCCTCGGTGTGGTTCACTTCGGTCTCAAATGGCTTTGGCCTCGGTCGAACTTCGCTCCCCCTCGATGGTGTCTTCTCGACTAGGGGCTCCCACTAGTTTGATGGACTTACCTCAGCGAGCTCTAACACGCCTCAATAGCCTAGCCTCGGCATGGTTCACTTCGGCCTCGATGGCTTTGGCCTTGGCCGAACATCGCTTCGACTCGATGGCGTCTCCCCAACTAGGGGCTCCCCCTTGTTCAACAGACTTAACTCGATGAGCTCTAGCACGTCTTGATGGCCTAGCCTCGGTGTGGTTCACTTCGGCCTCGATGGCTTTGGCCTCAGCCGAACATCGCTCCGCCTCGATGGTATCTCCTTGACTAGGGGCTCCCCTTAGTTTGATGGGCTTACCTCGACGAGCTCTAACACGCCTCGATGGCCTAGCCTCGGCGTGGTTCACTTCGACCTCGATGGCTTTAGCCTCGGTTGAACTTCTATCCACCTCGATGACGTCTCCTCGACTAGGGGCTCCCCCTAGTTCGATGGACTTATCTCAACAAGTTCTAACATGCCTCAATGGCCTAGTCTCGACGTGGTTCACATAGGCCTCGATGGCTTTGGCCTCGGCCGAACTTCACTCTGCCTCGATGGTGTCTCCTTGACTAGGGGCTTCACCATAGTTCGATG
Source organism: Melocanna baccifera (assembly GCA_036346265.1). Lineage (NCBI taxonomy): Eukaryota > Viridiplantae > Streptophyta > Magnoliopsida > Poales > Poaceae > Melocanna > Melocanna baccifera. The sequence continues at coordinate 16,557,851 of CM070704.1, read as the reverse complement.
GACTTACCTCAGCTCTAGCACGTCTCAATGCCCTAGTCTCGACATGGTTCACTTTGGCCTCAATGGCTTTGGCCTTGTCCAAACTTCGCTCTACCTCGATGGCGTCTCCTTGACAAGGCCCCCCTAGTTTGACGGACTTACCTCGATGAGCTCTAACATGCCTCGATGGCTTAGCCTCAGTGTGATTCACTTCAGCCTTGATGGCTTTGGTCTCAGCCAAATTTTGCTCCACCTAGATGGCTTCTCCTCGACTAGGGGCTCCCTCTAGTTCGACAGACTTACCTCGGTGAGCTCTAACATGCCTCGATGGCCTAGCCTCGGCATGGTTCATTTCGGCCTCGATGGCTTTAGCCTTGGCTGAACTTCGCTCCGCCTCGATGGAGTCTTCTTGACTAGGGACTCCCCTAGGTCGACGAACTTACCTCGATGAGCTCTAACATGCCTCGATGGCCTAGCATCGGCGTGGTTCATTTTGGCCTCGATGGCTTTGGCCTCTGAAGAACTTCACTCCCTCCCCTCTGGGGTTGAGTCAATGCATCATCGTCCCCTCTGGGGTCGAGTTGACACAACATCCTCTCTGGTGGGGTCAAGTCAACGCTCATCATCCTCCCCTATGGGGTCGAGTTGATGCTCATTATCCTCCCCTCCAGGGTCGACTCGACGCTGATCATCCTCCCCTCCATGGTCAAGTCAATGCTAATCATCCTTACCTCCAGGTTCAAGTCGACGTTCATCCTCCCCTCCGGGGTTGAGCTACATCTCCCCTCCGGGATCAAGTTAATTCTCCCCTAAGGGGTCGAGCTAGATCTCCCCTCCAGGGTCGATATACATCTCCCCTCCGGGGTCAATCTAATTGTTTCCCACTAGGTTGAGATACATCTCCTCTACAGGGTTGACCTAATTCTCCTCTCTAGGGTTGAGCTACATGTCCCGTCTAGGGTCGAGCTAATTCTCCCTTCTAGGGTCGAGCTATATCTCCCCTCTGAGGTCTAGCTAATTCTCCTCTTCGGGGTTGAGCTACATCTCCCCTCCGAGGTTGAGCTAATCATCCCCTCCAGGGTCGAGCTAATCCTCCCCTCCGAGATCGAGCTAATCCTCCCCTCCAAGGTTGAGCTACATCTCCCCTCCGGGGTCGAGCTAATCGTCCCCTCTGGGATCAAGCTAATCCTCCCCTCCAGGGTCGAGCTACATCTCCCCTCTAGGGTCGAGCTAATTCTCCCCTCCGGGGTCAAGCTACATCTCCCCTCTGGGGTCGAGTCGCCGACATTCTGCCAAGCGAAGTGCCGCTCATGACATTCGTCCCAATCGCCATGTTCTTTCCGATGGGAGATGGCAACGTTCTTGCCTCCCCAACCGAAGTGCCTCTCGCTACCAGTGGGATTGTTGACCCGAGGCAGCGTGTCGACCCTTTTGCAAGTTGGTGCACCGACCTGGACGGGTGGTTGATGACCACCCGGATCAATGAGGGGCTACTGTTGGGGAGGGTACTTGCATTACCTTGGGCCCACAACCACCCTAGAGTGATGGCACCTGTGGGTGGACCCCGGGCCAACCAGGGTAAAGTATGCGAGGCAAACCCTAGGAGGACCCCAGGCCAACTCCAAGCGAAGTACGCAAGACCGACCCTAGGAGGACCCTAGGCCAACCCCAGCGAACTATGCAAGACCGACCCTAGGAGGACCCCGGACCAATCCCAAGCGAAGTACGCAAGACTGACCCTAAGAGGACCCCGATCCAACCCTGGGTGAAGTATGCAAGGCCGACCCTAGGAAGACCCTGGGCCAACCCCGGGCGAATTACGCAATTGGGACCCTGTGAGGACCCCAGGCCAACCCCAGGTGAAGTACGTAAGGCTGACCCCGGGCCTACCCCAGGCAAGCTATGCAAGACATAGAAGGACCCTGGGCAAAGTATGTGAGACAGACCCTAGGAGGACCCTAGGCCAACCCCGAGCGAAGAACGTAAGACCAACCTTAGGTGGGCCCAGGCCAACTCTAGGCAAAGTACACAAGGCCGACCCTAGGAGGACCCTAGGCCAACCCCAGGCGAACTACGTAAGGCTGACCCTAGGTGGACCCCAGGCCAACCCTAGGAAAACTATGCAAGACCTATGAGGACCCTAGGCCAACCCCGGGCAAAGTACGCAAAACCTAAGGGGACCCTGGGACCAACCTTGGGCCAGCCCTGGGGTCTCGAATGTGGTAGGGACCGCGCAGAGCAAATGACTGAAATACCTCTGGAAGCATGCCAAACCCTAAGGGCAAAGTTGCAACTACACTGTCCTCCCATCTCACCCTATAAATAGGAGCCCTTGTAATGGGAGAGGGGAGGCAATTTTGTTAACTCTAGAACACTCATATTGAATATACTTGTAGTTGTGTGCTTCTCCTTGAGTCCCTTCGCACCCGTGGTGGTCTTCGTATCTGCCCGGGGGTGTTTATAAATTTACTGTCCGAATTTGTATCGATGATAGAAATAATGGTCTTAGGCACACCGTGTAACCACACTATCTCCCGCACATGAATAGGAGCCAAATCATATGATCAACCGAAAATTTCATGTTCCAAAATTTCTATGCTCAATTTACATAATGTGGAATTGATTACTCATAAGAAAGTTCTTACTAGAATATATCCTAATGATTCTTTGTGCTATATTATGCTTGATAATCCTATAGAGCTATTTAGTGTGATTAATAATGTTACTAAAACTTCATGTTCAAAATCACTAGTTAGTACCTATACCTACACATATAAATTCAATTTGATTGGAAATTATGGTGTAGATGATAAATTTTATGTTAACAGAATTTGCCTTATATGTGATAAGCTTGCTAAATTAAAATTAAATGTTGTGGATAAACAATCTATTCTGTAATGCTATGATCACAATGTGATGAATTTCAACGATAGTACACACTGTTAAGAAAGATTTCATAAGTTTACTTGTTGGATCTTTGATGTACATTCAAGCAGAAATACTCAGAGTAACGTAGTTGAAGCATAGAAAGCACTCAAAATTTTCTTCCCTATATCTGAGCAACTAAATTTGATTTTGCCCATTAATTATCTATCCATGTCCTTAGAAAAGCCGAGGTCGACTTTCGTTTATGGGAGGGAGAATGATGTGAAAGACAATATTACAACGCATACACCTTTTAGTCGCCGCTATAATCATTGGTTTGTAAAATAATGAGAATGACATAATAATTGATTCTTACATATACCATGCATATATGTTGTTCTTTTCGCTTACTACACCTTCAGATGTTAATGATATGATGAGCCCAAGAAGTGTTGATGATAAGTATATATACCATGCATACACATTGTATTATGTGTTTAGTACAATTTCATATAATCAAAAGCCGAGGACGGCTTTTTTTGAAGAAGAGGAGGATGATGTAGATACAGACATGCGTACTACTTTTCACTATACAAGAGGGATTGCATCAACGCTACGCGCTTATGATTGGGGCCCACTAAAAGGGAGCCAACCAACATGCCATGACCACCTTTGAGAATAAATCTACTATTATTCGTGCTTGAGTTTCGTGAGAACTTAGAGAGTTTCTTCCATCAAGATCGTTCAGCCTTTCCGCTGGGAATTGGGTGCACGATAGATCTTCGCTTGGCGGTCGGCGAAATCGACGCGAGTGTTCGTCCCTTGCACTGGCATTGGAGGGTCACTACGATTTATCAAGACTCCCGCTAGTATGTATCCTACGTCGAGAAGATCGGGCGACCCCGTATCATCTTGGTATCAGAGCGTAGTTTACTCGGTAAGATCTTATCCCTTTACTTTTCAGTTTATTACTTCCTGTCCTATAGTCTATACAACCGAAAATTGCCTCACAAAAAAAATCCAAATTGTAGTTTCGAATATGTTATTTTTGTGAGTTTTATTAAGTCTTCATCCATTAGAAATTTTGTTTACATGTTGATCATCGTGTTTTTTGCGTAGCTTAATCTTTGCATATTAATTTTATTGAAAACTCGATAGTTGATCTTTCAATTAGCATCCAAAAAAAAGATTCAATTCATCGTTTGAATTCTTGATCTGGCTGTCTACATAAGATCTTTGTGCATCGTAAAGAATACCATATCCGAACATATATGGGTTTCCTTTTTGTTCTTATTTGATTCGGCCGCAAGAAACCCTAACCATCACGAAGTTGCACACCACAAAGAATCCTAGTCGGATACGTTTGGACTGTCCGAAATTTTTTGTGGTTTGAATTCTGAGACCTCTGTTAAGGTTTTCACTTAAATCTTTTGACCCTTGATACTAGTCTTTGATAATTGCATATAGGGCTACTCTTATATTAATTATTTTGACTGAATATTACCAATTGTCTGTGCATGACTCATTCAGCTGACACAAAAAAAATTAAAAGTTTATACCCCTTGCATTTTTCAAAAAAAAAGTTTGTGACTCATATATCTCATTAGACTCAGAACAAGAATTTGAATCTTTTAAGTCACTAGCAGGGTAACAAAAAAGAGCAAAAAAAAGAGAAAAAATGGTGAAAAAAGGCCGAACTTGGGTGAGTATTTTATGATATAAATTCAGTTGTAGTATTTAATTTCTTAAGCAATCTTGTGCCCTTATGTTCATAATATTGCAATTGGCTAGCGTCTCTCCTAATACTTGATGCAAAATGAGCTAATATTTTTCGATTGTTTCTTTTAGTTCATTCCTTTGTTTGCATTGAGTCACATTGATCATTGCGTGTGCGTTCATACACTTCACTTATATCTTTTGGATCAGCACATAGGCAAGAGTTTTCTAGCTTGGATTATTACTTAATTCAACAACATCGTGAAATTTAGATTGTGTAGAATAAACACTTCCTAACCAAGCTCCACTAAATATCTTTTGCTGTGCAATTGTGAGTTACTTTTAAATCCGCTTAATCATCACTTGCTATTGTAGCCATCATCAAGTATAAGTTTCTTTTGGCCTCAATTAACTTCGGAAAGGTAAGAACTTTACTTGGTGAAGAAAAAGTGAGATAGAGTGAACTCCACATATCATATATATGTTGTGGTATTTGTGTGTTCTTTGTGCCACTAACCATGACAGGTGCAAAAGATAACTATGGTGATGTTTCTAACATCAGGCAATGAGAAGTGCAATGAAATAAGAATTTGCAATTGGCGGAGCCGCCATGGAGGGACAACTCAAGACACTTCATCCACAACAAGAAGAAGATAGTTTTGTTCCTTTCTATGGAAGTAATGATTCAAAAGAATATCTTGAGTGGGAATGGCGAATGGAGAAAGTATTTATATTTCAAAAGCTTTCCAAAAACCAAGAGGTGATACGTGCCACTAGAGAATTTGAAGATTATGCTTATAGTTGGTGGCATCAACGATTTGAAAACGAGTTCATTAAATCTTGATCAAATTTGAAGGCACTCATGAGGAGAGAAATTATGTCATCCTATTATGCGTAGAGATTGTTTCGCTATTTGGAGAGTATCACAAAAGGGAGTAATACTGTTCAAGAATATTATTTTGAGCTACAAGATGCAATATGTCGTGCCGGTGTCACCAGTGCATTAAAAGAGAATGCATACTTTAAATGAGGATTGAATTTGAAGATCGCCGCTACATTTTAACATAGATATTTTGGTAGTATACAAGATCTTGTGAATTATGCAATTCAAAAGGAGAAGAGACTTATGGAGAGAGATGTACACCACAGTTTCCTCCATGTCCATACCTTAGTTCTTCTACCCCTACTAGTGTGACATATGAAAAGATGACCGAGCATGTGACTTTTTCTTCTGTCAAGGAGACATACAGTGATATTCCAAAACTACATATAGCTCCTAAGATACACTACAACCTATATGAGGATAAAAGACACATAGCCAAATTGAATGAGAGTGATAAAAAAATGAGCTGTGTGATTCCACCATATGTAAGGTTGAGAGCATCCAAATTGAAAGTGTGAGAGACACCAAAAGAAAATAGAGAAGTAGAAGATAGACAAAGTGAGGATAAATCTGAAACTAACACATTATTATCTACTTTTAGTGTTGTTTCTCATATTGCGCAGGTTCACATTAAAGATGAATAATTGAATGTTCAATAAACAGCACATTTGAAGGCAAATGAGGAGGAGGTAACCACGGGAGGGGATGAAGTGCTTGCTGCCACGTGTGTATATCCTCATAATTTTAAACCCCTAACACTTACACCATTTAAGGAGGATGACAAAGGTAACAATAGTGGTGCTTAATTTAATTATGTAAAGGTGAATAATTATGAGAACTCATATGATCAACCGAAAATTCTATTTTCCAAAATTTCTGTACTCAATTTATATAATGTGGAATTGATTACTCATAAAGAAGTACTTACTAGAATATCTCCTAATGATTCTTTGTGCTATATCATGTTTAATGATCCTAGAGAGCTATCTAGTGTGATTAATAATGTTGCTGAAACTTCATGTTCAAAATCACTAGTTAGTACCTATACCTACACATATAAATTTAATTTGATTGGAGATTATAATGTAGATGATAAATTTTATGTTTACAGAATTTGCCTTACATGTGATAAGCTTGCTGAATTGAAATTACATATTATGGATAAACAATCTATTCTACCATACTATGATCACAATGAGATGAATTTCAACGATAGTATACACTATTTAGAAAGATTTCATAAGTCTACTTATTGGATCTCCAATTATACAAAAATACTCAGAGTAGCGCAGTTAAAGCATGAAAAGCACTCAAAATTTTCTTCCCTATATCTGTGCAACTAAATTTGATTTTGTCTATTAATTATCTATCATGTCCTTAGAAAAGTCGAGGTCGACTTTCCTTTATGAGAGGGAGAATGATGTGAAAGACAATATTACAACGCATACATCTTTTAGTCGCTGCTATAATCATTGGTTTGTGCAAAATAATGAGAATGATACAATAATTAATTCTTACATATACCATGCATATGTGTTGTTCTTTTCGCTTACTACACCTTCAGATGTTAATGATATGATAAGTCCAAGAAGTGTTGATGACAAGTATATATACTATACATACACGTTGTATTATGTGTTTAGTACAATTTCAAATAATCAAAAGCTGAGGACGACTTTTTTTGAAGAAGAGGCGCATGATGCGGATACAGACATGCATACAATATCTCTAGCCGGAAGGGCTTAAACAATGATAATAAATAATCAAAGGAATAAACACAGTTAAACATAGATATAATCACAACCATACACACGATATAATAAAGGTAAAGCTCAAAGATATCAATAAAATATCAAATGTACGACCTTATGGCCAAGCTTACAATATCTCTAGCCGGAAGGGCTTAAACAAAATAGCAGCGAAAATCCAAAATAAAGCGTAGCGGCCAAACGACAAGCCTACAGGCTATCGAGTGGAGAACGAAGCCTAATCCGTGAAGTCGTCGTAGTACTCTCCTTCTGGAACCTCCTGCTGATAGTACTCCTCTCCCTCAACTGAGCAACATAGGCGTAAAGCTGTGAGCACATTGGTACTCAGCAAGTCGTTTGTAACAAATGAATGCAATATAATATGCAAGGCTTACCAATGGAAGGCTGAAAGGTTAATTTGTATAAAAGGCATTTCAATGTAAACATAATAAATAAATTGAAAGCGAAAGTTAAAGGAAAACAATGATAATAAATAATCAAAGGAATAAACAAGAATTAATTGTGAACACCAATTCACAAGCTAAACCAATAGTGAATTACCTGTCCACTACCAATATAAACCACCAAGTTATAAATGAAAACACTACCTTTCGTGTGAAATCACCGAGCATTGTCCATGACCGAGGACGCGGCTATTCGAATAGTTTTACACTCTGCAGTGATTAACCTCGATCTCAGGAAATCACAACAAGGCCTTTACAATGCTCTACCTCAACCCAATCCTGCCCGCTAGGGTTTCGCATCACACCCCCCCTTGCGTCACATGGAAATCAGCAACCATGTTCATCACAATGGTAGAATTGAATTGAAATATTACAAATTAGTCAGCCAGGTCTATCCCATACTAGACATGTTGTTTGCACGATTAAGCTCAGATCAATGGCGCACAAAGTTAAGTCCTTAACATTACCCGGGCGAGGCTACCACATCCCCGAAGTGCAACTGCACCTTCCTCTTTACTGCATGATCACTCGCCCGAGTGCAAAACCAATCTATATAACCAAGCCAACGTCATACTAATGACGTGGCACAAATTTTAATAAATGTGGCACCAACCACAGTTTCATATGTCATTAAGTCAAATTAATAATTAACATGTGATGTTGAGACTGAACGTAAAGTATAAGCCAGCTAAGCAGTCTAATCGTACCAACCCATGTGATAAATAATCTAGCATCACTAGTAAATTTCCCCAACCTATCGAGACAACGGCATCATGGCATTCCAAAATATCAAGGAGGGATAAACTCAATTGGGACGATAACTACCAGTTACAACGGTTGAATAAAAATAGCGATGCATTGTAATTTAAAACAAAATAAATAAATAGTAGATTGCAAACTGGGTTCAACATGATCAAAGGACACGACTTGCCTTGGCTATGCTCAGCGGGGTACTCCTGGTCTTCGGGCGCGAAACCTGCTCCTCCGGAATCCGAATCTAGCGAGAGGGAAAACGACCGAAACCAAAGAAACACATAAAATGATAAGCAAATGAACTCCAAAATTCATGAAACCAGAACCAACATCTAGAGCTCGATTTTAAATGAATTTAGAAAAAAGAACGGGGTCAATCGGAGCTAGGACGGAGGAGAACAGGCTCTCGAAAAATTTAAACCTAAATTTAATCGGGAAATTCAAAAATTACACTGTGCTGTGAACCCGGTCCACGAAATTACCGATCCATCGTGAACCCGGCTCACCGAATAGTGCACGCGGGGAGGGGCTGCTGACGCAGCGGGCTAGGGCTGACGTGGCAGCTGCTCGTGCCGCCACGTGGCACGTGCTGACGTGGCGTGCTGACGTGGCTGCCACGTGGCTCGGGGGTCGGCTCGGGGCTGACGTGGCGCTGACGTGGCATGCCACGTGTCGTGCCGCGTGGACTAGGGCTGACGTGGCACGCGCTGGTGCTGCCACGTGGCTAGGCTGAGCTGGTGGCTCGGTCGCGGGCGGCGACGGCGGGGACGCTGACGCGTGGCTGCATCCGAGCCGCCGCCGATCCGATGAGTGGCTCGGATGGGCGGCGCGGAGGCGGAGTCGGCCGATGGCGACGCGCGTCCCGGCCGCCGACGAGGCGTCACGCGCGCGCGAGCGAAGCGCGCGCGCGCGCGCGCGCGCGCGCGACCGGCGGAGCGGGCGCGACGCGCGCGCGACCGAGGAGCGGCGCGACGCGCAGGCCGGGCGCGGGACCGAGGGGCGGAGCGGGCGACGGAGACGGCGGAGGAACTCACCGGCGGCGACGAAAACGTTCTGCGACGACGCGAAAACCCGGCGGCGACGACACACGCGAGGAGAAGGAGCAAGAGGGAAGACACGAAGGGCGAGAAGGCTCCCCAGGGAGATATTTTTATACGTCGCAGAGGGAGAAACGGCCGCACGAGCTCGCCGGAGTAAACGCGGATGTTTCCCTCTCCAACCGGCAGAAACGGCAACAACTCGAGGGGAAACGACTGCTAATGAATGCGCACGACGAGCGGGTGCTCCGGGGCCATTAATGTCGGACCGAAACGGCCGGAAGAAGCGGAAACGGAAGCTCGGGGCGACGTGCGTTAATGGCGACGGCGCGCGGAGGAAGAAACGGCGAGGACGACGGCCTGACAGGTGGGGCCCACCTATCGGCGAGAGGGAGAGAGAGACGAGCGGCGGATGGGCGACGGGTGGCAAAGAGAGAGATTGGTGCCGTCGGATGATGAGCGAAGGGGTAAGTGACGGGTAACGGCCGGGATTAGCGCGAATGGGGGCGGATGGCCCGGATGGGTGACACGTGTCGCCCGAGGAGGATTTAAGAATTAAATTCTTTTAAAGATTTCAAAAAATCTTAGGAGGCTTTAAAATACTCAGAAAAATACCAAATAAATTTTAAAAATTCCAGAAAAATTCACAGAAATTCCTGGAGAGGTTTTAGATTTAAGAAAAATATTTTCAACTTATATTGGTATTAGTTTTTAGTTTTAAACATAAACTTTTAACTCTGGAAAATCCAAATAATTTGAATTAATTAATTTAAAATTATTCTTCCAAATAAAAGCAAAATTTGGGATGTTACATCCTCTGACTTAATTTACTTATTACTTATTTTTAAAGTTTGCTTTCAATCTATTTATTCTATTTACTCTAAATTATTGTTTTTTGCAATATAACCACTCATTCATCATTTGGTAAGTCATGCATCATTATATATAATATATCATGTTACAAATGGCTTGATGAGTATTCTATGTACTCACAGTTATATCCTTTACTTCTCAATTATTGATGGAGAATCATTTCAGCCAGAGGTAATAGAGGAGTACTGTGACGTCTTCATGGATTAGAACTTTACTCCCCAGTCGATTGCCTGTGGGCATGTCGAATGACTGCTGTGTTTACCTTTATTTTCCACTGCTAGATTTTGCTAAGCCCTTTAGGGTATTATTGTAAGATTGACCATAAGGTCGTTGCTATGATAATTAATAATATTTGAGTCTTTCATAGTTATTCGTGATCATGATTGATATTTCATCTATGTTTTCACTGTGTGCACTAGTATGATCCTAGACTAGTGTAGAATACATAGATGAGTCCAGATTTGCAGATCCTGGTCTCGACAGTAGAAGACACCAAACTCGTAACAACTTCATCTACAACAAATAGAGTAAGCACAAATAACTATGCTCTGTGAGCCGACACACAAAATGTAATATTATAGATGCATGGCTTATCAAGGGGGAGCTCGAGTTATTTTATTTGCTAAAGGCATTTACTTGAAAGTTACAATAAATAGAAAATTTTTAAGACTTAGCATTTTAACTAAATCATATTTTTATTAAAGAGAGTAAAAGTGTGTAATATTAATAGCAGTGCAGGTTCTATCCACCTATTATATGGTTCCATTCACCATATGGTAGTTTTTATTACTTAGGTTACATCCACCCATTATAATCACTTGGTTACATCCACCCAGGACAATCCAAATTCAGGGTTACAACCACCCGACAAGTTTTCATCCCACCCACAAAGTTTTGATAGATGAGATTGAACACCAATGCGACGAGATGCTGCAGCACGGCATTATTTGGGCAAGTATGTCGGCTTTCTCTTCACCGGTTTTGCTTGTACGCAAGAAGGATGCTTCGTGGTATTTTTGTGTGGATTACTGGGCCCTTAATGATAAGACAATTAAGGATAATTTTTTTATTCCAATGGTGGACGAACTACTTGATGAACTTAAGCTCGCTTCTTCACCAAACTCGATTTGTGCAGTAGTTACCACCAAGTTTGTATGCACTCGAACGATATTGCTAAGACTGCTTTCTGCACTCACCACGGGAATTTCTAGTGATGGCATTTGGATTGACTAATGCTCCGGCCACTTTTCAAGCCGTCATGAATGATACTCTTAAAGCTTATATTCATCGCTTTGTTCTGGTTTTCTTAAAGGTATTTTGATCTATAGTTCTTCATGGGCTGAGCATCTTCACGATCGCGCTGTTTTTCAACTTCTACAGCACAACTTGTTCCTCAAGTGCTCAAAATGTCAATTTGGAGAGAATCCATAGCTTACCTAGGGCACGTTATCTTTGGTCAAGGCATGGCCATGGACCCTAGTAAGGTGGAGGCCATGGCAAATTGGCTGACACCAACCACACTCAAAGCTTTACGGGGTTTTCTCGGTTGGACCGGTTATTATCGTAAGTTTATCAAGGCTTACGAGGAGTTGGTTGCATCATTGACTAAATTGCTAAAGGAAGCATTCGCATGGTCGCTGGAAGCCAATGCCACATTTGCTTCTCTTAAAGCTACTTTAGCAACGAGACGGGTTCTACAGCTCCCAGACTTCCATAAGCTCTTCCTTGTGGATTGTGATGCTTCGGACTTAGGATTTGGTGTCGTGTTACACCAAGGGGGAGGACCAATTGCATTCTTTAGTCGCTCGGTGGCTCCACATCATCTCAAACTGGTAGCCTATGAGTGTGAGTTGATGGGGTTTGTCAAGGCCATCCGCCACTGGAGGCCGTATTTGTGGGGACGTACATTCATTGTGAGTACTGATCACTACAGTTTAAAGTATATATTGGACCAGCATCTCTCTAATATACCGCAGCACACAGTCACACAGCTATGTGGTAAGTAGAGTATGCAAGGGGCCAGCTAACCTTACTATGGATTTGGCGACGGTAGAAGACGGAGTCGGAGGTGAAGTTGGTGTGGTAGGACAGTAGCGCTTGGATGTAGATGGAGTAGCGGCTCTTGTGCCCCTGGAAGAACCACTCCCAGAGCGGCGCCGGCGGCAGTGGGCCACGCGTGAGGAACAAAAACACCACCTTGGGGACACGCCGGAACGGGTACCCGCGCACCCGCGGCGTGAAGGACGTGCTCCAGAGCAGCTCCTCGTCCATCATGGCATGCCGCACGCGAGCCGGGGGCCACGTCCACCGCTCCACCTCCTCCTCCGCGGCGGCGGAAGCCCCCATACACGGCTAGAACAGCACAGGAGCGGCCGCTACCAGCGTGTGCTGTGTACATGTCGAACGCCGATAGGTCCACGACGATCAGCAGGAACCCCAGAAACACCTTGAGCATCCTCGTCGGGAAAACCTTAGCCTGCCCCTGCATCGTCTAGCCGCCGCAGCATCCTTCACGTCCTCCATGGATGCCATCCGCGCCTGTATCGTGGGGGTGCGACTGGACACGAACAAATCTTCTCGCTAGGAGCAAACAAAATCTCCCAGATTTGAGGCCGGGTGCGGCATCTCCAGCCGTTTGAGGTGACAATCAGTGTTATACCTCTCTACGCTCCCCCTCAATCAACTCCCCTCTCTCTCTCTCTATGTGGGCAGAGGAGCAATATACATGAGAGAAGGGAGGGAGCAAAAGAAAAAACGTGGTGATGGCCACCATAAGGAACGCAGTGGCCAAGGAGGAGGGGGACCACACGATGCGCCGCCATAGGAGAGACAAGAGGGAGGTCGAGGTGGCGACGGTACCACGGGGGAGGTAGAGGAAGGAGCGGTGAGGGTGTTGCACGAGTAGTGGTGGAAGATCGGCGGGGATGAGCGCTTGCGGTGGCGAGAAGTGTAGGGGGTAAGGCGGCAAGTGCGGCTTATATGGGGCGGAGGAGCTTGCAATTTCTTGGTTCGATGCGATGGCGAGATGGACGTCCGAAGCACGAGACGCTGCTGTGCACGGCGATGAGGCTGTAGTGCGAGAGCAGAGGCAGAGCTGGTGCTGTTGGGGCAAGGATGGCATTGACGCAAGCAACGATATGGCTATACTGGCGGTGCTCGCACAGTCAGCGCGTGGATGACGGGAGCAGGCTTCTTTTCAGCTTCTCAAAACGGTTTTTGGTTTTTGCTACAGTACCTAACTTTCAAATAGAGTATTTTTTTTAAGATGGAGCCTACAAGTTAATTATAGTACACGTTAAAAATCTAACATCTATACCATCAAAAATCGCAAGCGAATATCTCTTTCTCCGTAATCTCACCCGCAAACAGCTAAAATTCAAAAATTTCAGTCAAAAATCAAAAACCACAGCCAAAAAGAATGGCCCATGCCGGCCCTAGGGGAAAAGAAAATAGAAGATGGGTTGAGCTTTTTCAGTTTTAGCCCAACTGGTATTAGGATTTTTTTTTTAGTTTTCTAGTTCTAATTTCGATTGAAATTTTTGTGCGGTGATTTTAAATTCAAATTCCGATTCAGCTTCATTTTGATAGGATATAAATTTTGAATTAGAGCTTTATTAAGTTCTTATTTCATTCAGTTGTTTGCTTCGAATTCAACACTCAACAAAGAACTCTAGAAAATTAGAATTACGCCGGGACACAATAAAAAGTTTTAAAAATTCCATATTTTTCATGCATTTGAATTGCACTATGATAATCAGGATGTTCAACTTTGCGCACAAAAATTAACAAATATTTTTACCTTACACCAAGGTTGAGCAATATTAGCTTCACTTAGCACCAGCCAAGGCAGTTTGGTACGCGTGTGTCGATGTGGCAGTTTGTCCACGTCAGATTGGACCCTAGACCCTTGGGAAGCGACGTCGAAACGGAGAAATAGCAAGCGGCGGCACGGCTGGTCCAGCAAGCTGCAGCAGGGAGAAAGGTCGTGCTACAGCATGCTTGTACGAACAATTAGTTGATTCCCTTGAAACTTGAAAGCATTGCCTACTCACTATGGTGCTGCCACCGGCAACAATGAAGACGATTAGACGACAAAGATAGATTACATAGGGTTGTCATCGACCCAAATGGTCATGAAGATCAATGCAAGCAAATTGGATAATTATGGGCATGTTTGTGTAAGAGCAATTGCATGTTTGATCACCCTGTTCATGTAGCCACGATTTACATCAAATCAGATGAGGCTAAAATAGCAGCGGAAATGAAGTGCAGGTAAACTAGCAGCTCACTATTATGCCCTTTGTTCCTTGTAGCTACTACCTCCAGTGTCTTACAAATATTCAGGTTGAACACATGAAAATGATATGAGTAATTTATATCGAAAAGTACTTTCAAATGTTATAATTTTATTGGATTTTATAAATATATTAAGATATAAATTAGTAATCAAAGTTGCATTTTGAAACTGTAGCAAAGCCCAAAACATCACTCTCTTACGATAGGAGGGAGAGCATACACTGCACCAAATGTCTTGCTATAGCGAAGTAGAATTGCTAAACAAGGAGGTGAGCAGGCGTACGAGCTAGAGCTGAAAGAGAACAAGTGACGGTGGAATACACACTCACTCAACAATCCAAAAATGTAACGTGCAAAGATTTTAAACAAGTGACAAGAGAAGTCAGACCTCAATGCAGCGAAGAACTATACTAGTCTCAAGTTCCAGAAAACAACTGTAACATCATTTTGCTTGATCAGCACCGTAGGTATGCCCCAGCATTCAGAAGTTAACACTGAAATCAAGTGACAGCAGGTCTGAAATTAGTCAGTCGCTAGAGTACTTCTTACATGCATTACCCTTCAAACGTTGAACAACAATATAAGTTCACGTTGCGTAACATTGCGATCACATCAGTTCTAGGGGAACATTAGTTACACAATTGATAGTCATACAAAATGTTTGGTTATCCTCATGGACAATATATTGGCAAGCAAGCATCATCAACAAGTGCAGTAGCATGCCAAAGTAAAGTGGTTGTTCAATTTTACACCACGGGCTAAAGAATCAAGTCACAAGATCACAGCAGCAAGGATAAAATCGGCACTTGACAGGCCGAAACGCAAGAGACACAAAAAGGCATTGCGAGCACACGGGTATCACACACACTTAATATAACAAGATAAAGGTGTTCACACGGTGCCTGAACATGCTGCCATTGTAGCTAAATTGACGTAGAAAAAAAATATACACCGACTAGGACTGACATCATATCTGACTTGATAATACTTGACAAAGGAAGTTGGCCATCTAAGACGCACCACACCTGTCAGGAATTCAGAGCACTCAAAACAACAGTTCAGATCCGTCGAACTACATATGGAAGATAATGTTACCTGTTCAACACTTCAACTAATACAGGCAGCACGCTAGCATATATTCTAACCAGGCAATCATCTTATGTAAAGAGCAACATTTCAGCTCCAACACCCATAGTGTTACATTTATTGTACAGAGTTTCATGATCAGTGATGGTAAGCTACTATTCTGATCTAGTATGAATGAACATGGCAATCGAAATTTCATAGTTGTACAAGTATGCACATTCCAAAGAGAGAGAATCACCGTTCAAAGAAGGAATCAACATAATATTCCATAGGTCCCATTTATATAACAGTTATGATCAATTATGGTAAGCTACTATTCTGATCAAGTATGAATGAACATGCCAATCGAAATTTCATAGTTGTATAAGTATGCGCATTCCAAAGAGAGATAACCACCGTTCAAAGATGGAATCAACATAATATTCCATAGGTCCTATCTATATAACAGTTGCAAACTTAATTTGTTAACAACCGAGGGATGGATCATGCAAAGAAAAATAACCAAGCAGGGCATCACAGAAACTAACTGGAATTGATTACTCCCACGTTCTAAGGCAAACTAGTACCTGTAGTTTAGAAGCTTGAGTAGGGATAAATGTGGTATGTCTCCAATTTTCCAAGCACCTTCCTGAACTGCATCGACCCGAGGTGGATCATGAAGACACCATCATCTGTCCGTAGAAAGATCACATTGCTCTCCTCAGCAAACCCCACTATCGATAGTGGCGAACACCCTAAGGGAAGAAATTTGTCCGATTGAACAGTTTTGCGCAGCACCCATTTCGCAGGACTGTCACAATCTGTCTCCCTTTCCCAGAATTGGATGGTAAGTTCAGCTAAAACGGCGAGACCGAGCCGGCCATCCTCTGCCGGCATGATCTGACACTTGATAGTGTCAAGATTTGCATCCAGTGGTGTCTCGATAAAGGTTAGGCTCTGCCTGTCCAAATCAAATTGAAGGATCCCGCCGTCAGCAAGAAACCAGTAAATGGCATTGCCTACAAGGGTGCTTGGCCTCAGTATTAACCAGAAAATGGCATTGCCTACAGATGAGAAAACCAGCGTCGAGACTGAATGGGCCCAAACACCAGATTCCGACGAGTAGACGGAGGCGAACGCTCTTCCCCAGTTATAATCGGTGAGTAGCGCGACCAGGAGGAACAAGCGGCGGTCGTCCGCAACAGGAACCACCGCCGCGGAAAGGAGCAGAAATCCCGGGTCCAGGGAGAAGGGTACGCGTCGGCGGTGGCCGGCCATGGGGTCGAACACCAGGAACTCGGCGTACGACTTGGTCCAGCCAAGGACAAGCCCTTGGCAGTAGCTCAGGTACCACTTCCTCCGGACCCCCGTCCCGGCGGCGCCTTGCGGATCCAGGTAGAAGCGCGAGGCGGGGATGCGGTTGGGCGGATCCAGCGTGGGGACGAATCTGACGCCGTCGGCGACGCTGGAGTCGAAGTGGAGAAAGCCGAGGAGGGGGGGCGTTCGATGGTGGGCGCGGAAGCGGCGGAGGAAGCCGGGATCGGAGAGGAGGCGGCGCCAGCGCTTGCAGACGAGGGAGGCGCGGGGGAGGGAGGAGGGCTGCGGGGGGAGGCGGAGGATGATCTCCCGGAGGAGGTCGTCGTCGTCCGCCGGCGAGGAGGGGGTGGGGCGGCGGGTCATCTCCTCTCTCATCATGTGGATTGGGGAGTGGAGAGCGCCTAGGTTTCTTCAGCAAGAGTTGAAGAAGGATGGCGGTCCGGAAGCACTACAACGAAACAGCCATCTAGAGGGCTTTTTTTTTTTTTTGACATTCTAAAATTCCTCTTTATATCTAGAACTACCTAGCATATAAAGATATTTCTTCACACGTTTTATAAATCGTCACAAAATTACTCTTTAAATATGAGTTACATTTAAGATTGTGTCAATTCACAGTTACGTTGAGATGAACATTGAGACGTTTTAGAATACGGCTAAATAAGTAGAATGCTTAAAATATAATTTTGATTTTTTGTAATTGACCGGTGACTTTTCATTAGATTAATATGGAAGGTGGAGAATTAATCATAAAATGGTACAAAGGATTTAAAATAATAATAAAAAGGTGCAGCTGCAAAATTCGAACACACAAGGCTAAAAATTACAGCACTGTGCTAGCCAGATTAGAAGAAGCGACTTGTTGCCTGTAGTGTAGTATACTAATGTACATATATCATCCATGGTGATACAAAATTAGAGGGCTTTGCGATTCCCTTGTCTCCAAGTAGAAAACACAAAAAACTTTCCAGTGTTCTACATCACCCGGCAATTCCCCGGCCCCATCTAAAATTCCAGTGATCTAAAATCCCAGCCACCCAGGGGCGGAGGCCTAGGAGGAAGGCCGCCGGGCGCGGGACGCGGTCGCGGGGTGTCGGCTTCCAGGCGCGAGGTGCGGTACATATTATACTCAAGTGGCGAATTTTTACGGTATATTTGTAGTGCAAGTGAAAATCTCGTATTTTATTTTTAGATCATTTGGAGATTAAATGCTTACTTATATAAATTGATATAGCTGCACGGCCATTTCCACTAGGCCATTTCTCATAAAAATCAAGGTCGAATCTACTAGGCCATTACTCATAAAAATCAAGGTCGAATCTACTAGGCCGTTACTCATAAAAATTATTTGGAGGCTCACTACATAAAAAGTTATGGCCATGCACTGCAGCCACTCGGAGAACGTACTCATAAAAATCCTGCTAGTAGACATTACTCATAAAAATGAAAAGGGAAAATTTGTTGGGTAGCACTGAAAGTTCACTACTTTCGAAAAATACCATCAAAAAAATCACGCTTGGGAAATTACCACCGAAAAGTTCAAGTCGTTTCAGAATTTAGCACTCTGTTAATTTTCTTACGTTAACTCTCGTTTTTCATCCGATAACGAATGTGAAATATCATGTTTGCCCTCATAATATCTCCCCTTTTCCATCTCTCTCCCGCTTGCTCTCTCTCTCGGTCTCTCCGCTCTCGCCTCTCCGCCCGCGCGCCGCCATCTCCCTCCCTCGCCTCCCTCGCCCCGCCGCCTCCTCCCGCCGCCGCCGCCTCCTCCTCCCCGCTCGCCGCCTCCTCCCGTCCCGCTGTCGCGCCTCCTCTCCCACGCTGCTGTTCGCCCCCGCCGCCGCCTCCTCCCGGCCCCCGCCAACTCGGCGTTTAACCCAGCAGCAGGCGCTTGGTGGCGTCTCGACTTGTGGCGGGGCCTTGGTGGCGCAACCTTGGGAGTCACCACGGACTTCTCGGCGACGCCATGGGAGCCTTCTGGGATCAGGTGGGAGCCCTCGGCAGCCAGCGAATCAAGCGGGGCGGAGGCGGCGGCGGGGAGGGAGGCGGCGGCGGGGAGGAGGCGACGGCGGGGGGGGGGAGGAGGCGGCGGCGGAGCGGGGAGGAGGCGGCCGGGGGTGGGGAGGGAGGCGGCGGTGGCAGGGGCGGGGGAGCGGGGAGGGAGATGGCGGCGCACGGGCGGAGAGGCGAGAGCGGAGAGACCGAGAGAGAGCGAGCGGGAGAGAGATAGAAAAGGGGAGATATTATGAGGGCAAACATGACATTTCACATTCATTATCGGATGAAAAATGAGAGTTAACGTAGGAAAACTAACAGAGTGCTAAGTTCCGAAACGATTTGAACTTTTCGGTGGTAGTTTCCGAAGCGTGATTTTTTTGATGGTATTTTTTGAAAGTAGTGAACTTTCAGTGCTACCCAACAAATGTTCCCAAATGAAAAAGTGCGGTTTCTTTTTTGTTTTGCCGCTCAATGAAAAGTTATGTTCCCTCTTTTTTTTTCCCACGTCTGCATCTCTCCACCTCCCCACTTCTTCAACTTACTAGCTAGATCTGTATCGCACAGTGGGGTTCCTTGTCTTGTGCAGAGCTCCCTCATCAGTTCCCCATCTTTGGAGGCGTTCCGGCCTTCTCTTGTGCAGGTGCGCCCTCGGTTCCATCTTTGGATGTTGTAGTTCCACCATTAATCAATCTATGGTTGCCTCAATTGCCCATCCTCGTCGCTGCGCCCAGTCACCCTCGCCGGCCTTTGTATCCATGGTGATTTGACTTGGGAAATCCTTGTAATCGGAGGAATTGTTCTTTGCAGGTTTCATTTGCTTGGGGAGTTTGATGAGGTGAAGAGGAGCTGCAGGAAGCGACTTGACGGCACAACAGGCGCCGCCGGAAGCCGCAACCAGATCCTCTGAACCCTGCCGGTTTGTTTGCTAATCACCACGGTAATCCATCTTTGAGAAAAAGTTTTAGACCACATGAAAATTAGCATTCAGCCCTCAAAATAAGCATGCATCAGCATACAGTTCGAAAGGACATCATTAATTTTGTTAGAGCTAACAACTGCAATGAGATGGAAAGCAGAGATTTTGACATCTTTAGTGCTGAGTAGTCATCTTATTTGAAACTCCTTAATAAATTTATGGCGTCAAGACGATGCATTTGATGGATCATGTGTTTTTAAGCTGACTTTGTATCCCATTTCTTTTTCTTTTTAAACTTTTAATCCCATTTCAGTTGACTGGCTTATCCAAAAAACATTTCGCACGTGATAGCTGACAAGCACAAAGTTTTATCTTTCCAAAAAGGATGGGAAAAGGAAGTTGAATGGTATAAGTCCTGAACTATGATTACGAACATGTTGTTGGTCTCAAGTTCAAAATAGTTTCAGTCTTTGACCGGCTGTTTCCAAGAACTTCCTATGGAATCATCAAGCTAGAGAATATGTAGGCTTGAAATTTCTTTGGAACTTTGTGCCCGTAAACAGCTGTTCTTATGTGAAATAAGTTAATAATGTCAGAATGAATCGAACACTACTTACATGTAATTATTAGTCTTTACTCTCTTTTTTTTGACGGAGTAGTCTTTACTTCTAGCTGTGAAGAACTTCACCTGAAATCTGCTCATAATATCAGAATGAAATGAGCTTTACCTCACTGCATTCTACTATATAGGTTTGGGTGAGACTCTTGATCAGCAAAAGGGTTGCCGCAGCAAAGCTTGGAAGGCTCAAAGTTCATCTGGCTTAGCATCCGACAAGGGTATGCACATATAGTTATTTCATTCTGGTGGATCAGTTCTCGTTATCATATCCATGGTACTTTCTCTGTGATTTTACAAACATGTGACTACATATTTCCAGTTAATGTACTAATCTCTTCTCTGATCCTTTCTAAGTTAATAAGTTTTATCCATAGCTCGAATTGATAATCAACATGCCTTGTCGGTATTTTTCTAAGACAAGAGGGGAATTGTCCTCTCAACTGTAGATTCAGATCAGAAGTGAGAAAAGAATGGTAGAGGAGAAGAAAAAGTCATCACCTATCACTTTGTGTCTCACAACTGAAATGTATTTTTCTGTAATACCAGGCTGAAAGTCTGAACCAAGAAATGATCCGATTAGTAGTTTCAGATTTTGAGCATGTGAGTATTGCTGTTCACCACCCAAGCTAAATTCTGAAATGCTGTTCTCGAAAGCATTCAAGAGACACTTGGTGCAACTGAAGAGACACAAGGTATATCCAATGAATTTATTCAAATGAATTTGGTCTGTCATATTTTTCAAAAGGCCTTATATCCAGTGGATTTATTCTTCTTCAATTGACTTGTTTTTTGAACTGACTTATTTTGTAGGATAGTGGAGGAAAATAAGGAGAATGCAATGAAAAATATTTTTATTAAGTCCTAGTTAGTCCCAGAATGTTCTCTGAATTTTTCTGGATTTTTCAAAATTTATTTGGTATTTTTCTGAGTTTTCTAAAGCTAAATAGCATTTCTGGAAATCAAAAAGGAATTTAAAACCCAAACCCTCCCTCAGGCTGCCAAGTGTTGCCCATCGGGCCGCCCCGCGCCGCTGGATTTCCCCTCAGCCGTCCGATCTGACTTAAACCCTCATCCCGCCTTCCCTCTCTCCACGTGCGACGCGTGTCGTACATCGGACCGTCCACTCCCACGCCGGATTTAATCCTCGCCGCCCGCACCAACTTACCGCTTCACCCGCTCCCCTCTCCGCTCCTACCGCCACGTGGCTTGATCGGGGCCGTTCGCCGTTGTCGGATTACATCCCGCACGTCCGCAGTCACTTAATCCCTCGCCCAAGACCCAGCGGCCCAGATTTTCCCCCCATTGCCGGATTGAATCGTGGCCTTCCCCTCTCACTTACCGGTTCGCTCGGATCCAACAGCCCGCGCCCCTCCCCTTTGCCACGTGCCACTCATCCGACCGTCGCCCCGTCCTTTCCTTTTCCCTTCTCTCGCTGGCCGGTGGGACCCACGCGTCAGATCCGTCGTCCCCGTCGCTTTCCTTTCTTCTCCGCGCGATCCCCGCCCCGCTGCCGCCATGAATACCAAAACCGAAGCTTTTAAAGCTTCGGTTTCCTTCCCGTTTACTACCCCGCGCCGATTGCAAATTGCAATTGATCCTCCACCGCGTCCGTTGCAGGCATAAATTCCCCCGATTACGCCCTCTTTCACCGTCGCGTTAATCTCCCGAATCCGGCGAGTTACGTGCAACGGTTACCACCTCTCTCCGCCTATAAAAGGGCCTCCCCGAGGTCCCTCTACCCACACCGCCACCCCCCGTGCCTCCAATTCACGAAATCGAGCCTCGGAGCCCTCCCTACGCTCGTTTCCCTCCGCCGGCCTCCGACGACTCCGGCGACCGATTCCGGCCGGCTCGAGCCGCCCCGCCCTCGCCGACGCCTCCCCGACGTAGCTGGTGCCCAGGCGATCCCCGACGACCTCCTCCCCGAGCAAGTGCGCCACCGGAGCTCCCGGCCGCCGTGAACCCCTTCTCCGACCGCCGCCCCTCTCCGCCGATTTTCTCCTCGGCCGTCCTCGGACTTCGTGCAAGGTACCAGAACACTCTCTCTCTCTCTCTCCATTTTGGTGCCGTCGGCGGCGCGCCGCCACTGAGCACCGGCAACCATCGGCCCCGAGCGTCGCCGCACGGTCGCCACGTCGGCCGTCGAGCCGACTGGCGGTGCGTGGCGGCGGTGGCGGCGGATCGGCGCCACGCCGCCGCCACCCGCGCCGCCTCGCCACCTCACACGCGCGCGCGTCGGCATAAAGCGTGATGTGGCGACCACGTAGCGACCACGTGGTGCCAAGTGGCGACCACGTGGAAGCCACGCCGCGCCACCTCGCCCCGGCGCGCCGCCACCTCACCTCCTTCTCGGGTCCATAGACTCACCCACGACACCGGGCCCCACTGCCACCTCGTCCGACTATATTAACCCTAGGGCTGACGTCATAATCTGTATTTTTCTATAGAAAAATAATTCGTGCTGACGTCATAAATCCTTTTCGGTTTAAAAATAATCCAGAGAATACCCCTTTTTCTTTTAATTTGAATTAAAACTTTGGAAGCCTATAACTTTTGCATTTTAACTCCAAATTGACCATTCAAATTTCTAAATTTTTCTAAAATCATGATCTATCCATTTCTGGAATAATTTTGAAATTTTGAAATTTTGAAATTTATTTAAATTTTATTTGGATATATTTTGTGATTCCAAGATTTAAATTAAAATTTCCAATTTCTTTTAAAAGCCTCAATCCCTTTCCAAGAATTGTTAGTCCACATCCAAAATTCAAAATTCTGTCTCCCAGTTTGTTTTATAATTTTTGGAAGTTGTTTGGATTTCATTTGAATTTGTTTTAATTTTCTTTGAATTGGCTCTTTACGTTAGATTTCGACGATTCCGGAGACGTTGAGTTCGACGATTCCCCGTAGGGCTTCGATCAAGGCAAGTTACACCCTTGACCATGTTGAACCTAATATTTCAAATGTATTATATTGTTTTACTGTATATGCATGCGTATCTTTACTCAATGTAATTCAAATTTGTTTTAAATTTAGTTATACCTATAATCCTTTGATTATAGCCCAATTTGAACCTCGAATTCCTATACCTTGTCACCCTAGCTAAAAACTAGTTAGTACTGTAGTATTGACTAGGAATTTCTATAGCAATGCTTAGCCTGGCTTAGTATAATTTTAGGTGGGATCAAATCTTTCTCATGAAATGACGATTTAAAATTGAGTTCTTGACTTCGGTGAGTCAAGGATGGTTTGTGAAAATTATTTAAAAATGAAAATGAAAACTTATGATTTGGACTTAGGCTAATGGTTAGGTGGTGGGTGCCGGCATGCCTCGTGTTTGGTGACACCTGGTTGATTGTCGTGCACGGGGGAATGTGGTTGGGCCTAAATCAACATAAGGACCGTTTCTGTGATTCATTTTACGAAGTCACTTCGTACTACCACAAGTTCGGTATGGGACGGGCTTGGCTAAGTAATTTGTGAAGTTTTAAACATAGTCTCGCTATAGGCTGAATGTGAGCGCGGCGTAGGCTGTGGGAAGTCTCATATGGCACCAGAGGGGGCTCTAACTCGTGGATTCGAGTTGTGGTGAAACCTTAGTGGCAGCGTGATTATTTTGGCTATGGATCATCGGAACGGCCTTATCATGAACTCTCCGCCGCACACCTAAGGCAGTGTGTTTATCGCGTGGCTCAAGTGAGAGGGAATGTCTTGTGGGTAAAGTTGTACACCTCTATAGAGTTAGGAACCTATCTTAGCCGTGTCCACGATCATGGATATGCTGAGTAAAGTTGTCACAGATTAGACTTGGAATTTTATAAACTTGGTTTTCGAGCAAACAAAAGACGGTTTGGTTCCGGTCCGGGTGGATTCCTGTGGATAGGTTAGTGTGGGTTGGAGCCCACACTAACGATAATACTTGTTAAAAACAATGTTTCATATACCGTATTAAAAGTTCAGCTTTTCGTACTTACATTATTGTATTTAAATTCAAGTATTGCTTTCCGCACATTTGCCCTATTAAGCCTTCCTTTGATATCCATTATGCATGCATCAACTCTGTTATAATTCCTGGTGTGACTTGCGTAAGCATTTTATATGCTTACCTTGGGAGTACACTTTGTACTCACCTTGCTAAATCTGTTGCCAGACTTCGAGGGCGACTACGACGGTGAGGACTACTTGGTAGTAGGACGCGTCTTCGATCATTCGCTGTGGGAGGTTGGATGGGTCGTGTCTTTGCCACCTTTACTATCTTTCCGCTGTTTTTGTTTATTTTGTTGACCTTGTGCCCTTATTGTAAGACTTGGCCTTAAGGCTGTATTTTTGTTTAATAATATTTCGTGGTTATTTTTGCATGATATACATTGCTGTTAAATCTGTGTGCACTAGCTTTTCCTGGGATAGTGCGATTTACATAGAGGGACTCGGAGTTGTTGTTCCGGGTTCCGACAGAGATGGTATCAGAGCAATAATGACCCTAAGACGTGACCCTAGCTAGAGACCAACCTTAAGAATATATTTTCATAAGAAATGCCCCTTTCAAAAACATCTTTTCCTTTGCTCAATCTCTTTGCCAAAAACTAATTACTAACTTCTCTCCTCTTCCAAATTTTAGATGGAACAACCTACCCGCGTCTCCCATAGAACCCTTGCTGGACTCTTCGCCGATGATCTGTACAACCTCATGCAAGAGCTCAACTTCCGCCTGTACCCCCTCTACCAAGGATATGTTGGCATGTATGGAGACGAGGAACGCTGGAGGGTGGAAGTGAAGATCTTCAAAGATTTCGGAGCAAACGGAGCCATTTACGTGTTCGACGCACCCCTACCTCGAGCTACCTTCTTCAACGGATCGTTAAGAGCGAGATCGTTAACCACGTCTTTGGGTGTCTCCTCTTTCAAAAACCCCACAGATGAGGAAGTTTCTCAACACCTGTAAGATATGTTAAACTACCTAGTTGTTAATAGATCTTGAACTTCATGGGGTCTAAAATAACATGATTGCCTCTTGCAACATGTATTGACTATCGAATCTTCCCAAGACTCCTTTGAGGAGGACAGGAAAAGGGATATACTATCACAGGCTCTGAGAAATAAGGAGCACCCAATGGCATGCGAGTCCTAGGGGTTTATGTATGTTGGAGTCACGGATTCCCAAATAACTCCGAGGCGTATAGGAGTAAGAAGAGATCTAAAGCCTATCGCGAGGAAAGAATAAAACAGGAGCTTTGTGAACAACTTGTGGAATAGCTATCTACCTCACTTCGATAGAAGATAACGGCCTCACTTCGAGGAGAGATAGATTCATTGAGTGAAGAACTGAGATAAGTCCGCAACCAATTGCAACATATCCCCGTTAATGCGGTGCCCAATCCCCCTCAATATCGAAGTAGCTGCGCGTCACGCCAATTTCTGAACATAGCGATGCCCACTTACCTATTGACAATATTCAGATAATGTACCTCTCTAGAATGCTACATAGATAGATCTAGTAGATGCCTTAGCTTGTCGTGTATCATTATGTGGGAGTCCACGCTGTTCATCCTCAGAGTTAGGCTTATTGGCTCCATTCCCATTAACGCTAGGTAGGGGATGGCATATCCATGGCTGTCAGGGACGCTGGTACACGGTGCCCAACTAGAGATCGGTGTCGTGAAGATCCAGGTGGACATGATTAATGACGTTTTCAGGACCATCCCTCTTGAGAAGTCCCCAAACGAAGAGATTATAACATTAGATGATATTGTCCATACATTCATCTAGTGGTCAAAGAGGGACATCGCCCTAGACTCGTCCGTGCCGCGATCTCCACATCTAGTGGCCCAAGAGGGACATCGCCTTGGACTTATCATATCAGCTCCCATGGCTCCACCTCAAGCTCTACTTCAAAAGTCGGTCGCATCGGCTTTCATGGCTCCACCACAAGCTCTGCTTCAGAAACCCATCGCATCGGCTCTCGTAGAGATAATGCCAAAAATGTATCGCAAGCGAGGCGCTAAGGCCCAACCGAAGAATATTACGGTGCCCCCGTGCAATGAAAGTTCATTCTCAAAGTGTCGTTAGTCCCTGAGTCATAATTACCCAGCCTTGGACTGGTTTGCAGGTCTTTGCATACTTGGTACATGTAGAGATCCAACATGAAGCCAAACTGGCAAAGTGGATTCACCGTGAGATATATGGAGGCGCATTTCCTCCGCGATTCAGGCTACTTCGTCGTGACATTCGAAGACTTATTCTTACTATTCAATCTCGACGAACTCGATGTCTCACTTCTACGATGCTAGACACTATAAGTGTACTGTACAATCATATTCTACATTCACGTAATACCGATAAATGTCATAACTCATTACTTATATATAGATCTATGATCCAACAAGTCTGGCGACGGTGAGAATCAGTGGGTTTCCTCAACCCACACTTGGTCTCAGAGCAATCTATCAACGCTAATGCATTCTTTGTCCAAGATTACATAACGAGGGAATTACTTGCTCACAGTGATAAGGAGTACATCATGGTACCCTTTAACAAAGGGTAAATTCTTCACTAATTAACATACAAATTTTATTTGTACTTTATACGCAACATGAACTTAGAATTAATCACTATGGCGACATACATGATTAGGTTTCACTGGATTTTGCTTATGATTGTACCAAAGTGAAGCAAGATAATATATCTTGATTCCCTACTTAGGATCAACCACGACTTTATCTGTGTGCAACAAGCAATTGACAGGTAAACTCATTTCCTTCATACATAAATCTATTGTAGTTTTCCCTTTATTTGCAATAGCCAAGGCTAATTTTTTTGGAATCACATAGGTCCTTCAGTGCTTACGTTGCCTAGGGAAGGAGACACAAGGAATCCTGTGCCACACTATGACACAAGACGCGATTTTCGGTACCCGCTACAACACAATAATCCTATATTGCACTTTGTTATAATACCTCTAGTATTGACAATATCTATGTATGTAATTCTATTTTTGCAGTGCCACCAACAGTTACAAGGTAACGTATATGAATTCTACATTTACCGCTGTATGGAGGAAATCATGGGTGCTAAGACGAATGATCCAGAGGTTTGTTACCTATCAATAATTACTTTGTGATTATCAATTAATATATATATATATATGTATATATATGCTAATGACTTCACACTACTACCGATAGCACGTGGAATTTGATGAAAGTGCAATCAATCTTGACAAACTCGTCGTAATTTGAGGAAAACTCTCTCAATTTTTGATAGCAGAGGTCATAAACAACACTGAAGAGTTTCACTCCGGCGATGATAATTAAATGTTGAAACAATAAATACAATTGTAATCACTCAATTGAGCTTAATCAAACAATGTATTCAATTGTGCTTCATTCAATTGTTTAATTGATTTGTGACATCTGTGTAACGATTATCATGTACTATATATGTGATCTACTTGTATTATTTAATTCATTTATGATATCTGTGTGATGATTGTCCTATGCTCTATATATATATATATATATATATATATATATATATATATATATATATATATGTGTGTGTGTGTGTGTGTGTGTGTGTGTGTGTGTGTGTGTGTGTATGATCTTCTTGCTTATTTTTAAAGGGTATGGCTAGCATTTCCTAAGGCTAACCAAAAAATAGAAAATAATATACTGTTGCAAATAGCTATCATAGACGGTTTGGAATACTAAACCATCTGTGACATCTACATATCACAAACGGTTTTGAAAATCAACCGTCTATGATATTTGTGATATCACAGATGATTTTTCAAAACAACCATCTGTGATATCATACATATCATAGACGATTTTTTTTAAAATCGTTTGTGATAGCCGAATATCACAGACGGTTGTTTCAAAAACTGTCTATATTTTAACCTATCACAGATGGTTTGGGAACCATCTATGGTAATCACCTATTATCACTAACATATAAATTCAGATGATTCAGAAATCATCTGTGATGATGGTTTTGAATCGTCTGTGATGACTCTTTGTAACATCCCAAAAAATTTAATCCTTTATTAAGGTATTTTCTGGAATTTATTGGATTTTCCTGGATTTTGTTCCAAGCCTTGGATTAAGAAAAATTAAAATTTTTTATTTATTTAAAGGACAAATGAGTTTATTGCATTTCATGAAAATTAAAATAAATGTATTTCATTTTCCTAAAGTCAATCTGCAATTACTTAAATTTTCAGGAAATTATAAAGATTTAAAAACCCTCTCTTTCAAGTCAATTTGTGTTTGTGCGAAAACCAATTACCAAAATGGGCTGAAAATATTTTTATTAAGTCTAAAATAGTCCCAGAAGGTTCACTGAATTTTTCTGGAATTTTCAAATTTTATTTGGTATTTTTCTGAGTATTTTAAAGCCTTCAACTCATTTCTGAAAATCAAAAAGGAAATTAAAATCCTAAAACCCTCTCGGGCTGCCGCGTGTCAGCGATCGGAGCCTCCTCCACCTCGCTGGATCTAATCTCGGCCACCCATCTTCACTTAACTCTTCCACCCGCCTTCCCCTCCTCTCGCGCCGATACCTGGCATCCATCCGACCAGCCATCCCTCCACCCGGTCTGATCCCAGCCGCCCATCACCACTTACCGCTTCACCCGCCCTCCCTCTCTCTCTGGCCGACGCGTGGAGCGATCCGTGCCATCCGCTGTTGTCGAATTCGATCCCACGCGTCCATAGCGACTTAACCCTCCACTCGAAACCCCAACGGCTCAGATTAAGTCTCTTTTGCCGGATGAAATCTTGGCCGCACCTCCTCACTTACCCCTTCGCTTAGCATCCAGCGACTCAGGCCCTTCCCGTGCGCCACGTGTCGCAAATCTTGCCACTGCCATCGCCCCTTCTCTTTTCTTTCTCTCGCTGACCGGTGGGCCCTCCTTGTCAGCTCCGTCTTCCCTGCCCCTTTCCTTTCTTCTCCGCGTGATCCCCCCCTGCGGCCGCCATTGATGCCGAAAATCGAAGCTTTTAAAGCTTCGGTTTCCTTCCTAATTGATTCCCCCCAATTACACCCTCCTTCACCGTTGCATTAAGTTCCCGGCCGTTTCCAAAACCGGCGAGTTGGGCGCGGCAGTTATCACCCCTCCCCACCTATAAAAGGGCCTCCCCGAGCACCCTATACTCACACTGCCTCCCCCTCGCCTCTCAATTCGAGTCCCGGAGCCCGCAGCACCTCCCTGTGCTCGTTTTCCCCTCTGCGGCTCCGACGACTCCGGCGAGCAATCGCCACCGCCTCCGGCCACCCCGAGCCTCGCTGACGCCCCTCCGACGTTGCTCGTGCCCCGGCGATCCCCGACGACCACTTCCCCGGGCCCGTGCGCCACCGAAACCCCTCCGCCGCCGTGAACCCTTCTCCGACCGCCACCCCTCTCCGCCGTCCATCCGCTACGGCCATCCTCGAGCTTCGCGGAAGGTACCCGAGCACTCCCCTCTTCATTTTGGTGCCCTCAGCCGGCGCCGCCGCTCACCGGAGCTCCGGCGACCATCGGGCCCCGAGCGCCGCCGCCGCCGGCCATGTTGGCTCGCTGCCGAGCCGGCGTGGGGCGTGCAGCGTGGCGGCCGCTTGGGTGCCACGCCAGTGCCACCCAAGCACCCCATCGCCACCTCGCGCGTGCCTGTCCACGTCGGCACATCGCTGTGATGTGGCAGCCACGAGGCGGCCACATCGTACCACGTGGCGCCACATGTATGCCACGTCGGCTCCTCCCTGCCACGTCAGCCCTACCGATTTGAAATAAATTCGAAAATCCCTGCTGACGTCATGATGATGCAATAAAACCGATTTTCATGTTTAAAAATAATTCAGCCAAAAATTTATTTCAGAGCTAACGTCATATTTCAGATTTTTCTTTAGAAAAATAATTCATACTGACGTCATAAATGTCTTTTCGGTTTAAAAATAATTCCAGAAATTGGGTATTTTCTTTTTAATTGTATTAAAACTTTGAAAGGCTATAATTTTTTCATTTTAACTCCAAATTGACCCATTCAAATTTCTAAATTTTTCTAAAATCATGATTTATCCATTTCTGGTATCATTTTGAAATTTTGAGTTTATTTAAATTTTGTTTTTGAAATTATTTTGAATTGATTCTTTACGTTAGATTTTGACGATTCCGGAGAGTTCGAGTTCGACGATTCTCAGCAAGACTTCGATCAAGGCAAGTTACACCTTTGACCATGTTGAACCTAATATTTCAAATTTATTTATGTTGTTTTACTGTATATGCATGCGTACTTCTATTCAAATTTAATTTAAATTCAGTTTAAATATTAGATATACCCATAATCCTTTGAATATGACCAATTTGAATCTCGAATTCGTATAGCTTGTCACCCTAGCTGAAAACTAGTTAGTACTATAGTATTGACTAGAAATTTTATAGAAACTCTTAGCCTGGCTTAGTGTGATTTTAGGTGGGATCAACTATTTCACATGAAATGACAGTTCCTTTTGAAATCTTGACTTCGGTGAGTGAAGGGTGGTTTATGAAAATGGTTTAAAAATGAAAATAGAAACTTATGATTTGGACTTAGGCTATTGGTTAGGTGGTGGGGTGCCGGCATGCCTTGTGTTTGATGACACCTGGTTGATTGTCGTGCATGTGGGTATGTGGTTGAGCCTAAGTCGGATTAAGGACCGTTTCTGTGATTCATTTTACGAAGTCACTTCGTACTACCACAAGTCCGGTATGGGACGAATCTGGCTAAGTAATTTGTGAAGTTCCAAATACGGTTTCGCTATAGGCTGAATGTGAGCGTGGCGTAGGCCGCGAGAAGTCTCATATGGCATAAGAGGGGGGCTCCAACTCATGAATTCGAGTTATGGTGAAACCTTAGTGGCGGTGTGACTGTTTTGACTATGGATCATTGTAACAGCTTGGTCATGATCTCCTCGCCGCACACCAAAGGAAGTGTGTTAATCTAGTGGCAATATGGGATGATCGTGTCTTGTGGGTAAAGCTGTACACCTCTGCAGAGTTTTAATCTATCTGGATAGCCGTGTCCACGGTCATGGACATGCTGAGTAGAGTTTTCACAGATTAGACTTGGTTTTTATAAAACTTGATTTCGGACAAACAACAGTGGTTTTGACAATGGTCCGGGTGGGATGCCCGAGGTTAGGTTAGTGTAGGTCGGAGCCTACACTAACGATAATACTTTGGTTAAAATATTGTTTCATATGATGTATTAAAAATTCAGCTTTTACATTTATGCTATTGTATTTAAATTCAGTACTACTTTTCGCACAAATAAACTTAATAAGCCTTCATTTGCTATCCCTATGCATGCATGAATTCTGTTATATTCCCGGTGTAACTTGCGTAAGTACTTTATGTGCTTATCTTGGGAGTACTTTATGTGCTCACCTTGCTAAATCTGTTGCCAGACTTCGACGGCGACTACGACGGTGAGGACTACTTCAGCGAATAGGATGCGTCTTACAGTCATTCGCCTATGGGAGGTTGGATGGGTTGATATGCTACCTTTACTGTTTTCTGCTGCTTTTATTTTCAGTTAGCCTTGTGCCACATT